>BPTQ01000006.1:309691298-309809206 GCA_019973895.1 Chrysanthemum seticuspe
AGTAGAAATCATGTGCTATGGGGATCAATTGGGGAGTCTCGGATAGGAAAAGCGCCAAGAGCACTACAAAGTCAAAAAGGCCTTATAGTTACTTCTCGTAACAAATGTGGGGTTGGGGTTTATATGTGGGTTTAGCGGAATCGGATGGGGAATACGTGAGTGAAAATCACGTTTACAAACAATAGTGGGATTTGGGAATCAAGTTAATAGATCAACGAACGTATTCAACGATTCAGCTCAGTATAGGAAACATATGTCAAAACCCTGCTAACCCTATCCCAATCGTCCCAAAACTGTATACAAAGGATATGACTCGACTTAGCAACTTATGCAAGCAACTAGATAATTGAACTAAGGGTTTAGGGTGATAACAAACATTTGCACTAAAAGTGAGTGCATAAGGGGTAGGCTAAGGCGATTTGGGTGTATATTTGGGGTTGGGGTGTAAACAATGCTCTTCATTGATATTCCGGAAAAACTGAAACATCACGAGAACCGCGAAAAGGATAGGCTCTGAGGGGTTAACTAGGGGTATCGTGTACTAAAGATGAGTACAACGCAAAAGGTGTGGGGGAATTACTCAACCGATGTGGATGAAGTAATTATATTACGGGTATCAAACAAGGGTTATCCTAATGCCTCTTATCATTTAGTTATTCCTAACTACACAAGTGTAGCCTCACTTTCGATCTCAGAATGCATCACAAAACAAGTTCTAGAATCTAATATACTACCGGTTCACACTCTAAGCATTAAAGATGAATGCTTTAATTCCTACTAATCTAAGGGCGATCCTCACATTTTGGTGGAATTTGGGTGGTAAAGGGTTCTTGTGCTAGTCATGCAACTTCCTATCCATGAGACGCTTTTGTTAAGACTAATGGTCCACTCCTATATGTCATGAAAAATTTTAAATTTGGTGCCAAAATTACCCTAACCGACATTTTCTCATGGTTTATTACACAAATGCAATTAGACAAAGCAAATAGTCAAGAATAAGCATAGTTTCAAAGTTCCCGTTTTATTTTCCCTCCCTACACTTAAACTGAACATTGTCCCCAATGTTCCCCGAAAGTATCAAAGTTATGATAATGGAAGGTAATTAAAAACGAAAGAAACTAATACTCCCCTGATTAGCTTGGTAGGATCCGTGTAAAGTGGTGGTTAGATCCTTTTCAAGAAGAATTATTGCGTGAAAAGCTCCTTCCAATCTTATGTAACTTCTTCTTGACAAACTAAACCTGCACACTTGAAGAAAACAAACGAAACCTTCGCCTAAAATCGGCGGTAATAATATATATAAGACTCGATTTAAACTAGGATATAATGCTTGTGGAATGGATGTTTACAGAATTTCTAAGAAAATTAAGACCTGGAAAATTCCAAAAATTTATAAGTAGCTCAGAAAACGAGAGAAAAGTAATATGATGTTTTTACTCCTTCCTGACGCCGTCAGGTTGCAATCCTGACGCCGTCAGGTTATCCTGACAAAAATTGGTCTGCGATTTTCTGGAAAAAATTCTGGAAATTTTACATCTTTAGAATCTGGAAAAATTTCTACAAAACATCCATTATGACTCGATACAAGCATTTGACTCGAACAAACAAACATAAATATCTTTTAGTTAATTGTTATTCTCATGTTTACGTTTCTTTTGAAAACGTGTGTAATCCTCCCTACACTTATCCCTTATGTAAAATACCTTTATATGCAATTAAGACGAGGTTAAAAACAAAATAAAGCATTTTTACAAATTTAAACATGAGGATAAACAATTAATAAAAGATATATGACACTAACAAGCAAACAATTAAGCATGGGTTGCCTCCCACGAAGCGCTTTTCTTTATTTAAGAGTCTTGTAGCTAGACTCATAGTCGTGCTTCTACGTTTTTTTTATCTTAGAGGCCCATTCGATCTCCATAACTCTTCTTTCATCACGAATATATTCAGGCCCTAGTTCAAGACAAGCAGTGTAGTAGACTTTGTTTTTCCAACCTACTTCGAATGCCGGAATGTTATCTACATCTAAATCATCCATGCCCTTATAATTCTTATTTTTATGGGGCATTATATATTTAACACTCTCGGCTTCATTTGAGAACTCGATTATCCCTTTCTCTTTATCATAAACCATCTTAGACTCTTCTATAAATGGTTTCCCAAGTATCACGTCTCCTAAAACCCATCAATGATTCCTTTGACATTTTCCAGAATCATGAAATCACACCTATATGTGAAGTTACCTATGAACACGTGCAATCCCTTAACCCTCCCCACATAGTTACTTGCTTTCCTAGGGCGAAAGGGGTCCCTCATAGGCTCTAGCTGTTTGCTCATGATCCAATTGTAATAGAGCCTAGACATTATATTCATGGGTGCCTTATAATCAATGTAGGTGTGATCCCTGTATAAGTATCCAATCATACACGGTATTTTGATGTTTTTAGGGTTTCCCTTCCTTATACGAGGCTCGAAAGGTGGCCTTGGAAAATTGACCACATTATGGTGATAAGCGGTTTCTTTCCTTTTAGGGTATGAATCAAAGTACTCCCTAAGTTCTCCCTTCTCCTTACTACCTTCCATAATTTCTAGCATCTTATAATTTCCTTCTTCTAGATCATCATCCGAATCACTTGTAGTCGAATCACTATCTAAAGGTTGATCAGATTCCTTAAGGGCTTCCTCGAGTGTATTCTCAATTATCATATTTAATTTCCTAAGCTCTCCAATCTCACTCATGATACGGGCTCGAAGTTGGTTAGCAGAGGCTGGGTCAAGCAGTGGGTATTTGTTTGGTGGTGAAGCGTTGTCTGGTTGTTGGTTATCGAGTGGTGGTTGGTCATCATCTTCCATGATGAAAAGTGATGGGTGTTACGAACAAAGGTCACGAAGAAGGCGGATAGACTAAGAGAAAGCTAAAAAAATGAGAAAAATTTACTTGATAGGAATCAAGCAAAGAACCTAAACGAGGTGGACTACTAACTAGCTATTCTATTCCCCGGCAGCGGCGCCAAAAACTTGATAACGCTACACGCGTCGTTCGGGGTCAAGGAAACTTCCTTTTCTTCGAGCAAGTTTTATAACACCCTAGGCAGTGAACCTAATCGTTGTAGTGTAGTAATTAGGGTAAGCCACGGATATCAATATCGTTCTCTAGGGGAATAGGAATGCTAGTAAGAAGTTACTACGCTAAGGTTAAGGTTGAGGAAGATTATTTTTTGTATTTTTATATTTTATGAAATGGAAAGGTACGAATCTTGGGTATTGGATTTGGGGGGGGGGTTGGTATTTCTACCGATTACTCTACTATTATCTAATTATCTAAACTAAGGTTGTGGGAGAGTATGTCTAATTAATGTGTGCTCGTATGATAGTTTAAAGATGTGTTTACTTAGGTTGTACTACTCCTTAATTATCTCCTATTGATGGTTGAGTTGTCACGTCCTTATTCTTAGTTGCGTTGTGTGTCTAACGTTGTAGGGTATGCGTTTCTCCCTAACTCTTTGAACTTACCAAAGGGTCTCGTCTACAAAACCCACTAGGGATGATAAACTCTTACTCTAAGGCACTCTTTGGATAATTTAGCCTACAACTACTCAGGTAATCATATTTTAAGGTTCACAAAGATGAATCAAGCATTAAGTACACAACGAATGACCTATCGCATTACTAGATCATTGATCAACTAAGATAAGAAACAACCAATCAATATTCAATAATTAAGTTTCATACTTCCTAAGCAAACACACAAATAAATTACCCGGACATGGAGAACATGCAAGCATACACACAAATAATCAAAGACATAATTGAATTAATGAAGTAAATACTTATCTTGATGTAAGATAGGGTTTAAAACCCTAAAATACTGTACAAGACACCTTAGGTTCGGTTTTAGGTTTTTTACTCCAAAAGACTCTCTCTAAAACTGAAAAATTCGGATTCTATATATAAGATTACATATGCGACGGCGTCACCTTATGTTTCGTGACGCCGTCGTGTCGCCGTCATTAGGGTTTCGTCTTGGCCACGTTAACCTTGCGACGGCGTCACCTTATGTCCGTGACGCCGTCCTCTTCAGCTTCTGACGTCGTCTGGATTGCATCTAGGCCGTCTGAGTAGTGACGGCCTACTCTTTTACAACTGGACGTCGTCACTTGAAAATAAGAGTTTTGGGTTCTGTCCCGTCACAAAATCCTCGGACGGCGTCGCAATTAACACCTGACGCCGTCGCCTTCTGTTTTCAGCAGCTGTGAGTGTCTCGATTCTGACTTTGGCCATTTCCTTCATATATTCGCGCCTTTTCGTTCAAATAAGTGCCATTCCAGCATTTTGCCTTCAAGAGACCTAAAAAGTGAAAAGGAACGATATTAAGCAATAACGGATACAAAAGTGATCAAATAAGGACTTAAACGACCCCTCAAAATGGTACCTTTTAAAACCTTATCAGTAGGTCACATGACTCTTACAAAAGAAGTCCTGGGTAGTCTGCCATTATTTTATTTTTCTATTTTTAGATCTCCATCAAAGGTTCTTCATAAGTTAGAAAACATTCGTTCTTGTTTCTTTTGGGGCATAAAAGATGGAAGTAAGGGTATTTCGTGGGTCAAGTGGAGCAAAGTTTGTTCTAATAAACATGTTGGATGGTTAGGGGGTTAGTTCCCTACAAGCGCTGAATCTTGGTCTTTTGGGAAAATGGAGATGGCACTTTCTGAACGACTAAGAAGTTTTATGTAGAAAGGTAATATCGGTTCTTTATGATAATGATAGTGGATTCCAGAATATCACAGGTAGAAGGTATATGAGATGGCATTGTCAGCTATTCTTTAGCTATTGATGACATAGGATTGGCCTGAAGTCATTCATTCATAAAGAAGGTTTCCAATGGTGACTCAACCTTGAATTGGGAGGATTCTTGGGTAGCCCCGGTCCTTGTCTCAAGCTTTGCTTCCCGTGATTATATGCATTGGAAACTAATAAAGAAGTTGAGGTCAAAGATAGACGGGTGATTTTAACGGAAGTGGTATCAGCTCCTGGAATTAGAGATCTCAACCAAAAGTCGTGCTCTTGATGACTTAAACTCTATATACACACTTCTAAATGTTGCCCAAATAACAGTTGGTTCCCCATATAGATGGTTTTGGAATTATGATTTTAAGGGTATGTTTTCAGTTAAGCAATTAACATCCTTAATTAACAATCATATTTTTTATGATTGATTCTTCTGTTCCCCACCATATATGGATTCCATGGGTTTCAATTATTGTAAATCTTTGCGTTTGGAGAGCTGCTATTGCCAGAGTTCCTACCTTTCCTTATTTGGCTAATAGAGGTATCACGCTTGCTTATACAATATGTCTAATATGCAAAATGGAAGAAGAATATGTTTCTCTTGAATTCGTAACATGCTTATTCTTAAATACAATATGGAAGAAATTAGGGAGCCGGTGGAACATTCCATATTCTCAGGGTTTTGACCTCAATGCAATTGCGCGTAACTTAGTTGTCTCGGGAGGTGGAAATAGTAGTATCGCAAAAGCCTTTCATGTTGTTTGTTTCATTCTTGTTTGGATAATATGGAAATGGAGAAACAGCTGTGTTCATGCCTCGAAGGATCAAAAACCAAAGGTTCTCGTTGAGGATCTTTTTTCACAACTTTAGCGGTATTCACTACTTTGGATTGCAAACGGATCTTCAATGGCATCTAATGACTGGTCAACTTGGATATCAAACCCGTCAAGCTGCATATCTTGATCGACCATTTATTTAGCCGCATGTTTTGGGTTTATTTAATTTGATTGTTGTATTGTATGATAACTTAAAGATGGTGTAATTTATTTGACCCCTGCTTGGGCCCTCTAATAAATTCTTTGTCGATTCCGAACACAAAAAAAAGAAGAAGCATGCTCAGTTTGCTTTTTTGTGAGTTTACAAAGTTAATAAGCCAAGATTTTATCAAAATTTTAGTACACTCATAAATTTTTATTTTTGGGTAAATGGTTTCACTAGTAAATGTATTACTTCAAAAAAAGCGTTTAAGTATATAGGATGAGGTGAAATCCCACATCTCAACCCGTTTCATAAGCAAAACTAATGCACCATTTGTGCTTCAAACTAAACCTATCATAAGAATGACAAACCAAGATTATGAACTAACAATAAGAAAACAACCACTAACTAGATTACATATGACTCCATCGATACCAAATATAACCTAGCGTCTAACCTGCCCTAGGAGAGTGATATCGAACGCATCAAAAAATGCAAGCTTTTATTCCGTTAAGTCCGATACTATATCTTCATATCCGTCATACAAGTCATACTCATCAAGTTCAAATAGAATTGGGTCATTTGTTCCGCCACCATGTCACTTATATAAAGAAGCCATAAAATCACCAGTCTTATTATCATACTCTTCTACCTCACTTTCCGAATCACCATCTTGTACATCCATTGAAGTACTAGGCATATAACCCGTTTCCACATTCACCCGTTTATCCTTATTAGCATCCTCTTCATGATTAGGAATTGGTCCATGTTCTTACAAATTAGACTAAAATACACCGTTGGTCCCTAAATTTTTTCATACGCATCGCGATGGGACAAACCTGGGCATTATCATCGCCGGAGGTCCAAAACATGGGCTTTATATGCCAAACTCGTCCCTTGACCAATAACGCCGAGGTTAACGTATAATTTATGTTAGTTAGTGGAGGGTATTATAGTCCATACACATTTAAACCACACATTAGTTAATTCTAACCCAAGACTATTTCACCAACACATAAGGGGTTATTGTTTGAACGAATTATACCAGTGTACCTGACCACTTAAGTATGACTTTATAAAAGTCAACTGCTAAAGAAGGTGTGATCTCACAGAATTTTACCCAGGACAAACAAACAAATTTATACATAACCATCTACTTAGCAAGTTGACTTATAACAGTCAACTATATGTTCAATGTTTGATGAAACTGGAAAATGACTGATACTACGGAGTCATTGTCTGATACATGGTTATACTGACATTTCAAAAAATATAAAAGATGATGCACTTCCCACTTCAAAACGTTCAACTGCTGAACCTTCAAATGATCTACACATCTCTCATCGATATCCATAAACAGTTGAACCCACAAAACATGAACCTTAAAGTGATAATGCTACTGCTACCTTGTCTGCAAAAACAAGTATACAAACAACAAACATATAAGTTAGGTACTGTAGTATTACAGCTTAATGGAATTAAACACATGACATGGTATTCATCACTGAAACATCACATAGGATCGCCTTTGGGTGAACAGTGCTAGGACGCAGTTTGTAATCTTGTCTTTGCTCCTAAAGGGTGTCTTAACACCGCTAGAAACATCAGCAGCAGCACCACCAACCCTTTTAGCCTTCCCCTTCCCATCAAAACCATGCAAGTTCTCAACATCAAACCCTGTAAACTCAACCATTTTAGCCTTCCCCTTCCCATCTAAACCTCACTTTAATTCTTGAACAACTTCCTTCCCCTTTTTTTGTGCAAAACATCCTCTTCCTCAACCAGCTTTCCTTTTCCTTTTTCTTTAATTTTCTCCCTTTTTTTAGCTCCAACCCCTTGTTCCTCTTTGATTACAACACCACCTTTCACTGTTGGTGTCTTGGTTCCACTCCCCTGCATTTTTTTCTTATCTATCCCCTGCCATTTACGTCTAGTCCTAAAAGGTGTTGGACTAAGCATTCTAAAGTTAGCATCCTGCTCTACCCATGTTTTTTAAGAAAAATTGTGCTAACTTTTGGGGCTTGTGGGCAACGAAGATATCAAATGACTCATGTGTTTCAGCCAGTGCAAACAAAGTATGAACATCATCATCAGTATGAATCAAATGCAAAGCATTTTCTAGGGATTCTTTAGGATCACAGAAAAACAACGCCCATTTTTGTTCATTAATCTCTGATAACACATTATCAATGCTTGAACTAAATATATCCCTATCACTGGTAAAGGCACACAGATTAATTAATGAACCTCCTTCATACCTGAGTGGGCTATAATAAAAAAACCCATTATAGTGGATTCTGAACAAGACCTCACCTTCTTCTTCTTCCTTCACATCCTTAAAAGTTGAGACGAATATGCTCCTGATTCGTTAAAATAAACACAAATATCAAAGTATCAAAATAACCGTAAAACTCGACAAATCAACCTTTTAGGAAAAGGGTTAACGTGCCAAACCTTACGGGTGTGATAAAAGTGATACCGGGAAAGTGACTTTCCGGGTCGTGTCCCAACGAGGTGTGAAATTGACGGTGTCGTTGAGTTTCGTGATTAGGACTTGAATTGGTTAAACAAATTTGGGTTTTGATTATGTATTCTACAAATTAAAGAACGAGAATGGAAATAAAGCATGTAAAACAAAGAAAATACTAAATAAACTACGACTAAGCCTAGGAAACAATAAAACAACGTTAAATTACATTCTAGGGTGCTAAAATGCAAAAACGCGAAAAACCGGGAACGCACCGAGCTCCCGAAAGTGAAAAAGATGCAATTTAAGGCCTACGGGTGAAAAACTAATTTTCCTACATTCTAAATGACTAAAAATGATTTTAGAAAAAAGCTAGGTATTTTTTTTCGACTTTTATTTTATTTACTACGAATTAAAAACGATTTAAAACTAAATTAATTATTAAAAATATTAAGCTAATTTAGAAAATTATGAAAATTTCACAGAATCTACTTTTACTTACGCTTGATCTAATAAAAATAAGAAAACACTAACTTGTTTTGGAAAATAAGCATAAAATAAGCTAGGAAAAACTTAAAAATAAAACTGCCAAACGTCCTTAAAGGATTAACTGAGTAATATTAGAACCAAAGAAGGCCCAAGAGCAGATGGATTGTGTGCGCTGTACTGAAGCGTGTGCAGCAGACCTGCAGGTCCCAGGTTCAAATCCCTTGCCTGTCACTTTTTGCCATTTATTTTATTTTTGGAACTGAACCAATTGACAATTTATTCACAGAAACTGAAACTTGCAAATCTAAAAAACAAGCTTGTTGACAGAATAACAAAATAAATTAGAAGCTAAAAACTACTTAAGGGCTGTTTGGCTATGCTCGCTGGCTAAAACAGTGGGCTGCCAAAGGAAGAAAAGGCTACAAAATAACCAATTAAAAACTGCGATACGATGAAACTACTGCACTAAGCTAAAATGGATAAGGGGAAGGAGAAATTAAGCTGTGATTCAGTTTATTCCCAAGCAAAATGGACCTAAGGTCTGTTTGGTTTTGTGCCAATATACATTGAAAGATCATCGAACGGCAAGTGTTGGAGTACAGCTAATGGGAAAATCAGTTGGCAAAGTAAATTTATACTAAGGATGTCCTAAGCTAGAAAGAAAGGAAAGTAAGCATCTAAAAGAACCTAGTTAGCGACAATTAAACATTAAAAAGCTATAAAAAATATGAAAACAACATGTTGTGTACCTGCGCTGCTGTTTGCTGTTGTGACAGGGCAGAAAAACACTAAACTTCCAACTTTGATGCTCAAACAGCCTAATCAAAACATTTTTTTGATTTTTTTCCTTTTGAGAAAAGCTAGATAAGCTAATGAAATTACTGTTTTTAATTTTTAAAATTTTTTATAACACCTAAAAATAACTTAAATTAGCTTAAAAAAAACTGAGAAAATCACTCTAGGGACTGTGATACAGAAACTTTATTTTTATTTTGAAGTCATTCTAAAACTAGATTAACCAATTAAAACAACTATACTAAGAAAACATTGACTTATACAAACCTATTCTAGGAATCCAAAATGGGTTGAAATGGGTTTTGACCCAAGAACATTTCCAATCCAAACACTACTATGGGTGGTAAAAGTAACTGATGGGGATTTGATTCAAGGAAAGTTTAACTTTGCATCAACACAACAAACTCAAACTGGTTCAAACACATTTAACAAACACTGATGACTTCTAAACACTAACAATTAAATGAGACAGGATAAAAATCTTAGAACATTGAAACGGCATAAACCAAATTGAAGTAAAACTGAATTTAAATTGCTTGGAAAATAAAAAGGGTACAATAAAAGCAAATGACAGTAGAATAAAAAAAAGGGACTAGAACAATAAAATTCTAGACAACTTTTACACTAATTCTCACTGCCCTATTTATACAAAAAAGTGAAAAAATGTCTTCTGGGTCTTCTTTCTGTCTTTTCTGTTTGTGTTTTCTTTGTGAGTGCAAACCATCAAAAACAAGCTTTTGTGCTTTCTTGAGCTTCTCACAGCCATTGGATGATCTTGGAGTCCACAACAGCCATTGATTGGCTTTTTATCTTTGTGCAACAACTTGGATTGATGACATGGCAGGGGAGACGTGTGATTAGGGGAAACATGTGACTATGCTTGGGTTTCTGGGATTGAGTGTGTCAGTGAGATGGGAGGGAAAGTGATTCTTGGCGCCAAGGGAGGAATGGGTTGTTTTGTGTTTCTATGTTCTGTGTTGGGGAAAGGGGAAAGAGCAGGTAAAGGCTAGGGTAAAAAAAAGGTGATTTTATTAAAAGGTATTTAAGTGTTTTTTTATAAAATGTATTTTTTTAGTTTCGAGTTTTGCAATTTTTTTTTTCTTTTTTTTTTTTTTTTTTTTTGGAAATTAAAAATTGTTTTTAGGTAAAATAATTTTTTACAAAAGTTGGTTTTTGTGTTGAAATGGTATTTATTTGGATTTTTGGGTTTAAAAGGGAATTTTGGTCATTTGGGTATCGGGGATGGGTAAAATGATGATTTTGGTTTTGGGTTAGGTTTTAAGGTTTGTTTTCCCACTCTCACTCCAAAAACGCGTCCGGGTCTTCAATTGATCAACGATCGTAGAAAATCACATCCCGGCACCGGCTTCTCAGCACTTTTCTGATTTTGGCTCGATTTTGTCCCTTTTTGCTCTGTTTTCAATCATTTTGTACCTGCAAGACACAAAACACACTCCGAGGATATTTTTAACATATTTTGATCATATTTGGGTGTTTTTGGTCATTTTTGTGGTCTTACGCGGGTAAAAACGATGAGTGAATAAGCACTCATAAGCTCCTGTCTTTCATTGTTTTTTTACGAATGGGTTTGACTAGATGTGTGTTTCAGTACGTGAGTGTGGATGTATGTTAGATTTGGTTTAGATTCTGTTTTGTTAGTTGGGTTGGGTTATTATGATAGTGTTTATGGTTTCGGATCTTGTTAGTTGGGTTGTTTTGGTGTTTCCCAACACATTAATTGTGTATAAGCGTATCAAGGAAGGCAAAGGTCAAGTTGCAGGGTAAAAGGTTTCAAATGTCACACTTGGTCTCTGAATTTGGTCAGTTAACCGTTTTTTGCACTTAAAATTCCCGCGTATTTTTACTCACACAAACTTGACTATTTCTCTTTTTACTAACTTCACAATTAGTCCCTGAATTTGGAACGTCCCGTTGGTTTTGGTATTTATGGGTTAATAACCTATACCATTTGCATACCAACAATAAAAAAAACAAATTCTAACAAAATCTCAACAACCTCCCAATGGCTGACTTTCCACTTCTTCAAGAACTCGCCAAAGCTTCGAAGTCTGACTACATGTTTGACTCGATTTCTCTCTTTTATCAGAGAGAAAACGATAAGGACATCAAAATTGCTAATGGCCTCCAAAACACTTTGACTGACTTGATTCTTGGTATGAAGGAAACCCAAGAATACATCTCTGAGCTCGAAGGCTTTCGAACTACAGTCATGAACTACAAGTTTCTTGAGGATCTTCGCAAGAAGCAAAAGGCTAATGTCTTGAAGGCGTTGGAGATAAGGAGGATGATCTGTCAAACACACTCATAGGTGTGTGACAGGAACAACTTCCTTGATGATCTTAGGAAGACAAAGTGTTGAGAAGGGAAATGAAGTGTTTATGTTTTCCTTTTTTTTGGGAAAAATATGTACCGAATATTTAATTTTTAATATGAAATTAATGAATCTATATGTTATCTTCTAGTGTTATAATTTGTTAATTTTGTTGTTAATTTTTGTATTCGTCTTTGGTAGTTGTTATATCTGTTTTGATTGTATTGGGTGTTGGTAGAACTATGGTCCTTGCTTAAACAGTATAAGAGTATATGGGACTAAGGTTTTAGTCCCCTATCCTGTCCTCACATTTGCATTAAGTTATAGGAAGCACTTTATTCTCATATTTTACCCCAAATTTGAATTCATAAACATAAAGCCTCAGTTAAGTGAAATTGCATCAAAATGGGTAAATCTAGAGCTCGTAAACAGATTAAATGCTCCAATTGTGAAACTGTTGGACATAATAAGTCTAGCTGTCACAAGGATCAAGTACCAAAACCAACAAACGAAACAAAGGTTCGAGGTAGGAAAAGGCATTGTGATGGCAGAAGGCAACATGTATTCATTTAATTGTCATTTGCATAACGATTGTTCTTATGTGTCTACATTCTAGTTGATGTGCAAATGTATTACTTTTGCAGTGGATGGATGAAGACGATATAAGGAAGACTATGGAACAAGAGTTTCTTGAAGCTCTTTATGAGCAAGAAGAAGAACACACAATTTTGGAGGAAGATGAAGAGCAGTCAAGGTTGAATGAAGAAGCATTCCAGCAGTTTTTGGAAGAGGAGAGAATGTACAAAAGAATTGATGAGGAAAGTGAGAGGAAAATTTGGTTTGAAGAAGCAGTGTTTGAGGCAGCTTACTATGGAGTGTCTGTGGAGGAGTTATATCCAAGACATCCATATGTGCTGGATAAAAGATGTTGAGCTGGTGTTCGAAGGTTGTAGGCTTCTACTCTTCTAGCCATTTGTAATTTGGACAATATCATGTTTGAACATTTTTTTTTTTTTTTTTTTTTTTTTTTGACTTTATAAGTCAGAAGTGGTTATTCCAAACACCCCCTAAACTGCGTATGTTGACTAGATTTTAAGAATTTATGATGTCTTTACTCCTATCTACTTGTTCAACAACCACAACTCCCATCTACTTATATAATAGTACATCTTAACTCATCAATTCTTTATCATACCAACATATTATCACCATGGATGCACAAAATGGTTGTCAAATGGTATGCATTGACTGTTGGGTTGAAAGTGAAAACAGAGCTGGATTGACCTTTTTTGCAAGGCGTCCACCTTATAGTGATTTCATGTGGTATGTTTGTCCAGTGTGCCTTGAGATAAGGGGAAACACATCTTATACTGGTAGAGATGGTGTTACAAGGGAAAACACAACCACATGAGATACTGGTGGATATGTGATGGGTCTACATATTTCTGCACCTACTAGTGAACCACATACAACTGAAATAGCAAGTGGAGAGTGCCCAAGCCAAACACCACGTGAAGCACTTGCAACTAAAAGAACAAATGGAGAACGCCCAAGACAAACACCACTTGAACCAACTGCAACTGACAGACCAAATGGATCACCTACTAGTCATTTAACGCAGTGAATTCCTAGCAAGAAATACTATGTTGTCTTTTAGTCTAAATGTAACTTAACTGATATGTGTGTGCTTGTTTTGTTATAATAATTGAATTTTGGTTACAATTTAAATCTGTTGACTTTACAAGTCAAACAAAAGAGATTTTAAAGACTAAAAATTCTGTGTGGTTCTTCTAATATTTTGGTTTATGTTGACCTTATAAGTCAAAATGGGTTTTCCCAAACACCCACCTAAACTGCATAAGCAACTGCAAACTACCAAATGAAAACAATAAATCCAAAATATACATACACCACCACCTAATTTCACCATATCAAGCAAAATATACATGTTAACAAGTATCGTTTTCAGTAACCATCATCAGCCAAAAAATATACATCTTCATCATCAACAACTAAAAATAACAGGTGAACTTCTTGATGGGAGAATTGATATTCATGGGGGGGAGACTTGAGGTACTTAGGGGGAGGCACATACCACTCATTCCTATTTGTGCTGGAGCATCCCACAGCCGCTACAAGACCAAGTACAACATTGGGAGCGGAAGCCTTGGAAGCTTGGGAAGTGGAACCTTTCAAAGTAGTGGTCTTAGAAGACATGTTCCCACACTCATCATCAGATGTGTCTGAAATAATGATGACATCAACTTCATTTCCTTTCACGTTAGTATCTGGAAAGATAGACAAAACAGAAAGAAATCAGAGTTCACCCATTACAACTTTCTTAGCTTGCAAACATTAACTCTAATCTTTCTCAGACTCCTTATTCCCATATTTTTCCCACAAGTCTTCAAGTATCACATCAGCAATGTCATCTCCTATATCCCACTTATTCCCATAAGTAGCCATGGCATACTCAATCATATCGTCAGATACCTTTAGCTTGCTATAATCCTTTTTTTTTGCAGATTCTGACACTGCTCGGATTTCTGTCAAATAAAATAGAGTTATTTATGCTCATCCCTTAAAAGGCCAATCACACAAATACAAAAAAACCCGACTAACCTTTCATGACTTTAGCTTCTTTCGCAAATCTGCATAATTCTTCAAACATTTCATCAGACATTTCATCTTCTTGTAACCAAGTATCCCTATATTTTGCCTTCACATATTTTACCATCTCATCAGTTACTGCTGTAAAAGTAATCTCCTTGTCTGCCATTTTTAAAGTGTGTGTGAAGGTTGTGTGACGAGGGAGGGAAACGATCAAGATGGTATACGGAAGCTTTTCGCAGAATTAACTAAGGTGTGGTTTAAATGTGTATGGACTATAATACCTTCCACTAACTAACATAAATTATACGTTGACCTCGGCGTTATTGGTCAAGGGACGAGTTTGGCATATAAAGCCCATGTTTTGGACCTCCGGCGATGATAATGCCCAGGTTTGTCCCATCGCGATACGTATGAACAAGTTTAGGGACCAACGGTGTATTTTAGTCTACAAATTATTTACCTCATTTGCAGTAATTGAACTGAAATGGCCCACACCCGTAGCATCCTCCATGTCACCCATACTGCCCAAAGCATTAAAAGAAGTTAAAAGCACTCTGAACCTTTGGCGTAGGCTGTCTAGAATCCATCTTCTTTTCGTTCTTTGATTGGACCGGTTTGAAAAAAAGATGCGACTTCGAACTAATATGAACACCATGAACCATTTGCCTAGTTACCTTAGTATTCTTCAAAACATCGGAGACAATTTTCTTCGGGCATTGGTCCAATACGTGGCCAAACACCTTATAGTTTGAACATCTTTGTGGCTTCCAATTGTAGTCGATTCGAATAGCATTCAAAATGTACCCATCACCCTTTATTTCTTGGATTGTAACCACAAGAGTATCTTTCAACTCCAAGTCAGCCCGTAAGTCATAGCTCTCTCATAACTTGACCTACCCCATGACTCCGTACACATAGTTGTCGTATAGGCGTCTAACATCAATGGTGTACCAATTTTAGTTGCAATATCACTCAAACCATATTCCATAAACGCAATAAGAGGAACATCATGGATTTTAACCCACACGACAAGTCCTCCTTGATAAATTCACATTCGGAGATGGCACTTTACGAATTAACCATGGACCATTTGCATCCATCACATCCTTAGAACTAAACTTGAAAAAAAAAAAAGCATTTAAAGTTCATCATTGTTCTAACAAGTTCACCATTATTGGCCTTAACAGAACTATCATCCCATTTACTCGATGGATTATCGTTTAGACCAGCAGTAGCCACTTTGGTGGACGTATTAGGGGTCCAAACTTGTCTGAAAAGCATGGAAACGATTCCACTGTATTAGCTTGACGATCGACATTCAAAGGTTTTAAAGGTTCCCCATCATCACCCACTAACACGAGTTTACCTTCAAGCATTTGACATTCAATATCATGAATTTTTGTAGCCAACGAACTCGTGTTTTCCACGTTCACAGTAACAAGACTGTTAGTTGAGTAACCAATAGCCTTCGTACCATTGTTATCAGTCCCCATACTCATTCCGTGATCAACCAACTCGGCCTCTTTTTTCTTATGCTTGCCCCCTCACCCTTCCGAATCCAAAAACCTATTTTTCATGTGTAAACCATGCACATACTATCAACAAACCAGCATAAACCAATCCAATCAAATTCATCAAACACGAAGCACAATCAGTCCCAACTTCAACAGACTAGGCAAAACCAAAATTAGGGTTTCGAACACAATAAGCATATATGCACGAATAAAAACCCTAGCCTACTGTTACTTGGCAGGGTACAACGATCAGTAGCAAAACGAGAATAAATGAATTAATAAGATAGTAATAAGCACAAACCCTATAACCGTTCGGATGTAAAAAAACCCTAAAAATTCAAGAAACCCTAATAGTTAAGAAGACACGAAAACGTGCCTATGAATTAAGCGATCTTAATCATAAACAAGCTAGTAACGTTCAATCAAAACAAATTAAAGTTCAGGAATCGTTTAGGATTGGCAGGATCGATCGTGGTTTTGATTAGGTTTTGCGGTCACCTTTTTGGCCAAGAGAGGGAGAGAAGTACACTCATAAAGTTATGAAGTAAGTTTAGACAAACGCCCAGGGACTTTTATAAATTATTTCTTAACAAAATCAATTATAGACTTCTAGTAGTTTAGACTATAGAGAATATGTGTTCTTTTTCTAATACCTTCTCATTACCCTAAAGACCAACAGCCAGCCAAAGTGTCATTAGTAAATTCGTAAATCATGATTCAGTCGTGACAATGACACAATGTATAAAGATATCTAATAAAATAGACGTCAGTGGGTTTAACATAATGCACACATCACATACCATATGGCATATGTACAGCTAATAATAAAAGCCAATATGATAGTTACACTGCTACCCTTGCACTTTTGTAACATAATTGTCTGTCAAAAACACCATGTTACCGGGACTTACAAGTTACAACGACACCAAATAATAACACTGATGACAACTAGCACTTTATTAGAACTTACAACGATACTAAACAAAGACACTAACCTAAAACTACCTCAAACTAAGGTGACACTAAACAACTCCGACCTAAAACGACCTGTAAACTACTAAGACCCTTAAATTTAGAATTGTGACACCATCTACCAAAGGAGCATCATCCACCAATCCTCACCCAAACAAAAACACAAGACCACACCCGATAGAAAGCATGGTAAGAGGTATAAGGCCGACCAATTCCGGCCACACAATTGGAGTGAGCGCACAATGAAATGTAGAGATGGTTGACGGAAAAAAATGCATGATTGTAAAACCAGCACAAGCTGCAGCACCTATGACATTGCCAAACCGTGACCCTTTGACTCTTGAGACAACCTTTACCAACCTACGACCTCAACTACAAAAACCACGAACACAAACACCATAGATCTTAGCCCGTAGTATATTCATTCAGTGCCTTCCCCACCCCGAACTCACACCCGCAAACACCAATCAAAACGGCAAGATTGGCTTTCAATGCTTGTATATTAATAAGGAAGGAAACTGAATACATTCTACAATGATGCCTACACTAATCTATTTATAGGCTAAAAGCAAACTGATAGAAGTAAACTAAACGTGGGTACAATGTGCTACATGTACAGCCACTACTCCCTATTCAAATGCCATGCAAATAGGTCATCCCATTTTCTTCCATAATACTCGGTCAAGTAAGCTACCAAGTCACTGACCCACATGCTAATCCATGACCCATAAACTTGGCCCATCAAGATTACCCAACATTCACCCCCGTAATCTTGATGTCTATCACGGTCTCGGCTCCTACGATCATACTTAGGAACACGGTCTCGGTCAAGTACTGCTTGCTAGGTCTCCTCGTACTTTGCTTCTTTTCTTGCTTACACAACCACGTACATACAAAGGAACAATCCTTACTGCAGCTTGCTTTCTTGTGATCACCTAACGTGATCATCTTTGTCCGTTCTTTCTGTGAATCTTCGATCTAGACAACCCGCCGCTCACGGTTATCTCTTTCTTTAATCACCACTGGATGCTTGATCTTTCACTCCATCGTTCACTGCTCGTCAGCCCCGTAAATGGATCAACCCGTTACGGGATCCACTTGCTCAATGTTCTTGCTAAAATTTCCTTCTAAATTTTCGAGTTCCAAAACGATATTAATTCCTTGCTAAAATACCGGTCTTGATCTCGTTCTTGCTTCTTGCTTATCGATTCTTGCTTTCTTACGATTGTTTCATGCTTGCCACTTGCTACAAACCCGAAACTTTCTACTTGCTATGGTTGTCTTGCCTGCTACTTGCTATAGACTATGCGACAACATACTAGCTTGCTTTCTTTCTTTTTGATCACCGCATGATCAACCTTGCTGCTTGCTTTGTTTCTTGCTTGCTACCATTCGATAAACTGCTGCTCCTTCTCTTTCTTTTGATCATCATGTGATCAACCTTGCTGCTTGCTTTCTTTCTTGTCTGCTACGTGCTACAGACTACTTGCTGTTGCTTTCTTTCTTTCTCATTCTTCTTGCTGTGAAAATGAAAACAATCCTTGCTATCTTCCTGCTGCGTTCTTCTCGTTCATCCGCCCTTTAATCGAACTCAGCTCTGATACCATGTTGAGAATCAGTGCCTTCCCCACCCCGAACTCACACCCGCAAACACCAATCAAAACGGCAAGATTGGCTTTCAATGCTTGTATATTAATAAGGAAGGAAACTGAATACATTCTACAATGATGCCTACACTAATCTATTTATAGGCTAAAAGCAAACTGATAGAAGTAAACTAAACGTGGGTACAATGTGCTACATGTACAGCCACTACTCCCTATTCAAATGCCATGCAAATAGGTCATCCCATTTTCTTCCATAATACTCGGTCAAGTAAGCTACCAAGTCACTGACCCACATGCTAATCCATGACCCATAAACTTGGCCCATCAAGATTACCCAGCATAAACTACCACAGTTGAGACAAAACCAAAAAAAATAAATAAATAAATAAATAAAATCTATATTATTTTACTCAGCAAAGCTAAGTGGTCATTTCAATCATTTAAAACCTATTCAAAGAATCTGAAAATAAAGGGTTTGGCAAGTTTACCCCCAATTTGACCCAAGTTAAAAGAAGTTATTTTGATCTATTATCCAACCCACGTAATTTAGAGACATCATTTATGTTGCTACAATGAGACAGGAGAGTAAGTACTCACAAATCATACCACATACATAGAATAAAGTACACAAATCCTAGAAGTTTTATAAACTAGATACATATGAATATATGATACCTTCAAACACCTCTCAAAATAACAATGCAAACATGGCTTATTACATCAAAACACAAACACTAGTCACATAACCACCAAACATGATCTCCTTAAGATGTAAGAATTGGAGGATAATAACGAGATTTGGCACCAAGAATACGAGCTTTCGTATCAGGAAAAAACTCAGTTCCGGGTAGTTCAGTAATATTACCTTCGCTAGCAACCCTAATGGGGTACCGAAGCAAGTGACCAGGAAGATCTTGTTCAAGGTTCTCACTAGCATACAAATCCCAGTACCTGTCTGCGATTTGGTTAACTTTTTTCACACATTCCATGGATTCAGGGTGTTGGAAGGTGTCATCAAGCATGCCAAGGTGTTCGTACCATAGAGCCATACGGAAACCATGGACTTGACCACGTGCTGGTTCACGAGTGGCTAGATGGTATGGTTGGTATGCTCCCATGGCTATTTCGGAGTCTCGAGCACCGTCCATTGATCGTTGGTTGATGTTGGCAGATCCGACTATTATGTACTCATCATCAACTGTAAAAATGGAAGGTGAAACATAACCACGAATTAAAAAATTTTTAACGGTCACAAAGTGAGACTAAAAGTTAAGATGACCGAAATGGGTAAATTCTGAGTATGGGTCAAAGGAGTCTGGTGAAATTTAGATGGTTGTAAGCATTTGACTTCAATTTTGAAGACTTTTAATTACCTGGTCGATCCATTTGACCCGCTTCCATTTATAGCAAACTTAAACTATAAGTAACTGGGGTTAAAATTACCACATATAAGTAAGGAATGTAGACCTGCTGCTTACCAATCATCATTTTGGCATGCACGTAGATCATGAAACGTCGAGCCTCCTGAGCTTTCATATAGTCCGAATCCAGTTCAGGCGTTTCAGAAGGTTCATACTCTCCATCCCTCTTCACCTCACGATTCCCAAGGCAAAAGAAAGTAAGATAATCTCTAGGGTCTTCCACGCGACCCTGAGCTTTTAAAGCCTGAACAATATCTTTATACATCATCTCCATAGTCCTCCTTTGCCAGTCCAATATTGCCTGAGCCGGTGCACTTTCTGGGATCCCCTCAGGCCACATGGGGACCACAACATATACAGTAAACTTCTCACCAGCCTCGATCTTACTAACAATCTTTAAAGAAAGTTCTTTCGGGATGAGATGAAATGCACCGACATCTTCACCTTTCACATCATCAAAGTCCCACGCGTAAGAGCTTCCCAAGAAATACTGGTTTTCAATATAGATGAAATTTTTTGCTCTTCTTATAGCGTGAATATACGCATCCTGAATACTGCGGTCTATAATGTTATCTTTTCCACTTACGAGACCTGCCTTAGCTGCTTCTTCGGGCGTGTCGGGAAACCCGAAAGCTGCACCACCATCGATGGATCTAAACACCTGAACATTCCATGTTTCTGGGTCATCAGGAAACATAACAGGAGAAGGGGGCGTCATGATGTCATCAAGTTCTTTAAAGTTAACAAGAATATCCTTCCCACCTTGTTTTTTCCACCTTTGTTCAAAATTAAACAAAACATCCCAAGCAACTGGTCCTTCGAGTCGACTATGTATATCATGCCAGGGTTCCCTCGGTCCACCTTTAGCTATCGAAGCACCAGTGAAGTTTATCTGGTGGAAATCGTCGTGGTGAGCAGTATCAAGTGTTCTGAAAAGAGAATGAAATGGGGAATCGTATCTCCCGTCACAAAGATCAATCCCGCCAACAAAACTTACAACTCGTCGGTTCTGTGACCCCCCACTCGGCATTTCCGAGTCTACTACCACAATTTTCTGGTGATGAGTGAACATGGTGGAAATTTGAAGGTCTTGAATGAAACTTCCACCGTCATCAGGGTTACGGGGGCATAAAATGCAATGCACGTCGGAACCTTGGAAAAAGTTTTCAGTATCTTCATCATGGGTAGCCATTTCACCAACCCGTTTTAGTACATCTACAGACGTTCGGTCATCCCACACGAGCATAAGAACTTTAACACCGTCACTTGCTTTGTTTTTAAGCAGATCACCAAGCATGACATCACCTCCCGGCTTTGGCCTTCTTGAATCTCGAATCAAAGATATCTGTGTGTAAACCGACCATCCCGTGATATAAATAAAGTGTTTCGCATTAGTAATGGCATCGAATATATCTTCCCAACATCTGTGGGGTTCGTAATACTTCCCCCCAGCTAAAGGTATCTTCGGAATAAAATTGTCGGGTACGTGAGCATCTTGATACAGAGAGACCCGACATCCTTGTCTTTGTGCGAAGAATGTGTACGGAACACCAGGATACTTGCCACTTTTAACTCCATGGGCCCAGTTACGATCTTGAGTAACATCAAAATACCGTAACTTAACATGGATTTTGGAGCCAGCACTTACGGGATTTTTGTCTGTATCTAAAATCTTGACCCATCTATCTATTTCTTCGCCGTCTAGGAGTTCTTCAACAGGAACATAAGCTCGTCCAATCAAAGTTGCACCAATAGGGTTATTATCTTTGACAGTGAATATCACATTAGAGGCTGAGTGAGCACAATAAATATGGAAAGACTCGAACCACCTCGGGTTTTCAGGTTCATCTTCGATTTTCCTAGTTCGGCCAACTCTGGCTTTCTCTAGATCGATGGTTGCATAAATTTTGGGAGTCCCTTTACCAAATCCAACAGTTTCCTCAATGTTACCGATGATCTGCCAGAAAAATAACACATACCAATGAAATAATCCACACCACAAAATACCTTTAATATTAGGGAAATTGATCAGACTAGGTACATTACAAATAGTGTTCTAACAAACTTGAAAGTTTGTGGCAATGACAAAACATATGATATACCTTCTTGAAGATGTTGCGGCCACCACCATGAACTTGAAGCTTATCGACTTCATAAATCGTCACGTGAAGAGTACCATGGAGCAGTATCTGAGCCATTATTTATCCTGCAACAATATTTACAGAACCAAATCATGTTATTCACTCGTCAAACTGTTAGCACAAACAAAAGGAACACAGCTGTTTGCACAAATTTGCACCGCAGTAAATTTATCACATAATATAGTCGGATCGAATAAAAAATCTCGCCAATAACAAAATCTTCTCGAACAAAAATATAATTGAATTCACAAAACATGAACCCGAGTAAGTCAAAAACTTATAGAATCAGATCTCTTAAAAATCTGCACGTCTATGGAACATAACACTAACACACAATAACTTGTTTACACAAAAACAAACTAAATCACAATCAGAACGAATCAAAAGAAAAGAAAAATATAAAATATAAAATATATAAAATAAAAAAATAATAAAAAAAAAAAAAATTAAAAAAAAAAGTATTAGCATCAAATAATTTTCACAAAACTACTACGGAGTATAAATAAAATTTGGAGCTGTTTAACACTTGCACAAACACTAACTTAAAATAATCAAATTGGATAAAAAAAAGTCAGCATCAAGTCAACTTAACACAATCTAAAATAACTTTTCCACACATGCTAAACTAATCTAATCGAATCAAACGAAAGACATATTTAATATTTTAACTTGAAAATGCATTTTTTTAACACAACTTTAATCGAGTCAACCGAATTCTAAAAACCTCAACATCAACTAAATTCACTGGAAGTTGAAAATGAATAGTTACACAAAACATGAACTGGAATAACTTGAAACTCATAAAATCAATTCGCATCCGCGTCAACAGAATATAACACTAACTCAGAAGCTACTTATTGTTTAAACAAAAACGAACTAAATCAACTTGAAGACAATCCCATAATACCTTGTTTAAAAAAACATGAACACAAGCAATTCCACATGAACAAATTTTAATATTACTCCCACTGTTCCAAAATAATTGTTCACTCACAAAAAATACACAGTTTAAAAAAAACATTATTATAACAGCTTTTTAGTATATTCTATTTCTATATACATCAACACCTACTGCATGGATAAAACTAACATAAACTAACTTAAAATAATCAACTAAAAAATGATCAAATCAACTTAACACAATTTTAAAATATTTTTTTACAAACACATGATCTCGACTAACTTTAATAAATTAATCTAATCTAATACAGTAACAAAATATAATTCACACAAATAGCACATGTTACTATTAATTAACAGCAAAATTACGGTAAAATAAGTGTAGATGAAGTTATACACAAAATAAGCACGTTCAGAACCTGATGGCGTCACTTAAGAAGAATTTAATCTGATTGTAAACCTGCAATTAACAAAAAAATTACAAAAAATTAAAGTAAAATTAGTGTAGATGAAGTAATTATAATCAGAGAGAATTGAGAAGTTCTTGGTGAAAATGTCAAGTGTGTGAGGAGTGAATGGTTTGTATCTAATCACCTTTATACATCCCTTTACACTCAAATTGGAGAGTGAAGGGAAGAAGTGTGAAGTGGTGGGGACAATAAATGAGGGATTGTTATAATTTTATTTGTGTTCTTGAGTCGTGCAAAATGGAGGGAATGAAAGGTATATATGAACTGCTAAGTGCTAATTTGACAACTATTGCCCTTTGTGATCACAACAAGAAATAATAAAAGGTATATGAACTACTACATCTATGACCCAAATTCTTATTGGAGACCATAACTTGGGAAACTTTTTTTACTTATAAACATCATCTCAACATTACTAAATCATCAACAACAAAAAAATAGCACTTTGACTTCAATGTGCTACACATTCATGTCTTGTAAAATGAATACAGTTGACAAAACAAAGGTAAAATAATATCAGTAGCCTATCAATACCTTGACTAGTGAACAAAATGCTAATCTTGAGCAATGACCTGATTTTAGAAGAGGTAGGACAATAAACTAACTAGACGTATTAAATTTGTTTTTTTGGATACAACAAATAATCACTCCACATTTCATTTGCAATCGAGTTTCTTATCTCTTCTTCTCTACCGTCTATGTGCCTTGAACCATTTGCTTCTTCTTCTTGTGTTGCATTTAAAATCTCGTTAATAACTTCATCTTCAAGATCTTTCTCCCGGTCTTCCTCAAGTAGATAGTTATGTAGAATACAACATGCCAAAAACATATCGGATTGTGTTTTGCACGACTAAAATGGTTCGGTTGTACTTCTAGCTATAGAAAACCTTTTTTCTAAGACACCAAATGCCCTTTCAATAGCATTTCGCAATAAAGAATGACGGAGGTTAAACAATTCTCGTGGATTTTGAGGTGCACAAGATGAGTAATCTTTCAAATGATATCTAACACCTCGATAAGGTGCTATGAGTGTAGTTCTATGAGGTAGACCTCCATCTACCAAATAATATTTACCTGTAAATATAGCAGAATTAGTAAGGGTAAATGATTGAAAAAAGTATCATACTTGCCACCATTTACTTTTGTGGGTATCGAACAAAATGTTTTGCTTTTGTGGGTAATTTTCTTTCAAATTTATCCTTTTTAGGGTATTTTGCGAAATTTTTGGACATTTTTGCCCCTCTTAGCTAATAGAAAATTTTTTTCTCCGAAGGGCAAAAATGTCACATATTACCCTAAAAAGGATGAATTTGAAAGAAGAGTACCCACAAGAGCAAACAAATTTGTTCGCTACCTACA
This sequence comes from Chrysanthemum seticuspe, assembly GCA_019973895.1. Lineage (NCBI taxonomy): Eukaryota > Viridiplantae > Streptophyta > Magnoliopsida > Asterales > Asteraceae > Chrysanthemum > Chrysanthemum seticuspe. The sequence goes on from BPTQ01000006.1 coordinate 309,716,151, forward strand.
AAAGAAAATGATGGCAAGTATGATACTTTTTTCAATCATTTGCCCAATTAGTAATTATATATTGTAACATATACAATAACCAAGTTTATAATGAAACTTTACCTTCAGGAATGAGTAGTTTATCATCTCGTGTGAGCGCATCTTTTATAATTCACAGAGTCTGAAGCCTTTCCTTCCCAACCACTCAAAACATATGTAAACTTCAAATCCAATGTACACGCAACTAATGCATTAATCGTTGGATAACCTTTTGTTAGGTCACTAAATTTACAACACAAGCATCAATAGAAAGAGTAGAGAGGAGAAGAGATCGGATGAACAACACACACACAAACACTACGCGTAAGACTATAGAGAAAGGTTAGGCGTGAGTAGTGAAAGAGAATGAATTGAACAACCAACCCTCAAGTGAGGGTTATTACAAGGTATTTATAGGAAGGGGAGCTAGGGCAACACTCCTACTCCCTTCCTTTCCTTAATGGACATGGGCCTAAGCTCATGGGTCTTCTACATAAGCTTAAGCTAATAACAAACATAAAGGCCATAATTAAGCTAATTATTACATATGATTCACTAACACTTGATTTAGGTTTAGGAGTGATTCCAACAATCTCCCCCTAAGTGTTGGTGATGAATGAATGTAAACGGTGAAGGTACTGAAGTAATAGTAGCTTTGACGTCTTCTGATATTGTTCTTTCTTGTGAGAAGAATTGCCTTGATTTGAACAATCTCCCCAGTGTAGAGAAATTGTTTTCTTTAAACAGTTTTGCTTTGATGTCATATTTAACTTTGTTCTTTGATCATTGTTCTTTGTGATGGTAGTGATAGTATGTTGTTGTTGTCTGCATCAAGTCTGCCTCAGGTCTGCTTCGCTGCTCCAGTGTCTCCACGTCATTCTTCAACATGCTCACACGCTCTTTGACGTTGGATTTCAGTACTGATGAAGTTCTTTAAGTCTTTAACTTTGTAGATTCTTTGGCTTGACGAAGAATCATTCTGACTTTTGTGTTGCTTTTAGATAGAACTTCCATTAGTGATGATGTTGGCATGAGCATGTGAAGAATCTGCACGATCATTCCGCTCCAGAGCTTCCATAAGAAGAAAACATGAAAACAGTTAGTAATAAGCGGATTCCGGCACTTACAAGTTTGAACTTCGAGAGTGTTAACAGCATAGTGTGAAAACACAACTCTAATTCTCACAAAGGCCGTTCCTGAACTAGAGTCCCACAAGTGAGATAACGCGATGTACCGAAGTACACCTACAGTTCAGATGAGTCGCTGAGGTACACTGAAGCATCACCTCACGACTGTAGACCGTTTGAGACACACTAAGCGTAATCCGCGGGGAGTTACCGAAGTGACCTGCTGTCAGGGTTGTTTGATGTTGACCCTGGCAGGAGTTTCCATTCAATCACTGAGGATCACAGTTGTGAACCTCTCATAAATGTTCTCGACAGATTGCTAAGATCTGTGAAGGACTCGATAACGTACCACTGACGTTCTTATTGTTGAACACCAAGTGATGAAACGTCAAGTGTACCTAAGAAATCTTTTGATGAATCTCGTGGCTCTAGACTCAATAGTGCGTTTTGGTTTTCCTGAGCGGAGACTAGGGAGAGGGTCTCCTTCTTCAATACCAGCGATCTCTAAGAGAAAGCCAATAGTTTACGTAGGGTTCCCTGTGAGAATGAAACAAGCTTCTTTCGGGAGAAACTTGAGTGGCTAAGAAGGTTTAGTGCATGCGTCACTGGGTCCATGACGACTTTTAATCTTCAACACCGGCGTCACTAAGTGACAACCAGTAGCATATGAATTGAACCTGGTGTCTGCCCTAAGTTGAATAATTTGGAGGGCTGTTTCTTTTCACCCTTTTCTTTGCATTTCTTTTTAATTCTTCAACTTCTTCTTTCTCCGATTCTCATTTTCTCCTTTTTATAATCGTACCTAAGGACTTCTAAGTACTACTATTTGTGATGTCCTTGGGTAGATCCCTCCGGCTCTGGCGGATCATAGGACGGTTATTCCTAACCTTAATCACCTTATAACTCCATGACTAACCTATGTTTCTATAAAACCATTTTCATGAAAATCTCTCAAAGTGTTTGTGAATGAAAAACATTTTAGTACCACTGTTGAGAGATAAGTATTTTGCATAAATACTCCCCCTCCACATGTGCTTAAGAGTTTTTTTTATGGAAATCTGCACAGTGAGGAAAGAGCGCGCACCTTTTGAATTGATCAACTCAAGATAGACAATCTCCCGCGAGACACGGTTACGTTGCATAGTTAAAGAGTTACATTGTCAGCTTTTAGGTGATAACTAGCTCTAATAACTACCTTGAAGGTGTAGACAAACCTTGAAAGGTTGTCAAACCCGTCAGAGTTCATGTCTGCCAAGAGTTTCTCGAATGGTACATTCTATTCGGACAAGTCCTTTGCGAGACACGTTTACATCACTAGCGAACTAGCTTGAAATTATTACCCGTCCCGGACAAGTCTTTTCGATTTACTAACAGTTAAGTATCGTCAATTCATTGGTTAAGTCTATAGCACAAAGATTCATTTGCATTTACACAACATATTTCTTATCACATAATTTTCTCCCCCTCAAAAATGGCATATAAAATGTTATTTTTGAAAAGTTGAGAATAAATATGACCATTTCGAGTGTTGCGGGAAGAGTGACACAAAGAACATTTTGGTGAACAAAGTTTTAACTCAAATACTCCCCCTCAACAAGTGATATAAACGGTTTAGGTTTTGAAAATCATACGGGGAAGTACTTGTTCTTTTGAGTAAAACCTTTGAAAAGTGAAAGGTTTGATAAGGTTTACTCAAAAGTAAGAAGCTTTCGCTCCTTATATAAGGATTGTGGCACTGAAGCGTACCACATGTCCTTTCTTGACAAGTACGGGTTGTACACTGAAATGTGTGCACAAGCCATTGTCATAATTAAATCACATATACAAAATATTATGAAATAGAAGCAGTTCAAGGGGTACCAGGAAGTCCATCAAGCTTGCCAGGAATGCGAACAGGGCGTTGATAGCCAGCGAGAGCAATCCTGGGACGACCACCTACAAAGCTCTCTAATGTTCTGAACTGATCCCTTCGATACAACCTTTCATCAATCATAGTGATGATCCTCTTCGCATCCCTTCTGTCTTGAGAATTCCATCGCTTTGGAGACCCAATGCCTTCATGTATCGCCTTCAACCGATAAGCCAAGCCATCCCTAACCTTCTTCAATGTGTGATCCCCAAATTTGTGAAGATCTCTACACGCCATCAAGCAATTTCGTTGAAGTTCACTGCGATAAACGACGCCGAATGGTTTGCTGATGAGGGTGTATTGTAAAAGCTGGTTGATGTTGGGAAGATCTAGCTGTGGTGAAGTGAGGTTGACACGGGTCTGATATGATTCAACTGCAAGCTTGAGATCTTCTACACGTTCTTTGATTACTATTCTTCTGATGAAGATAAGCAGGGACTTGATGTATTCACGTTGCACTTCAGTCGAGAATTGTCTCATGCGACCCTGTACTTTGGCAAGGTACATGTCTTCAATGTCGTTGATAGACAAATTCTCAAAGTTCGCTTCAGAGAATGCATAATCCCTTTCGTCTTGCCTTTTGACCACGATATTCCGTAGGAAAGTGTAGTCCCATTTAGACGAAAGATCAACATGTATAATGGCCATGATTGCTTTAGTACTGAACACTTCATGTTGAGACTTCTGAACCTGGCAGCTTCTGTAGTAGATTCGACGGCGTTCCGGCCAATGGTGAATCCCATACAATGCATCACGGTCATATACTTCCACATTGTTGGAGAACATGTGGTTAGCCCTTTCCTCGATGGCTATGCAGTTAGAGTATATGGCTGCCGGGAATGGAAGTGTCAGAGATGTAGCGTATTTCCTTGAACCATCGCCACCGTGTAGAAGAAATTACAAGTCTTTGTTGAAGAAATATCGGAATGGAATCCTAGGCTGATCTGGTTGGCCAATTGTTGGTAGAGGTTTAGACCAGTCGGTGTAATATGGAGGGTTGTCCCGTTTGGTGAAGTCGATGTTTGCTTCGGGGTTGAGCCAATCCATGTTGTTAGACATAGCTCGTGCTATATTATCAAGGTGATACTCCACTTCAATAGCACTTTCCGAGCTGTCTTTGAGCAGTTGAAATGCTTCATTCTTGATGCACTTCAACTCGGATTTCGTCATCTTTTTCACACGGAATTTCTCTTGCAAGAACTTAGCATGCTCCAATGTACTACCGTCTTCCAGATCTTGACCTTCAAGTGGATAGGGAATAGAATTAACAAGTATAGAAAACCAGTCGTATTCATCGGTGTCATCTTCATCTAGCCATGATACGACGTCAACCTTAGGCGCCTTCTTCTTCTTTTTCTTAGGCCTGGATGAGGATTCTGGTTTCTTAACTTTGTCGGGAGAGGCGGGTTGTTGTTGGGGCTCATGGAATTCCTCATCGTCACCACCCGTATACTCAAAGTGATCACCGATTTTCTGAGTCTGGGGTGGTAACTCAGAAGAATCCTGAGGTTTTTCAGTAGAAGAGCGAGGAGGATACCTTTGTTGAGTTGGAGTCCGTTGGGGTGGAGGTTGCATAGAAGATGATTCACCAGACTTCTTCGGGGGTTTATGCTCGTCATTCTTATCCTGATCCTTATCTTCATCGTCGCGTGGATGCTTAGGCCTTTCAGCTTCTTCTCTGCATGCTGATTTTAGTTGGTATTCCAGCAATGCTTCAAACAATTTACCTTCGTAGGAGGCAAATGTTGCATATCATTTCGACATTTGAGCTACCAACCGGTTAACCAATTCAGCGTCTGAGAAGATTATGGGATCAACTGGACTGATGTTCACATGCATTGGAGTTGATTTCATAGTCTGTTTGGCCAGGTGTAAGAGATTCGGATAGAGTTGTTTGGTGAACATCTCCTTTGTAATTCCAGGAACGATGTCAAGAAGGAACTTGTGAGTGTATCCTTTGATCATCTCGTCCATTTTCCCTTGAAGGTCATCTTTCATGAGCTTCTGGACATATTCCCTTTCAACTTGCATCTTGTCGTTCTCATCATGAAGATACTGTATCTGATCAGCGAAGAAATTCATTTTCTTGTAGAGCACGTCTTTCTTTCTTACATGTTTGACAGCTCTAACGATTCGTATCTTAGCTTGAGAGATCCAAGATGCAGTTGGCTTCTTCACTGATTTGGATGTTGATTTGGTTGATCTTTTTGATGGTGGTGGTGAGGAATGAGAAGATGAATCCGATGATGATGAGATGTGAGGAGATTCTGGGTCCTTTGGTGGTTCAGAAGTTTCCTTCTTTGAGCGTGTAGGACTATCCAGAAGAAACATATCATAATCAACATCTTTATCTTTCTCGGACTTTTCAGTTTCTGGTTCTTCAATGTCATACTCAATAGAATCTTCCACGCGCTTTTGTTGTTGCTCCAAAGTGGTGGCACCAGTTCCCTTATCGGGTCGATTAACCGCATCAGGATCTGGTGTAGGTTGAACTTCACCACTTGACCCTCGGGGGCCACCCATTTGATCCTTAGCAAAATCTTTCGCAACGTGTTGGAGTCTAACGAATTTGAACTTCCTCCTGTAATCAGTTTCCAGTGGCTCTTCTTCTGAGCTTTCCTCTTCATGCTCAATCACTGGAGTCTTCCCTTTGCTTATATCTGCTAGTGGACAGGGAGGTTTTGCTACTGAAGGAGGTGCTTCGGTTGCTGACTCAGAGTAGAAGACCTCTTCGTCTGATTGTGTATCTTCAGAGCTTTCGTCCACTAGCTTTCTTGGCGGTTCAGGCTTTGGCACGGGAATGGGAACAACTTCCTTAGAAGGAACAGTCCTTTTTCGTGGAGGATTCCTCTTGGGGAACTTCCTCTGACTCTCAGTGCTTGCAGCACTCCCTGCACTCCCTCTTCTGGTTCTCCTTGTAGGTGTACCAGAAGATTTTTCATCGAGAAAACCAACTTTGTTCTCTTTCACAGCTACCAAATATCTTTTATAAGAATAGAGCTGTTTGAGTTCATCTGAGAGAAGGAGATCCGGAAACACATCACCTTGTTTCTTGGTAGTTGACTCCTTAAATCTGACTGTTAGAGTGGGTTCGGACAACACGTCAAGATTGTCGGGGTCATTGATTCTCTTGGGGATATCAGAATTGAGTCCAAGAGCTCTTTGGATCAACAGTTTTGTGTATCTGATATAAGGAATCTTTTAGCCAAGCTTTTTGAGGAATGTCATCATGTCATCCCATATCAGAGCTTCAATTTCGATGTGTTTCATGTTGATCAGAGCCCAAAAGATTTGCAGTTCCACGAGCTTGGGATGCTCATAGCCACTGTCACGACCAGAAACAGATTTTGTGATGATGATATAAAGGGTTCTCCAAGGCTGAGGAATGTTCTTAAGATCCACGTGAGAATGCTTATTAATAACCCCTGAAGCTTCGTCATACCCAATATCAATCAAGAATTGCAGAACCGTCTCTTCAGTAGGTGCAACAGAGTATTCAGTTGGTATGATGTCAGGAATGAGGAGAACAGCCCATAAGTCTGCATGAGTGATGGTGATTTGCTTGTGATTGAGCGTCACCGTCACAGCATTTTGACCTTTGATCATCTGCATTGTATTCCAGAATCGCTGTATATAGATCTCCGGAACAGCGGCAGAGTTGGTGAGCATGTTCTGATAGGGATGATTCTTCAGAATATCCACTGCAATGAGACAAGAAGATTCTGAGCAGGTGAGAGTTTCAAAGTCAACTCTGAGATTGTTCTTTCCAATCTTCATTGGATAGCCATGCGGGAAAATATCAGCAATGGTGAGAACGTTTGGTGCATCCACATTCATTTGAGCTTCGATGTCGTGATCTGAAACATATTTAGCCAAAAGAACCAACATATCGAAGGACATAATGTTAGTCAACAGAGGGTTTTATTGTCTAATTATTGAATGTGATGAGTCAATGATTGTTACGAGTCCAAAGTCACTTGTTTGTCCAATAGTCTAATGAATTCGTGATAAGCTTCGTGAGTTAGTTAACTTTAAGTTTTAAAGTTTATGTTATCACTTATTTTTCACAACATATCAAACGTTTAAGTTTATTAGTGACATTATTGGTATCGTGACGTCATGATTTATTCATTTACAAGTTTGCACGCGTAAAAATTCATAATGAAGGTTTGATCAAGGCTTAGGCGTAGAAATGGTAGCTTATGCGTAAACAGGAGAGGTATATGCGTGGACGCAAGCTTATGCGTAGGATCCTTACTTACGCGTAAGAAATATTACGCGTAGGAAAAGGGGACCTTATGCGTAAAGCTTACGCGTAGGCGTATATAAAACCTTACGCGTAAGGCTTACTCGTAAGAGTAGACCTTATGCGTAGAAGTCACTGTTTACGCATATCCTTCACAGGATACGCGTAGTCCCTTTGTAGAACCTTACGCGTAAACGCTATGCGTAAGATTTCTCTTACGCATAACATGATACGCGTAAGGTGATCCTTATGCGTAGATGGTTAACAACCTTGATTCTGATTTTTACGAGTAGCAAACCTGAAATAAATTCATCACAGCATCAATATTAACACCCACATTCATTGTATAACAGATTTACTTACAAATACTCAATCAAACAGTTACGCGTAAAGAACCTTATGCGTAAAATAAAACCCTAAAGTTTATGAATTACGCGTAAGATTTCTAGCCATGGAATTTGCACCAAAGTTTTTCTGGTAGTTCTAAGAAGTCATGTGAGTGATATAACCAAGTATTAACATCCAATTCGTAGTGAATCAAAAATACCCAAATCTCAAGAACATTAAACCCTAATATCTAATTCTCAATCAATTAGTGTTTCTGCGTTGTTTTAAAGCCTAGATATCATTAATTCACCATGATAACAACATCACACATATATCTTTTTGACCAAAAACATTCACATTTGAAAATACCCAAACCCACGCATAAACCCTAGTTTTTCAAATTCAATCAATACGTGATTCTGGGTGCGTTTTGAGTAGAAAAGTGGTATTAGTGATGTTAAAGAAATGTTTTGACACTATCCTTTTAACCTCAAACTCACAAACATGATCATGTGTTCTTACGCATATGCGTAGAACACAAAATCAACCATATACGTAAATTTAACCGTTGGATTCGTTTGAAAATCAAAACCAATGTTTAAAAACGTGTTACAAACACAAAATCACTTACAGATCGATGATCAAAACTTCGGATTTGTTGAACGATTTATAGGCATAGGATTAGTTTGGTGTTTGGTAATGAATGTGAAGTGGTGAAGTTAGGTGGAGAAGTTTTATTAAAATAACTTTAAGCTTTTGGCAGTTTTAGTCCCTCCACCTTTTCAATTTTCATCCAAAGCCTTTTAACTTCCATTTTGGTTACCAAACGAAGAATACTTGGAAATAACCTTGACGACACTCCCCCTCGACTTAAGAAATAATGAAAGGTTATAAATTTTATTCCGAGGAGTGTCAGAAACCAGAAATGTGACCACCAATATTAAAGAAGCAACCGGGATAAGGTAACATGCAAGTACACGGTTATTTTGAAACAGTTAAGAATTAATTTTCTCCCCCTCAAGACTTGATCGAAAAAATACTGAATTTTGAAAGATTTGAGTGTTGACAGAAGAAATGTACTTGCCATGTTTGAAGAAATATAGATAGAAGAATATTTTTGTTGTTTTATCTGAGTTTCTATTTTTGTATTTTGTTTTTGAAAAATTATTTACAAAAGAGATTTTGGTGTTTGACTGGTTTTTAAGACTATTTTAAGAGTTCATCTAATTCCTCTTGAGTCAAACACCGCATACCAATCCGGTGGACCAACTCGTTAAACCTAGCGGGAGGCAAGGCTTTGGTGAGTAGATCTGCCAATTGGTATTCTGTACCCACGAAGTATAATTCAATTGTACCCTGTTCCACATGGTCCTTGATGAAATGATAGCGAAGATCGATGTGCTTAGATTTCGAGTGCTGAACTGAGTTGCACGAGATCGCAATGGCACTCCGATTGTCGCAGTACATCAGGATTCTGTCAAATACGTAACCATAGTCTTTGAGTTGTGTTCTCATCCAGATGACTTGAGCACAACACGCCGACATGGCTACATGTTCTGCTTCGGTTGATGACAGCGATGTACTATCCTGCTTCTTCGATTGCCAGGACACCAGTTTATCACCAAGAAATTGTAGTGCTCCTGAAGTACTTTTTCGTGAATCTAAACATCCTGCGTGATCAGCATCTGAAAAAGCGATTAGTTCAAAACTAGAATCCTTTGGATACCAGATCCCCAAGTTAATGGTTCCCTTGATGTATCGGAGGATTCTTTTAGCCTTAGAGAGGTGGGTTTCAGTTGGTCTTGACTGATAACGGAGCAGAGATAAACGGCAAAGACAATGTCAGGTCTGCTAGCTGTTAGATACATGAGAGACCCAATAATACTTCGGTATTTGGTAGGGTCCACTAATTTCCCATGTAAATCAGATTCTAGCTTCTTCGTATGAGTCATTGGTGTGGCTTAAGTGTCACAGGTTTTCATTCCATATTTGTTTAACAATTCAAGGGCATATTTGGATTGACTCAAGAAAATACCATGGGGTGATTGATGAACTTGCAGTCCTAGAAAGAACGTAAGTTCACCCATCATGGACATTTCAAAAATTTTCTTCATTAGTTTTGCAAAAGCGATTGAGTACTTTTTATGTGTAGACCCAAAAATAATGTCATCCACGTAAATTTGAACAATTAAGATATGTGCCCCGTGATATTGAATGAAAAGAGTAGGGTTGACCGAACCTTTGGTGAAATTATTGGCAATGAGGAAAGATGATAGCTTATCGTACCATGCCCGAGGAGCTTGTTTGAGACCATACAGGGCTTTGTTCAGTTTGTAGACATGGTTCGGGAACTCGGGATCAACGAATCCTTCTGGTTGGCTGACATAAACCGTTTTTTTAAGTTGTCCGTTGAGAAACGCAGTTTTGACATCCATCTGAAAGACCGTCATATTCATATGAGCCGCGAACGCGAAAAATATCCGAACAGCCTCAAGACGAGCAACCGGAGCAAATGATTCTTCAAATTCAATACCCTCCTCCTGTCGATAACCCTTAGCCACCAGACGGTACTTGTTTCTGATTACGTTCCCTTCAGCATCCAATTTGTTCTTCCAAATCCATTTAAGACCAATGACGTAGACCCCTGTTGGTCTTTCAACCAGTTCCCATACTTCAAAACGTTTGAATTGGTTGAGTTCTTCCTGCATGGATTCAATCCAGTTATCTTTTGTCATTGCGTCTTTAATGTTTTTAGGCTCAGATTGGCAGACAGTGAGTGCATAAATGCAATGTTCACCATCTGTGTGAAGACGTTGTCTCGTAACGACTGGTTGATTCGGGTTGCCAATAATATTTTCCAGAGGATGGTCTTTTGTCCATCGATGTGTAGAGGGTTGATGTTGGTATACATTGTGCAGATTCTGAGGATTCAAATAGTTTGTTGATGATTCCGCGACATCAGGTGCAGCAGTTTCATTAGCAAACGGGGTTAAAGAACGCATTTGGATCAAAATCTGCAGGTAGGGGTACTTCATTAAGAACATCATCAGCCAGTTCATCATTTTTGGAAGCGGTTTGTTCAACTGTTGTGGTGGAGTCAACTGGTGGTGCTTCTTCAACAGTAGTTGTTGTAGCAGGTGTATCAGGTATAAGAGTAGTATCAGGTTGAGCAGGGGAAACAGCGGATACACATGGATCACGTTCATCAATATCGTCACTGAACAGTGGAGCAAATAACCTTTCCATTTGTTGACGAGTGAGCTGGGGGTTTGATTAGCTGATGATGGGGTTTGAGGGAAGTTTAAGCGGTTGTAACCGGGTTCCAAGTTGTTATGCTCAGAAGCCATCTCCGTAAGTTCATCAAAATGAGCATGAATCGTTTCCATAACCTGCTTTGTACGACGATTCCAGATCCGGTAACCTTTAGAATTCTCACAATATCCAATAAAGACTCCAATGTCAGCTTTGGCTTTGAGCTTTCCAAAATCATCACGATCATTATTCGGATAGCAAAGGGATCCAAATACATGAAAGTGTTTGAGATTCGGTTTATGGTTGTGGAGAAGCTCAAAAGGTGTTTTGTTGTGGCGTTTAGTAATCATAGAACGGTTTTGAGTATAGCATGCAGTAGATACAGCTTCTGCCCATAAGTGATCTGGAAGTTTAGCATTGATTAACATTGTTCTTGCAGCTTCCACTAACATTCGGTTTCGTCTTTCAACAACTCCGTTTTGTTCTGGTGTACGTGCAATAGATGTCTGATGCTCAATTCCCACTTTCTCATAAAATTCTCGAAGAGTTTGGTTAACAAATTCAGTTCCTTTGTCTGTTCTTATTTGGCGGACGGTGTTCCGGAGCTGAACTTGAATTTTCGTGAGAAAGGTGATGATCATTTGTGGAGCTTGGTCTTTGCTTCGAAGAAAGTAGACCCAAGTCCATCGTGAATAGTCATCAACAATTAATAAGATGTAGCGTTTGCCATTGATCATTTGCACGCGCATCGGGCCACACAAATCCATGTGAAGAAGATGAAGCACATGCTGAGAGCTGTGTTCCACCTTTGAAGGAAAATGAGCACGAGTGTTTTTCCCTTGTTCACAGGCTGAGCAAAGGTGATCTTTAGAATACCGGAATCGTGGCAGACCTTCAACTAGTTTGTGTCGAGCAAGATTGGTTATAGTTTGAAAGTTTAAATGTGAGAGACGACGGTGCCATAGCCAGGATTTTGTTGATGTTGCCTTTGAAAGTAAGCAGATGGGAGATGAAGCAACCATGTCTTGCATAGAGATAGTGTAAAGACTTGAGTTACGCGAGCCAGACATAAGGTCGTTTCCTTGTAGATCACGAATGAAACAAGATTTCTCCCTGAAAGCAACCTCCAAATCTCCATCACAGAACTGACCTACTGAAAACAGATTGTGACCGAGGCCTTCCACATAATAAACCCTGCTAATTTTGATGTTCCCATTGATATAGTCTCCATAGCCTATGATAGCTACGAAGTGATCATTCCCGAATCTGACAGTGCCAATGAACTTTGCAATAAAGTTTGATAATAGTTTAAGGTTGTCTGTCATGTGTCGGGGAACATCCGCTATCAACAATCCATAGAATGATCTGTATCACCTGCATTACACACAGACGACACAGATGGAGTAGAAGTAGATGTGGAACCCGAAATGTTAGAGGGTTCCGGAGCAGTTATAGTAGACATACACACATCAATAACTTTAGGCATCCATTTAAATCCTAGTGTGTTATATATCCATTTCTGCCATCTCCAACTAGTATTTGCTTTAGTCTTAGTGAATGCACTAGGTGGTACTACATTCCTAGGAGGTGAAACTGGAGTTACAGGGACATCAATGTGGTTCTTAGAATCTAAAGAGGGTGGTCCACCAAGCACAGACTTAGAATGATTAGTGGGCCTAGAGGTATTCCGATTCTTAGGATTCCTTAAACGAGAGATGATAGTTTTAGCAACACATTTGTCATGACAATCAGAATTCATACTTTTACGACAAATAACACAAGGTGCATCAGACTGAATATCAAAAGTACTTAAAGGTTTAGCATTTGTTACATCACTATTTCTATTACATTTGCCAGACGCAATATCTATAGTGGAAGCAACGTGAGTCTTATTCATAGTCCTAGGGTGTTCTTCTACTTTAGCATTCCTTATTGATATTTTCTTAGGTCGCAACTTCCTATTCTTCGATGTAGTGCTCCTAGGCTGTGAAGTGCGGATGTTTGGAAAAGAGGCAACTATTCCTGTTTCAGTAGAAGGAAGCACGTTAGCAACTTGTTTTTTGGCAGTAGGCATTCTAGGTTCACGATTACTAAGTGTTACTGGTGCTATTCTCTTAATCACAGTAGGCGGAAGTTGTTCATACTTTCCTAATATTTTGTAAGATAATTGATTTCACATACACATCAAACCATAACACAAAGTGGGCGTATAAGTGGAATTCTAGAGAGAGAAAGTTAGAGGTTTAGGGAACTTAGTGAGAGAAAGTGAAATATATTATTATGAGCTCCAACTCTCTACCTTGGGAGGTAGAGAGTATTTATAGTCTTACATAAAACGCCACACAACGGGCTGTGGATCAGGCATACAGTGGGTAAAGACCCGTCCGTCCTCCACGGTGTTACTTAACTAAATACTACTTAACATAAAATAACTATGACTACGAGCATTCTAACGATTACATATACTTGAGGTGACCGACTCTTTAATACCTGGAATTTCTAATTCCTAACAATCTCCCCCTAAGGGAGGTCACCTCAAACATACACTAAAATTACATTGAATACAAACAGATATTACATTAACAATTGTTCTTGTATTCTTGATGTAGTACTTTGCACCGAAGCTCGTAGTCATTGATTCCACTCATTGCATGTTTGGTTAATCCAAGTGGAGGTCTTTTACTGATCCACGTGATAATAACTTTGAGCCAGCTTTTGAGATCATCAGCTAATAAAAATCTCTGAGACATCCATTGTGGTGTTGGTATTATGTGATGTTGTGACTTTCGGACCGACATGCTCACATTCTGGATCATGATATCTTCTCATCAGAGTAACGGAAGCTTTCGTTGATTCATGATATTGGCAGCAGCGTAGCAGAAGCATGGAGTGAAAATATCAGAGTCATTGATGCACTTATCATGATTTCTTGAGAGATGAATGTATTGTGTGAGCATGCGGCTATGGATTGACCGCTTCATTCTGATCAGCTGCAAACGTCGGGCGTACCTGCATACAACAGTTAGCAATATAGCGTACAAAAGTGTCTTTGACCACTTTAGTTGAATTGAGGTACACGGCCCACGGTTCCCCGTTGATCAGTACAAGTACTGCCTGTGATCAGGTATAATTCCGAAGAATTTCCTTGACAGGGTTTCGCAGCTGCTCAAGCTGTTCTCAAACCGGAACGTCTCAAAGAAGACAACACGGAGTGAGTGAACCAGCGAATTTAAGACCACTGATTGATGAAAAGAGATTTAAAAAAAACAATCGTGTATTGCTCAATACAAATTGTTTTTGCAATACAACGAAGGTTTTAATGAACATCAATTATCAATCATAAAACACCTTTTGATTTGAAATATCTGTACACGGTCGATTTGCTAAAGAAAATAGTTTTTAAGCACAAAGACCGGTTTTTCAAAGGTATCCGTCAATCCATAACCTGAACCAGGATTGATTCAAGAAATTGAATCGCCCCATTGTTTCTGTTCAGTTGTCACATGGTTGATCTATATAATAGATCTCACATGCCACCTACCAGGAGCTTGTTTGATGTTGACTCCAGAAGGTTTTCCATCTTCATTGTGAATATGTATACACATCACTCAGATGTTCTGACAATACCACAAGGATAATGCGTAGGACTCAAGATATAATCTCTCTTTCCACATTGTGTGAAACAGAGAGTCTTCAATGAAAGTGTCCTAATGAGATTTATTGATGATCTCGTGGCTCTAGACTCAATTTGTGCATATTTGGATCCTGTGTCGGAGACTAGGGAGAGGGTATCCTTCTTCAATATCAACAATCTCTAAGAGAAAGTCGATAGATAATGTCGGTTCCCAGTGAGAATGAAACAAGTCCTTTTAAGAGGAACTTGAGTGGTTTGGAAAGTTGAAGTGCAGTGCGTCACTGGGTCCATGACGTCTTGTCTTCAATTCCGATGTTACCATCAGTAGCATATGAATTGAACCCGGTTTCTGCCCTAAGGTTGAATATATGGAGGGCTATTTGTTTTCACCCTTTTCTCATTCAATTCTTTTTAATTCTTCAACCCCTTCAGTGCTTACCAAGACTTCATAGCTAGAACCTTGTTGGGTTTATTCCAGTACTAGCTCAGTCTCAGTCCGCACTCTTCCCATATCTCATTTTTCTCCTTTTATCATCATACCTAAGAACTCTACACTAACTAGTGGATAGTCCCTGGGTAGATCCCTTCGGTTCTGGCGGATCATGGGAACCAATACCTAACCTTATCATCCTTATATCACCGTACATAAAGTAAATTTGGTCGGTCTATTTGGTATTGTTCATCTGCCATTTGGAACCAATTGAAAACCATTTGAAAATCAATCCAGATACTTGTGATATATTATCAAAACATTTTGTACCTGAATTGTTTTTGATATTTTTAGAACAAGTGCTCCCCTCATCATGTGCATCAAATATTTGAAATCGTTTTGCACATGGAGGTAAGAGAAAGAATTAACTTCTTTGAATACCATTTTCTAAAAGATATCAAAATCACTTCCCTAATCAAGACAAGTAGATAAAGCATTTTGGGGAAGGATGCGATTTTCATAATTTTGCTCCCCCTCAATATGTGCCTTGAGATTTGAGAAGAGTTTTGCACATACTAGAGGGAACCTGCACATTGAGATAAGTTATCACGTTTCAAATCATAGGTTTAAGATTGATGCTCCCCCTCAACATGTGCATAGAAAATTTGAAATCGTTTGTCACATGTAGGAAGGATAGCATGTACATCCTTATAAAACCATTTACCGAATTATCAGTTTAAATCCAATTTAAATCACACATTCTCCCCCGATCACAATTATCAAATCATTTGAGATTTGTGATCTCTTATAGATTTAAATTGATTTTGAAAGCTTTTAAGGAGAATTGTGACTTGATTATGAAAACGTTTTAACTGATAAGGATCGGATTTTAAGACTTGAAACTCCATTGATAAAACATGCATGAATATCTTTTGAAAACAATTGAATGCCAAATAACTTTTTAATTTAAATGAAATCATTCTCCCCCTCAATCAATGACATAGGTTGTTGATTGAGAGATTGATATTTTGACTAATAAGTCCAGATGATTATCAAAAATAGAGACTGAGTTATTTTTCAAACCAGTTAGTTTTCAGCAGATAAATGTATATAGAATACTGCCTGAAATGACAATAAACCACTGTTTTACTTTCTCTCAAAAATAATTTTTGATTTTTTGATTTATTTTTTTATTTTTTTTAAACATTCGAACAACATCTAAAGTCCCGTGTCATTCTTTGAATGACATCACAAAGACCGTAGATATTATCGAATCGAGGAAAACAAGAAAGAAAAAAAAACAATATTTTTGGAATTTTTCAAGATTTTTCAATTTTTATGGATTTTTGAAAGTTTTATATTTTTCTATTTGCTTTTTGAAGGTTTTGTAATTTTGTATTTTGCTTTTCGAAAAGATATTTACAAGAGATAGATGAGCATAGACCTTTACTCCTCGTCTTCCTCCTGAAGACGTTTGAGTGTTTCTGGTTGAAGGCTTTTCAAGCCTAGTCGTGGAAGTATGAACTCAAAACGTTCTCTTGGAAGAGCTTTGGTGAAGATGTCTGCTAACTGATATTCAGACCAAAATAGAGTTCTACCACACCTTTTTCCACTTGTTCCCTGATGAAATGATGTCGTATGTCGATATGCTTTGCTCTTGAGTGTTGAACGTTGTTGCATGAGAGAGCAATAGCACTTCTATTATCACAGTACAGAGGGATTTTGTTGAATTCAAAGCCATAGTCAGATAATTGAGATCTCATCCATAAGATTTGAGCACAACAAGATGACATGGCTATGTATTCAGCCTCTGTAGAGGAAATAGAAGTACTCATTTGCTTCTTTGAAGACCAGCTCACAAGCTTATCACCCAAAAACTGAGCACCTCCAGATGTACTTCGACGAGTATCTTGACACCCTGCATGATCAGCATCTGCATAGGCTGTTAGTGACATACCGGTGTCCTTCGGGTACCAAAGACCCATATTGATGGTTCCTTGGAGATACCGAAAGACCCGTTTAACCGCTTCAAGGTGCTTTTTAGTAGGCTTAGCCTGGTATCTAGCACACATGCAAACATCGAACAAGATGTCTGGTCTACTAGCTGTGAGGTACATCAGGGATCCAATCATACTACGATATTTTGTTTGGTCAATCATGATCCCTGAGTGGTCCTCATCTAGTTTGGTTCGATCAATCATGGGAGTTTCAACAGGGTCACTTGAATCAAATCCAAATTTCTTTAAGATCTCAGTTGCATATTTAGATTGATTTATGAAAATGCCTCCGGGACTTTGCGAAATTTGTAATCCCAAGAAAAATGACATTTGTCCCATCATTGACATTTGAAATTTTGAACCCATTTCATTAGAAAAACGATCACATTCCATTGGGTCGGTCGAGGCAAAAATAATATCATCAACATAAATTTGAACGTGAATTAAGTGTTTGCCTGACTTTCTGGTGAACAAAGTAGGATCAACTGCTCCTTTGTTGAATCCAGTAGATAGAAGAAACTTTGACAGCGTATCATACCATGCTCTAGGAGCTTGCTTCAAACCATATAGGGCCTTTTTCAAGCGATAAACATGAGTAGGATGCTCTGAATTCACAAAACCCTCTGGCTGGCTGACGTAAACCACTTCTTTCAGATCTCCATTAAGAAATGCGGTTTTCACGTCCATCTGATAAACAACCATGTTCTTGCTAGCAGCATTAGCCAAGAAGATTCTGATCGCCTCGATACGAGCAACTGGAGCAAAAGATTCCTCAAAGTCTATACCTTCTTCTTAACGATAACCTTTAGCCACTAACCTAGCCTTATTTTTCAAAACATCACCATGCTCATCAAGCTTTACTTTGAAGATCCACTTAAGAGCAATGATCATAGCACAATCTGGAGCTGGTACTAATTCCCATACATCTAATCGATCAAACTCATAAATTTCATCGTGCATGGCATTGAACCAGCTGTCTTCATTCATAGCAGTTTTAACATCTTTAGGTTCGATCTTTGAGAGTACAGAGTTAAAGAAGCACCATAAGGCATCAGTAGCAAGTTGTTTACGAGTGGATACCGGACGAGAAGGATTTCCAATGATGTTGTCTAATGGATGATCGTGAGTCCATTTTCTGAGGTGTTCATGTGGTAGTTGTTGAGGGACTGAAGTAGCAGAGTCGATGTCTCCTGAAGAAGATGGTTCTGATGAAGATTCAGGAGCAAATATGTTTTCAAATGGAGCATCTTCAGGAGTAGCAAAGGGATTAACATCATCATTGATGCCAGAAACAGTTCCATGATGTACATTTGAAGAATGATGATTTGTTGATGAGACTGAAGGATCAGCAGCAGGTGCTTCTTGACTTAAAGATATTGAGACTGAGGGATTGACTTCATTCACAGGAATATGAGTAGCCTCTGTTGTAGGAATCGACACCTCATTAGTACTTGGATCATAAAGTTCATCAAACATAGGATCAAACAATTTCTTTAAATCATCTTCAGATGGAGGTACATATGGAGTTTCTTGAGAAGAGTTTGGAACAAGGGATGAACCAATGGGACTGTTTTGAAGTGCGGGTCCTGAACTGAATTGTCCAGGAGCCATTTGACCGGTCAGCTCATCAAACGTAACGTGAATTGTTTCCATGATATTTCGGGTTCTTTTGTTGTAGATTCGGTATCCCTTTTTGTTAGATGCATACCCAACAAATACTCCAATGTCTGCTTTAGCTCTAAGTTTGCCTAAGTCTTGTCCCTCATTAGTTGGATAACACAATGCACCAAACACACGAAGGAAAGAGAGATTAGGTTTTCTGTTGTGGACAAGTTCATATGGAGTTTTTCCATGAACAGTGTGAATCAGGGAACGATTTTGTGTGTAGCATGCAGTGGCAATAGCTTCAGCCCAGAGAAACATCGGAACCTTTGAGTAAATCAGCATTGTTCTAGCGGCTTCTACAAGAGTTCGATATCGTCTTTCAACTACACCGTTCTGTTGAGGAGTTCGTGGAACGCTTCTTTGATGGCTGATTCCAATGCTTTCATAAAATTCACTAAGTTGTTTGTTAACAAACTCAGTTCCATTGTCTGTCCGGATAATTCTGATGGTTTTGTTAAGTCGGACCTGCAGCTGTTTGATGAGTTTGATGATGATATCAGGAGTTTCATCCTTTGTCCTTAAGAACTTGACCCAGGTGAATCTAGAGTAATCATCAACCACAACTAACACATATTTCTTCCCGAAGATATTCTGCACTCTCATTGGTCCACATAAATCCATATGAATTGTATGAAGAACTTCTGTGACAGAGTTAGTGGGTTTGGGTTTATGGGCATACTTCTTGCTTTTTCCCAATTGACATGCTGAACAAAGATGATCCTTTTCATACTTGAGTCTAGGTAAACCTACAACTAAGTCCTTTCTGGAGAGATCATTGATGGTGCCGAAGTTCAGGTGATTGAGACGACGATGCCATAACCATGACTTTGTTTTAGAAGCCTTTGGCAGCAAGCAAATTGGAGAAGACTTCATCATATCATCGATAGAGATGGTGTATAGATTTGACCCACGTGAACCTCTTAAAAGCTCCTTACCATCAAGTTGATCAGAATCGCAGAATTGACCAACAGAGAACAAGTTATGACCAAGACCTTCTATATAGTAAACCCTGGAGATAACACTTTTGCCAACAACATAATCTCCATAACCCATAATAGCACCGAAATGATCATTCCCGAATCTAACAGTCCCAATGAATTTGCTCACGAAGTTCATGAGCCGCGACCGGTCGCCAGTCATATGCTTGGAACAGCCTGAGTCCAGGTACCACAGAACGATTTGAACGATCTGCAGTTGAACACAGACAAGAATGGATAACTGGATAATTGGGATCCCCATGCAAGAATGGGTTCCATTTGGTTAGTAACAATGGTTGGAACACCCACATCAGAAATAGAAGCATTCATATCAGAAATTAAGGCAATGGAATCATTATGAATAGATGCAGTACTAGTGTCTGTATTAGCCCTATTCAAAGTGTGTTCACTTCTTAAGGGAATAGTTCTACCAGTAGGCATCCATTTTCTAGTGGGTAGTGTCTGATTAGTCTTATGACCAACAGGAATCCAATGATAGCCTATCTTACTAATTGTTCTTCCTGTGGGTTTCCACTGTTTTCTAACTTTCTTTCGTTTTTGCCTTTTAGCCTTCTTAGCATGATTTTTAGCATTAACAATATTAACTGGACAATTAACATCATTCATGATTAGAAACAGAATTCAAGCAGACATCAATACAAGGTTTGCAAATAGTATCAGAATTTGAATTAATTACAGTACGCCTATGGCAAATACTAGAATCAACACGATTCGTTTTATTCGGCTCAAACTTAAAGTTCCTAGATTCTTCTTCTACTCTTTTCCAGTGCACATTCTTAGCTTGCGAGGTCCTATCATTCCTTGTATTGTCTTGAGACTTTGACCTGCTCCCTTTAATGTCACTGATTACTCATGTAGAGGGAATGGGAACATTAGTTGGTTTTACTACTTTTTGCTTCACCTGTTTAGATGTGCTGGGATCTGAACTACATGCAGGCACACTAAGGTTCACTTTCTTATCACTAGAGTTACTGGGATTTGAACTTCTAGAGTCCACACTAGTGTTTGCTTTCTTAGCATTCAAAGATTTGGAATCTGAACTACTTGAAGGCACACTAAGGTTCACATTCAATACATTGGGCATCGAATGAATAGCATACTTGGCACTAGGCATAGCACATGGAATCAAAGGATTAACTCTCTCACCTAATGACTTAGGACATATTGTGATCAAGCATTCTAGGATTTCTTGAGATCGTTTGGCATATAAGCATGCATGTCCAATTGCATTATCATGAGGTTTCTCTAACTTATCCTCTTCAACAATCTCACGCAGACATTCTAGGCAATCCTTAAGGGATGAGAAGTATGTTTGAATAGCAAGTTTGTTGTTCCTGAGATGAGGAGGGACATATTTCACAGACAAACCATATTTATTACAAGAGTGAACCTTTGATACACCATTCTCCCCATTGGTCATTGGCATTTTCCCTTTTACCTGACTCTTCAGATTCTCAATTTCCTTTTGCAATGAAGCTATTTGTTCGTTATTTTTGTTACGAGTGACCTTTATTGATTCAAATAACTCATTGAAATGACGTTTAACCTTTTCATTTTCTTCTAGAAAACTTTCGTTTTCCTTTTGTAATGCATTTACTAGGTTTTGAAGATGAAACGTTTGAGAATTCTGAGAATCTAGAGGAGGAGGCATTTGGGAACCTGTCATATTGTTCGTTTGACCTTTAATTGAGAGATTTGGGCTTTCAACTTTCTGATCGTGTTACAATGAGCTTGAATCTGTTCATCACGTTTGTTAATTTGAAAAACTGCATCAAACTCTGGAGCATCTGAGGATGTCTGATATTTGAAGTTTTGACATTTTCTTTAAGATGTTGATATTTTAGTTGTAAATTAAAATGCTCAGCCTCTAGTCTAGAAAAATGTTTAATCAAATTGTCGTGATCATCCAGTTCAATTTTCTCATTTAGTTTGAAATTAGTCTTTTCAAGCTCAATGACACGATCATGGGAGACTTTCAGGGCAACAGATAATTCATGAAATTGAGAAGCGTTAATGGAACAATTTGTAGCAGTGAAAAACATATCTTGAGCAACACATTCAGTAATAAGAGTCTCATTCAATGTATGCAAGTTCTTCCTCTCAATCTCATTATATTTTAGTGCACGCTCATAATCACTAACCTCAACTATCATTGCATCAAATTCCTTTTCCATTTCTTTAATGTATAAATTCATTCCCTTTTTAAGACTTTCAAAATGGTCTTTTAGTTGTTTAAAGAAAGGCATGACTTCAGTTAGATAACATTCTTTTGTTTGTTCAAAACCCCTTTCCCCTTCAGTAATTCCAGTGGGTGTGATTCTTTTCTTGCAAGTTTTCTCAAAATCAACAAATAGTTGAAAGATAACGTATTGACTGATTAAGGTCTTGCTTTTAGTGGCAATAGTTCTAGGAACTAGATGCATTGGTGTATTGGGAGGATACACAGTTGCTTTAGGCATTTTCCTAAGGGGAGGGTTTGTTTCAACAATATTTTCCGCTTTCTGCTTATCTAAGTCCATTTTCCAGAACACTTGTTCGGGAGTCAACAATGTTTGAGGCTTAAACATGTTCAAGGAGATCCAATTCTCCTTTTTGTAGTCATGGGGAGTGATAATTACTTTCTTCTCTTTGCATTTAGGATCCTTTAGTTTCTTATTCATCTTCTCCCTAGTGATTTCATCTAATTTCTTATCTTCCTCTGTGCACTCAAAGCAACTAGGTTTTTGTCTAGGTTTAAGAATCTCATTGCCATCATAGATCAGACTTTGAGCTGCTTTTGCTATCTTCCCGTACTCAGGGTTGGGTTTATCTATAATGGGAACACTATGCTTATCGCTTAGAACTCTATGCTTAGTGATCATGTGAGCAGTCTGAATGGTGTTCCCTTGTATGTACAACTTGTTTTCAAGTTTGTTTTTCAAAGTTTTCAGATTAGAAAAATCTTTCAAGAGTTTTGATTCCTTTGCATTAAATTCTTGCTTAAGCATTTTCACATTTTCTTGAAGTTCTTGTTTTTGTTTAGCAGTTTTAGAAAGCTTTTCTTGCAAGGAATTTAACTCTTGTTTTAATACTTCTTCTCTAAAATTACTTTTTCTAATGATTGTACGCACTTGGTCATCCATTTCCTGCTCACGAGTGGTCAACTCAAATTTTGCATGTTGTTCATAAATAGCAACACGTTCTTTATAGGCATTTAGTTCAGAAATTACAGAATCATCAGAGGCACATGCAGTGAATTCATCAAAAACATAATCATTATTGACTGCAGGAGATGCATCACTTGGTACAACTTCACTTTCACTTTGTTTCACATATTGATCATATGGGACAACATTGATACTATCCATATTTTCAATATTTGATTCAATAGTTTCAGTTGATTGTACTTTGTCATGCATCTTTTGCACATCAGCATCATCGTATAGTTTTAATACCTCTGAGATGAGTTTGTCTTTGGATGGGCCAGCTTGTGGTGAAGATGAGACCTTGGGAGAAACCATTGGAGAAATGCTAGCCATAAAAATTGTGTGTGCAGTAGGTCCATCATCCACATCAGAGTCGTATGCATCACAATCAGCGACTTGAAAGGCATTCTGATGATTTTGACCTATCTCCTGAATTGGCTGCTCATCCACATCTGCATCATAGGTCTTGGCATTACCCTCAGCAAGAAACAACAACTCCTCTTCATCCAAAGCAGCACCATTATCCTGAGCTTGTACAAGCAGCATCTTATCTCTGAAGTAATCAGCATTCTGAGGGCGTTTTGGCGATGTGCAGTTCCTTGCAATGTGTCCCTCACCTCCACAATTGTAACATTTGATTGGCTTTGCTTGACCCTGATTTCCATTCCTTCCTCTATTCTGATTTGCAGCATAACCTCTACCAGCTCCACCTCTTGCTTGTTCGTACTGTCGTTCTTGAACTGGCTGTACCATAACCTTCCCATCTTTGACAGTGGCTTGATTATGTGGGTTGGAAGCAGTTCTGAGATTGTTGTTGGTGTGTGGAAGAGAGTTCATGTTTTGACTAATCAGAAGAGCCAGTTGATTAATGATGTTTCCTACGTGTGCATCAGCATCAGCTTGTTTGAACATAGGATCAGGAATGAGTTTGTGATTACCATTACCCATGGGTATGACTTGTGATGCTTTGGTTGTGATTCCGATGTTTGAGTAAAATGCAGTTGAATCATTTGATGAGCTTGTTTCACTCTGGTTGGTTTTGAACTAATTAAGAATCATTTTTTCAAACATAGCATGTCTCTCATTTTGGAGAAGAAAGGCATACAGTTGCTCATAGTTTGTATTCTTCAATCCTTTAGTGAGCTTCACAGAAGTGACAAACTTGTGCCATTCGGGATTCATGTTGTTCACAAATTTTGAGTTCAGCTGAATGTTAGGCATAGTCATTCTGATGTTCCTCATATCATTAACAAGCTTGTGGAATCTCACATAGTACTCATAAACACTCTCATCTGGTTTCATCTTGAAGTGTTCAAATTCATCATAGAGTTGTGATTCTCTGTCTTCCACAGTTAATTCAGAACCTGAGAGAAGCATCTTGACATTATCCCACACTGCCTTGGCTTCGGTGTTGTGATTGATCAGCTTGTAGATATCTTTTGGAAGACCTTCAAGTACGATGTTAGAAGCCCTGATATCAGCATCGAATCTCTTTTTCTCCTTATCATCGAGCTCATCATATGTCTTTGGTCTATCAATTCCATAGATCATTGTTCCATCTTCAGCTGAATCAATTAAGTCTCTAGTTGTCTCAACCCGATATGGTCCTTCATCAATGGATTTGAGAATGTTGACTCCATTTTCCTTTCCAAGACAATACAATCTGATTCGTTGAGCCCAAGAGTCGTAGTCAGTTCTGTCAAGCATGGGTGGACGAGTATCTGAACCAGCTGCTTGAACATCCTCGGCAACAGTGGAGATGATTGTAGAAACGTTGGTAGACATGATGACAAATTAAACGGGATTTTATAACTCTATGAAACCGGGCAATAGATTCTTTCACGGGATTTTACTAAATCAAGAGAAAACCGTAAAAAATCACCCAATTCGCTAGAAAATTATGCACCAAGTCGCTAACTACTAATTCGCTATTCCACCAAGTCGCTAAAGTCCCAAGTTGCTAAACAAAGGACAAGTCGCTAAATAGCAACTCGCTAAGCCTCTAGTCGCTAGCAAAATTTTGGCAGCAATTCGCTAAGATACAAGTCGCTAAATAGCAACTCGCTACTTCCCAAGTCGCTAACACCAAGTCGCTACCCGTAGTGGAGAATCCACTACTTGTACTGTTAGTCGCTAAGTTTAAGTTGCTAACTCCACAAACTGTAACTCGCTACAAAAATGTAAAGCAAGTCGCTAGCAAGAAAAGTAATACGTAGGTCAAGTCGCTAGCAAGAAAACTTCACAAACATCACTTTTCAATCCAAAAACAACCCAACCAAGATGATTCAAGCTTACTAAATGAAAACCTGAACACTTGTGATGATTCTAAACAGAAAAGTACTAAAAAAATCCAAGCTTTAACACAAGAAATCAACCAAATGATGCACAAACCACTAAACTTTTTTAAACTCAAAAACCACCTAAAAACCACTAGAAATCCAAATATGTGCAAGATATGATCTAACCATGGCTCTTGATACCAATTGTAAGATATTGGATTTCACATACACATCAAACCATAACACAAAGTGGGCGTATAAGTGGAATTCTAGAGAGAGAAAGTTAGAGGTTTAGGGAACTTAGTGAGAGAAAGTGAAAGATATTATTATGAGCTCCAACTCTCTACCTTGGGAGGTAGAGAGTATTTATAGTCTTACATAAAATGCCACACAATGGGCTGTGGATCAGGCATACAGTGGGTAAAGACCCGTCCGTCCTCCACGGTGTTACTTAACTAAATACTACTTAACATAAAATAACTATGACTACGAGCATTCTAACGATTACATATACTTGAGGTGACCGACTCTTTAATACCTGGAATTTCTAATTCCTAACATATTTCTCTTAACTTAAAGATAGTGTGAATCAAATCTTGATTTTCAGAACGAATATTTCCAGCAAAATTCATTACTTCTCTAGTGTGTGCAAGATAGTGATCAAGTTCGTTTGATGCTTCATGACGAGTCTTATTGAGTAAATCAAATATGACACCATATTCCTGTATAACTTTTACAAGTTCTTGTTCATATTTTGAGATTTGACTTTTCAAAGACACGTTTTGATCATCTAGTTGCTCAAATTTTGGATTAAAATTGTTTGATTGCAACTGGTGGATTTTGTTTTGCAAAGCAAGTTCATAATTTTGACAATCTTTTTGACACCATTGAAGACGACGTTTTGCATTTGAAAGCTCGTTTAAGAGACGTTCATTTTCAACTTTTAAAGACTCGATCTGAAGCACATTATCAGTATGCTCAACAGTTACAACATTATCAACAGTATCAGCAGAGATATAATCAGATGCATGTGGCAAAGAATTGAATAACACAACATTATGGATACAGATAACATCTTTCAAGAGTCGATCAACATCTTTTCTCAACATTTTCTTTTTACGTTTAGTATTAGAAATAGATGTTTCTGTTTTCTCAAAAACGACCTTCATCACTCCAAGTTCCTTATGAAAGTCTCGTTCCCAAGACAATGCACAATGTTTCAAATTTTTAACATTTGGTAAAAGATTTTTCTGAAAAATGTCTCTTTGTTCTCGCGCCAGAGGCGATTGAAAGTGTTGAACTTTGGTTTCAGAATGATATTCTATCTCATGTTGTAAAAGTTTGAGGTCAGCCATGAAAAGGTCAAAATATCTAAGAATTTTGTGATTTTCAGGTTTTGAATTTACTTCACTGATGGAAGGTAAAGGACCATAAATTTGTGCATAATCTGGTTGGGGATTAACATTAGAAGACTCAGACGTTTTTATGATAATCCTTGGTGTGTTAGAAGTATCTGTTGGTGTGACGAAAGTGACCGGTTTTGAATAGTTAAAAGGTTTGTTGTAAACAACAGTTTCTAATTTTGATCGACTCTCGTCTTCTGCATCTAATTCCTTTTGACGACGATATTCAACAACACTCATAACAGAGTTATCAATTTTATATTCTGCACTAGAAACTTCAGGATTTGGTTTGAATGCTTTGGTTGAAAGCTTAGGTTTGTAATCAGCAAGATTCGGTCCATATCCATTTGGATTGGGTTTTAAAGTAAACTTTTCAATAGCAGTTACTGACTCACCATGTTTGTAAACAACAGTTTTAAACTCTTTAAGTTTGTTTTGCAAGCCGATAATTTCTTCAAGATGATCATCTATTCGTTTCGTTGAATGCTTTTTGTATGCAGAGAACTGTTTTTGACAAGTTAACAACTCAGCCTTAGCTTTTTGATTTTCCAAGGTGAGAGCGTTAATTTGCTTTTTATGTTCATGTTTCAGTTGTTCTATTTCAGACAACAAAGCATTCTTTGAAGCGGCTAGATCACGCATCTGTCTCTCTAAATATTTTTCGTTTTGATGAGATTTAGTAAAAGCGGCTTCAAAACCTTTTTCACGTTTTTCTTGAGTTTTGAAAAAGTTGAGTTGCTTTTGTAAACATTCAAAATCCTTGGTTAACAGTGCATTTTTACTTTTCAAGTCCTGATTTACTACACGACATTCCTCTACTACGGATTGTTGGTTTTTAAGCCACAGATCAACATCTGGACGAGGCAAAAGTTCGGTGTGTTCAACGTGAGTCACAACATGATTATTATTTAGATCCTCAAGTATAACCACAGAGTCAATTTGATTATCAAGGGAAACCATGAGGTCATCTTGATCGTCAAATGTAACTACGGGGTCTAGTTGAAAATCGTCAGAATGAGATGTGGACGACTCATTTTGAACATTCTGAGCCTTGCCGGGTTCAGATGTTGGCGGAGATATTAGATCAGAGATAAATATGGTTTATTCGGGTACCTGAGACAAGCCATCAGTGTCATACACTGGGCCTGTGTCACTCATGTGTAACTCATGCATATTAGCCATCAACATAACAGCTGCATTGGCCTGCAAGTCCTCCATATCATCATCTGAGTCTGCATCTGCCATAAAACTGTGTTCTTTGTCTGTGAGAGTTCCACCAGCTTCATCCTTAAGAGCCAAAAGTAAAGCCTCCTTGTGATAAGCACTGCCCCTAGTCCTCGGCTTTGGGCATGCATTAGCCAGGTGTCCCTTCTCATTGCAGTTGTAGCATCAAAGACCATTCAACCCATTCTGAGCATTTCCTTGTACCACCACTTGAGCTCTGTTGTTATTCCTACCCATAGCATTAAACCCTTGACCACCGCCCATCTGACGACCATAACCATGATTCTGAACTTTAACTCGTTCATTGTTCACAACAGCCTGATTCTTTGTATTTGATGAGGAACGAATGCGATTGTTGGATTTGTTTGTATAACGGCCAAAAGCATTAGCAATCATAACAAATCCTTGTTGCAATGCTTCGAACGGATCGGATTCCTCATTAGCTTGACTATAAAGTGCCTGATCATTGTTGTTGTTGTAAAGAACCAATTGATTAAGTTGAGATTGCTGTGATTGATCATTTGGTGTGATAGTGGCAGTTGGTTGAGTTTCTGGTTGAGGAGGATAATTGTTTTGAGCATACAAGGCAAGTTGTTGATTTTCCGGATGTGAAGATGAAGCAATTTGAGCACGGAGAATCCTTTCCTTATCAACTTCCTTTTGATGAGGCTTCAAGTAATCGTACAAAAATCCGTATGTAGAATGATGCATGTTCTTCGCTTGACGGAGAAAAATGACATACTTCTCCCATTCAGGACCAAGACTACTCAGGAACTTAGTATTAACTGCAATTCTTGGCATGATGATGTTGTGTTTATCCAAATCATTTATGATGTCTGAGAATCGATGATGATAAGACTCTAGTGTCTCTCCAGGTTCAATCATGAAGTGTTCATAAGCCAAGTAAATTTTGGATTCCATATCCTCCTGATTGAGTGCAGATCCTTCCATAAGAAGATGAATATGTTCCCACATTGTCTTTGCAGTCTTTTGAGCATCAACACTTCGAAGAATTGGGTTTGGTAATCCTAAGAGGATATATTGCATTGCAAGCTCATCAGCTTCATAGTGTAGAAGTTCTGCTGCGTTCAAGTCTGCAACAGTATCAATGTTTGATTGTTCATCTCTTGGTGGATTAGCATTTGGATCTCCGGGTACAATTACAGTAGGCATCTGAAATGGACCTTCCAAGATAACCTTCTTTAAGAACTTTCCATGAGGCTTCTTCAGACAAAACCTAAAGAACCTAATTACCCATTGATCGTAGTTTCCTGGAGTGAGCATTGGAGGTCTATCAAGTGATCCAACCTCATGAATTGATTGTTGGCTGCTTAAAGCTTCACACATCTTTGCAAACCAAGTAGGTTCCTTCATAGTGTTCCTTGATGGATGTTGATTGAAATCGTTTGTGTAGGGTTGAATTTGAAGACTTGGTGGTGGTTGAACCATTTGTGGTGGTGGAATTGCTCCAAGTTGTGGAGTATGTTGTTGATTAAATTGTTGTTGATAAATTGCTTGTTGTTGTTTCCATTGTTGATGTTGTGGACTTAGTTGTTGTTGTCGTTGAGTGTAAGTGTGAGGGAAATAGTTAGAGTATGGTGGTTGTGACATGTTGAAAAATTTGTGTTATAAAATGGATCTTTGTAGTCGAATGAACCTTTGTTGATGAAGTATCCTTAGGCGTAGAAATCACAATAAACCAAGTAGCACTTATGCGTAAAAACACCAAAGTTACACGTAACAGCAAGAGTTACGCGTAGTTTTAGCTTACGCGTAAGGAAGGTGAAAACACTAAAGTTATGCGTAAAACAAGAAGTTAGGCGTAGAAAACTTAGGCGTAGGATGACCTTATGCGTAAGACAAAGCTTAGGCGTAAGATAAATATTATGCGTAGAAGTTTCTACGCGTAAGCTTATGCTTATGCGTAATTTTAGGGTTTTTGCCCAAGTGATCTTTTACACTATCACAGTGCAAAAGATATCCCACATCGACGTATTTTCAGGCTTATCCAAGCAAGAAAACACGGAGTAAACCACGAAACTGAAGATCAAACCAAGGAATAAGTTACGCGTAAGTTTAGGGTTTTGATACGCGTAGACTTACTCGTAAAAATGACTTTTGCCCAAAGATGTTTCTAAACCAGATTTTTGTGATGAAAGAGCTTCAATATCACCAAAATAACACAAAAGTGTGAAATTTGATGATCCAAAGTGTCTAAAACGGTTACGCGTAGAACGAAACCCTCGTACAAAAACTAGCTTAAAAACGATGATCCACGCGTGAAGTTTGAAACTTTTTGCCAAAAATAGTTATTTTAACACCTTAAAACGTTGAAAGTACAAGAATCTTGGATAAAAAAATGTAAAAAATCAGTTTTTAGGCGAACCAAAGTTTGAACTGTTGTTTTACGCGTAGGACCAAAAAAACCCACTTCAAAAACAATAACGATTCACCCAACTATTTGGCGATTGATACCACTGTTAGGTCACTAAATTTACAACACAAGCATCAATAGAAAGAGTAGAGAGGAGAAGAGATCGGATGAACAACACACACACAAACACTACGCGTAAGACTATAGAGAAAGGTTAGGCGTGAGTAGTGAAAGAGAATGAATTGAACAACCAACCCTCAAGTGAGGGTTATTACAAGGTATTTATAGGAAGGGGAGCTAGGGAAACACTCCTACTCCCTTCCTTTCCTTAATGGAGATGGGCCTAAGCTCATGGGCCTTCTACATAAGCTTAAGCTAATAACAAACATAAAGGCAATAATTAAGCTAACTATTACATATGATTCACTAACACTTGATTTAGGTTTAGGAGTGATTCCAACACCTTTTAGAACAACGATATCTCAAAGCATCTTTACT
The DNA here is from genome assembly GCA_019973895.1 of Chrysanthemum seticuspe. Taxonomy (NCBI): domain Eukaryota; kingdom Viridiplantae; phylum Streptophyta; class Magnoliopsida; order Asterales; family Asteraceae; genus Chrysanthemum; species Chrysanthemum seticuspe. Next base: position 309,746,717 of record BPTQ01000006.1, read on the forward strand.
AGGTACCCTCACACGAACATGTGTTCCGTCAATTGCCCCAATGCAATTCTTAAAAAAGGGATCAAATCTCCTTTTTTTTTCTTGAATTTATTTAGGGACAATATCGCCCGTGGGTTGTCGGATATACTGGTCTTCTAAGGATATAATTGCATTCAAAACTCTATGAAAATGACGACTATTTGTTGATCCGGATTGACGATACATCTATGAAGCAAAACGGTTTCTCAAGTAATTCCCTACAATATGCAAAAATCTAGCAACTTGCTCTTCAGTTGACATACGTTGAGTTGGTTGACGCTCTAACCTTTTACATAATGTAATATATGCATTCTCACCTATACGAATAAGGCTGCGCGACATTTACCACCAGTTAAGAAATCGGGCAACAATTTTTCCCGTACTTTTTCTCTATGCAACAACAATTCTCGGGAAGGTAAACTAACACGATTTTTCTTGTGAACTCGGCGATATGTAATAAAAGCTACTGCTAGACAAATCAGTTGGATTGCAGCTAAATATTGAATAAAATAAAGGGCATGTTGGTTATCCATTGTAAGTCTGGAACATCAAACAACTAATTATGTTTAAAAATCAATACAAAGAAGCATAAAAATTAAGATATCCCCTTCGATACAACAAAAGCTATTGGTTGAAACAAAAAAATCAAATACCCCTTTGATAAATCAAAATCTTTTTTTACAAAGCTCTTTCCAATTGGTTCATAATTCTTATCTTATTAACTAAAGTATAAGTATATATGTAGAAGATGAAGGCATGTAGATTTAGTTTTGACAATAGTTCTGATGAATAAAAGACGAGAAAGAGAAGATGATATATTCAGTAGATATGTAATGGAGAATGGCACAAGAGATTTGTGAATTAGGTGAGTATCAAGTTAAATTAGGGATGAGCACACTTCCGGAACCAGATCCAATGGATCTGATAATCGAATTTTGTGAAAAAGTAAGAACCGAACCGAATATAATTTTCGGTTTCGGTTCTGGTTCTTCGGGTCTACCTAGCTAAGAACCGATTTTCTAAAAAATAAAATAAAAAAACCTTATGCACTAATGAATTAGGCGCATAAAAAAAATATTTGAATTTTTTTTAGCGTTTGCAACCATTTACGTTTAAACCAATAACGTTTAACAACTAAAGCATAAACTCAAACAAACAATCATTTTATAGTTTCACATTGTTCAAATATTAAACAAAACAATGACATATAACAATCAGAAAAACAAAATAAAATAACTTCAAACTTTGTCCAACTAAATAACCAAAACCGTTTATGATTCCACTGTTTGTTTCCTTTTATCTATTTCGGTTAGTTTCTTTAATTGTTCTTCCATATCTTTCACAATCACAAAGTCTTTAATAGGAAAAGAGAATCGGGCCGAAACTGAGTTACGATTTTGTTAGATCCAACCAAGAAGTGTCATTGACTTACTGATGGTTATAGAAACAAATGTATTCCATGAAATTTTTTGAGTATGGGAAGTAAAGAAAAATACATGTTTTTGAAATTATTGGGTATTCGGTTCCATAACCGAGAACCGGAGGACCCGAACCAAACCGACCCAAAAACCGAAAATTCTCAAACTCAAGAACCAAAACCGGAACCATCGGGTATGGATCTAGCTAACAAAATAAAATATTTGTGCATATGTTAACAAATGGTAATCTCGTCAATTTACATAAACTCAAACACTTTTACTCAACTTGCAGCCCAAATTTGAGCGGGTCATTTTAGAACCAAAATAAGTCAATTTCCCTCCATTTGCTTTCACCCCTTCTCTTTTTCACACTTTTTTTCCCTGAAAATGTGCTTAATTTTTTAGTTTCTCTTCATTCCACATGCTTTCTTTCTATTAAATGACTTAAGAACATAGTGTTAAAGTTTAAAGAGGTAAAAAGGTAAAAAAAAATTGTGGGTGGCAGTTCTAGATACGATACGATAAATTAGATGAACTTGGACGAGTTTGGTTGACGATAAACAGGTTGGGTAAAAACAGGTCACTCCGTTTAATAAAAGTGTCATATTTGGGTTGAGTAAATATTAAACAGGTCAATCCGTGAACCCATTTAAGATTACTAGACGAGTACTCGTACATAGCAACGAGATTTTATAGCGGATTGTAGCGATAAAAAAAAGTTTAGGGGTTATAAACAAAAAATAATAAAAGTTTGAGGATTTGGGGATTAAATATAATGTTTTGAAACCCGGTTCCACCGGTTGAACCGATTTCAATAAAAAAAAGGGTCGAATAAATCCGATTATTATATTTTCGAAACCCGGTTAGACCCGAAAATTAGTTTTGTATATTTTTCCCGAAAATTGTGGTGTAAGCTTAGACTAATTAGTATATACCTTAAATACATTTTAATTTAAAATTATTTCATAAGTTTCCTTAGATAGACGACTAAATTTTTTACGTTTGACCATGACTGAATTTTTTCATTTTTCAAGTTTGACCATTTTTGTTTTATAGATAGTATAGATAAGTCTCTAAAAAGCTAAAATATATAACTTGGATTTAGAATAAATGAATTTTGTTGTGTACTTAATATGACAATAAATTAGGATTATAACTCGGATATCATTCAAATTGTTTTATAGTTATTTGTGTCTGATTCTTATCATTTTTTAAATCATTATATCATTTTTTTTATTTAAATTAGTTGACTCAACAAACCACCAACCTTCTTAAACAAGTTAAATGGATCACAAAACGGGTTGCACGTGTTATGTAGATTTTGTTTAGTTTTTTTTTTTTTTTTTTTTTTTTTTGGGTAAAGCATTTCCCTGGTAAATCTATTACTAAAAAAAATGTTTGAGTACAACGGATATGGATGAAATCCCATATCACAGCCCATTACATAGGCGGTAAAGCTAACGTAACAAGCAAGCCTACTTCTAAGAATGACGTAACGACTATAACTATATTACATTTGACTCAAGCGGCTCCAAACATAACTTATGACTTCTTTCGACCGCGTATCTTGATATCCCAAGCATCATAGAAAGCCAATTGATCTTTAGATAAATCATGAGCATTGTACTCAACATCATCATCATATGGATCATCCTCCTTCGTTTCCTTCCAGCTTTCGTACAAACTTTTGGTCCCGTATCCACTCCCACTTGCCATGAAAGTCCTAGTTTCATCATGTACATTTTCCACATCACCCTCACTCTTCTTTTCAACATACAAACTCGAAGAAGCCGGTTGTGTACTTGTTAATACTGGTTTTGTACTAATAGGGAACTAGGAACAATATGCTCCTTATTGGGCACAATGCCCTCATCCATTGGTTTTTAACAATAGGTGATGTATTCAAGTGAAAACTAGGCTCCTCATTAGCAATTTACCTTCGTCCAACTCAGTCAAAACCTCAAACGCATGAGTAGTTTTCACTTCAATTCTTTTTTGTTTGTCTAGAAGTAGATGTTTCCATTGTATTGTCCTTGGAATTAGCAGCCTTATTATTCTTTGGTTTTGCAACACGTCGATACTCTACCTTCTTGGTCATAGATACACCATCAAACTTCTTAGGTTTAGATCCTTTTCGTTTAACATCAATAAACCGTCAATATTGTACCTTTTCGATGCTTCTTTGGGTTGATTCTTCGGGAATTGAATATTTGTGTGACCAGCAATCTTACATAAATCATATCGAGGATTCCATTCATGCTTAACAAACGGGTTGTGTTTGGGTAAAGTTTATTTTCAAATACATTAGTCACGTGCAAAATCTTACTATCTGCTATATCTACGTCTAAAAGAGGTTTGAGATGGCTAATCGAGGTAGTAAAATTTTGACTAAATGATTTTGATGCAATTGATTGAACTGCACCCGAATCAAACAACACACGAGCATGTAATAAATGTTGGTGGTTATTCACCCAGAACAGGGTTAATGTCACACCCCCAATTTACCTGTTTTTGCAGCGGAATGGAATTCCTGGGGATTGACTGTCATAGCATCACAATCACAGTTATATTGAACGACCTAAAGTGTCGTTTGGAAAATACATCGTTTGATTTAATAAAACAATCAGAGTTTACAAAGTAGGTCCCAAATGAAAATCAACTTGTGCGGAATTAAGTTTGTTACAATTCAAACGATGTTTTAAGGTACATAAAACACAAGTGAGACGCGTCGTCATCACGACTCCATGAAGTCCAAATGCATGCCATGAAGTGAATGCCTTAGATACCTGAGATAAAAACATGCTAAAAGTGTCAACACAAAGATTGAGTGAATTCATAGAGTTTGTTTTGAAATGTAAAGCCTTCTAAAATCGTTTATGCAGCAAAGGCATTGTAAATCCACCCAGTTCCAAGTTCCGCCCATACAAAACTTGCAACCTGTGTATTCACAACCCACTGCCAAAATGTGTATAGTTTATGTTCAAACATATGATTTCAAATGAATTCACAATAGTACCTAACTCGACGTAGAACGATAGCACTTAATCAATAAAACTAGACCTAATGTATCAGTAGTCAACTGATTTAGAACGTTATACGACGTAGAACCATAGCACATAATCAATAGCACCTAACTCAATGTATCAGTAGTCAACTGATTTAGAACGTTATACGACGTAGAACCGTAGCACGCAAACAAGAACAATTGATAAAGTATAACCTTTGATTTAGAAACAATGATAATCATGATAGAGTTTAGTCTTAAAAATCTAAAGTACTTGTGAAAAATAAATGAGCATGTATCTCCCCCAAAATAGTACAAACAATTGAAAATGGGGCTATGAAAACTCACTTGATAAACTGGTATGATGACAAGAGTGAGTACACTGAGGTATAGCGTGATACGTTAATCTGGACCTATTACGAATGATATGATATGTAATGAGTTGCAATGTAATGTTATGCATGCATTTCGTATGTTATTTATACCATTTGCGAGTTTTGAAAATATTACTTATCGTCGAAAAATATTCTTTTGACGTCTTGACCCTTCAAAAATCACTTTTCAAGTTTTTACGTCATAATGTCATCCTACAATGGTTTTATAATGATTTATGGTGAAATTTTCACTTTTCGCCGTAAAACAATGTCGTCCGAATTTTCTTGAAATTAACAAAAATGGCTTTGGAAAACTAGTCGTAAAATGGTGTACGTCGATCGTTAGAGAACGAACTCGACGGTTTTGGAAAGTTTGTATCGAAATCTAAAAGTTTCAGTTCAGGAGTTTTCGTCACCGGGGTCTCGAACATAAAGATAATAAGGGTTAAAGATAGTGATTTTGGCTAATTGTTATGTAAAAAGTGAGTTTCGGCCAAGTTTAAACATCCGTAATTAATTTATTACAACTCCGCTATACAAACGGCTTGTCGTTTTGAAAAATATGCTCGGTGAACTTGATTTTATTAGAAGACATTTCGTTCCAAAAAGTTCCACAACCTCGTTAAAAACAGCCCTCAACATGGACGTTACAGCTACCGTAACACTTGTATCGTAGAAATAATATAATTTTTCAGAAAATAATAGTTACGGCAAGTTTATGAAAACGTGCATATCTTTGTCGTTTCAACTCCGTTTTCTACGTATAATACGTCCTTAGCTTCGTATCGAAGTAAACTAATATATTTTTGATAAGTCGAAATAATTTGTGAAGCTTAAGGCTTGCTTTTGACTCGTACAAGAAAAATATAGTATGCTGAAATTTCTGAAAATAATATATTTCGTCGTCAAACTTGTAAAATCCATAACTTCTTCGTTATAACTCCGTTTTATTCCGTTCAAGCGGCCACGGACTCGTTTTAAAGTATATTTTCTAAATATCAAGGCCAAAAATTCGTGCCTACTGTCGGTTTTTCCAGAAAATCGAAACAAAGACAGAACCTATTTTATACGTATTGAAAATAGTTTTTCTCGGACAAAACCTATTCTAATCCCTTCAAATCAACTCCAAAACTAATCTAATCCTACCATACACCTTCTTAGGGTGTCATGGGTTCCTAATCATCATCAAGACCAACATATACCAAGGGGATAATTATAGGATGACCATATATATATATATATACTCTAAAATCATGTAAAAATGGTATAAATCACATATGTCTTGCATGTTTGTACCAAAAATGAAAAGATACATATGAAATGAAAAGGAAACATGAAAAATGGTAGGAACATGCTTACAAGTGAATATGATGAGGTGCAAGTAACAAGGTTAGACCTAAACACTCTTGGTTTTTATTTCAAAACCTTATAAAGAGTATTAACTAGATTGATAAAACACTTGGACTTGAAAATTTTTGATCCCTTGTGAACTTCTTGATGAGAACCGGTTTTGGGAAGAACAAAAGAGAGAAAGGAAACTTGCTAACACTTTGAAAAATGATAGAATGAAGTGAATGAGGTAAATAATAGATGTAAGACTTTTATGTATTGAATGAATTTATTAACAATCAAGCACCATACTCAAATTAATTGTCACCTCCCCCTTGGTCGGCCAAGGGGGGAGGGACTTAGATTTTTTTTTTTTCAAATATAATGTATATGTATATATTTACTTGTATAATTATAAGAAGTGTAAGTAATGTGTAGGAAATGTAACTTGTAAAGGTAAATGGTAGATTTTTGGTACAAGTAAGTTTTTAATAAATCAAAATAGAATGTAATGAGATAATAAAAATTGTAAAAATACATTCCTTGTGAAATTTGAGTGATATAAAATTTATCGTATAATTTTTAAGAAACACGTCGTAATAATATAAATTTAACGACTTATGTACCAAATAAATTTAAAACACTAGGAAAACTCAAAATATAGTTTTTATAACTAAATGTAAGTATAAAAATACCTCGGGATCATTTTTGAAAGTAACGGATTAAATATACAAAATAATAACTCACGCGATAACGTTTATTTAATATAAAAATTACGCGTTAAATGTGAAATGAAATGTCATGAATGAATTAATGTGATGCAAATGAAATGTAGACTAAACTTAGTCCATATGAAATGTACGTGATGTTATGATCATGAATTCGCCGCTAAACCATAAAGGTTACGCGAATTTGAAACACGTAAATCAAGTTTACGATAAATGTTGAAATAGTGAGGCATAAATTGTTTCGAGAAATGACCTGAAATTGCGAGTTGTCACATTCGCCCATCCAAAAAGGAATTCAGTCCCTGAATTCAGTTAGTGTTGGTCTATCAAATTTTCGAGTTTGTGATGAACAACTAGGAGAAAAGACATGGAGAAGTGTCGTGACGGTTATCGATGATTGAGAGCGCATAAAACATCGTAGTAAAGAAAATATCGGATGAATTTTTCATAAGTAACACTTTGAATTGGAACATGTGAATATTTTGCTTGCACTAAGATTTATAAATAACCGCTCCCAACATAACATGATCCCTCCAGAATTAGACATAGTTAGCTAGGCTATGTATAATTAAGGAACGATGATGTGACGTTCGGTTTAGTTGTTATAACTCTCGATGCTTACAAGGATTTTAAACCGTGCCGTTAAAATGGTCGATAAAGTAAAAAGAAGTAAAATTCTCGTAAGTAATAACAAATCGGAAAGAAAATAAGTACAATAGATGAGAATATTTTACAACGAGTAGTTTAGCAAAAGTAGTACATCTTAGGTTATAAAGATTCGGATACGATGGAAAACATAAACTTAGTACGACATAGTACATAAGGAAAATTAAGACTGTTAGTTTCCGAATTTCTTCAGTCTTCTGCGTTGTTGTGACCATGACGAGCTTCTCCTCCTTGTAACATGTATGCATTCCCATGAGCACCTTCGACTTGTTGACCTTGGTTTTGAGGACATTGATTCCGATAGTGTCCTTGCTCTCCACATCCGAAGCATGTGACTACGGCTTTGCCCTTACAATCCTTAGCAAGGTGTCCTACTTTGTGACAGCTAAAGCATATACCACATGGACCATTATGATGTAGCGTGCATTGGTGGCATCGCGGTAAGTTTCCTGCATAAGCTCTTCCCCTTGTTGGTGCAGCAACATAGACCCTGGCGACTTCTTGTCTTCTATTCTGTTGTTGATGATGGTTAGTGTTACGGTTTTGGTTGTTGTTGTTATAACCTCCTTGGTCGTCTTCCCATTTTCTTTTGTTGTGATTGATTTGGTTATCGTCGTTGTTGTTGTTGTTTTGGTTATTGTTGTAGTTGGTGCGGTTGTTGGTGTTGTTGTTACGGTTGGTGTTGGTGGTGTTGCCCCTCTTTACTACTTGTGCCATAAGCTTTTGAGACAATCGAATAGATTCCTCAATCGTTTGCGGGTCAGAAGAAGTCACGTCACCTTGAATAATTTCGGGAAGTCCTTCAATGAAAGCCTCCAATAGCTTCTCATTATCCGAAACCATAGATGGGCATAACACAGCCAATTCTTGGAACCTTCGAATATAAGTATCAATGTCGTACCCAATAGTTTCCAACTCATAGAATTCGGTCTCCAACTTCTTCACCTCCGTACGAGGACAAAACTTCTTAGTCACCAAGCCCTTAAATTGCTCCCAAGTAAGCTTGAAAGCATTCTCCATTCCAATCGGTTGAGCATATGAATTCCACCACGATAATGCTCCATCAAGTAATGTGCTCGTAGCAAATTTAACCTTACTATCATCCGGACAGTTACACAGTAAAAACACGGACTCCAATTTCTCGAACCATCGCACCATGGCAGTGGCTCCTTCAGTCCCTTTAAACTTGGTGGGATCTCCACTTTTGAAATCCTTGTAAGAACAGTTCTTAACTCCGGATCCTCCTGTATTTCCAGTAGCAGCAGCAAGCCTTGCGGCTTCAGCAGCAGCCGCGGCCTCGGCAGCAGCAGCAGGCACCGTTTCCCTTTCAATCCTTAATGCCTCTGCTACACTATCCCTTACCAACTTTTGAATAGCCGCTTGTGTCATTTCAGCTGTGGCTTTCTTCGGTGCCATATCTTCTTCAAAACAAGAGGAAATGTGAGAAGTAGCAAAATCCGGTGTTAATAATAAACGCTCCAAAGAAATGTGATAAGAATGATAAGTTTGAGGTTATCTTTCAAAATAAACGACGGTTTCCTAAGAAATGGGTTATGAGATGTCGTAAGTGCTTCAAATGTATGATGGTTTAGTGACTTAATGTGTGAATAAAGTGTAACTCGACATGTTAGTGGTGAAACAAGGAGTGAGAGTGAGTTTGCCGTACTTAAAGGTTTATCTCAGCATTCGACGTTATCGGTGATGAGTCAACTGATATAAAAATTATGATAGGGAATGACAAAGTATTCACCACATTAGAGTATGAGAAAATGATAATGGGATGGGAATTTAAAGGCATCCATGTGACAATCGATGTGAAATGAAAGTGAATAACTCGAAAAATGTACGTATAAACCGCATGTGAAGTGAACCTGCACTTATGATGAAATGATGAGATGCTATGATGATGTAGTTATAGTCTAGGGTCAATGATGCAACCTAGTTCTCTATAACCGAAGCTCTGATGCCAATCTGTCACACCCCCAATTTACCTGTTTTTGCAGCGGAATGGAATTCCTGGGGATTGACTGTCATAGCATCACAATCACAGTTATATTGAACGACCTAAAGTGTCGTTTGGAAAATACATCGTTTGATTTAATAAAACAATCAGAGTTTACAAAGTAGGTTCCAAATGAAAATCAACTTGTGCGGAATTAAGTTTGTTACAATTCAAACGATGTTTTAAGGTACATAAAACACAAGTGAGACGCGTCGTCATCACGACTCCATGAAGTCCAAATGCATGCCATGAAGTGAATGCCTTAGATACCTGAGATAAAAACATGCTAAAAGTGTCAACACAAAGGTTGAGTGAGTTCATAGAGTTTGTTTTGAAATGTAAATCCTTCTAAAATCGTTTATGCAGCAAAGGCATTGTAAATCCACCCAGTTCCAAGTTCCGCCCATACAAAACTTGCAACCTGTGTATTCACAACCCACTGCCAAAATGTGTATAGTTTATGTTCAAACATATGATTTCAAATGAATTCACAATAGTACCTAACTCGACGTAGAACGATAGCACTTAATCAATAAAACTAGACCTAATGTATCAGTAGTCAACTGATTTAGAACGTTATACGACGTAGAACCATAGCACATAATCAATAGCACCTAACTCAATGTATCAGTAGTCAACTGATTTAGAACGTTATACGACGTAGAACCGTAGCACGCAAACAAGAACAATTGATAAAGTATAACCTTTGATTTAGAAACAATGATAATCATGATAGAGTTTAGTCTTAAAAATCTAAAGTACTTGTGAAAAATAAATGAGCATGTATCTCCCCCAAAATAGTACAAACAATTGAAAATGGGGCTATGAAAACTCACTTGATAAACTGGTATGATGACAAGAGTGAGTACACTGAGGTATAGCGTGATACGTTAATCTGGACCTATTACGAATGATATGATATGTAATGAGTTGCAATGTAATGTTATGCATGCATTTCGTATGTTATTTATACCATTTGCGAGTTTTGAAAATATTACTTATCGTCGAAAAATATTCTTTTGACGTCTTGACCCTTCAAAAATCACTTTTCAAGTTTTTACGTCATAATGTCATCCTACAATGGTTTTATAATGATTTATGGTGAAATTTTCACTTTTCGCCGTAAAACAATGTCGTCCGAATTTTCTTGAAATTAACAAAAATGGCTTTGGAAAACTAGTCGTAAAATGGTGTACGTCGATCGTTAGAGAACGAACTCGACGGTTTTGGAAAGTTTGTATCGAAATCTAAAAGTTTCAGTTCAGGAGTTTTCGTCACCGGGGTCTCGAACATAAAGATAATAAGGGTTAAAGATAGTGATTTTGGCTAATTGTTATGTAAAAAGTGAGTTTCGGCCAAGTTTAAACATCCGTAATTAATTTATTACAACTCCGCTATACAAACGGCTTGTCGTTTTGAAAAATATGCTCGGTGAACTTGATTTTATTAGAAGACATTTCGTTCCAAAAAGTTCCACAACCTCGTTAAAAACAGCCCTCAACATGGACGTTACAGCTACCGTAACACTTCTATCGTAGAAATAATATAATTTTTCAGAAAATAATAGTTACGGCAAGTTTATGAAAACGTGCATATCTTTGTCGTTTCAACTCCGTTTTCTACGTATAATACGTCCTTAGCTTCGTATCGAAGTAAACTAATATATTTTTGATAAGTCGAAATAATTTGTGAAGCTTAAGGCTTGTTTTTTACTCGTACAAGAAAAATATAGTATGCTGAAATTTCTGAAAATAATATATTTCGTCGTCAAACTTGTAAAATCCATAACTTCTTCGTTATAACTCCGTTTTATTCCGTTCAAGCGGCCACGGATTCGTTTTAAAGTATATTTTCTAAATATCAAGGCCAAAAAGTCGTGTCTACTGTCGGTTTTTCCAGAAAATCGAAACAAAGACAGAACCTATTTTATACGTATTGAAAATAGTTTTTCTCGGACAAAACCTATTCTAATCCCTTCAAATCAACTCCAAAACTAATCTAATCCTACCATACACCTTCTTAGGGTGTCATGGGTTCCTAATCATCATCAAGACCAACATATACCAAGGGGATAATTATAGGATGACCATATATATATATATACTCTAAAATCATGTAAAAATGGTATAAATCACATATGTCTTGCATGTTTGTACCAAAAATGAAAAGATACATATGAAATGAAAAGGAAACATGAAAAATGGTAGGAACATGCTTACAAGTGAATATGATGAGGTGCAAGTAACAAGGTTAGACCTAAACACTCTTGGTTTTTATTTCAAAACCTTATAAAGAGTATTAACTAGATTGATAAAACACTTGGACTTGAAAATTTTTGATCCCTTGTGAACTTCTTGATGAGAACCGGTTTTGGGAAGAACAAAAGAGAGAAAGGAAACTTGCTAACACTTTGAAAAATGATAGAATGAAGTGAATGAGGTAAATAATAGATGTAAGACTTTTATGTATTGAATGAATTTATTAACAATCAAGCACCATACTCAAATTAATTGTCACCTCCCCCTTGGTCGGCCAAGGGGGGAGGGACTTAGATTTTTTTTTTTTTCAAATATAATGTATATGTATATATTTACTTGTATAATTATAAGAAGTGTAAGTAATGTGTAGGAAATGTAACTTGTAAAGGTAAATGGTAGATTTTTGGTACAAGTAAGTTTTTAATAAATCAAAATAGAATGTAATGAGATAATAAAAATTGTAAAAATACATTCCTTGTGAAATTTGAGTGATATAAAATTTATCGTATAATTTTTAAGAAACACGTCGTAATAATATAAATTTAACGACTTATGTACCAAATAAATTTAAAACACTAGGAAAACTCAAAATATAGTTTTTATAACTAAATGTAAGTATAAAAATACCTCGGGATCATTTTTGAAAGTAACGGATTAAATATACAAAATAATAACTCACGCGATAACGTTTATTTAATATAAAAATTACGCGTTAAATGTGAAATGAAATGTCATGAATGAATTAATGTGATGCAAATGAAATGTAGACTAAACTTAGTCCATATGAAATGTACGTGATGTTATGATCATGAATTCGCCGCTAAACCATAAAGGTTACGCGAATTTGAAACACGTAAATCAAGTTTACGATAAATGTTGAAATAGTGAGGCATAAATTGTTTCGAGAAATGACCTGAAATTGCGAGTTGTCACAGTTAAGATAATCAATAGCAGAACCAATACCAAAACAGGTTACCAGATATCACTTGGAATCGTGTAATCACTTTCCAAAGTAAACTATTTGACCCTAATGCATGGGTATCATGAATATCTACTTGGGATAAGACCAAATGTATGTTATTGAATTAGGCACAAATCAATAACCCTTTGCTTACAAGTGTTTGTATTTTATGTGTCACTCTCATGCATAATAAGATCTCCTTTTTATAGGAAATAACTCTTAACTATTCAAATGGAATCATGAGGATTAATCCCCATTAATCGCCTCATAATTATCCCCATTATAGTTAATAGTGGTTACATGACCAATTAAACGTGGTCATTATGCAGTTGTAACTGCCACTTGAATAGGTCAATGCTTGTTACAAGTTGATTCAAGTACTAGCAGTAGAAACTTGCCTACCAGTACTAACTTAGTACTACCAGCAGAAACATGCTTACCAGTAATAACTTAGCACTACCAGTACTAACATTGGCTACAAGTACTAACTTAGCACTACTAGTACTAACATTTAATCTCACCACTATAGAGTCAGTGTGTTCAGGGACCTTGTGGGTGTACACTCCGTACCTCCTGACCCATTACCAGGTGTGAACTAATCCCACAAGTGCACAAAATTTTCCAACAATCCTCCCCAAATTTAGTTCACTTCCTTTTTTCATGAAAATTAAACATCTAACAAAACATGTGCATAAACGAAAATATCCTGAGGATTGAATTTCCATCTTAGTACATTACACGTTCAAATATTCGAGAATCAGGGTGTTCTAAGAATTGAACCCTTCAACCTATTTGAATACCTGAAGATAAAATACACATAAGTTTTCAAACACTTAAAAGCTCCTGACACTATACAAGCCATGTGTCCATATCCAAATTCATAAATGTTATAAGAGCCAAAAGTCCAAAGCTCCCTGAAGCGGCAAAACTTCAACATTCACATAGGTGGTTCCTCTTTATTCATGCTCCTGCCAAGCACTTTTTCAAAGAAATTAACCATTAAGAAGTAAAGACTTCATCCTCCTTTTCAGCAGGTTCTGAGCACAACCTTGGGATGTAAATTAAAACATGTGCTACAGTCCATAGAATGTTTAAATTTCCACATTGAACTCAGCTCCCAAGTTTCCTCAGGAGGGAGTTGGGTGTCTTAGCATTCAGTGACTAAGTTGGACTTAAACCCATCCCTTTAGCATACTTTATAACCAAGTCTCTAGCCAAACCCTTCGTCAAGTGATCAGCTAAATTTTGTTGAGATCGAACAAACTCTATAGATACCACCCCATTCATGATAAGCTCACGAATCATGCTATGTCTGACACCTAAGTGTCTAGACTTCCCATTGTACATGTGTCTATAAACCTTTGCCAATGTAGTTGCATTATCACAATGGATAGAAATAGGTGATATAGGTTTAGGCCACAATGGAATCTCAAGAAGCAAGTTTTTCAACCATTCAGCTTCTTTACTAGCAGCTGCTAAGGCTATAAATTCGGATTCCATTGTTGAACTGGTGATGCAAGTTTGATTCTTGGATGCCCAAGAAATTGCACCTCCGTCAAGTAGAAATACCCAGCCACTGGTAGACGAATTATCTTCAGTGTTACTGATCCAACTTACATCAGTGTATCCTTCTAACACTGAAGGATAACCAGTATATGAGAGACTATAATTCATAGTTCTCTTCATATACTTCAGTACCCTCTGAACTGCTTGCTAGTGATGAGCACTAGGATTGCTTGTATACCTGCTCAGTTTACCCACTGCAAAAGCAATATCAGGTCTTGTACAAGTCATGGCGTACATCAGGCAGCCAATTACCCTAGAATATTCAAGTTGAGATACAGCCTTGCCATTATTAGGCATCAGCTTCTCACAAGTATCCATATGTGTACTCACTGGAGTACAATCAAAGTAATTGAATTTCCTCAACACCTTCTCAATATAATAAGACTGAGAAATAGAAATTCTTTTACTTTCATGTTTAATCCTTATACCAAGAATAACATCAGCCTCTCCCATGTCCTTCATGGAGAACCTTGATGACAAAAATTCCTTTGTCATGTCAACCTGATTTTGGTTAGTGCCAAAGATCAACATGTCATCAACATATAGACAAATGATGACTCATTTACCAGATTCATCAAATTTGCTATACATACATTTGTCAGCTTGGTTAAGAACATAACCACTAGACAAAACCACTTCATCAAATTTTTTATGCCATTGCTTATGTGCCTGTTTTAGTCCATAAAGAGACTTAACCAGTTTACACACCTTGTTTTCATTGCCAGGCAAGATGAAGCCCTGTGGTTGGTTCATATTAACTTCCTCATCCAATTCACCATTCAATAAAGCTGTTTTCACATCCATTTGATGAATAATCAGATTGTGAATTGATTCCAAAGCAATCAGCAGTCTTATGGTACTGATACGAGCCATAGGAGCATAAGTATCAAAATAGTCTATTTCTGACTTTTGTTTAAAGCCCTGAATGACTAGTCTAGCCTTGAACTTTTCAATAGTTCCATCTACATTCATTTTCTTTTTGAAAATCCATTTGCAACCCAAAGGTTTGCAACCAGGTGGTAGATCAACCAACACCCAAGTGTTGTTGCCTATGATGGAATCCATCTCATCATTGATTGATTCTTTCCGGAAAGCAATATCCTTAGACTTCATTTCTTCTTCAAATATCTTGGGATCATCCTCAACAATGAAGCAATAGGAGTATTGGTCAGAGACCTCATCTCTTGTTCCTTCAATTAAGTATAATTGAAACTCAGGTCCAAATGACTTTGGATTCCTGACCCTTTTGCTCTTTCTAAGCTCAGGTTGTTGAATCACAACCTCATCAGGGACCACTAATGGCTCTTCATCAGGGACCTCTGATACACGAATGTCAAAACTTCCATTAGGAATCCTCTGACTTGGTCTAGGGACTGATGAGAATCTATTCTCATCAAAGTTTGCATCCTTTGATTCAATTATGGAGTTAATTGAAACATATTCATTAGGTTCAATAATATAGAACCTAAAAGCCTTGGAATGCTCAGCATACCCAACAAAGATGCAGTCAATGCCTCTTTCACCCAAAGTTTTGAGCTTTGGATCAGGGAGTCTTACAACAGCCCTACAACCCCAAACTCTGAGATAGTTCAGGTTGGGTTTCCTTTTAGTCCAGATTTTATAAGGGGTAACCTTGTTCCTTTTATTGGGAACCCTATTTAATAAATAGCAAGATGTTAACATAGCTTCACCCTAGAACCCTTAACTCAGTCCTGAATAGGACAACATGGAATTAACCATCTCCTTCAGTACCCAGTTTTTCCTTTTAGAAATACCATTTTGCTGAGGAGTATAGGGAGCAGTTATTTCATGGATTATACCAACAGACTGAAAATACATAATATCCATGTATTCACCTCCTCTATCAGTCCTTAATCTTTTGATCAAGGACCCAAGTTGCAATTTAACTTCAGTTTTAAACACTTTAAATTTATCTAATGCTTCATCCTTAGTATGTAACAGATAGACATAACAAAACCTAGAAGCATCATCAATAAATATCACAAAGTGCTTCTTATTCCACAAGGAGGGAGTGGCATGCAAATCACACAGGTCACTTTGTATTAGCTCCAAGAGCTTAGTCTCACGTTTAACATCCTGAAAAGGTTTCTTAGTTATTTTGGTCAACATGCAAGTTTTACACTTTTCAGTGTCCATGTCAAATGCTGGAATTAACCCATCCTTAGACATATCTTGCATCCTTTTATAGTGTACATGGCCAAGTATAGCATGCCAAAGGGTAGAGTCAGTCAGGTCAGTGGTGGTCACAAAGGCTGAATTATCACATTCATTAACAATATTAAGCCTGAACATTTGATTACACAAATAGCCAAAACCAATAAACATACCATGTTTAGACAAAACAAATTTATCAGATTCAATAACTTGTTTATAACCATGATTATTCAAAACACTACTTGAAACCAAGTTCTTCCTTATATCAGGAACATGAATAACTTTAAACAAAGTTACAATCTTTCCAGAACTAAACTTAAGATCTACACAACCACGTCCATGCACCAGGGTTGTTGACTCATTTCCCATGTGAAGAATAGAACCATCATTCAGTGACTCATAAGTCTTGAACCAACTTCTATCTTTGCACACATGAACAATTGCTCCAGAGTCAACCCACCACGCAACATCATCATCCTGCACATAGTTAGATTCAGATACATATGTAACATAATAAACCTGAAGAGATTCATTAAACATATTCTGACCTTTCAGAGGAATTGAACCATTCCCTGATCCACTAGTGCCTGATCCATTGGTTTTACCACCAATTTTAACACCTTTGCAATCCCTTTTAATGTGACCATATTTGCCACATTTCCAACAAGTAGGTGTTGCCTTCTTGTTAGGGCATGCCCTTGTGTTATCCTGATGTTTATGTTTACCCTTGTTGTCATTGTACCTAGTGGAGTTGTTATGCTCCACCATATTGACAACAGATGCGCTAATAGCATTGATACTCTTTGGCTTGTCATTATCATGCACCTTGAAAGATTCCTCAATGCGCAGATGACTGCCCAAGTCAACAAGAGTTAACTCCTTCTTTTTATGTTTCAAGGTATGCTTGAAATCTTTCCAAGAAGGAGGAAGTTTATCAATGACACAAGTGACTAAAATAGCCTCATCCGTGTGCATTTTGTGTTGTGTAAACCTTCCAAGTATACCAAGAAGTTCATTGTATGCTTGAAATCTTTCCAAGAAGGAGGAATTTTATCAATGACACAAGAGACTGAAATAGCCTCATCCATGTTCATTTTGTGTTGTGTAAACCTTCCAAGTATACCAAGAAGTTCATTGTATTGTTCCATAACTCGTCTTGAATCAGTCATTTTGTAATTTGTGAAATTACTTACAAGGAACTTCTTACTTGATGCATCCTCAGTCATATATTTGGCATCCAAGGAATCCCATAGTTCTTTGGAAGATTCAAAATTCTGATAAATATCAAAGAGAGAATCTGACATACCATTGAGGATTAAACCTATGCAAATGTAATCATCATTATCCCATTTGCTTCTCTTCCTGATTTGTTTCACAGTAGCATCATCCCCATCATTAGGAATAGGTGTAGTCAGAACATAGACTACACTCATGCTTGAAAGAAGAAAGTGCATCTTCTTTTGCCATCTTCTGAAGTCCACCCCTTCAAACTTGTCAAGCTTGGCAAAGTTTGAAGCCATGTGTTTCATAGCAGCAGCAGCCAATGATTATCACAAAATAGATTACTTTGATTGTTGGTGGTTATTCGCCCAGAACAGGGTTAAGATAATCAATAGAAGAACCAATATCAAAACAGGTTACCGGATATCACTTAGAATCATGTAATCACTTTCCAAAGTAAACTATTCGACCCTAATGCCTAGGTATCAAGAATATCTACTTGGGATAAGACCAAATATATGTTATTGAATTAGGCACAAATCAATAACCCTTTGCTTACAAGTGTTTATGTTTTCTGTGTCACTCTCATGCATAATAAGATCTCCTTTTTATAGAAAATAACTCTTAACTAGTCAAATGGAATTATGAGGATTAATCGGCCTATTAATCGCCTCATAATTATCCCATTATAGTTAATAGTGGTTACATGACCAATTCAACGTGGTCATTATGCAGTTATAACTGCCACTTTAATAGGTCAATGCCTGTTACAAGTTGATTCCAGTACTAGCAGTAGAAACTTGTCTACCAGTACTAACTTAGTACTACCAGCAGAAACATGCTTACCAGTACTAACTTAGCACTACCACTACTAACACTGGCTACCAGTACTAACTTAGCACTACCAGTACTAACACTGAATCTCACCACTATAGATTCAGGGTGTTCAGGGACCTTGTGGGTGTACACTTCGTACCTCCTGACCCATTACCAGGTGTGAACTAATCCCACATGTGCACTAAATTTTCCAACAATAAATTCACAAAGAAGGTACTTGTCCTAAAATCATGTGCTTCTTTGGCTTCCTCTACTGTCATCTGATAAACACGACCCATAGGTCTCTGAATAGCTGGGAGATAGGGGCCCCTAATGGTTTTGTTGCCAAAGATGCTCCATATACGTCTGTATTTCTCCTGATACCTTGTTGACGTAGAGGACACCTAATATTTAGACAAGCATCACTTGTGTGATTTGGTTTATAGCACTTGTCGCAGACTTTAATCTATTTAGTATAATCACGATTGATATGACCGTACTGACCGCAACGATAACATGTCCTACTTCATGAACGACACTCCCTATGATGATATCTCCCACAACTAAAACATATCTTTCCACCTTGTTAGAACCACTACCATACCTTTGCTTCTTGATTTACGGATCCCTGTTACCGGATTTTCTTTTAGGAGAAGGCATGTCACTCTTTTTTTTCTCTTGTTCACGCTATATAAATGCGCTCATCAATTCATCAAAACTCTGCCAATTCATGGTTGAGATGAACTCATGGATATCCTTCTTTCACATGTCAACATAATGCTCCATGAGTCTCTTTTCATTCTCAGCATATTTCGGGCAAAAGTGAGCTCTGTCCTGGAATGCCATGGTAAATTCATGAATTAACTGATGAGTCTGATACATTGATAAAAAATCTTCACGTATCTTCTTGATCTCTGCTTCTGGGGAAAAGTTCTGAAGAAATAACATCTTAAACTCATCCCATGGTAGGCATGTGGCAATATATGCACCCTTAAAGTGAAGTATAAAACACCACCATTCTTTAGCTCTGTCGCGGAGAAGATTTGATGCAAAGTTGACCCGAATATTCTGAGACATCTACAAGTATAAATGTGACAACTGGCAATTTAGGGAGTCTATTTTAGGTAACCGCATTACGTTAAACTAAACCGAGCTTTGCCTTTAACACTATTTTTATCAACCGTGACTTGATTTTATATCGTCTATTGGTTTTTATGGTTTATTTCACTATTGAATGAGTTATCGTACGAGTCTTAACTCTTTTTGGTAGGCACTATTCGATTCGGCACTAGAAAAGCCTAAAACGAGAAATAATGTAACTTTTAGACCGTAACTCAAAATTTGGCAAATAAATAGTCAAAACTCGTGGAAAAACATAAATAACGATAATAGAAAGTCGAATGAACGTCGTGGGACACTCGGAGGACAATATATGAGCTCGAGAATGGGTAAACGGGATGTTTTACGAAAAATGGCAACCACGGCCCCTCCTCTTTTCCTTGGCCGGCCGCCTCTCCCCTCCTCTCTCTTTATTTTTAGGTCCCTAAGTCCCTAGTATATAAGGCCTCACCCACCCTCATTTGGCTAGTTTGTTTCTCTCACTAAAAACACACATAAACACACTTTCTCTCTCTACACTCTCTCTCTCCCCAAATCACATAAACCCTAACCCTAATTTACCACCACAGCCGCCACTGTTTCAGCCAAAATCCGGCCACCACCGGCGCGTGACCACCCACCTCCACCACCATCTTGTAGATCTTTTCATCCTCTTTTTATCCATATATAATACTCTCACTAAAACCTTCATTAACACCTTCAAATCTTAAGATTAAGACTCGTAATTTTAGGGTTTTCATTCAATATTGTAGATCGGGCTTGAATAAGGTAAATGGAACATGAGTAAATCTTGTTTGAGCTTTAAGAAGCCACGTATGGCAATAATATGGTTCGACCATATTATAATTTTTAGGGCTTTTGGTTTAAACATGGGATTAAATCTAATTAACACATAAATAAACATGTAGCTAGTGTTTGGAAAGCATGCGGTGTATCATATTGTTGGGTCCTTGCATTTTAGGTCTAGTTTCATAATTTTGGTTAAAATAGATGTTGGGTTTGATGTTTGGTTGATGATTGGAGGTTGATTGATTGTATTTGGATGTTGTGGTATTGATTTGGTAGTGTTTGGTTGGGTTTGAGATGGTGTACGAGCCACTTAGGGCACATACGTGGCCTTTGGGTTGCGTACGTGACCCACATGGACCTTCGGTTCGGGTCGGGGCGTTGTGGTAGCTTGTTGGTTGATATTGTTGGTGTTTGGATGAGACGCGTGGAGCCGAAAAGCTTCTAGAGCTTGTTTGGTTCACGTGGTCTTAACCGTGACCGTGTCATGACCATTAGGGTCATAACATTGGTTTCGGGTATATTTGTTTGGTTGATTGGTTGGCGAGATTGTTTTGAGTTGATTTGGGTTTGAATTGCGCTATTATGACTTTTAATTTGGACTTGATATATATATATATTGGCAACTTTGAGCAACGTCGGTGTTACTTTGACTTTTTAGTCAATAGTTGACGCCGACAACACCGTAACATGGACTTTAGTCTAGTTTGGACTATTGATTGATTATAAGCCGAGAAGTCATGACTCGTGCTTGTGGACTCGAAAAGAATAACGATATTAAACTAATATTGAAAATTGACGAAATATATATGAATATGCTAATAGACTATGAAATATAAATAATAAAAAGGGCTTTTATACTAAAATATCGATAACAAGACTTATCTTGTTATTTACTATTTCTAAATGGAAACTAACGACTAAAAATGGAAATATTTTATAATAAATGAATAATTAATGTTTCGAGTACACGTTTATCGAATTATGCCAACTATGGGCATTTAATAGTAGTTTCAAGTATTTATTTACTTACGTTGTGTGCATGGGTTACGGATAACCTAACATTAATAGTGTTGATCCACGTGGGTAGCGGACTTATTAGGTTGACGAATCTAATAATAGCCCACTAGGTACGTTGGGTAACCTTATTAATGGGTGAATTATCCTTATGACTCTTTAGGATGCGACTGATTTATGGGATAACAAGCGACACGAATAAATAATTGAGTTTATAGAGTTGACGAATTCGATAAGGTCTACTATTTATTTCGAAACTTATTGGACTATGGAGCTTATCGCTTAGATGTCTTATTGTGTTGCATTGAGTCACATATTGGTTGTTTGAGTGCATTCATGGCATCATATTGGGTCGATACACCCACATGAGGATACCAAACACTAGGATTAAATGGTGAAACGAGACATTTTTTGAAATAACGAAATGGAATACATTGGGGTAGATAACGTTGATTATGGGAATTATATATTAAAATTGGTTTACATTAATAGGTTGTGCCGAGTCGATAGTTGTTGTGCCGTGAGTATCTGTTATCTTCTGCTAGTGTTTATTCGTACGTTGCTTGCTTGAGGTGAGTTTCATAGCCCCACTTTTATCTACGTTTTTAACTAATTAGGGGTGAGAATCATGCTACTGTTTTTGGATCTTTAAAACTATTTGGATTTGCTTATGTGCTTGACTGTTTAGATAGATGTGCGGTAGTCGTTGCCTTAATAGGTTAGTCGTTGCCTAGCTAAGAATAGACTTCTACCTCGACCTAGTCCAGGGTTGGCAAATGTCACACCCTCGCCGGAGGCGGAAACACGAGGTGTAACGGAAGGGAACATAAGCACAAGATAATAGAATATACCAACGTTAAGATTTAAAAGAAAGAGTACACCATTACAACACCAGTTTAGCCGACATCGGCAAATATATTACAAAGTTTAGTTCCCAAAATATTGCGTTCTATTACATAACGATTTGTATTGACAAGTGAAAACTTCATTATGCAAGACCTGGTAGAAAAGCTTACTAATGATCACCTGAAATGCATGAGAGAAAAACGGGTCAACTATGAAAATAGTTGGTGAGTAAACATGTTTAGTAAAATAAGAAAACTCGTATGAAAGAGTCCAAGGTTTCGGTCATCGGAAATAGTCCACAAAGCAAAGGAATTGTATATCCACTCAGTTCCAAGTTCCGCCCATACAAAACTTGCAACCTGTGTGTACACAACCCATTGCACCAAATATAGCACGTCAAGTAGTCAAGTATAAGTGGTCATAATAGTTCACAATATAGTACCACGTATATAATAATTCAGGGATGCTCCAAACATGGGAGACTTTGCACTGCTCCAACAAGGGAGACTTTGTACTGATGCTTCTGATGAAACCAAATTATGCTGGGTGCCACTACCCAAAGTTATACTGGGTGCCTCTTCCCAAAGATATATTGGGTGCCTCTTCCCAAAGATATACTGGGTGCCTCTTCCCAAAGATATACTCCGAACATAGGAGTCTTTATAGTGATGCTCCGAACATAGGAGACTTTATAGTGATGCTCCGAACATAGGAGACTTTAGGTCAAGGTCATAACATGTATGGTTCAATAAGTTCAAGTAAGGCATAATTTCATAATTAAGTTCAAGGATTTGATTCAAGTTCACAAGTTCTAGTCAAACAAGTTAATAAAAGTAGTGATCAATTTAGCTCAAGAACGGTTCATGCATTTCGCCCCAAAATATAGTAAAACGGTAAAAAGGGGATGTGATTACTCACTTGATGAATAGATGCGATGACAAAAGTGGTTACACCGAAATGTAGCGTGAATCTCGAAACTGACCTATTATGAATGATATGATATGCAATAAGTCATGATGTAATGTTATGCACGCAATTCGGATGATATTTATACCACTTATGTATTTTTGAAAACAATACTTCTCGTCGAAAATATAATCTTTTAACGTCTTGACCATTTTTAAATTACTTCACATGTATTTACATTGAAATGATATCCGACGATAATCATTTAGTGATTAATTGTGAAATTATAACTTTTCGTCGTAAAATAATGTCATTGAAATTTCCATGAAAGTGACTAAAACGGCCTCTAAAAGCTAGTCGTAAATTGGCGCACGTCGAGCGTTAGGAAACAAACTCAACGGTTTTGGGAAGCTTGTATCATTATCTCAAAGTTTTAGCATTTAATTTTTCATCCTAGAGGTCTCGATCTTAGAGAAAAATTATAGGTTAAGTATGGTACTTGTGTGTTTAAGAGTGGTTTTCGGTAAACTTTGAGCGACTATATTTTATTCATTACAACTCCGCTTGACGAACGGTTGGATATTTTTGGAAAATATGGTTGGCGAACTTGATTTTACTAGAAGACATCTTTCTATAAAGAGTATCCTATCAATGTTAAAAACGACCCTCAACATGGCCCCTAGTTGCCGTAGTATATGTTTAATAGAAAATATATTAATGTTGCTAATAGAATAAAGTTACGGCAACTTTGTTTATCGCGTGTAATTTACTCGTTACAAGTCCGTTTTCTACGTTTTCTATACCCTTAGCTTCGTGTCAAAGTATACTAATATATTTTCGATAAGTCGACACATTTCATAACGCTTAAACCTCATTTTTGACTCGTAAAAAGTGACATTTATATGCTGAATTTCCAGAAATTATTAGTTTTCGACGTCTAACTTGAAAAATTCATAACTTCTTCGTTATAGCTCCGTTTTAATCCGTTCAAGCGGCCACGGTTTCGTTTTAAAGTATATTTTATAAATATCTAGGCCAAAAATTTTTATCTACTGTCGGATTTTCCAGATTTTAAAAATAAGGACAGACCCTTTTCCAAACTTGTCGAAAATATAACACTTAAAAATCTTAAAAAGTGGTATAAACATCACATAACTTGCATGTTTCTCAAATAAATGATATGACCATAATAACAAATATGAAATAAAAACATGAATATGAATGCTTACAAGAAATATGATGAGGTTTAAGGACAATGGGTTTTTCCTAATCACTTGAGGTTTTTATTGCAAAACCTATACAACAAGTGATACTAGAGTTTAAAAATCTTGTCTTGAAAAAATTTTGGGTCTCCTTCCTTCTTGATCCTATGGTTGCCGGTTTTGGTGATGAGAGAAAGAGAGTGATGTCTTTTTTTTTTCCTTCAAAAATGTTGTAAGTGAATGTGTAATATGTTTAGGATATTATGTATGAGATATTTTGGGAATCCATTGTGACTCACCCCCCTTGTGTCGACAAGGGGGTCTTTGTACTTAGCTTGATATTTTTTTTTTTTTATTAAGTAGTAATATGTAAGTAAATGTGATATTTATTAAGGTTATTGAGTAACTTGTATACATATTTTAGCATTTAGGGTAGCGTTAAATAGAAATAAATTTTAACGGAACAAGATAAAATGCATTGAGGTCATAAAAATTATAAAAATACATTTCTTGCAAAATTTGAGTGATATAATAATAATCGTGTAGTATTTAATAAAATCGTCGTAATTATATAAATATAACCATTTATATACAAGATAAATTTAAAACACTGGGTAAACTCATAATATTATTTTTATAAACTTAATATGAGTATAAAAATATATTGAAATAATTTTCGGAAGTAATGGATCAATTGTTCAAAATAAATAAATTACGCGATAACGTTTATTTAATAAAAGTTATACATTTAACGTGAAATGCAAAACCATGCATGAACTAATATGATGAATATTGAGTTTGAGAAATGACCGGAAATTGAGAATTGTGACAGCAAATGTTCTAGAGGTTGCCACGACAGTGCTGGACTAGAGTCGCGGGGCTCGAGTAATCCCTGGATGCGGGATATGGTTGGTGATCCGGGTAGGATCGGTGTGCAAACGGTATCTATCTATCTTAGGTCTTGCATAGCAAATCAACATCTACAGGTCCACTATGATTTTATTGAACTTAAACCTATGAACTCACCAGCATAAGCTGACATTTTAGCATGTTTTCTCAGGTATTTGAATGATGTTTGGAATACGTGATCGGTGGAAGCTTGGCAAGAAGGCGGGGTTCAAGGATCATATTTGACTCTACTAAACTTTGGGGACCTATTTTATTAAATCATGTTTTGGGCCTAATATTTATACTTTTGGATTATATGTTTTGAATACTTAAATTTGGGATTGGTTTTGAATGTCAAATGACTATCTTTTTGCTATACTTGTGTGAGATACCAATCCAATAGTAACGCCCCGAAAACTTGATTAAGTCTTCCGTTGTACCGAGATTTGGGGGTGTTACAGATTGGTATCAAAGCTCAAGGTTATAGAGAACTAGGTATTTTATAAACCCTAAACTATAACCACTTTTTAAGAAAATTGATCCTCTACCGACGCACGCCCGCTTGCCAAGCCGAAGCTTCTTAATTGATTATGGTATGAACTACGATTTGACTTATGAGATGATATGTTTTGGGATATGATTATTGATTTTGGGTAAATGTAACGTGATTATCGAGATATTACGGATTTGATTTGAGCTAACGGTATGTTATGATTTGGAGATTTTTAACTCGAATGATTTGATATGGAATTATGTGATAGAACTGAACTTATGTGTTTTATTTAAAGGCATATTTTGAGTAATACGGTACCTCTACTTTTAAAAATTTTGTTATGTGATACATGTTTTGGCTGAGTTGATGCGCTTATTAAAACTAGTTGTTTCGAACACTTATGCCTACCCTATGCCATTGTCACAGACTATGCCTTCACTAGCTTTTGATGTGTCTGAGGAGGTCCTTGTTGTTGCTAGTTCCCTAGCATTGACTCTCATGATGGTTGCGCAGGGTGATCCTTATGAGATTACCCGTCACTCTAGTTCATCATCATCAGATCACCCTAGCTCATCTAGGCAGCTCACCTTACATCAGGTCTTAGCACGAGCCCAGACTCCTAGACTTGCTTATAGTACTGCCCGCATGTCTGTGAGACCACCATCATCACCTTACCATTTAGCAGCCCACTCTCTTCTGTCATCACCACCAGCATCACCATGTCTTAGAAGACCTAGATCCCTTACAGTACCACCTCAGGATTTACCCGCATAGAGACTCTGACTCATGGACTCTCCCTCTGAGGATGAGGGCGAGGAGGAGCATGAGGTCGAGGAGGAGCATGAGATTGAGGAGCAGTATGTAGATGAGGATGAGGATCCTCAGGAGGAGGATGATGAGGATATCCCAAAAGGGGGTACTCCTCCATTACAGAGTCCTGCACATTCTTCAGGACCAGGTTCTCCTTTTCCTGAGCCTGATTCCCCTGGACAGCCTTTTGGTTTTGATTCACCTCCACCTTCACCTAAGATAGGTAGCCCGTTAGGATCTGAGATACCATCGAAGATTGCTTCAGAGCCCGAGGAGTATGGTGAGATGGGTCTGATGTGGGAGAGGATTACATCACAGGGTACTAGTCTTAGTAGGTTGACAGATTGGTTGGTTGGAGTATCGAGGGCTAGTATAGAGGATCTGAGAGCTGATATGGGTACTGTAGTCAGGAGGACTACGATTCTGCGTCAGGGTATGTCGGAGCTCCAGGAGCAGGTTGGGGACCTGCTGAGAGGGTTCGCGACAGCTCGAGATGCAGATAGAGCGATTTGGTGTAGGATTGGTAAGTTGGAGAGAGAGGTCGTAGATCTTAAGAGTGATCGCGACGCTCGACGTGTTGAGTTGGCATCCTTGTGGAGAGAGGTTGACGATGTTAGGAGATCTATTAGTCGTATTCGCGATCGTGGCTAGATAGTGTTAGATTCATGGCTTTGTACCATCTTGAAACTAAGTAGTA
Source organism: Chrysanthemum seticuspe (assembly GCA_019973895.1). NCBI lineage: Eukaryota > Viridiplantae > Streptophyta > Magnoliopsida > Asterales > Asteraceae > Chrysanthemum > Chrysanthemum seticuspe. The sequence continues at coordinate 309,774,017 of BPTQ01000006.1, forward strand.
CTTGGTTCGAGATGTAGGTTTACCCTAGTTATCTTATTAGTATCATTGTTAGGATCATTTTTAATTTCTCCGTATCCTTTCATGTATTCCATCTTCAAACCTATAAGTTATGGTTATTGGAATGTGCATCCTTTAGTTATGATTCGGTCTATGATTGTTTTGTCCTAGTATAGTGTTATCCTTGTTGACCTTGCTTATGTATTCGAGCGTTATTTGGTGATCCTAGGAACCCAACTCGATCTTTAGAGCGTGAATTGTGAACTTATGAAATTGTTCTTCTTGCCTTCAGAATGATGGCAACAAGACGAAACCCGCTTAGGAACAACTAAACAGCTCATGCTGTTAGGGTTGCCCCTGTCCGTCGAGGTCGTCGTCCGGCCCCGACCACTCCACTTGTTAAGAACCCGAACACTGATAACCCAGCTGTAGGAAACCCGAATGTGAACGACCGTGCTGAGAATGGTCCTGTTCCACAAAACCCTCCACCTGTGAACCCAGCCCACATTGACCAGCTAGTGCCGCAGCGTGTCGCTGAACTACTAGCTGAGACTAATCTCTCTAACACCTCTGGTGGAACCCCAATGCTGAATCGAACTCGAGGTAATACCTACAAAGAGTTCCGATTCTGTGGTCCCATCGAGTTCAGAGGAACTGAGGGAGTAGTTTACCTAACTAGGTGGTTGGATAAAACTGAATCTGTGTTTGCCGTTAGTAATTGTGATGAGGATTGTAAGGTTAAGTATGCAACATTTACCTTGAAGGACGAAGCGTTAACCTGGTGGAACAACTATCACAGATCAATAGGAAGTGATGTAGCTTATAGCATGACTTGGACTCAGTTTAAGACCCTCCTGATCAAGACTTACTGTCCTACGAATGAAGTTAAGAAGTTAGAGACTGAATTCTGGAACCATAAGGTTAAGGGTACTGACATGACGACTTACAATCTTCGTTTCCAAGAGTTATCGTTGCTTTGCCCTGATATGGTTCGCACTGACGACCTTAAGATTGAGAGGTATACTGATGGATTGCCTTTAGCTACTCGAAATGATGTCATCGCTGCGAAGCCAGTTAATTTGCGTGAGGCAATTACTGTGGCTCAGCGTTTGATGGACTCTTATATATTAGAAGTAGGAGACAAGGGTAAGAATGATAGGAGTGATAAGAGGAAGAGGAATGAAGTTTTTAAAGGAAATGGCAACAAACGGCATGAGACAGCCAGGGTGTTCGCCATAGGAAATGGAGAAAGGAAAGGTTATGAAGGTAGTAGACCCATGTGTGGTCGTTGTAACCGACACCACCATGGACTGTGCCCGAATGTGTGTAGGAAGTGCTCTAAGGTAGGACATTTGGCCAAAGACTGTAGGTCCCGACCACTTGCTGCAGCTCAAACTGCACAAGGAGCGGACTAGAAGGCTACTGTCACCTGTTTTGGATGTGGAAAGAAGGGACATTTCAAAAATGAGTGCCGAGAGCCGTGGATAAGAGGAAATCCCGGTAATGTAGGAGGATTTTCTAACCGAGGTGTGGGAAATAATGGCTTAAACCCTGTGAAGCGTGAGGTTGTGGAGAACCAGGGAAACCATGGTGCTAGGAGTCAGCAGAGAGACATGGGAACAACGCGTGTGTATGCTATTGGGAAGGAAGCTAGTGAGGACCCTAACGTAGTTATGGGTACGTTCCTTCTCAATAATCGCTATGCTTCCATACTGTTTGATACTGGTGCGGATATGAGTTTTGTATCCACCAATTTTATGCCATTACTAGGAATCTCCCAAACACCTCTAGGGTTTAGTTTCGATGTGGAATTAGCTAATGGAAATAGGGAGAAGATAGACACCGTAGTTCGAGGTTGTACCTTAAGTTTCCTAGATCGTCCGTTTAGCATAGACCTATTTCCAGTTACCTTAGGAAGTTTTGACGTCATTATCGGAATGGATTGGTTGTCGAAGAACGGTGCACACATCATCTGCGATGAGAAGATCGTGCGTTTACCGTATGGCGGGAAAGTTATGAGCATACAAGGAGATCGGAGCGACTGTGGAAGTCCTTCCCGGTTGAGCATCATTTCTTGTATTAAGGCCCAGAAGTACATCGATAAAGGAGGTTGTCTTTTCTTGGCTCGAATTTCTGAAAAGAAAAGCGAGGAGAAGAGTGAAAGACACCTTAATGATGTACCCATCGTTAGAGAATTTCCAGATGTGTTTCCCGATGATCTGTCAGGGATTCCGCCTGTCCGACAAGTGGAATTCCAAATAGAGTTGATACCCGGCGCTGCACCCGTAGCCCGGGCGCCCTATCGACTTGCTCCAAGAGAATTGGAGGAACTGTCTAAACAGTTGGCAGAGTTGTCAGAGAAGGGATTCATTCGACCAATTTCGTCACCATGGGGAGCACCGGTGTTGTTTGTGAAGAAGAAGGATGGATCGTTTCGGATGTGTATTGATTATAGGGAGTTGAATAAGTTGACGGTGAAGAACCAATATCCGTTACCTAGAATAGATGACCTATTCGACCAACTCCAAGGAGCTAGTGTCTTTTCTAAGATCGACTTACGATCTGGTTATCACCAGCTTAGAGTTCGAGAGGAGGATATCCCTAAGACGATGTTTAGGACTCGTTATGGACACTATGAATTCCAAGTGATGTCGTTTGGTTTGACCAACGCGCCAGCGGTTTTCATGGATCTCATGAACCGAGTGTGTAAGCCATATCTGGATAAGTTTGTGATAGTATTCATAGACGACATCTTGATATACTCCAAGAGTAGTGAGGAGCACGAAGAGCATTTGAGGCTCATTTTAGGATTATTGAGAGAGGAGAAGTTGTATGCCAAATTCTCTAAGTGTGAATTTTGGATTCTGTCCGTTCAATTCTTAGGTCACGTGATAGATAGTCGAGGTGTTCATGTTGACCCAGCTAAGATTGAGGCCATTAAGGAATGGGAAGCTCCTAAGAACCCATCAGAAATCCACCAGTTTCAAGGTTTAGCAGGCTATTATAGGAGATCCATTGAGGGATTTTCCAAGATAGCTAAGTCGTTGACCAAACTAACACAGAAGGACGTTAAGTATGAATGGGGAGAAAAGGAAGAAGAAGCATTCCAACTTCTGAAGGAGAAGTTGTGTAGTGCGCCCATCCTAGCTTTGCCTGAAGGAAGCGAAGACTTTGTCGTGTACTGCGACGCTTCGCATAAAGGCTTAGGTGCTGTTTTGATACAACGGGAGAAGGTGATTGCTTATGCATCCCGACAACTTAAGAAGCATGAAAAAAACTACACCACCCATGACCTTGAGTTAGGTGCTGTAGTGTTTGCCTTTAGAATTTGGAGACATTATCTGTATGGAACTAAGTGTGTAGTGTTTACCGACCATAAGAGCTTGAAGCATATCTTAGATCAGAAGGAATTAAATATGAGACAACTTCGTTGGTTAGAATTTCTTAGTGATTATGATTGTGAGATTCGTTATCATCCGGGTAAGGCTAATGTTGTGGCTGATGCACTTAGTCTTAAGGAGAACACTCCACCATTGCTTGTTCGATCCCTAGGAATGACCATTGTTTCGCCCCTACCATCTCAAATCTTAGCCGCCCAAGCTGAGGCATTGACGGAAGAGAACCGTCCTTACGAGAATCTTCATGGAATGGTAGAAAGTGAAAACGGCTTCTTGAAGCGTTCCAATGGAACCTTATGCTTCAAAGATAGAAGCTGGATACCATTTCATGGTGGAATCCCTGAGTTGATTATGCACGAGTCGCATAAATCAAAATACTCTATTCATCCCGGAGCCGATAAGATGTATCAGGACCTTAAGAAACTCTACTGGTGGCCTAACATGAAAGCCGACATAGCTCAGTATGTCAGTAGGTGTTGGACTTGTTCTAAGGTAAAGGCCGAACATCAGAAACCCTCAGGACTCTTAGTTCAACCCGAACTCCCAGAATGGAAATGGGAGCGAATAACCATGTATTTTATCACTAAGTTACCGAGAAAAGCTAGCGGCAATGACGCTATCTGGGTAATCGTTGATCGTTTAACTAAGTCTGCTCACTTCTTAGCCATTAGTGAAACCGATAGTCTCGATAAGCTTGCTCGACTGTATCTTAAGGAGATAGTATCGCGTCATGGAATACCGATATCTATCATTTCCGATAGAGATAGCCATTTTACATCCCACTTTTGGAGATCCTTACAATCAGCGTTAGGAACAAACTTGGATATGAGTACTGCTTACCACCCTCAAACCGATGGTCAAAGTGAGAGAACCATTCAGACCTTAGAGGATATGCTTAGAGCCTGTGTTATTGATTTCGGCAAAGGCTGGGAGAGACACCTCCCTTTGGCCGAATTCTCTTACAACAATAGTTATCATTCTAGCATTAAGGCCGCTCCATTTGAGGCACCGTATGGCCGAAAATGTTGTTCTCCTGTTTGTTGGGCTGAAGTTGGCGAGAGTCAACTTACTGATCCCGAACTTGTCCTAGAAACCACTGAGAAGATAGTTCAGATTCGTAACCGGTTGTAAACCGCTCGTGACAGACAAAAGAGTTATGCTGATAGGAGACGTAAACCCTTAGAATTTCAGGTTGGAGATCGTGTTATGTTAAAAGTTTCTCCTTGGAAAAGAGTGATTCGTTTTGGAAAGCGTGGAAAACTCAATCCCCGATATATTGGTCCCTTTCCAATCCTGGAAAGAATCGGACAGGTAGCATACCGCCTGGAGCTACCATCGGAATTGAGCAATGTACACAATGTCTTTCGTGTTAGTAATATTAAGAAATGTCTTTCGGCGGAAAACATAGTTGTGCCCTTAAGAGATATTCGTATTGATGAGAAATTGAATTTCGTTGAGGAACCGATTGAGATTATGGACCGTGAGATTAAACGGCTGAAGAATAGCCGTATTCCAATTATCAAACTTCGTTGGAACTCCCGACATGGACCGTAGTTCACTTGGGAACGTGAGGACGTTTTCCGTAGGAAGTATCCTAAACTTTTCATGACATCAAGCAACTCGGAGTGAAACCCGGGACGGGTTTCTTCTGAGGCTGGGAAGCTGTGACAACTGGCAATTTAGGGAGTCTATTTTATGTAACCGCATTACGTTAAACTAAACCGAGCTTTGCCTTTAACACTATTTTTATCAACCGTGACTTGATTTTATATCGTCTATTGGTTTTTATGGTTTATTTCACTATTGAATGAGTTATCGTATGAGTCTTAACTCTTTTTGGTAGGCATTATTCGATTCGGCACTAGAAAAGCCTAAAACGAGAAATAATGTAACTTTTAGACCGTAACTCGAAAATTGGCAAATAAATAGTCAAAACTCGTGGAAAAACATAAATAACGATAATAGAAAGTCGAATGAACGTCTTGGGACACTCGGGGGATAATATATGAGCTCGGGAATGGGTAAACGGGACGTTTTACGAAAAATGGCAACCACGGCCCCTCCTCTTTTCCTTGGCCGGCCGCCCTTCCCCTCCCCTCTCTTTATTTTTAGGTCCCTAAGTCCCTAGTATATAAGGCCTCACATAACCTCATTTGGCTAGTTTGTTTCTCTCACTAAAAACACACACAAACACACTTTCTCTCTCTACACTCTCTCTCTCTCCCCAAATCACATAAACCCTAACCCTAATTTACCACCACCGTCGCCACTGTTCCGGCCAAAATCCGGACACCACCGGCGCGTGACCACCCACCTCCACCACCATCTTGTAGATCTTTTCATCCTCTTTCTATCTATATATAATACTCTCACTAAAACCTTCATTAACACCTTCACATCTTAAGATTAAGATTCGTACTTTTAGGGTTTTCATTCAATATTGTAGATCGTGCTTGAATAAGGTAAATGGAACATGGGTAAAGCTTGTTTGAGCTTTAAGAAGCCACGTATGGCAATAATATGGTTCGAACACATTATAATTTTTAGGGCTTTTGGTTTAAACATGGGATTAAATCTAATTAACACATAAATAAACATGTAGCTAGTGTTTGGAAAGCATGTGGTGTATCATATTGTTTGGTCCTTGCATTTTACGTCTAGTTTCATGTTTTTGGTTAGAATAGATGTTGGGTTTGATGTTTGGTTGATGATTGGAGGTTGATTGATTGTATTTGGATGTTGTGGTATTGATTTGTTAGTGTTTGGTTGGGTTTGAGATGGTGTACTAGCCACTTAGGGCACGTATGTGGCCTTTGGGTTGCGTACGTGACCCACATGGACCTTGGGTCCGGGTCGGGTCGTTGTGGTAGTTTGTTGGTTGATATTGTTGGTGTTTAGATGAGAAACGTGGAGCCGAAAAGCTTCTAGAGCTTGTTTGGTTCACATGGTCTTAACCGTGACCGTGTCATGACCATTAGGTTCATAACATTGGTTTCGGGTATATTTGTTTGGTTGATTGGTTGGCGAGATTGTTTTGAGTTGATTTGGGATTGAATTGCGCTATTATGACTTTTAATTTGGACTTGATATATATATTGTCAACTTTGAGCAACGTCGGTGTTACTTTGACTTTTTAGTCAATAGTTGACACCGACAATGCCGTAACATGGACTTTAGTATAGTTTGGACAATTGATTGATTAAAAGCCGAGAAGTCATGACTCATGCTTGTGGACTCGAAACGAATAACGATATGAAACTAATATTGAAAATTGACGAAATATATATGAATATGCTAATAGACTATGAAATATAAATAATAAAAAGGGCTTTTATACTAAAATATCGATAACAAGACTTATCTTGTTATTTACTATTTCTAAATGGAAACTAACGACTAAAAATGGAAATATTTTATAATAAATGAATAATTAATGTTTCGAGTACACGTTTATCAAATTATGCCAACTATGAGCATTTAATAGTAGTTTCAAGTATTTATTTACTTACGTGTGTGCATGGGTTACGGATAACCTAACATTAATAGTGTTGATCCACGTGGGTAGCGGACTTATTAGGTTGACGAATCTAATAAGAGGCCGCTAGGTACGTTGGGGTGAATTATCCTTATGACTCTTTAGGATGCGACTGATTTATGGGATAATAAGCGACACGAATAAATAATTGAGTTTATCGAGTTGACGAATTCGATAAGGTCTACTATTTATTCTGAAACTTATTGGACTATGGAGCTTATCGCTTAGATGTCTCATTGTGTTGCATTGAGTCACATATTGGTTGTTTGAGTGCATTCATGGCATCATATTGAGTCGATACACCCACATGAGGATACCAAACACTAGGATTAAATGGTAAAACGAGACATTTTTGGAAATAACGAAATGGAATACATTGGGGTAGATAACGTTGATTATGGGAATTATATATTAAAATTGGTTTACATTAATAGGTTGTGCCGAGTCGATAGTTGCTGTGCCGTGATTATCTGTTATCTTCTTCTAGTGTTTATTCGTACATTGCTTGCTTGAGGTGAGTAACGCCCCGAAAACTATTTGGATAGCCCCACTTTTATCGTACATAGCCCCACTTTTATCTACGTTTTTAACTGATTTGGGGTGAGAATCATGCTACTGTTTTTGGATCTTTAAAACTATTTGGATTTGCTTATGTGTTGGACTGTTTAGATAGATGTGCGGTAGTCGTTGCCTTACTAGGTTAGCCGTTGCCTAGCTAAGAATAGACTTCTACCTCGACCTAGTTCGGGGTTGGCAACTGTTCTAGAGGTTGCCACGACAGTGCTGGACTAGAGTCGCGGGGCCCGAGTAATCCCTGGATGCGGGATATGGTTGGTGATCCGGGTAGGATCGGTGTGCAAACGGTATTTATCTATCTTATGTCTTGCTTAGCAAATCAACACCTAAAGGTCCACTATGATTTTATTGAACTTAAACCTATGAACTCACCAGCGTAAGCTAACCTTTTAGCATGTTTTCTCATGTATTTGAATGATGTTTGGAATACGTGATCGGTGGAAGCTTGGCAAGAAGGCGGGGTTCAAGGATCATATTTGACTTTGATAAACTTTGGGGACCTATTTTATTAAATCATGTTTTGGGCCTAATATTTATACTTTTGGATTAAATGTTTTGAATACTTAAATTTGGGATTGGTTTTGAATGTTAAATGACTATCTTTTTGCTATACTTGTGTGAGATACCAATCCAATAGTAACGCCCCGAAAACTTGATTAAGTCTTCCGTTGTACCGAGATTTGGGGGTGTTACAATAAAATGCTCCCTCCACATCCCGGAGCCACCTATAACAGACAAAATGATTATTTCCCCTAATAAATGTCGGCATAGCACATGCTGCGAATTCCTTATAGCTGAATTGGTTTTCTTTCACCCGTATCGGACCGATATTAACCTTTGTTCCTACCACTGGCAATGGACCAATTTCTCCAGCCCATCTCTTTTTGAACTCCTCTTTAATGGATAAATTTATTGTTTCATTGATGTTGCTTAAAAGATGAGGTTTAGACGCCTGTTGGGCTTTAGCAACCTCATGAGAAATGATATTTCTTATTTGATTTCCATTAGGTTAGGATTTTGAACATTATCGTGTTCTGCATTTTCTGGGTGATCGGGTAAGAGCTCCCGGTCACCTTCATTCTGCCTAGTTCCTGTCCTATCAGCGTGAATTGGCCCATCGGACTTATCCGAGTTCCTTTCAATCATCAAGATACTGAAAGTTTAAACACACAAAACTATAAGCTGAAAATTATATATGTCATGATAGGCACAAGTTATTCAATCTTATGCCTCTACAAGCCAACCTATCTCAATTCTTGAGGATATAACGATGCCGATAAGTCCCCATTATGTGACGCGATTATTATCACGTTGGCTAGGCACTATAATAATTACATCAAATAATCGAGTCCTCACTGATACCATTATAACATGCTTAATTCATAAACTAACTACCAATGTGCGTTCGCGTGCTTGCTTTCTGACATGAAATAATCTATAATAAAATGCCTAACTGAAACATGCATAATTCTACTGTTCATATAGATCCTATGTATAAGTCTAAGTACCTAACTAACGGTGGATACTTAAATATCTTAAATCATCGCTCTGATACCAACTTGAAATGCCCAGGATAATTTTTTTATGTACCAGACCTATACGTAATATAGGCCATAGTCCTATACGTCTTATGCCTATATACGCCATATAGGACTTGCCCTATACGTCGTATAGGGGTTTTGAAGCTCAGACATGGATTTTTTGAAAACCTGCTTTATGAACCATTTTTGATAACATAAAGTGAACATGTACATTACTGAACATAACCAAACTGATACATGATAGTTTCATACACGTTTAGACCCAGTTACACCAAATATGGATTGTTTTGGTCTTATACCAAACACTAGTTTTCCTGCACTACTATATCAAGTTCTACATAAAACATGACCATTTCTAGAAAATACTCGACACGACTTAAAAGACAATTTGGGCATGACTAGTCGTATCAAGAGGAGGGTTAGAGAATGCTCATTACTGCCCGAGCACCATCGCTAGCTAACCCGAGATTCAATTTCCTTTATGCTTAACATCACTTGGTTCACCTATAAAAGACTTGATTTGAAGCAACGTAAGCTAATAGGTTAGTGAGTTTACGAAAGCGTAAATACTGAAATCGTAAAGCATAAAACATGTAATTTGCATTACTTAATTTAATGTGAATAAATATTTGTACATTGTGCTTACAAGCCCGCTAATTTCTAACATGATCATAAGTGCATAAGCATGGTCTTCACATAGGATGTAATACCCTTTTATCAGCGGTGCTGATCGTCCACCCCTTTTTCTCCCCCTCAAGGTCTCTAGCGTCACCACATCTATGTACACCCTTTGTATCATGATACGATCATATACATGTATGTCATGCTGGAAACGGTTAATTATACGATGCCACCATTAATACACCATTGGTCATAGGAAAACACATGTTAATTTGAGTTTCAAACATGATGTGAAATGGTGTCGGACCCGATTAGAGAGAGGTAGTCGAAAAGGACGAAGACAAATATGGGTTTGACATTTGGTGAGGAGTTTAAAGTTGACTAAAATATTGTGAGGGTATATTGGTCAATAGTCAGTACACATAAAATTAATTTCTTAGTATCATTGCCCTTTGAAAAATGAGAAAAGTACAAATGCACTAACGATGGTGTAGCAAACTAATAACCCTTGTTTTAAGACACTTAATTTGGGACACAAGAAATATTATACGCGCTAAAGCAAAGGATAATTCTATATGCATATTGAAAGTTCATACTACCTCCGTCTCAAAAGACCTTTTTTTGTTTGTGCTATACAATAATTGATGAAAATTATATCAATGAAAATACATTTAAAACTCAAATCTATTCATATGTTATTGTGCTTCAGCCTGGGTTTGTTCAAAAAAAAAAAAAAAAAAAAAAAAAAAAAAAAAAAAAAAAGGTCAAAATTGTTGAAGGAAGATCGAAAAAGTGAAACATGGACTATAAGTTTGAGACGAAAGAAGTAGTTATTTAATTAAAAGAAATAGCACTGTTATTATGAGGGATTTATCTAAAGTTAGATGGAAGTCGAGTACATAATAGAAAGAAAAGAAAAGGCGATTCTAAATTAAAGAAAAGTAGAAAAGTCGCAAAGTCGATTCTAGACTTCTAGTAGTTAGACTTCAAAGAATATGTGTTCTTTTTCCAATACCTTCTCATTACCCTAAAGACCACCAGCCAGCCAAAGTGTCATTAGTAAATTCGAAAATCATGATCCATTCGTGACAATGACACAATGTATAAAGATATCTAATACTATAGACATCAGTGGGTTTAACACTTTAACATATGTAATGCACACATCACGTATATGTACAGCGAATAACACAAGCCATTATGATAGTAACATGCACATACCCTTGCACTTTTGTAACATAATTGTCTTTCAAAAAAAGTCATGGAGTAAAAATACACCATCTTACTGGGACTTTACAACGACACTAAATAATAACACTGACAACTAGCACTTTACAAGTTACAACGATATTAAGCAATAGGGATGAAGCCCGAGAAAATTTTGGTCGATAGGCAAACTTTGATAATTTTTAAAATAACAGCCATATATTTTTAAAGATTTACATTAAAAAAAAATTCGCTAGGGGCACGTGCCCACGCTGCCCCTCTCATGTGTCCGCCTCTGCTAAGCAACAACACTAACAAAAAACCACCTCAAACTAAAGTGACACTAAACAACCCCGATCTAAAACGACCTGTAAAATACTAAGACCCTTAAATTTAGAATTGTGGCACCATCAACCAAATGAGCATCATCCACCAATCCTCACCCAAACAAAAACACAAGACCACACCCGATAGCAAGCATGTTAAGATGTATAAGACCGACCAATTCCAGCCACGTAATTGGAGTGGTCGCACCATGAAATGTAGAGATGGATAACGGGAAGGAAAAAAATGCATGATTGTAAAACCAGCTGCAGCACCTATGACATTGCCAAATTGTGACCCTTTGACTCTTAAGATGACCTTTACCAACCTGCGACCTCAACTACAAAACCACGAACATAACACAGACTTGAACCAGGAAAACCACATACCACAAACACCACAGATCTTAGCCCGTAGTATACTCAATCAAAGTACTATAAACAACCACAGTTGAGCCAATTTAAAACCAATTTTATATCAATGTTACTCAACAAAGCTAAGTGATCATTTCAATCACTTAAAACCTATTCGAAGAATCTGAAAATAAAGGTTTGCCCCCAATTTGACCCAAGTTAAAAGAAGTTAATTATTTTGATCTAAAACGACACAGGAAAACAAGGAGTACTCAAAGTCATACCACAAACATAAAAATGAGTACACAAATCCTAGAAGTTTTATAAACTAGATACATATGATACTTCAAACACATCTCTCAAATTAACAATGCAAACATGGCTTATTACATCAAAACACAAACACTAGTCACACAACCACGGAACCACCAAACATGACCTTAAGAGGTAAGAATTGGCGGAAGATAATCAACTTTGGCACCAAGAACGCGAGCTTTTGTATCAGGGAAAAACTCAGTTCCGGGTAGTTCGGTAACATTACCTTCGCTAGCAACCCCAATAGGGTACCGAAGCAAGTGACCAGGAAGATCTTGTTCAAGGTTCTCACTAGCATACAAATCCCAGTACCTGTCTGCGATTTGGTTAACTTTTTTCACACATTCTGTGGATTCAGGGTGTTGGAAGGTGTCATCAAGCATGCCAAGGTGTTCGTACCATAGAGCCATACGGAAACCATGGACTTGACCACGTGCTGGTTCACGGGTGGCTAGATGGTATGGTTGGTATGCTCCCATGGCTATTTCGGAGTCTCGAGCACCGTCCATTGATCGTTGGTTAATGTTGGCGGATCCAACTATTATGTACTCGTCATCAACTGCAACATGAGAGGAGTAACATAACCATGAGCTAAAAAACTTTTAATGGTCACCAAGTGAGACTAAAACTTAAGAAGGGAAAAGGATCTGATGAAATTCAGTTGACCCGCAAAGACTCTTTTTGTATTATATGTTTAGGAAAACTATATTATAAGAAGAAGAAAAAATATATTTCGAATAAAAACGATTTAGAAGTTTGTAAGCATTTGACTTCAATTTAGGAGACTTTTTACGCTGTCAACCCATTTGACAAGCTTCCATTTATAACTAATTTAAACTACTTTACCCATTAACAATACAATTCAACCCAGGTTCATAACTGGGGTGAAAATTACCACATATAATATAAGTAAGGAATGTAGACCTGCTGCTTACCAATCATCATTTTGGCATGCACGTAGATCATGAAACGTCGAGCCTCCTGAGCTTTCATATAATCCGAATCCGGTTCAGGCGTTTCAGAAGGTTCATATTCTCCATCCCTCTTCACCTCCCGATTCCCAAGGCAAAAGAAAGTAAGATAATCTCTAGGGTCTTCCACGCGACCCTGGGCTTTTAAAGCCTGAACAATATCTTTATACATCATCTCCATAGTCCTCCTTTGCCAGTCCAATATTGCCTGAACCGATGCACTTTCTGGGATCCCCTCGGGCCACATGGGGACCACAACATATACAGTAAACTTCTCACCAGCCTCGATCTTACTAACAATCTTTAAAGAAAGTTCTTTCGGGATGAGATGCAATGCACCGACATCTTCACCTTTCACATCGTCAAAATCCCACGCGTAAGAGCTTCCCAAGAAATACTGGTTTTCGATATAGATGAAATTTTTTGCTCTTCTTATAGCGTGAATATATGCATCCTGAATACTGCGGTCTATTATGTTATCTTTTCCACTTACGAGACCTGCCTTAGCTGCTTCTTCGGGTGTGTCAGGAAACCCGAAAGCTGCACCACCATCGATGGATCTGAACACCTGAACATTCCATGTTTCAGGGTCATCGGGAAACATAACAGGAGAAGGTGGGACCATGATGTCATCAAGTTCTCTGAAGTTAACAAGAATATCCTTACCACCTTGTTTTTTCCACCTTTGTTCGAAATTAAACAAAACATCCCAAGCAACTGGTCCTTCGAGTCGACTATGTATATCATGCCAGGGTTCCCTAGGTCCACCCTTAGCTATCGAAGCACCAGTGTAGTTAGGCTGGTGGAAATCGTCGTGGTGAGCAGTATCAAGTGTTCTGAAAAGAGAATGAAATGGGGAATCATATCTCCCGTCACAAAGATCAATCCCGCCAACAAAACTTACAACTCGTCGGTTCTGTGACCCCCCACTCGGCATTTCCGAGTCTACTACCACAATTTTCTGGTGATGAGTGAACATTGTGGAAATTTGAAGGTCTTGAATGAAACTTCCACCGTCATCAGGGTTACGAGGGCATAAAATACAATGCACGTCTGAACCTTGGAAAAAGTTTTCAGTATCTTCATCATGAGTAGCCATTAATCCATCCCGTTTAAATACATCTACAGATGTTCGGTCATCCCATATGAGCATAAGAACTTTAACACCTTCACTAGCTTTGTTTTTAAGCAGATCACCGAGCATGACATCACCTCCTGGCTTTGGCCTTCTCGAATCTCGAATCAAAGATATCTGTGTGTAAACCGACCACCCCGTGATATAAATAAAGTGTTTCGCATTAGTAATGGCATCGAATATATCTTCCCAACATCTGTGGGGTTCGTAATACTTCCCACCGGCTAAAGGTATCTTCGGAATGAAATCGTCGGGTACGTGAGCATCTTGATAAAGAGAGACCCGACATCCTTGTCTTTGTGCAAAGAACGTGTATGGAACACCAGGATACTTGCCACTTTTAATTCCATGGGCCCAGTTACGATCTTGGGTAACATCAAAATACTGTAACTTAACATGGACTTTCGAGCCAGCACCTATGGGATTTTTGTCTGTATCTAAAATCTCGACCCATCTATCTATTTCGTCACCGTTTAGGAGTTCTTCAACAGGAACATAAGCTCGTCCAATTAAAGTTGCACCAATAGGGTTATCATCTTTGACAGTGAATATGACATTAGAGGCTGCGTGAGCACAGTAAATATGGAAAGACTCGAACCACCTCGGGTTTTCAGGTTCATCTTCGATTTTCCTAGTTCGGCCAACTCTGGCTTTCTCTAGATCGATAGTTGCGTAAATTCTGGGAATGCCTTTACCAAATCCAATAGTTTCCTCAATGTTACCGATAATCTGTCAGAAAAATAACTCATACCAATGAGATAATCCACACCACAAAAGACCTTAACACCACAAAAGACCTTAATATTAGGGGAATTGATCAGGGACTAGGTACATTACAAATAGTGTTCTAACAAACTTTTCTGAAATTTTGTGCTTATACCAATATGACCACCATATTCGCAAAAAAATTGGTTTACCAATATACCAATTTGTGCTTAGTTGTGTATTTCTCATTAAATAAAATTGAAGCTTACAAAATATAAGTCAAAATTTGCAAGAAATGCTTCCAAAATACTTATTTCACGAAGAAAGTTTAGTTTGCGAAATTGGTGGTCATTCTGTAAAACCTCAATTTTTTTGTGACATTTTATTAAAGTATCATTTGTTATACGACTATTTTGATAAATTTTCCTTGATATTCAGTTATCTGACCATTTTATTATAAATTTCGTCATAAATATGTTATCTACCGATTCAAATATATATATATATATATAGCGCCAAAATTTGATTGGGTCCAAACCGTCAAGTTTTATCACACAAGCTAACCACTTGTGAATGGTCAACCGTAATAAACTTCAAACAGCTCAGACACCAATGCAATTAAGATCAGAGGAGTTTAGTGTTTCCCCGGGTCGTTAAGTCCCAACGAGGTGTGAAATCTGTAGTACAACGAATCTGTGATCGGGTGATATTGAACCGGAAAGGGGTTATGATTATATATGTATATGTATATGTATATGTATATGTATATGTATATGTATATGTATATGTATATGTATATGTATATGTATATGTATATGTATATGTATATGTATATGTATATGTATATGTATATGTATATGTATATGTATATGTATATGTATATGTATATGTATATGTATATGTATATGTATATGTATATGTATATGTATATGTATATGTATATGTATATGTATATGTATATGTATATGTATATGTATATGTATATGTATATGTATATGTATATGTATATGTATATGTATATGTATATGTATATGTATATGTATATATATATATATATATATATAACAAACTTGAAACTTTACGGCAATAACAAAACATATGATATACCTTCTTGAAGATGTTGTGGCCACCACCACTAACATGAAGCTTATCGACTTCATAGATCGTCACGTGAAGAGTACCATGGAGCAGTATCTGAGCCATTATCTATCCTGCAACATAAGTCACAGAACCAAATCAAGTTATTCACTGTCATACTGTTAGCACAAACAAAAGGAACACACCTGTTTGTACAAATTTGCATTGCAGTAAACTTATCACATAAAATAGAATTAAAAAAATATACATAAACATGGAAATAACTTGTTTATATAAATCCGAGCGTGAAGTAACTTAAACTAGTCGAATCAAATAAAAAATCTCACCAATAACAAAATCCTTTCGAACAAAAATATAATTGATTACACTATACATGAACTAAATCACCTTCAAAACGAATCATAATAAATAAAAAATCGGCATCAAATAATTTTCACAAAACCACTATAAATAAAAAATGGAGCTGCTTAACACTAACACAGACACTAACTTAAAATAATCAAATTGAATCAATAAAGTCAGCATCAATGCAACTAAGCACAATTTTATAATAAATATCTACACACATATTATCTCAACTAACTTAAAGTAGAAATCAGATTCAATAAAAACTTATGCATCAATAAAACGTGCTACAACTCGGAAACATCAAATTATACAAAATTTACTAGAGAAAATAATCAGATCGGATAAAAACCTTCACATCAACATAATTCACACTAATCGAAACATCAATTCTTACATAACTAACGAAATAAACAAGATCAAAACCTGATTACATAGAATCTTAAGCAAAACAACCAGGGGCGGAGCCAAAAAGTTATGGTCAAGGGGCAAACTTTGATAATTTTTTAGAAACTACACTACAAATCGGTACGTTAGGGGGGCACATTACAAAAATAGTCATAAAATTTTAAAAAATTACACTACAATTTTTTCGCTAGGGGGGCACGTGCCCACCCTTCCCCCCTCATGTCTCCGCCTCTGAAAACAACTAACTCACAAAAAACTTATTTACACAAAAATGAACTAAATGAACCTAAAAACAATAAGATCAAATAAAAAACATAGCAGTGAAAGACATTAGTCACTCATCAAATTATGCCAAGTGTTAACCACTACCTAATCACCTTTTATCAAGCACAGACATGAGACATCAAATAAACACAACTTGTTCACACGAATCCGAATTAGTATAACATGACAATAATCTAACTGAATCAAACGAAATATACTTTAACTTGAATCGAGTCAACAATACTTAAAACAACTTACAAATAACTTGTTTACACAAATATGAACTGAAAAGCCTGAAGTTAGTCGAATCGCATAAAAGACCTCCAAAATACTACACAAAAACGAACTAAATTATTAAAAAAAAACAACAACAACAAAAAAAAGAATGAATAAAAAAACACAGGATCAAACTCCTACCAGATAAGCTATAAATAAAAAAATAGTTGTTCAAAGACTAACACAAAGGAAACTAACTTAAAATAATCAATTAAAAAACATCATGATCTCAACTAACTTAAATAATTTAATCTACTTTAATAATAAAATAATTCACACAAATAGCAAATGGAAACATAATTAGCACTACTATAATTAGCAAAATTAACACGATCGCAGCCTGATCTGATGACGTCACTAAACGGTGAATTAACTTAACAAGAGCTAAATCCGATCATAAAATCATTATAACTTAAAGTCAAAAATTACGGTTAATCTGCTAAAAGATGACGTCACTTAAAACATGTTACTACCAGTAAAATTATTAAATTGTAATAATAATAAAAAAAAAAAAAAAAAAAAAAAAAAAAAGTTATATACACAAAAATAGCAAAATCGAAAGATAATTAGTACTACTACTATAATTAGCAAGATCGCAACCTGATGACGTCACTAAACGGCTAATCTGAAGTGATTTTGTAACTTAACAAAAGCTAAATCCGATCATAAACCTGCAAAATTATATAAAATTAGGAAAATGATCAAAATTGAAGTATAAAGTAGTGTGAATGAATATTACATGTGATATAGAGTGAATTATTTAGTGAGTGAGATGAGATATTATTTGTATTATGAAGAAGAAGATAGGGTCCGGAAATGTAGTGATAGTACTGTAATAATAATAATAATAATTGGAGAGAATTGATGAGAAGTTGTAGGTGAAAGTGAAAGTGACAAAGTGTGTGAGTGAAGTGTTTAAAGTGAATGGTTTGTCGGCATATACCAACAGGAGGCTATCTAGTCAGCAGCTTTACGTATTAAAATTATTGTTCATTATTGACTTTTTTAGTTTTTCTTCTTTAACTTTGATTATAATTATTTTTATTTGTGTTATATAATACTTGATAAAAAATATATAAATGTATTGAGTTTTAAATATATTACTCCCTCCGTCTCAAAATTATTGTTCATTATTGACTTTTTTAGTTTTTCTTCTTTAACTTTGATTATAATTATTTTTATTTGTGTTATATAATACTTGATAAAAAATATATAAATGTATTGAGTTTTAAATATATTTTCATTAATATAATTTCCATTAAGTATTATATAACACAAATAAATATATTAATGGTCAAAGTTGAACAAAAAAGACTGGTCAAAGTAAAAGTGGACAATAAAAATAGAACGGGGGAAGTAGTATATTGTTGATTCTCTTTTTTTTATTGAAAATGAAAGAAATGAGGTGTTGTGCCCGCGCTTCGTTGTGGGTTATTTGGCTAGATAGTTTTGCAAATGATAGGTCACATAGGATGTTGTTACTTAATGACGGTTAAATAACGGCCATTAGTAGGACTAACTATATAACAAACATCTAACATAAAGGACCAAATATGTAAATTTTGTTAGATCTTTTGTCTATAAAGGACTAATTTTGCAACGAAAGTTACACCTCAGGGACTGTTGTCGCATTTTAGTCTTTTTTAAATAGTTGAAAAAAGGTAACGATCGTTAGTAGACAACGGCTGTTAAGTAACGACCGTTAACTTTGTAAAAGTAATTTTTTATAGTTAGGAAATATTATAATAATATATAATATTTTATAGGTTTCTTTGTCCTGAAAGCCCCTTTGCCAAATGATATATATATATATATATATATATATATATATATATATATATATATATATATATATATATATATATATTGATACAAAGTTTCAAGTGATCCTACGAAATAGTTATCTCTAAGGCATCATGGCATGCCATTTGGGTTTTGCGGGTGTCATATCAGCATTCTCACTTCAATACTCACACCCTAAAACATATTTTTACTCATAACATAGTCATTTTAGCCTCACTACACCCAATTAATACATAACACTCATACACAAAAACAATTAAAAAAACGCAAAAACTCACCTTAAAAAAAATAAAAATAAAAGAACTTGTCGTCTTTTCCACCAAGTATTCGGCGATCAGAGTTTCGACGAGCAACTCCAGTGTCATGGCAGTGGTTCGGCGGCGCCAAAAGGGCCCACATCGATTTCGGTGCAACTAACCGTTGCCATACCCCTTGTTCTAACACCTTCTTTTAATTATTGGCATATTAGACTGCGCACAGTCGTCACTCACACATCCGGCAGTCGAGTAAAAGTTAACAGAAAGTTTATTAATGGGATGAGATTTTGTGTGTCATCCTAATAATTAAGCACAACCATCTTCGTTTACTTGTCATGTGGCACGTGTCAAGATGAGTAGAGTCGAGCAATCGCATAATTGAGTATGACCAATGTAGAAAGACGATTGTGGAGTTGACACTTTGAAATTTTGTCTCATTTCTCGCATTTTTTCTTCTCTTTATCATGCAAAATGATTTAGGTATATTTGTCAAAAGTAGTCGTGAGTGATAGCTTTTAAACGTTTGATAATATAGTTATAATTGTAACTATAACGTGTTAAATGATGTAATTTTAAATCATAATATCTCTTAAAAGCTACTTCATGATACATTAAAAAATAAACATTTAAAAAAAATAGAACTGCTTAATATTTGCTAAACGAGCATTAAAAGTAACAGTGTCTAACACTCACCGTTCTTAAATACCCGTAAATTTCGTAAAATCCACCTTTAGTTTGAAAAAACCCGGAAAGAAAAAATAGGTAAAGTAATTGTTTTGAGATGGAAGGGTTATAAAATAGGGGCAATTGCATATATAACCACTAAAACTTGTATATTTGCATATATACCCAAAACATGTTTAACTTGCATTGTATATCATGTATTAAAAACTTGTATTTTAAAAAAATATGCAAGTTTTGATATTTTAATATGTATATATATGCAATTCTTGCTATAAAATAATACTAACACGTTTCAACATTTATTAAAAAATTATAATTCCCTCAATTATTAACGGTACGTGGCATGTGTGAATATTATGTGCGACATTATCCGTCCACGCATCGTGAGTCTCGTGGATAAAAGGATTTATTAAAGGTACTATTAAAATATCAATACCCGGCCCACATTTTATCATTTTCTAACCTTTTTTTTTTCTTTTTTCTTTGCTAATAATATAACATAGTTATTTTAGTTTTTATATTGAGTAAATTACAAAGATGGTCCCAGTTGTTTGCATTGACTTTCACATTTGACCTTTTGACTTTAATTTTTGTACGAATCATCCCTAACTCCGAAACCCTTAACACTCATAATCCCTTGATCAAAAAACGTTAAGTTTGACTGTTAAAAACCCCTCATGTGACTTGCACATGAGAGTAATATCATCATTTACTCTTTTGGTCTCACAACCCTGTCAGAAATTAGCTACAAACATTTATTTTTATTTCTCTCTCTTCCTAATCATCTTCCTCTTTTTCTATCTTCTTTTCTTCTTTTCCTTCATTTTTTTTTCTCTTTTTAACTCATTAGTCTTCAACACAAACAAATAAAAAAACTTCGTCATAAAAACTATGGAAAAATTTGGAATGTAGTCACCACTCTCAACCTCTCCTTGAGCCACCAACGACCATATTTGCAACGTCCTATGTTTTTTAGCATCTACAGGTGACGCGTGACGGCGAAAATTTTGGATAATGTCCTATATTTGCAACGTCCTATGATAGCTCAACATTTTATTTTACTTTTATTATTATTATTTTTTTAATTTTCATTTTATGTTTAAATGGAAAACATTGTTTATTTGCCCAGTTTTTTTAATGATTTTGTTCAAGATAAATTGGGTTATTTGCCTATTTGCATTGTGTTTATTTTTGAAATATTTATGCATTTTGAAGTGTAAAATTATGTACACGTATGAAGGTACAATATAAAAAGAATATAGGTGTTTGATTGAGGTGGTCGAAATTTGATGAAAGTGGCCGGAAAAACTGATGGCTGAAAATAATCATGATGGGAGTTGGGTGTTTGTGGTTGAATATGAAAAAGGAAAAAATTATGGTTTGATTTGTAGTGTTTGAGGGGTTTATTAAAGATGAAGAAGGGTAGTGGTGGTGGCTCAGAAAAAAATATAAAATGACGAATTTACCCTCATGTGCAAGTTTTATGAGGGGTGTTTAAGAGTCAAACCTAACGTCTTTTGGTCAAGGGATTATCAGTGTTAAGGGTTTCGGAGTTAGAGATGATTTGTGCAAAAAATAAAGTCAAAGATCAAATGTGAAAGTCAACACAAACCACAAGGACCATCTTTGTAATTTACTCTTTTATATTTTTATCAATTTAATATTTTGACTTGTTAAATTTTAGAGTAAAAAACTACAATTTTCGTCCTTGTGGTTTGCGTTGACCGAAGAGTTTCGTCCTTTGACCGAAAAAAATGCACCATTCGTCCTTAAATGCGAAACGTTATTTACCGTTAGTCCCTCCATTTAACGGCCTTCATTAACTGTCGTTAAGTCATCACACATGAGGGTATTTTTGTCTTTAGTCACATGAGAGTATAATGGTCTTTATTTAATAATTATGACTTATGACATGGGGCACACCAATAACAAGCAAATTTTTAAATGCATTTATTTCTACAAGATTACTCATTCCTCTCTCTACAAACTTTTACATCCTCAAACAATTGTCGACGCTCGACAGTCACAGCCGGCGAACCACCTTGGAACCTCTGCCGGCCACCACTGTCGACCCTCACCACAGCCGCCAACCCTCACCAATCATCATCCAACTTTATTAAAAATCAACATCGCCATCACTTCACAACCATTTCTTTCAAAATCCTTTTCCAGTTTCAGTAGAATCAACACCCATCATCAACTTAAAATCCTATTGCAACCTATTACTATATAAAATACCCATTACTATATCACCCCAAAATTAGACTAAAACCAAATAAAAATAACCACCCACTCGTCCAATCCAAGCAAATATATAAACCATTTTTTTTTTTTTTGTATTTTGTCATCATCCTCACTTCATTTTAAAGAGAGAAAACTCAAATAATACTACCATTCTTAAGCTTTGAAGTACACAAATAGTCTTAGTTCCTGGGAATTTAAGATGGTTTTTGTGTCATGTTCCTAATTTGATGGATTTGAGTGGTGGCGGCGGCAGATCTAGGTGAAGGTGGAAGTGCCGGCAGATCTATGTTGTGGCAACGTCAACAGGTCTGGGTGGTTGTAGTTGTGGCAACGGAAACGGGTGGTGGTGGTAGCGAGGTGTGATGGTGGCTGTGGCGGTGGCAGCGACAACCATGGAGAAATATATAACAGTTGATAGGAATAATGTATAGTTTAATGATAGGAAAATATATAACAGTTGGAGGTTTGTTTTCTTGTGTTATGGTCTTTTAATGATGTCTCTGTTGGTGCTTGGTGTTTTGATAATGTTGTTATTGATTTTGGTCTTGAATTGAAGATGAACAGTTTTTAACGTTTGAGATACAGTTCTAGGATGCAGCAGCAGGTGTTTGTGTAAAAGAAAATAATAATAATAATGTTGTCGGATAATTTAATAACAGAAAAAAAGTAAGGTGTTTATATACTTTTGAATTTATGTTCTTGAGTGGGTGGATGAAGATATCGAGTGTAGTGGATGAAGATGGGATTTGGAAATAGATTTTGTGTTTGGTGATGATTTGTGGTGGTGGTGGTGAGATGATGAAGATGGTGGTGGTGTTAGTGTGTTTGATAAAAATAATAGATGAAGATGGATTGCTGGAAGAAGAATAAAGTGGTAAAAAGACTAGAATACCCTCGTGTGGGTATCACATGTGGCAAGAATTAATTGAGGGTGTGGGTGTGGGTGGGAAAAGACAAATATACCCTCGACTTAAATAGGCTTAACGCCCGTTACTCACGCCAGTTAGGGTGAGGGACCAACGCTGAGTAACGTTTCGCACTTAAGGACTAACGGTGCATTTTTTCGGGTCAAAGGACGATCCTTGACGGTCAACGTATACCACAAGGACGAATGGTGTAGTTTACTCTAAATTTTATATTTTCTGCCTTATACTTTTAGTTTCGCATATTTAAAATAAAAAATTATTAATAAAAATTAAAAAAATATAAAAAAAGTAAAAAAAAAACAAAACAAAAAAGGTATTACTATTACATGTGTTTTTAAAGGTACCATCTCTTTTAAGTATTTGTGACTAGTTGTGTATGTTCACATTTATACCCTCTTGGATGTATAAAGTTATTAAATACGGAGTACACTCAAGTATCTATACTACTTAAAGCTTATCCCCTTAATTTAATGTGCAAGGGGGGTTGTGCACAACCAAAAGTACCGTACATACATCTTTATGCATACCAAAATAACTACAAATGATTTCGGTTTAGTATGCCCTCATATTCAATGCAAATTCAGTTTGGTTTATGAAGAGGCTCGAGTTGAATGAAAATTCCAGTTTGGTTTATGAAGAGCCTCGAGTTGAATGAAATATATCCCTGGATTGAATGCTCGGACGTTCACACTAAACACGTATTCAATGTTGGAAGCACAAAAGGGCTGCCAATTTGCAACCTCAAAGAATATGGATCAATCTACAATTAAAACATTACTAAATGGAACCTGCATAAATAAGCCTTACAACCCATTATCTGCACAGTCATTGTGGGTATGCATACAAGTAAAAAAAGGACCGTTATCTCTATAATTATGGTCGTAGAAAACAGAGGACCAAATGCACTATTGTTACTGGACGAATTGAAATTGGATGAAACCGGCACGATCGTAGTGATGCTTTGTAGGATGTGGGATATAAATGCTCCTTCAGGCCGATACTTGAGCACTGATTTCTTGGTGTCCGATGCTAAAGTATGTTGACATCCATCACCATGTGTGAAAAACCTGAATAATGCCAACATGTAATACAAAAGTTATCAAATGTCTCTGTTGTTTGTCAATTTTTTCTTACATACTTTTTATGCAGGGAAATGTTATCCACTGTACCGCCAAGGCAACAGTAGCTCACAATTTCTTGAAGTTAAAAGAGGGTGCTATATATTCGGTCAAAAATTTTGTAGTCATGCAAAACAAAGAAGATTTTCGTATCAGGAAGGACGATACGTTCATGCTTGAGTTTAATGGATCAACAAGCATAAGGAAATCTTTGGTTATATCTAAGGGATTTGTTAGGTATCCGTTACAATTGGTTGATTTTGATCATATAAAGCCCACAGAAAACAAATATCTCATTGGTAATGTGTTGTTTGTTTAGGTATCTTAAAATTAATTGTTTTTAAATATTGTTGCTATAAAAGCTTTTACCTTTCAGATGCTGTAGGTTATGTGACAAATGTGGGTAGGATGAACTACACCAAAACAGGAGCCAAAAACCTTGATTTCTAATCATAGGTTGAAATTTATATTTGTTGCAAAGGATGTTGTGAAAATGAAATTTTTTTTGCCAATATGTATTAGGAAACTTACTGTTCTTTTGTTTCGATTCCCTTTGTAATCAGGGGCCAATCCATACGGGTGACCCTGTGGGGAGGGCTTGCTGATGTGTTGATTGAGAAGAAGGCGACGCACGTTGGCATGTGTCCTGTTGTGGTGACTTCAACCTCTGCAAAGCAATATAACAGTAAGTGGCTTATGGACTATTTACCTTTTGCATGTTCAACACTTTTCATTTACACATTTAACATTTGATATTACCTTCTAGATAAGCTCTATCTATCCAGCAGTTCATCCACCCAACTCCTAGATTCCGTCGACATTCCTGCGATTAAAGAATTGAATTCAGAGATTTGGTGAGAAGCTAATTCTTATTATTGAATATATCCTAAAACCAGCAAAATTTAACAAATCATACAATTGTTTGTTAGCATCACTGATGCTTCAAAAGGATCTTTGCGGGTAGACAGCTCTGAACCAAGAGAAGGATCTATCGAGAATCTTCTTATGTGGGCCCGAAATAAAAGGAATGATGTATGTATTATTATGCAGTCGCCATCTCTATATTATCTTTATAGTTCACAACATTTACGAATCTAATTTATACACAGTCTGCCGCTTTCATAATTAAGGCCAAGATTGATAATGTGCGTACTAGAAAGGGATGGAATTTCCCATCGTGCGGGGGAGACAACTGCAGGAAAGGGGCTACTAGAAAGAATGGGAGATTTTGGTGCGAGTCATGCAGCAGACCAGTTGAATACCCGGTAATAAGGTAATGCCATATTTGCATTTTATATTTTGATTGTTTGAATGTATTATATAAAATTGCTCACCTTGACATTTACCATGCGCTGAATGTTTCCTTCAGGTATCGTCTTGAACTTGGTATCTCTGATGCTACCGAGCAGACTGTGGTGGTCCTTTTTGATGATGCGTCCGTTGGATTGATCGGGTTCCCAGCTTCGGCGTTAGTGTCGGATGAGGATGAGGTACAGTTATAAATCCCCACCTAATTACACACTATTACATCGTTCCCATTACTCACGGCTTACTCTACAGGGTTCAGACGATCATGCAAACTTGCCATCACCTATATCTGACCTCATTGGGACAACACACATGTTTGAAATCAAATCTCACACATATTATGAATATGGAACATTCGAGAGTTTTACGTGTTGGGAAGTTGACCCGCATAATACATCAGCTGAACCCACAAGCGCAATCACCGTTGATAATGAAACCGCTGTTACATGCTCATCATCCAAGTCACCCGCTCGGACGCCAACCCTCACTACACCGTCCAAGCCTGTAGAGGATAGGAAACGGAAAAGGTAGTCGAAACCAATAAAAAAAAACAATACAACATGTATTTGTATAAAGTCACTTACTGATAGAATTCCATTGTTTGCAGGGTGGTTGTTGATGATTCAACTACAGAACATGAACTGCTGCCGGTTAATGATGTACAAGGTGATGCGTCTGATATTGCAAGTAATAATACATCTTCAACATCCAGCCCACCGTTCAAACGGCTGATAAAGACCAACCATGCAAATGATAATAAAGATGATAGGTTAGCGATCTTAAAACATTTGGGTGACAACAAAATATCTTTACCCTATCTATCTTACTACTACATTACATCTAACATAATAATCATGTTCCGTTATATGCAGTGTTGATATTGATAATTTGGACGCGGTTGTTGAACTGATAACTGTCGACATTGAGCAGGATGGTGATAACAACACCCTGCCCGTCAAGAAGAAACAGAGACGGTTAGCACATATTGACTTACACTTTTTTCCGCTAACCCTTTTACGTTTGCCTGCATAATAACACGTTTCTCCCTATATATTTTGTAAACAGGTTTGTGGTTGAAGAATCTGAATGACCCCAGCCAATGAGCGCCCCATCAAGCCTTTATAAAACGAATGCTTTTGACAATAATAATACATTTGATAAAAACTACTCTTGGGATTTTGTTTTACTTTTGTTTTAATTGTTGTTTGGAAGACACAATAATTAGCCGTTCCATTACATTTGGTTTTGTTTTTTTCTGACAACATGTTTTGGTTTGCCATCAAACAAAATATTGTTTGTTTTTGTGCTAAACTCCATTTCAGGTACCTCCAAGATGAACATAATGTGGCTTTGGACAATTTCTACATGAGATCAAATAGCTATGTGTGTTAGTAATGCCAGATGACCATGAAAGCAATTGTGGTTCTTTTGATTTTTCCATCAGACATTGTTACCAAGTGTAATGTTTAATGTACAAGATATTTGTTTAGGTATCTTAAAATTATTAATCTTTTTTCAGTTTCTCCATCAGACATGGTTACCAGGTGTAATGTTTCATGAACAAAATAAATATGTGAATGAACCATATATTTATATTACTGAAAATAATCTCTATGTCGTTTACTACTTTTCCTGTTGTATCCCCTTTTTTAATCACTCCTATAACCCTTTCATGTGATGAACATGTAACCAAACATCCAGTTAATGAATCCCATTTCTGTATAATTCTCTAACTCTCCTATAGTATCCCCTATTTTCATTCACTCATATAACCCTTTAAATAATTGATCAACTTAAAGTACACAACGGGTCATCTAAATTCATGAATACATGTGATTAATTCATTGTGAATACTTAATAAAAAGTTTTTCAAAACCTCCGGAAATTACCCAAATGTTAGGACGATGTTGTTTTAAATCTCAAATGATACAGATATTGAAGATGGTTATGCTGCTTAATGTAATCACCAAGATTGCCTAAAATCGACTTTATTATATACCTAATGAATTAAATAATGACTGTAACATTATGTTTGGTATTAATTATATGAGTTTGAAACCCTCCTTCTATTTATATGTATTTATACCATCCACTACATATGTTTACTTTACACATACATTATTATTTTATACATGACAAGTGTGATATAAACTTATCTTATAAGGCAATTTTTTAAACATGTTTATTCCTGCATTATTTTATAACAATTAAGAGTTTCTTACTTTCTACATATGTTATATAGATGAACCATCCTGAATTTGTGTGTTATACATAACAAGTTATTATTTTATATTGGAAAAAAATCAGTCTCATTATTAAAGCAATAATAAGAATCATAAAAACCTATAGATACTTACCATAGAAGCCTGTTCATTGTTCATTACACTTATTGCATCAGTTCACCACTAGAATCCCAAGAGATGCTTTAATATACATCTTGCTTCTATATCTTTCCAAACCTGCAAGGTTATGTGTTGCATAATTGATACATATCATCCAAATACTAAATGAATACAGGTACATTTCAATTTAACAAAATACTATACCTCCCAATTATGTATATGATTAAATCCATATTTGTTTTTCCGTTACAGGGTCAGAAAATGATCATGCTCATGTTCCATCCCTGTCAGACATGTTGCACAAATCTTTCGTTATTGATTCGAAAACAATTGTCAGTGAAAGTGGAATAACACAAAGCTATTGTGGTTTGCGGCTAAATGAAACTGTCAAATCATTTACAGGTATACACCAGCGCCAAACATTCACTTGCATTATTATAGTGCAACATTGTTGCAACAATTGATACCTGATTCGCGTGTTCACCGTAATTTTTTAGGACAAACATCACGCTCAGGGGGTGATTTACCAGATATGACAGCGAATCAAATGGCTTATGCTTCAAATCAACCCTTTATGTATAAAAAAAGAAGATCAGCAGGTGTTTAACTAACCAAATTACATTTGGCACACAATTGTTTCCGTAATAATGAATAATACCTTAATGTTATTCATACAGGGACGCTCTCACAGCGTGCATCTAAAAAAAAAGCACACGGAGCTGCACATGCATCTGCAGGTAATTTCATATTTAATAATTCATGCCTTATGTTATTTGATGGATAAAAATGTTGTTATTCCCAATAAAATTTACCTTTTTTGGCAAGGTGTTTCCGTTGTTTACCATGATATTGGGCATCCATCATTTGAGTGTCAAAATTGCAAAGCGATTATGTGGTATCAGGAGAGAAGCGATAAATCAAAGAGCGCCTCCAACCCAACTTTTTCCATTTTCTGTCAAGAGGGAAAACTTCTTTTTCCAAGATTTAATGAAACGCCTTCACCTCTTAAAGAGTTTATGGACTATAATAATCCTGCAAGTTTAAGATTCAAAGACCAGATCAGGGTATATAACGGCATGTTTTGTTACACATCTTTTGGAGCAAGAATAGACCATTCAATTAACACGGGCAGGGGTCCATATACCTTTAGAGTAAATGGCCAGAGCTATCATCGAATAGGTTCTCTTCTTCCAACACAAGGAATTCAACCTAAATATGCACAGCTATACTTTTTTGACACTGGAAATGAAGTGAATAACCGAATGAGAGCTTTTATAGACAAAGATGGGGGATATGTGTTAGATCCAAGTATAGTAGCGAGCTTAATTAAAATGTTTGATCAATCAAATTCAATTGCTAAGGCATTTCGAATGGCTCGGGATTGGTGCGAGAACCACAATGCAGCCACCTTTCAACTACGGCTGATAAGTGGACATACTACATCTCGGCAATACAACGCACCAACCATGGCCGAAATAGCAGCTCTAATTACTAATGACTTTGGTGATGGTATTCCTACAAGAGATATTATTGTAACTAACAGGGATGAAGGTTTGAAACGTATTTCTGAGTTGCATTCAGAATACATGTCACTTCAATATCCATTGTTATTCCCATATGGGGAAGAAGGATTTCATGAAAAGATACCATATTACAACAACATGTCTGTACGCAAGACCAAAAGGGCTTTTGTCACAATGAAAGAATACTATTCATATATCATACAACAGCGAAATAACCAAGGTACTACACTGCTTAGAGGTGGGCGATTATTCCAACAATACTTGGTGGATTCATATGCGGCTGTTGAAGAACAGAGGCTAAAATGGACCAGAAAAAATCAAGATACGTTACGCGTTGATCTATATCATAATGTTTGTGACGCTGTAACAAGGGGGGATACAAGTGCAGCAGGACTGGGAAAACGAATCGTTCTGCCAAAATGTTTTATAGGCGGTCCAAGGTATATGATGCAAAACTACCAGGATGCAATGGCTATATGCCGGACGTATGGGAATCCAGACCTGTTCATCACGTTCACTGCTAATCCAAAATGGCCCGAGATTGCATAAATGCTAAAGCACGTCCCGGGCCAAAAAGTACATGACCGTCCAGAAGTGGCAACACGTGTGTTCAAGATTAAACTTACTGAACTGTTAAACGACCTTACAAAAATTCATATTTTTGGCAAGTCACGAGGAGGTAAACAAAAATTAACACATACTTTTAATCTGTTTACTCTTTTATATATACATTGTGTATTATCTTATGTTTGTTTACGATTATATTTCAGTTGTGTATGTCATAGAATTTCAAAAACGTGGGCTGCCACATGCTCATATCCTACTGTGGCTAGAAGAAGAATTGAAATGCAAAACCCCATCCCAGATAAATGATATAATTACAGCTGAGATACCATGTCGAATCAATGATCCGGATGGATATAAAGTAGTAACTGAGTTTATGTTACATGGACCTTGCGGTAAAGATGAAAAAAAAGCCCCATGTACAACTGAGGGTAAGTGCTCAAAACATTTTCCTAAACCTTTTGTGGTTGAAAAAATTGTTGATAATGATGGTTATGCTATTTATCGCCGGAGGAATAATAACGCTCACCATATAAAAGGGAAATTCAAATACGATAACAGATATGTGGTGCCTCACAACCGTTATCTCCTCATGAAATACCAGGCCCACATTAACGTGGAATGGTGCAACAGATCCAAAGCAATTAAGTACTTATTCAAGTACTCAAATAAAGGTCCCGATAGAGCCACAATTGTTATACAAGAGAATGTTAAAAATGATGGTGATACAGCAAATGTACAAGTTTTGGAGGTTGATGAAATAAAGAACTATTTGAATTGTCGTTTTTTAGCTCCATGTGAGGCGGTGTGGCGTTTGTTTTCATACGACATACATTTCTCATATCCGTCTGTTATGAAGCTGAATTACCACTTGCCGAATCAGCACGCAATCACACTACGTGACTCGGAAAGCTTGCCCGCCCTAATTCAAAGAGAAGGTATCGACATGACCATGTTCATTGATTGGTTTGAATTAAACAAGCGTGATACAGATGCGAATCAGTATATGTATGCTGAGATACCTACACATTACGTGTGGCATGAGAAAGACAAACTGTGGAAAAAACGCAAATTGCAAAAATGCATCGGGCGGATTGTTTACTCGCACCCGGCGTCTGGAGACCGATATTATCTTAGAATGTTGTTGAACATTGCAAGAGGTCCTGATTCTTGGGAAAAACTCATGACTGTTCACGACAAACTATGTTCGACTTTCAAGGAGGCATGTTTTGTGTATGGCCTCTTAAATGATGACACGGAATGGACATATGCTGTATCAGAAGCAAGTGTATGGATGTTTGGACCACAGTTACGTGACATATTTGTAACAATTTTAATATTTTGCGATGTTAGCAGACCTTTAAAATTTTGGGAAGAAAATTGGAAGTTTCTATCAGAAGATCTTCTACACAAGAAAAGGAAAATGTTCAATTATCCTGACTTGGAGTTGACGGGCGAGCAACTAAAGAACTATTGTTTGATAGAGATCCAAGAGTTATTAAATAGAAATGGTAGATCTTTATCTGAATTCCAAGACCTACCAGTGCCTGACCCAAGGTTACTAACCAACATGGACAATCGTCTCATACGTGAGGTGTTGAATTATGATATGAAACAGAGTAAGATTGAACATCAACAACTTCATTCATTGTTAAATCCCGAACAACGTTTAATCTATGAAGAGGTGATTGAATCTGTCCATGGTAAAAAAGGGAATTTTTACTTCGTATACGGTCCAGGCGGAACTGGAAAGACGTTTTTATACAAGAGTATCATCTCAAGATTAAGATCGGAACGCATGATAGTGCTCGTTGTTGCATCTTCTGGTATAAATTTATACTATGTTTTAAACAGTCAACTATTTTAAAATGGATAAAAATTTGTTACTGATTAACACTTTCAATTTGGGTAGGAATAGCTTCATTGTTACTACCAGGTGGGAGAACCGCGCATAGCCGTTTTGTTATACCGCTTGAATTATTAGAGAACAGTACATGCGGCATAAAACAAAATACACATATGGCTGAACTCATACAGGAAGTTAAACTTATTATATGGGATGAAGCTCCGATGACTCAAAAATATGCTTTTGAAGCATTGGATAAGACGCTCAAGGATATTTTAGGATATCATGATCCTGACAGTAGGAATTGAATATTTGGAGGAGTGACAGTCTTGCTTGGAGGTGACTTTCGACAAGTTTTGCCAGTTATACCAAAAGGAAGCAGGGCAGACATTGTTCAATCGTGCATAAACCAATCTGAACTATGGAAGCATTGCAAAGTATTTAGACTTACACGTAGCATGCGTGTCAACGAGTATACTGAGAATGGGGAGCTTGATACTCGAAAACAAGATTTCAATAGATGGGTTTTGGCTGTGGGGGATGGAAACGTGCCGGCAAAATGCAAAGAAGGAGAGGACGACCTAAGTTGGATTGACATTCCTGAAATGTTCCTAATTAAATCGTGGGATTGTCCAATAAAACAGATTGTCACAGAGACATACCCTGATTTTACAACGAGGCAAACCGACGATGTGTACCTCAAAGAAAGGGCAATACTAACTCCTCGGAATGATGACGCTGATGACATCAATAAGTACATGTTTAAACAGTTATCAGGGGAATCTGTTACATACAACAGCGCGGATGAGATTTGCAAGGCATCTACAGATAGCCTAGAACAGCACGAACACTATCCGATTGAATTTCTTAATTCCTTAAATTTCCCCGGTATGCCCCCACATGCTCTTCACTTAAAAAAGGAATTGCCAATTATGCTATTGCGGAACATCAATCCAACCAAAGGGTTGTGTAATGGAACAAGGTTGCTCATCACAGATCTAGGCAAGTTTGTTATTCACGCTAAGGTGCTTACAGGTTCAAATATAGGGGATAACGTTGTTATACACAAGATTATACTGACATCAACGCAATCCAAGTGGCCATTTATTCTAAAACGGCGACAATTCCCTGTAAGACCATGTTATGCAATGACAATTAACAAAAGTCAGGGTCAATCACTTAATTACGTTGGCCTCTATATGCCTACTCCCGTATTCAGCCATGGTCAGCTTTATGTGGCGCTATCTAGAGTTACCAGCCCTGACGGCCTTAAGATACTAATGGTTGAAGACAAGGACCCAGAGCTTAAGAATTGCACGCGTAACATTGTTTTCAAAGAAACATTCAGCAACCTAACATAGGAACTATATGCGATGTTCAAACAACATTTATTTATTATTACTTGGTTGTTTGCCACGAACACTCATAATGTGCATCAGTGCATGACATTGTTCCAACTCTTAACATGTATTCATACTGCACCACGGTTACTCTTTAATCAAATAACCACAAACTGTAGTAGGCACGACTTAACTATACACCTTAAAAAAAAATTACTATGATACACTTAGACTCAGAAGTTAAAGACACCAAACTGTAGTCAGAAAGCCAACCACCTTCAAACACAAATAACCACCAATAATACAAAACCAACTTCTCGATCCCTCAATCTACTCATCGCCAGAAACTAAGATAAACAGAACGCACACCCAAGATTAACAAGACTCAGCCGAGAGAATTGGGTGTGACCAGAGCAGGTATTCACACCTCTCAAGGAGGCAGATCAAGAAGTTAGTCACACCGTTTGCACCCTCTCGACCAAAGAAAAGTTGATCTTAAAGGAAATAACATAAACTTACCGTGCTATAAAGAAACCAACCACCTTCAAACACAAATAACCACCAATAATTTAACACCAACTTTTCAATCCCTCAGCCTACTCATTGCCAGAAACTAAGACAATAGCTAAACAACCACAATTAACGGATTAAACAGAACACACACCCAAGATTAACAAGACTCGGCTAAGAGAATTGGGTGTGACCAGAGCAGGTATTCACACCTCTCAAGGAGGCAGATCAAGAAGTTAGTCACACCGTTTGCACCCTCTCGACCAAAGAAAAGTTAATCTTAAAGGAAAGAACGTAAACTTACATTGCTGTAAAGATAAATGCGGAAACGAGTCACAACACTCTTAGTTAAGAGATATTGATTAAAGAATGTGCCAAAATGAATAGCCTCCGATCTGAAGAGGGTCTCAACACAAACAACCTTAATCACCAATAACCCATTTAACCTGCAAAACGATTACACCAACCACCACCGTGATCACCACAACCCTCCTCATCACCACCATAATCTCCACCGCTTTCGCCGTATTATTATTCCCATCCACCATAACGCGCCACCACACAGCCACCATCATTCACCACGCGACACCACTAACCAAGCTAAAACACCCCACCATCATCCTCATTTCATCAGATGCTTACCGATTTTAAGTTTAAGTTTCTTCCTGTATATTAAAATTAAAATTGTCACATAAAGAGCTTAAAATCAAGTCAACAAATTTTCTAATAACCAAAACTTAACTATAAACCTTAAAACAACCAAAATTTCGCCTGAGAAAATCATACTCATTCTTAACACATAATTGGACTTTCAAAATATTAATTGTAAATGGTTTTGAACATTATAAGATTCGTTAAAAACAACAATCCAAAGTGATAAAGAAATTCATGTTCTTTGTTTCAAGACACCATCATCATCCTAAACACTATCCATAAAAAACTTCAAACTCTTAGAAATTTCTACCGATAAGTAAAACATATGCTTATTTGTTCAATTTAATCGAAACAAAAATAAACCCATATCATTCTTAAATCAATAAACATCATAAACCAAGTAACACTCAATAAATTCAAACATTTAAATATGCACGCTTTAATTTGATCATAATGAAATCGAATACCTGAAATATTGGAATCAATCGACAGATAATCGGATCCTTTATCATAACCCTCAAAAAAAATATATTGATTACTATTAATCTTGATCAATTTTGGCTTAGATTAAAAACCCTAAATATGTTATTTAGGCGTTATTCCGTATTTTTACCAAGTGTGAGAGATGTGTGAGAGAAAAAGTCAACCGGATTATACTTTACCCTTTTTAATATATATTAAAAAAAATTAATAATAATAAAAATGAAAATACTTAAACATAATCTGATTATAACATAAACATAACTGATCATAGATCAGTTCCTTCCATTAAAAAAGTTAAACAAGTTACATAACCATTATTGACATAAAACCTACATTAACCCAACCAACTACATACATCAAAAGACAACAGAAACTACCCAGCATGCCCTAATCTTCATCATCAGAACTTTCAGCTTCATCCAGCTTCTCCAAAAGCTCCTCCTTCTCCAACAAGCTTTGACGACACAAAACAAGCAGTTGAGCCAACAGATCAAGTTTCCTGCGATCCTTCAGTTGTATT
>BPTQ01000006.1:309809306-309941723 GCA_019973895.1 Chrysanthemum seticuspe
GCTGCAAATGCTGCTATTCCAAACAGAGTCACACCAGATCAGACTGCTGAAGCCACTACTCCTGCTAGGGTTACTCCAATCCAACCTATCATGAATCAAGCCATGATTGACCAACTAGTCAATGAGCGGGTGAACGCCGCTTTAGCTGTAGCAAATCACTCGTCTACTAATGCTGGAACTTCAAGACCACCCACTCACAACCGCACTTGTACTTATCAAGACTTTCGTAAAACCTTGACTGGAAGCTTTAGTGGAACTGAAGGAGCTGTCGGTCTAACTAGGTGGATCGAAAAGCTCGAGACTGTGTTCCGAATCTGCAACTGTGAAGAAGATTCTAAGGTTAAGTATGCATCATTCACTTTCACGGATGCTGCTTTGACCTGGTGGAACAATTTTCTGAAATCCGCTAGTATCGATGTTGCCTATGCCATGCCATGGGAGAACTTTAAGGAAATGGTACTTCGAAAGTACTGTCCTCGTAATGAGATCAAGAAGCTCGAACATGAGTTTTGGAACCTCAAGGTTCAAGGTACCAATATGGCTGCTTACAATCAGCGATTTCAAGAGCTAGCTTTATTGTGTCCTGAAATGGTTCCCACTGAGACCCGATTATTGGAGAGATACATCGGAGGATTGCCTCAACCTATCAAGGGCAATGTAACCACTTCTAAGGCTATTGATCTCCATGAAACCATCGAGGTAGCCAACAAACTCATGGACCAAGTGATTGAGGATTCCATGGAAAAAGTGGTTGACAATAAGAGGAAATGGGAGGACCATTCTCAAGGTTACAACAACTATGAATACCGTGGTAACAACAATAGGAACAACTACAACAACCAAAACAAAAGGCAAATTGTTGCTAGAGCTTATGAGGTGAATGTCGGAGAAAGAAAACCGTATTCAGGGACTGCACCATTGTGTAATCGATGCACACTGCATCACAAGGGGCAGTGTACCGTTAAGTGCCGTAATTGTCAGAAGATCGGACACTTAACTAGGAACTGCAGGTCCAAAACATTGGCGACAGTTCAAACGGCTCTAGCTCAGGACCCAAAAGCTAATATAACTTGCTTTGGTTGTGGTGAAAAAGGACATTATAAGAATGAATGTCGAAAGACCAGAAACCAAGGTCGTGAAGGAAATCCAGGAAACCGAGGGAATCCAGGAAGCCATGGGAATGGCAGGATTCAGGGAGATGTTGGACAAACGAGTAATCAGGGAAATGGAGAAGGAGCTCGTGGGAGAGTCTATGCGGTAACCAAAGTGGAAGCTCAGGAAGACCCGAATGTTGTGACGGGTACGTTCCTTATAAATAACCGTTATGCATCCATATTGTTTGATACGGGGGCCGATAGGAGTTTTGTTTCTAACACGTTTAGTCCACTACTCGATATTGCCCCAACCGCATTAGGAAATGCATACAACGTGGAACTAGCTAACGGTAACATAGAAAGGGTAGATACCATCATAAGAGGTTGCACCCTTAACCTGTTAAACCACCCATTCAATATTGATTTGATACCCGTAGCATTGGGTAGTTTCGATGTTATTGTCGGGATGGATTGGTTAGCAAAATATCATGCTGCCATCATTTGCGACGAGAAACTCGTTCGAGTACCCTATGGAGATGAAGTCCTAACTATAGAAGGAGACAGAAGTGACAGAAGAAACGCTTCAAGATTGCATGTCATTTCCTGTACCAAGGTGTTAAGGTGTATCGAGGACGGATGTCATATCTTCCTAGCACAAGTCACCGGAGAGGACGAAAAAGAAGGGGAAGAAAAACGTCTGGAGGACGTGCCAGTAGTAAGAGAATTCCCGGAAGTCTTTCCCGAAGACTTGCCAGGACTTCCGCCGACCCGACAGGTTGAATTTCAGATCGATTTAGTGCCTGGTGCCGCACCAGTGGCAAGATCACCTTATCGGTTAGCTCCAACGGAACTCCAGGAGTTATCGAACCAGTTGTCGGAACTTGCGGAAAAAGGATTCATTAGACCAAGCTCGTCACCATGGGGAGCACCAGTCCTGTTCGTCAAGAAGAAATACGGAACCTTCAGGATGTGCATTGACTATCGTGAGTTGAATAAACTAACCATTAAGAACCGTTACCCCCTCCCGAGAATCGATGACTTATTCGATCAACTTCAAGGTTCGAATGTTTATTCAAAAATCGACTTAAGGTCTGGATACCATCAGCTAAGAGTTCGAGAAGAAGACATTCCCAAGACCGCCTTCAGAACTCGTTATGGACATTACGAGTTCCAAGTCATGCCTTTTGGGTTAACCAACGCACCAGCTGTGTTCATGGACCTCATGAACCGAGTGTGTAAACCCTACTTGGATAAATTCGTGATCGTATTCATTGACGACATCCTAATTTATTCCAAGAGTGCGAAAGAACACGAAGAGCACCTTAGGTTAATCTTAGAATTGTTGAAGAAGGAAGAACTGTATGCGAAATTCTCGAAGTGTGAATTTTGGATACCTACCGTGCAATTCTTAGGTCATGTAATCGACAGTCAAGGCATACATGTAGACCCCGCTAAGATCGAGTCAATAAAGGATTGGGCGACACCCACAACTCCTACCGAAATACGCCAATTCTTAGGACTTGCTGGGTACTACAGGAGATTTATTGACGGTTTCTCAAAGATTGCCAAATCTTTAACCAAGCTAACCCAGAAAAACACCAAGTTTGACTGGGGAGAAAAGGAAGAAGAAGCTTTTCAACTCCTTAAGGAAAAGTTGTGTAGTGCACCTGTTCTGGCCCTACCTGAAGGTAGTGAAGACTTTGTTGTTTATTGCGACGCTTCACACAAAGGGCTTGGAGCGGTGTTAATGCAAAGAGAGAAGGTGATAGCATACGCATCTCGCCAATTGAAGACTCATGAGAAGAACTACACGACACACGATTTGGAGTTAGGAGCAGTTGTGTTCGCACTCAGAATTTGGAGACACTACCTGTATGGCACAAAGTGTGTCGTATACACTGATCACAAAAGTCTACAACACATTTTGGATCAGAAAGAACTGAACATGAGACAGCGTCGATGGTTGGAATTACTCAGTGATTATGACTGCGAGATTCGTTACCATCCGGGTAAAGCGAATGTAGTAGCTGATGCTCTCAGTAGGAAAGAGCGACCAAAACATCTTAGAGTCAGATCCTTGGGTATGACAATTAGTTCACCTCTTCCAACCAAGATTCTTGAGGCTCAAGTGGAAGCACTCAAAGAGGAAAATCGTCCGAATGAGAACCTTTACGGAATGCCGGAAAGTGAAAATGGATTCGTGAAAAGGTCGGATGGAACTTTGTGTTTCAAAGAGCGAAGTTGGATACCACTCTACGGAGGAATTCGCGACATTATTATGCATGAATCCCACAAGTCTAAATACTCCATCCACCCAGGATCCGACAAGATGTACCTTGATTTGAAGAAATTGTACTGGTGGCCCAACATGAAGGCCGACATTGCAACATATGTCAGCCGATGTTTAACTTGTTCAAAGGTTAAAGCTGAACATCAGAGACCCTCAGGTCTACTAGTACAACCCGAAATTCCCGAGTGGAAATGGGAACGCATAACTATGGACTTTATCACTAAGTTACCTAAAACCTCTAAAGGCTACGACACTATTTGGGTAATAGTTGACCGTCTCACCAAATCAGCACATTTTCTACCAATGAAAGAAGGTGATGGAATGGAAAAACTTGCACAACTATACCTGAAGGAAATCATCGCACGCCATGGTGTACCAATTTCCATCATCTCAGACAGAGATAGCCGTTTTACCTCGAACTTCTGGAAATCACTTCAAGATGCTTTAGGATCTAACCTCGACATGAGCACCGCTTACCATCCTCAAACTGATGGGCAAAGCGAGAGAACAATCCAAACACTAGAGGATATGCTAAGAGCATGTGTGATAGACTTTGGAAATGGCTCGGATAAACACTTGCCATTAGCCGAGTTTTCTTACAATAACAGCTATCACACAAGTATCAAAGCCGCACCATATGAAGCACTCTATGGTCGGAAGTGTAGATCACCTGTGTGCTGGGCCGAAGTTGGAGAAAGTCAACTTACTGGTCCGGAGTTAATCCAAGAAACTACCGAGAAGATTGTACAAATCAAAAGCCGACTACAAGCAGCTCGTGACCGTCAAAAGAGCGACGCGGATAAAAGGAGGAAACCACTTGAGTTCCAAGTGGGAGATAAAGTTATGCTCAAAGTTGCGCCGTGGAAGGGCGTGATTCGTTTTGGAAAACGTGGGAAACTAAATCCTCGTTATATTGGACCCTTCAAAATTCTTGCTAGGATCGGACCGGTAGCATACCGACTCGAATTGCCACAAGAACTCAGCTCTGTGCACAACGTGTTTCACGTGTGCAACTTAAAGAAATGTCTTTCCGACGAAACTCTTGCTATTCCTTTGGAAGAAATCCAAGTTGACGAAAGATTGAATTTTGTCGAGGAACCCATTGAAATTATGGATAGAGAAATCAAACGGCTTAAGCAAAGCCGCATCCCGATCGTCAAAGTCCGTTGGAACTCTCAAAGAGGTCCAGAATACACGTGGGAACGCGAAGACCAATTCAAGCGCAAATACCCACACCTTTTCTCTACTTCACCAAGTAATCCCAACTGAAAACCGAGGACGGTTTTCTCTTCCAAGGCAGGGAGGATGTGACACACGGTAAATTTTCACAAAAATTTAACTGATCATTAGTAATTTATTATTACTAAGCATGGGTCATGAAACATGCATAAGCGTTACTTGATCATTTGAGTAGATAACTCGCATGCAATGGAAGATTTCACCACTCTTGCATTCACACCATTTTATGAATATTTCATTTAGTCTCATGATTTATATTGTAAGACGAGAGGTTATCTCATTTTTCTCAGCGACCGACACGGCACGCGTACCGACACCATGATAAAGGGCTTGATAAAACAAGTGACAAGCTTCCGTAATGAAAAATATTACCAAAATAATAATAATACCAAATGCGTGACCAAAAAAAATATCGCGTCTAAAAGTTATCAAGCAATGATACCCCGGTCACCACGTTAAGTCACGAGACACCAGATATTCAAAACCGCTTTTATTTGAACAATAAGTATTATAAGTAAGCAACTTAAATAAATAAATGAATACATTTACCTTACCCAAAACTTACATAATAATTAAGGGCCCGTTTGGTTGGTACCTATGGGAATGAGACTATGACTTTCAAAGTTATAGTGGGTGTTTGGTTTGTGGGCTCGGTAATGAAATGGGTATATCATAGTCATA
The DNA here is from genome assembly GCA_019973895.1 of Chrysanthemum seticuspe. Taxonomy (NCBI): domain Eukaryota; kingdom Viridiplantae; phylum Streptophyta; class Magnoliopsida; order Asterales; family Asteraceae; genus Chrysanthemum; species Chrysanthemum seticuspe. The sequence continues at coordinate 309,814,611 of BPTQ01000006.1, forward strand.
GATTCATTACACACCAATTTGGTGTCTATGAAATCCATTCCCGTGGGCTCCTCTTTTTTCCACTACAAAATTCAAATATCTATACATTTTTTCATACCATATTTTATCAACCAAACATAAACAATCGTAATGATACACTTTTTCATATCTATTATCATTTTACCCCATACCAAATCCGATACCCATTGTCATTCCTAGCAACAAACCAAACGGGCCCTAAAGCCTTTTTTATTGTTTCCTCTTTACTTAAGCATGCTAATTTTATTAATTACAAGTTAATGCAATCGTATTAAATGGTAAGTACATGCACTTCTATCCTTTTGTCTTTTCTTGCCCCCACGCCTATTATCTGTATTGGAAAATGAATTTGAGTCAAAATATATTACTCCTCTCTCTCTCTCTAAATCGTGTAACCAAAAGACCAGGGGGTTTCTTCCATCCTCATCTCCACCTATTATCCAGTCAATCCAAGAACACACATCTCTCAATCGCCTCTCTCTCTAAAATGGGTAAACCGACACCTCAAATGCTAAGATTCTTCATCCCCTTTTACTTATTTTGTGAAAGATTTCATCTCCTTCCCAAATCTCTTATGTCGTGGCTACAAGGAATCCAAGAAAAGATAAAGCAAATCGAATCTCAAGGAAGCAAATCTCTTTAAAATCCATCTTAAGATTCGTTTGGAAGCTAGCCATTTTCGGCTTCAACACAAATGGTCATAAGAGAAAGTTATCCCAAGCCCTTCTCAAATTATTTCTATATCTCCATCCATATTGCAAAACCCCCAAATCAGATTCTCACCAAATCTTATCAAAAAAATTAGGGTTTGCGAAAGTTAGGGTTTTTAAAAATTAAATTGGGGGTTTTGCAATTGGAGGAGAGTAGAAGCTAATTCAAGTCTCAATTGGTCCAAAACCAAGAATCACCATCCGTCCCTTTTGCTCATAAACTTTCGGATTGAGGTTATTTATTTTCTTCTTGATGTTATGATATTCTTTCTTTTAATGTTAAGTTGTGAGAAAGTGTAGAGGCTTGTTACTCAATTGTTTTGTATTTTTTTTATTTCCGAGAATCTTGATTTTTTTTTGAGATTATGATTCTTTTGGGTTATGTTAATTGCTTGAGCAATAAAGGGTACCATGTACTAGATTAACATGCTTTCGAAATTTAATATTCTTAATGGGTTTCGACTTAAGATTGTCGGCCTATATAATTTTCGTGTTAAAAAGAAGTTGTGTTAGTAGTAGTGTTGTTTTGCTAAACATGTTTCCTGTCGAGCCTTATAAACCAAGAAATAAGAACTCAAGTTATATAAACCAAATAAATGTCTAGGAAACAAGTAACTTAGATACTAGAATCTTGATGTGTAATCGTGAATCTTGAGTCGTCATGTTCAAATGGGTCTGTTGGTCTTCCTGTCGAGATAAAAGGGAAGCAAGGAAAAACTAAGTCAAGTTGTAAAACGTTTTGGTATCTTAAGTGAAGTTTTATGCAACCTGGAACTGTTTTTGCTCAAAGGTCATGATCTCAATCCAACTCCATGCCAAACTACTCTTGGGCCGCAGCCCTTTTTGCATCCAAAAACCATTTCGGGCCCAGGCCCAACTCAAGTATCCACAAGCATCATCGGGCCACAACCCATAGTCGTTCCAAGGATCCATAAGTGATTCGCATGAAATAAATCGGAAGAGCTATTCGTGCATTAAACATTTAAAAACCCGCCTCCATAGATACCTCTTGCACATATCGTTTTAACATCCATTGTGAACACTAGTTTTAATTTAACGAAAAATGTGCGAAAGTTTGACATAAACAACAAGTGTTTTAAAACATAATTCATGTAGTAATATTTGCGTCAAAATCTAGCGTCAAAGTGTAAATGGATAAGTGTCAATTAAACTTCTCATTAGGACAATATATATATTAAGATCAATTTTTGGTAAATAAACTAGGATCACTATATTATCTTTTCATCAATCAAATTGAAAGTCTTCAAATTTAACTCAAATATTTTCTAAATACAATTAGAAAATAAATAAACTAACATGAATTTTGACGCTACTATCATGTGTCAACTCAAATAAGTATATACACATTATATACTTACTAAAAGAATGACGTAAATATTTTCAAACCAAACTTTGAATTTTAATATTGTTATAGTATCAACATGAAAAGTATATATACTTTCGTATACTTACTAGAAAACCATATTAATCAATTTTACAAACCAAAGTTTAGTTTTAATACAATTATAAAAAAAAAAACAAAAAACAATTGAACTATTTTAAGTAAGTGGTACTTAAAACAATGAACTAAAACATTGTCCTCCTTATCTAGGTCGCGTGTCGGTGCCGCTCCACAACCATCATTAATCCCACATTTGGATTGCACATTTGCTAAGGTGAGTTTCATAGCCCCACTTTTACTTGATAAATTGTTTTAAACATTTTGGGGTGAGAAATATGCAAAACGTTTTATGGACCAAAACTATTACATGATTACTATTACGTGGTTTAGCCTAAGCCCTTATGTCCCTAGAGAATGCCCTTTTTCATGAACCGTCAATTCCCCATTGAGAAACGCGAATGTTATAAATAGATCTATTAAGGGTGACTCCTCCGTTCGGTTGGCCATGCTAAGGCCAAGGCGAAACGTATACCATGTCGGAATCAAGTGTTGAGGGACAAAACACTTGCTATGGGCCCCTTTATTGTATGACATCTTTTAGCATACAGAAACTGTCGTAGTATCGGTTGCATGAACTTAGAGCTAACGTAATAGACATTCATACATATATCATTATATTCGTTGTAATGATTATATGCTTTTGCTTATGGTCCAAGCTTCTATTTTAACTTAAACCTATGAACTCACCAGCTTTTAGCTGACCTTTTTAGCATATTTTCTCAGGTGTTTAAGTTATATTCATGAAGGCAAGGCAAGAAGCGGATGTATGGTCGTAGTAGTATTAAAGAAGTGTTTTTACAAAAAAATGATGTTTTTACTTTGGGACCACTATAACTAATGGGACGCACCCATTTATTTAAACGATACTGTAAGACAATGTTTTAAATCTATTTTATGAAATTAAACGGAGTATGTATTCCGTTCTTTATTACTTGTGTTATGATTCACCAACTCCGTAACGCTCCCGAATAACACGTATGCTTCCGCTAAACAAATTTGGGGGTGTTACATCTTCTAAGCGTCAACCAACGCTTTCTCGTTCTAGTGCCGAGGCTGAGTATCGTGGTGTTGCTAATGTTGTTGCAGAGACCTGTTGGTTACGTAATCTTCTTCGTGAACTACATACACCATTGTCTTCCGCTACGCTTGTGTATTGTGATAATGTTAGTGCAGTATATTTGTCTTCTAATCCGGTTCAACATCAGCGTACGAAGCATATTGAGATTGATATTCATTTTGTTCGGGATTTGGTTGCAGCTGGGCAAGTTCGGGTTCTTCATGTTCCATCTCGCTATCAGTATGCTGACATTTTCACTAAGGGTCTACCTTCTGCACTGTTTCAAGAGTTTCGCACCAGTTTGAGTGTTCGATGTCCTCCCGCTCCAACTGCGGGGGAGTGTTAGTCGTGTAATATTGATAGGCCCGTTTATTATGTTTGGGCTATGGCCCGATGTTATGTTTATTATCTAGGATTGTCAAACTATATAATGTATGGGTTGGTTGATTAATGAGATTTACGATTCATTCTATAATTCTACAAATACATGTGATTTTTTTGCATAATAAATGTAATGAAAAAACAAAATAATATCCGGTGACCTTTTGAGCAGACTGAATTCAAAATTAAAAGAATATAAAAGCACAAAATTTAGTTCGCTGCATAAAACTAAAAAATGACAAACACGCATACATTTTCAAGTAATTTGCCTAATATAGCTTAGGGCCAGAGCACTGGTGCCATACAACGAGATTTAATAATTTAGCGAAATAAGCGAACATTAGCAACATCTGATTGATGCTTGTTTACGAGAATTTCAAATTTTTAACAATGTAAGCTTTCGTCTTTTTATGTGAAACATAAAGTGTTTAATTGAAAAAGAAAAAAAAAAGCTTGCACTACGACATGTAATATTTTGTCGTTTTGTGAAATATCAATGTTTTTTTTCCTTAGGACGACAAAATAAAGTCAAAAAAGTAAGGACATTCGATGCTTAAGTTACAAGAATTGATTTGCGCATTAATAGTTTTGATTAAGACACATTTGCATTGAATAGTTGTATCATATATACATTCTAATTTAAATGGTTGTACATTCGTGTTCTCATATTGAAAGAAAAATGTGCCAATCATCTCCATTTAGGGGAGGAAAATATATGTTGCAGGCAAAAAATCTCAAAAGTGAGGACGTCCAATTTCAACCTTGAAAGAGAAATGTAAAAAAAAAAAAAAAAAATAATAATAATAAATTGACACCTTTTCAAATTTGGATGAACATAATTGATCATGTTCTCTCACAAATAAATTAGTTTATGAGAAAACATATATATTAGGGCAAATTGCATAAAAGTGTACTCAACTTATAGTCAATTTCAATTTAATGTACTCTACTTTTTTTTCTTCAATTTAATGTACTCAACTTATTTTTGGTTGCAATGTAAGACATATAACGGATTTCTCAGTTATCTTATGTTGAAAAAATTACATGTTTCGTCCCTATGGTTTATCCCAATAACATTCGTAGTCCATATTTCATTTTAATTACGCCAGAAAAATGTTTTCGTCCACTTTTATACGTTTTCATACGTTTTGTCAATTTTTATACGTTAAAATTTAAAAAAAATACATTTTTTTTTAAATTAATGTTTTAAAAAAAATTATTTTTTTTTGAAAAAAATAAACTTTTATAAAAACAATAAAATTTTTAATTTTTTTTTAAAGAAATTTAAAAAAAAAATTAAAGTTTTAAAAAAAATAAAAAAGTTAAATTTAAAAAATAAAATTTTTAAAAAATTAAAATTTTTTAAAAATATATAAAAAGTTTTAAAATTTAAATAAAAATAATTTTTTTAAAAAAAATTAATTTTTTTTAAAAGATTAAAATTTTTAAAATTTATTTTTTTAAAAATCTGGATAAAAACTTTTTTTAAAAATTTTAATTTTTTTAAAAACTTAAAGTTTTTAATTTTTTTTTAAATAAATTTAAAAATGTTGTTGTTTTTTTAAAAAATTATTTTTTATTATTTTTTTTAAATTGTAATTTTTTTTAAAATTTTAATTTCTTTAAAAAAGTTAACTTATAAAAATTGACAAAACGTATGAAAACGTATGAAAACGGACGAAAACATTTTTCTGGCATAAGATAACTATAGGGACGAAACATGTAATTTTTTCAACATAAGATAACTGAGAAATCCGTTATATGTCTTACATTGCAACCAAAAATAAGTTGAGTACATTAAATTGAAGAAAAAAAAGTAGAGTACATTAAATTGAAATTAGCTATAAGTTGAGTACACTTTTATGCAATTTGCCCTATATATTATCACATCAGTTCATTTTTATTTTTATTTTTATTTTATTATTATTATTTTTATTCATAATTTCTGATCTTTTGGCCGACTAATCCACGTACCAAAGGGGAAGGCTCAAGCGGCTCAAAACCAAGCCAATGAACCATTACTTAGCGATTACACCATGCTCTCTAGTCCTTATTCAAAGAAACAAACTTTGTATAAAACGTTGCAAAAAAAGTTATTGCTTGATCAACAAATAGAGACCATAAACAAGATAATCAAGTAATCAACACTTTACCAGTGTTTACTTGTACCATACATCACCTTGTTAAAAACACATACATACATATATGATGATATTTACAATTTTACCACATCATCATTTAACCTATCTGATGGGACTTTGTGGAAGATGATATTATCTAAGTGGACGTTGACTAAACATTGGTATAGCAAGTTAGCAACGCATATTTATGGTTCTAGCTTCAAATAGTTCAACATGAAGATGGATCTTGTGAACCTGCAAAAATCAGAATTTGAAAATTGATCTTTGTAATTTTAGTATAAATTATATATTCTTTGAACATATATAATTTTACTTGGTTAATGCTTTTAAAAGCAAACCAACATCTTAAATAAAATACATGCAATAAGTAGATACTACATAAACCAAAATAACTTGTAATATATGTTTTTAGAGGCAAAACCACATATATGTTGCTTAAACTCATATTTAGCCGGGAGAGAATCTAATGGAAACACCAAAAGTATAACAAAATATGAAAATTAAGACGTAAGTTTAATAACTAAAGCCCAAACTATGTTTACCCAAAAACTTAACAATTTGTATAAATTTTCCCAGGTTAAGAAGTTTAATAACTAAAGCCCAAATTATGTTTACCCAAAAACTTAACAATTTGTATAAATTTTCCTAGCTGATGATGTGGCTGCCAATATTGTAAATTTATGAATTTGCATATACTAGCAAACAAGATCATCTAGGACAACATAATGCAAATCATCAGCTTATGTAACCAATGTACACCGAAATATATAAAGATAAAAGAGTTGTTTTCTTTGGCCAATGTGGGATTGAACACTTCATATTAGAGTCTTCAAACAGTTGTTGCTGCTATTGATACGGAACTTGAATGCGGTTATTTATCCGACAATACAATTGGATGTACTCTATCACTTGTGCAACTTTAAATGCTCTGTAACTTTTGTAACCACATTGACTAAAACCTCCTCGCACTCACTCACTTCGGATATTGGTACAGGCAACAGGCAACGGGCAAGCTGCTATTGGTGTTATAGTGGATAGACTAAAAAACATTAGCATGAACCAAGGGTTTCAATAAAACCATGATAGAAAGAAAAACATAGATTGAACATAAAGATAAAAACATTTTATTTGTATCATAGACTTCATAGTTACAATTTTATTTGTGTTCAAGCTACAACTTAATTTTGTACTTCTTTTTCGTTCCAACCCCAATTTTCCCGACACATGATAATAGATGAGCTGAGCGACAACAAGCATAGGCTCCGCTGTGACTATTTGATAGGTGTGTGTATGTTTCAGTTCGATAGACTAAGTTTCACATGACATGAAAACACTACAACTTTACTGTAAATGATGAGGAACCGAATACGGGAACTAAAAACCATCATTTTTTAAAAAGCAAAGATAATACTACAAATGATTGGAACTGATTATGTTATTTACTATGTGGTTTTTGCATAACAAAAAGAGGATGCTTTGTCCCACATCGCCCAATCCATCAACATTTACACAGGAGACCTCTTATAAATAAAGGGGGCAAGCTCACATTAGAGTTAGGACTTACTTTTTTGTCTCAAGTTTGGGCTATTAATTTATTAATAGCTATTTCTATCTAAGTTCTTAAATAAAATTATGAGTATAAGTTCATTATATTTTAACATGTAATTATTATTTACAATGTAATTATATTATTTACGTGTGGGAAATAATGACCTCATAGTTATTATTTATTTAAGTAATCTAATTTAACAGTTGGAAATACTTTCACATGGAAAATTAAACAAATTAATTGATCATATATACATCAGCCGCTTTGCTTAACTCTCAAACCGTTTTGATTGTATCAGCGGCTATGGATTTATAAATAAACTCCAAAATTGTTATAAGAACAAGATTTGCTAAAATTTTAAGATCCGAAAAAGTAAATATGAAAACCTTATAAGAACAAGATTTGCTAATATTTTGAAGTACTGAAAGAATGATTTTAGGCCCCCGATGGTTGGGTTCAACCACCATAGGCCATTCGATGTATGTCCATCATGTCTAGATATTGCTTTGGAATTTTGGTTGATCTAAGAGTCTAAGGCCCTGTTTAATTAGTTGGCTTGTTTTCTGTTTTTGGATGTTTACCACAACCTACGTACAAATTAACCATCAGGTGCACAGTAGATCAATTAAATACTTTCTCTGTTTTAAAATAGTTGTCCATCGAAAAAAATACACAGTTTAAAAATACTGAATTCTAAAATTAACAGTTTGCAGAATGACATTTTTACCTTTAATTAATTAATAAGTTTCTTCTTTAAAGTTTGTAATAATAACCTCAAGGGTGAGTAATATGGTAAACTCGATAAAAAATTTATTTCTAATTTTGGTAATTAACAATTGATTTGGAAAAACTAAGATTGGAACTGATTATGTTATTTACTATGTGGTTTTTGCATAACAAAAAGAGGATGCTTTGTCCCACATCGCCCAATCCATCAACATTTACACAGGAGACCTCTTATAAATAAAGGGGGCAAGCTCACATTAGAGTTAGGACTTACTTTTTTGTCTCAAGTTTGGGCTATTAATTTATTAATAGCTATTTCTATCTAAGTTCTTAAATAAAATTATGAGTATAAGTTCATTATATTTTAACATGTAATTATTATTTACAATGTAATTATATTATTTACGTGTGGGAAATAATGACCTCATAGTTATTATTTATTTAAGTAATCTAATTTAACAGTTGGAAATACTTTCACATGGAAAATTAAACAAATTAATTGATCATATATACATCAGCCGCTTTGCTTAACTCTCAAACCGTTTTGATTGTATCAGCGGCTATGGATTTATAAATAAACTCCAAAATTGTTATAAGAACAAGATTTGCTAAAATTTTAAGATCCGAAAAAGTAAATATGAAAACCTTATAAGAACAAGATTTGCTAATATTTTGAAGTACTGAAAGAATGATTTTAGGCCCCCGATGGTTGGGTTCAACCACCATAGGCCATTCGATGTATGTCCATCATGTCTAGATATTGCTTTGGAATTTTGGTTGATCTAAGAGTCTAAGGCCCTGTTTAATTAGTTGGCTTGTTTTCTGTTTTTGGATGTTTACCACAACCTACGTACAAATTAACCATCAGGTGCACAGTAGATCAATTAAATACTTTCTCTGTTTTAAAATAGTTGTCCATCGAAACAAATACACAGTTTAAAAATACTGAATTCTAAAATTAACAGTTTGCAGAATGACATTTTTACCTTTAATTAATTGATAAGTTTCTTCTTTAAAGTTTGTAATAATAACCTCAAGTGTGAGTAATATGGTAAACTCGATAAAAAATTTATTTCTAATTTTGGTAATTAACAATTGATTTGGAAAAACCCGAAGATGAACTGAGAACTATAAATTTGAGGCATAGGAAGTATATCACTTTTAAAATTTTCATAAATCATATATTGATGGTTCAAATCAAATCCCTTTAATTAATTAATAAGTTTCTCCTTTAAAGTATACATTTCCTTTTTATTTTTAGGCTACGAATGAAATTGATACCGAACTTAAATGCAGTTATTTAGGGACAATACAATTGGATGTACTCTATCACGTTTGCAACTTTTGTAAGATGCTATATAAATTTCGTAACTATATTAGTTGATACCTCCTTACACTCACTCGCTTGGGATGCTCGTACAAGCAATGGGCAAGCTTCTATCGGTGTTATAACGGATAAACTAAACAACTTTAGCATGAATCAAGGGTTTCAATAAAACCATAAAAAAAAGAAAAAACATAGTTGAACCAGTAACCAGTTAGTCATAACCGAAAAAAACGAGAATCGTTTGAAAACTCAATTTGATGTATGAAATTCAATTTTACAAACTATGTTTACCCAAAAAGTCAACAATTTGTGTAAATTGACCTGGATAGATGTTGACACATGTATTTGTACATTAATAAATTTGCATACACACGTATCATCATCATCTCGGACAACATGATCCAAACTATCAACTAATGTAACCCAAGTACACCGAAACATATAAACAAGAAAAAGTTTCTTTCTTTAGGTGATGTGGGATTAAATATTTCATACTAAAGTCTTCAAAAGAGTTGCCCATGAGACACAACATTTTTACTGATGTAAACCTGTAATCAAACATGAGTAATATATATGTTCTTTTATACATTGATTTTTCTTGAAACTACATTGAAATTGATGGCGAACTTGAATGCAATTATTTAGGGACAATACAATTGGATGTACTCTATAACTTGTGCAACTTTTGTAAAATGCTATTTAAATTTCGTAACTGTATTAATTGATCGATACCTCTTCACACTCGCTCGCTTGGGATGTTGGTACAGCCAACAGGTAAGCTTCTATCGGTGTTATAACGGATAAACTAAACAACTTTAGCATGAACCAAGGATTTCAATAAAACTATAATAGAAACAAAATAACAGATTGAACATAAAGATAACAACATTTCATACCAAAACGTATGGACTTAATACTTTAGAAAAAGAAAAAAAAATAAAAAAAAAAACTTCTAAAGAATTTTTATAAGACTACAAGTCTACAACTATTCCAAGAAAATGCCGATTACCTAAGTCTTTCAACCCCAAAATTACGGGTTTATGACTCGTTTATTAATAGATAACACGATATACAATATTTGGCGCTAAAAAAGATTGATAAGAAGATAAATGAATGCTTTCGAGACACACATAATTTCTCAATAATATGTAACTATTGTCATCCTCTATTTCGACCACATTAACATCAACTATAATTTACGACACAACGAGCATCACACTGATATGTTGTACAAAGTTAAAACAACCAACCATTAGTATATACTAGATGTCAAATAATGTGGTTTAAGCTAAGTGGACTTTTTTGAAGCATAAAGTGCTTTAAAATCATGTAGTTCAATCTCCATGGTGTACCAACATACATGCCTTATGTCCTTGATTTTTCGTTGCAAATGACATTCCGCTTATTGGTTTTACATGTCCGTCAATTCTTCTAAATTGTATAAAGTAGCGCAATACAAACATATAAGAGTTTCCATGCTCTACTTGGATCACATTAACATTAGCCCTAAGAAATGACATAACAAGTATCATATTTATATGTATTACAAGTATAGGTACCTTGTGCGGTTGTGCCACGATTTACTAATCAGAGATACGTGCCTTTACCCTTTGATTGCTATAGAAAGTATCAACATCAACGCACTGATGATGACGGAAAGCACTCACTGATCTCAAGTTCTTCAACTCTTTTGATTCTGATCGCCTCTAGATTCACTATTACTTGCTTTATCGTTATAAAAAGAACTTATTATGCTATTTCTATTGCCTACTTCTTATATGAGTAATGCTTTTATCAAATTGTTTCAATGAACGTGAGATTGTAATCAAGCACTAGTTGTGTTTATTTTTATTCTACTTGTTTGATCTGAATGAATATCATTTACCCTTTTATACAATCATATTATATTTTGTATCATAGTTACAATATTATCTGCGTTCAAGCTACAACTTAATTTTATACTTCTTTTTCGTTCCACTCCCACTAAGTTTAGGATGACATGAAAACACTACAACTTAACCATAAATTATGTGGTTTTTGCATAACAAAAAGAGGATGCTTGACCATTAGTCCCACATCGCCCAATCCATCAAAGTTTACACAAGAGACTTATTATAAATAAAGGGTCCATGGAGCCATAAGTGTATTGATCAGCTTTTGGTTCTTGCCTTTTTGTCTTAGTACTTACGGCTATTAAAATATTAATAATAGTTATTTCTATCTAATTACTAAATAAAATTTTGAGTATAAGCCTTGGTTTTTTCACATATAATTTTAATTACATGAGGAAGAATTATGAGCTTATAGGTTAATATTTATTTAAGTAACCTAATAAACAGTTAGAAAGTTGAACCATGCGTGCTCTTAGTCTTTATTCAAAGAAACAAACTTTGTATACCAAGTAGCAACAGAATTTATAGCTTGATCAACAAATACAACCATAAACAAGATAATCAAGTAATCAACACTTTAGTTGTGCTTACTCGTACTATACATCACCTCGTTAAAACACACGTGTGTACATGTTTGAGGAAAAAAAAAAACTCTCATACAGACATACATATATGATGATATTTACAATTTTACCACATGATCAACGTATCTATATGAGGATTGTTATACTTTGACACAATATTATTAGACGCATGATGGGCAAAACACAATGGTTTATTTTGCATTTAGGCAAGGCAAGTATATGTAGAGTACATGAATCATGATAAGAGCGCTAGTGTGGAGCTCGCCGTCCCCTTCGCCGCCACCGTGGCAAGCTCGCCGACCCTCACCGCCACACCGGCTAGGCTCGCCGTCCCTCGCCATGGATGAGCTCTTCGTCTGCACAACGAGCTCAATTATCTGACAAAAGCACAAACAAAACGGATATATTAGTTTTGAAAAAAATATTGTGGGCCCCAAATGAAGAGGTTGAAGTTTTTTGTGAGGGTGGAGGGTTTAGTTGTGGAGGTTTGTTATGGTGATGTGGCACCCGTGAGCCTCGAATAAAGATGTTGAGCTTGTCACGACACCTAAAGCTCTAATCCCACATGGGCTTAAGCTCACATATATGCTTGGGTCATATTTATAGACTAATAAACTAGTCTTATATGAGAGGAGATTTTGTGGATGATGCTTTTTTGCTACTTTATCTCTTCAATGTGAGGTGATTTGCACACACAAATCTGTGCAATAAACGGTTGTACATTTATTATATGTTGTTTCATAAAGTTGTGTATTTGAGTGTGCAAATAAGAAATGGTTGAACAAGTAACATGTTGGTCTCAACCGGAAAAAACCGGAGAATCGTTTGAAAAACCGATTAGATGTATGAGATTCAATTTTACAAACTACGTTTACCCAAAAGTCAAGAATTTGTATAAATTGGCCCAGATAGATATGACAACTTGTATCGTAAATTTAAGAATTTGCATATACTAGCCAACAACATCATCGAGGACAAGATCTAAAATATCCACTTAAGTAACCCATGTGCAACGAAATATATAAACAAGAACAAGTTTATTTCTTTAGCTGATGTGGGACTAAATATTTCATACTAAAGTCTTCAAAAGAGTTGCCATGAGATGCAACATTTTTATTGATGTAAACATGAAATCAAACATGAGTAACATATATGTTCTTTTATACATTGATTTTTCTTGATATGATGAAATTGATACCGAACTTGAATGCAATTATTTGGCGACAAATACAATTGGATGAACTCTATTACTTGTGCAACTTTTTTAAAATGCTATATAAGTTTGGTAACTATATTAATTGATACCTCCTCACACTCACTCGCTTGGGATGGTACAGGCATCGGGCAAGCTGCTAATGCTATTGGTGTTATAGCGGATAAACTAAACAACTTTAGCATGAACCAAAGGTTTCAATAAAAGTATAAAACCATAATAGAAAAAAAGAAACATAGTCCGAAAATAAAGATAACAACATTTCGAACCAAAAGTATAGACTACAAGTCTACAACTATTTCCAAGAAGATGCCAATAACCCAAGTCTTTCAACCGCAAAATTACGCGTTTATGACTCGTTTATTTATAGATAACGCGATATACAATATTTGTCGCTAATGAAGATTGATAAGAAGGTAATGAATGCTTTTGCGACACGCATAATTTCTCAAATAATATGAAACTGTTAACATCAAGAATAGAATACGGCACGACAAGCATCACACCGATATGCATTACAATTGTATGGTCTGATCATTTAGTGTCGTCAAGCAATTTAACCCCCCAACATGTGAAGATACCTTTGATTAACTTCTACAAAAATGACAAAGGAGATAAAACATGTCAAGATTGTCTTTTTTAGCAGGATTTTTGGTGACCACCAAATTATTAATCCAAATTATAAAAAAAGAAAGAAGAGAGGCAATATTATGTGTGATAGAAACATTTGAAACTAAGTTTCAGATGACGTGAAAAAAACACTACAACTTAACTGTAAATTCCGAGGAACTGTATATGGGAACAAATAGACATCATCTTTCACTAAAAAGCAAAGATTATACATAAGAAAAGCAAATGTATTTAATATAAATGGAATTGATTAAGTTCTTTACTATGTGCTTTTTTGCATAACAAAAAGAAGAAAACAAAAGTGGATGCTTGTCCCACATCCCCCGGTCCATCAACGTTTACATGAAGATACTTGATTAGCTTATAGTTATTATTTATTTAAGTAACCTAATAAACAGTTATAAAATTGAGTTGCATATATATCAATTTAAGAAAAATGATTAGGAGACTTAAAAGAAATGACTAGTTTGTGCCTAACTTATGTGTTGTAAAGATGAGTTCGGTTGATATAATCAATGAATTGTTGCCAAATATGTTTAGTCACAAAATTAGGCATAATTTTTTGGTGTGCCATTAAAGCTATTGTACAAGTTTTAACAAAATTTTTTGTTAAAAAAAAAGAAGAATCTTTTATCACTCTAAAATTGTTACAACAATAAGAACAAGATTTGCTGAAATTTTAAGTACTGAAAGAATGATTTTAGTTAGCTTGTTTTTCTGTATTTCGATGTTTACCACACAACCCACGTACAAATTGACCACCAGGTGGAGTAGATCAATTAGATACTCTCTCCATCACAAAATAATTGTTCATCGAAAAGAAAAAAAAAATTGAATTCTCATATTGACCGTTTGCAAAATGACAATTTTATCAACTAATTAATTAATTTAATTCTTCTATGAAGTGCAAGGCTCAATCAGCTTGAAACCAAGAAAATGAACCATAACTCGTGATTAAACCATGTTATATAGTCAACTAGTCTTTATTCAAAGAAACAAACTTTGTATACAAACGTAGCAAAAAAAGTTTATAGCTTGATCAACAAATAGAGACCATAAACAAGATAATCAAGTAATAAACACTTTAACGGTGTTTACTTTTACCATACATCAGCTCGTTAGACACACGTGTGTACATGTTTGAGAAAAAAACTCTCATACAGACACACGTATATGATGATGTTTGCAATTTTACCGCATCATCATTAAACCTATCTGATGGGATTTTGTGGAAGTTGATTATACATTGTTATTGCTTGGAATCAGACACTAATCAATATTTTCCTTAACATACTCGATTTAACAAAAGCCCGTCTAGTTATAAGTTTTGATGTTTCCAATAATTAGAGAGTACCCTCAAACGTCCACAAATAAGGTATATTTTCAATTGATCGAAACGGTAACCTGTTGGCCACAACTGAAAAAAATAATCGTTTGAAAAACCGATTTGATGTATGAGATCAAATCTAAAACTATGTTTGCCAAAAAAAGTCAGCAATTTGTGTAAATTGTCCCGATGTATTTATAGCTAGTATTGAAAATTTATGAAGTTACATATACTAGCAACCAACATCATCCAGGACAACATGATCCAAACAATCAACTTATAGCTAGTACCCTCAAACGTCCACAAATAAGGTATATTTTCAATTGGTCGAAACGGTAACCTGTTGGCCACAACTGAAAAAAATAATCGTTTGAAAAACCGATTTGATGTATGAGATCAAATCTAAAACTATGTTTGCCAAAAAAAGTCAGCAATTTGTGTAAATTGTCCTGATGTATTTATAGCTAGTATTGAAAATTTATGAAGTTACATATACTAGCAACCAACATCATCCAGGACAACATGATCCAAACAATCAACTTAAGTGACATGTGTACACCGAAATATATAAACAAGAAAGAGTTTATTTTTTTAGCTGATGTGGGACTAAATATTTCATGCTAAAGTCTTCATAAGAGTTGCCCATGAGATACAACATTTTTATTGATGTAAACATGTAATCAAACATGAGTAACATATATGTTCTTTTATACACTGATTTTTCTTGAAGCGACGATGAAATTGATGGCGAATTTGAATGCAGTTATTTAGGGACAATACAATTGAAAGTACTCTATAACTTGTGAAATATAAATTTCGTAACTACATTAATTGATCGATACCTCCTCACACCCGCTCGCTTGGGATGTTTGTACATGCAACGGGTAAGCTGCTGTTGGTGTTATAGCGGATAAACTAAACAACTTTAGTATGAACCAAGGATTTCAATAAAATCATAATAGAAAGAAAAAAAATAGATTGAACATAAAGATAACAACATTTAGAACCAAAGAATTTTCATAAGACTACAAGTCTATAACTATTTTCAAGAAAATGCCAATTGCCCAAGTCTTTCAACCCAAAATTACGCGTTTATGACTCGTTTATTAATAGATAACACGATATACAATATTTGAAGCTAAAAAAGATTGATAAGAAGGTAAACAAATGCTTTTGCGACACGCGTAATTTCTCAAATAATTTGAAACAAGCATCACACGTATATGCATTACAATTGTATTGTCGGATCATGCAGTGTCGTCACGTGATTTAACTCCCCAACATGTATAGGTACCTTGTGCGGAAACTGATTAACTTGTACACAAATGACAAAGAAGATAAAACATATCAAGATTGTCTTTCTTAGAGCACCGGGTACGGTGGCTGTTGGCTCAAGTCGTCACCGATGGCACGAGTCTACGGCGCGAGGAACCACACCACCGCTGGGCTGGTATCGGCTGGCGCCGTGGCCACCAGCTCACGCGATCGGTACCTTTTTTTTCTTTTTTTTTTAATAATAATTTCTATGTGGGTATTGTGTGTTTGAGTGAGGTTTTGTGTTTTTATTTGTGTTTGTGTTTGAAAAGGTTTATTGTGTTTGTATTTGAAACTTTTGTTTTTCTTTTCAAAAAGAGTTGCAGGATTCAACGAGGAAGAAGATAGAAAGTGGACCTTTTAAACTTTTTTTTTTTTTTTTTTTTTTTTTTCACTTTAATCCTTATTGTTATATTAGTTTACATTATTTGCTCTTGTTAGTGTTTTTTTGCACAGTTACTCCTAATTTGTTTACACTTTCAGTCCTTACTAGAAATGAAGTGCTAAATTAGCCCAGGAAAGTAACCCTCAACAAAAACAGTAGATCTTTAGAATAGTTCAAATTCTTGATACATTAAAACAAGAGTAAACTGCAAAATACATCCATGTGGTTTACAGTTTTTGAGACCTTACATCCATGTCATAAACTATTGGCTAGTTACATCCTTCGTTAGCCAAACGTTAGCCATTCTACATCCCTGATCACTAACTCTGTTAGTTTTTTTCGTTAAGTGCTAACGGGAGGGCTGTTTTGGTCTTTTTACTCATACGAGGGATGTATTTTGCAGTTTACTCTTTTACATATAAGAGGATGTATTTTGCAATTTACTTTTATACTTTACTTTTTTTTTTTTTTTTTTTTTTTTTTTTTTTAATTCTTATTATTATTATTATTATTATTATTATTAGATTTAACTATTTATATAAAAAAAATATTTTGTCGAAAATATTATAGAAATTGCAATAAATTTATAAAAATTCCGAAAATTTTATAAAAAAAAATTCCAAAAAGTTTATAAAAATTTTATAAAAAATTCCGAAAATTTTATAAAAAAATTTAGAAAAAATTCCGAAAATTTTATAAAAAAAATTTATTAATAATTCCAAAAATTTTATAAAATATTCCGATAAAATTTTTATAAAAAACAAATTCCGTAAAAAAACTTTCTTTTAAAATTTTTTGTTTTTAAATTCCGTTAAAAATTTGTTTTTTAAACTTTTTTCTTTTTTACGGAATTTTTAATAAAAAAATTTCGACAATTCTTTTTTTTCTTTTTTGAATACTTTTTGACGGAATTTTTTTATAAAACTTTTTCGACAAAAAATTTTCTTTTTTCCTTTTTGAATACTTTTTAACGGAATTTTTTATAAAAAATTTTCAACAAAAAAATATCTTTTTTCTTTTTTAAATACTTTTTGACGGAATTTTTTTTATAAAAAATTTTCGACAAAAAATTTTCTTTTTTCTTTTTTGAATACTTATTGACGGAATTTTTTATAAAAAATTTTCGACAAAAAAATATCTTTTTTCTTTTTTGAATACTTTTTGACGGAATTTTTTTATAAAAAATTTTCGACAAAAAATTTTATATAAAATTCCGTCAAAAAGTATTCAAAACAGAAAAAAGAAATTTTTTTGTCGAAATTTTTTTATAAAAAAGTTCCGTCAAAAAGTATTCAAAAAAGAAAATTTTTTATAAAAAAATTCCGTCAAAAAGTATTCAAAAAAGAAAAAAGATATTTTTTTGTCGAAAATTTTTTATAAAAAGTTCCGTCAATAAGTATTCAGAAAAGAAAAAAGAAAATTTTTTGTCGAAAATTTTTTATAAAAAAATTCCGTCAAAAAGTATTCAAAAAATAAAAAAAGATATTTTTTTGTCGAAAATTTTTTATAAAAAATTCCGTCATCAAGTATTCAGAAAAGAAAAAAGAAAATTTTTTGTCGAAAATTTTTTATAAAAAAATTCCGTAAAAAAGAAAAAAGTTTAAAAAACAAATTTTTAACGGAATTTAAAAACAAAGAATTTTAAAAGAAAGTTTTTTACGGAATTTGTTTTTTATAAAAATTTTATCGGAATATTTTATAAAATTTTCAGAATTATTAATAAATTTTTTTATAAAATTTTCGGAATTTTTTATAAATTTTTAAAATTTTTGGAATTTTTTATAATATTTTCGACAAAATATTTTTTTATATAAATAGTTAACTCTAATAATAATAATAATAAGAATTAAAAAAAAAAAAAAAAAAAAAAAAAAAAAAAAAAAAAAAAGAAGAAGTAAAGTATAAAAGTAAATTGCAAAATACATCCCTCTTATATGTAAAAGAGTAAACTGCAAAATACGTCCCTCGTATGAGTAAAAAGACCAAAACAGCCCTCCCGTTAGCACTTAACGAAGAAAACTAACAGAGTTAGTGACCAGGGATGTAGAATGGCTAACGTTTGGCTAACGATGGATGTAACTAGCCAATAGTTTATGACAGGGATGTAAGGTCTCAAAAACTGTAAACCACAGGGATGTATTTTGCAGTTTACTCTTAAAACAATCATAGTACATACTGAATGAAACAAATGAAATAACAGAAGTAGTAAATTAGTTCAGTTTTTTCTTTTCTGAATTAACTTACCTTTGAAGTCGATATAATACTTTGAATTGGAAATATCTATATATTGTTTTTTCTTTTAGTTATATATATATATACATATATATATATATATATATATATATATATATATATATATATATATATATATATATATATATATATATACTAGTATTCGAAGCCCGCCCAATGGGCGGGCATGACTTATGATTTCTTGTTTTTTGTTAGCGTAAATATGTTTTAAAAAATTGTCATAGAATATTATAAGACGATTGGTCGGGCATTTTTTTTAATCATTTTTTGTTTTTTTTTATTTTATTTTTTATTTTGATGGTGTTAGTAAACGAAAAATTATTTTTAATGAAGGCGAGCTTGATGTATAATTTTCATTGTGAACAAAATGATATTGCTTAACAATACAGATGACTAATGACCTATACCAAGAAAAAGAATGGCAAAATTAATCATCAAATCGTCTACTCATTGTGTGTATTAATTGAACATATATATTACTAAAGTATCTACTAAGCGGTAGTTTGTAACGATACTCTGACTTGAATGACTAAGCCATTAACGTAGTTTAAAAAGTTTAGATTTCATGAAAAGGCGCTGCAATAATATGAAAATGGATCACTCACGTCTACACGTTGCTTGTGTACTCACTCTTATGATGTTAGTTTTTGAAGGCCCAGGTTCAGAATCTTGTAGACCTACAATGATTGGAACATAAGGCTATTAGTAACTCACCCATTACTCTAACTTCAATGACTAAGTTAGTAACGTAATTTACGAAGGTTAGATTCCATGAACAGGTGCTGCAGTAATATGAAAATGGTTTACTCACGTATTTGCACCATTGGTCGTGTACCCGCTCCTACAATGTCAGTTATTGAACGTCCAGCTTGAGAATCTTGTAGGTCTAAAATGATTGAAAGATAAAGAGATTAGTAAATCACCCACCGAGAGGAACGCCGAATATGACAACATTTGTATATAGTATTGGACAAAACAAAAGTGCTACTCCTCAACTTTTTGTGTTATGACTTTAGTTACCATACCCATAAAACAAAGAACTAATCACTTCATATGCACCATAAAACAGTAGTACGCACACCTGTAACAAATAAATAAGAAAAGGTGCCCGCAAATTTATCGGTCAACTGCACCATATATACAGCAATCAAAAAATATCAAAATTAGTATTATAGGTCAGTTGGTCTCGCCTGTTTATTAGCAGAAGCTAATGATCGAGGATCAATTTAAGCTCCATGCATCAATAGAGACCAGCATGTTTTTTGGGATGCTTTCCATTCTACCCAAGCGGTAAATAAAATTCTAGCCGAAAAAGCATACAGTGGTCCGCCATCTGGTTATTATCAGATGAATGCCAAGAAAATGTCAGAAATTCAAATTTGGAAACACTTGAATAAGATACAATAACTATGGGGGTCAGAAAATGACCAAGCGCACGCCTCGGTTGGGCCACTAAAGAAAATTCAGAGTGATGAGCTCGGCAGTATAAAACTTTAGGATCACGCTAAGACGTATGTCTCTTATGTATAAAAGGGAGTCAGGGGTGTTTGGGATTACTTTTTATGATAGCTTATGGGTACATAAACTATGCTTATTTGCTACTGCGGAGTGTGCATAGAATTTTGAATGTAGGACATTTTTCTACATACTCACTAAAAAGAGTTAGATTATCTAGTCTCATGGTTTAAAAATGGGCAACTGACCAAACAGATCTCCCATTTTAAAAAATAAGAGCATGTACACAATGTATGTAAAAGATAACATATGGATATGCTTCTGCATTTTAAAATTATATAAACAGACATTTGATTTCTATTTGTGCTTGGGGGAAAATATGAGACCAAGTCTCTCGAATGTAAAAGAAATGACCACACAAATCCTTTGATTTAAGGGATGAGAGCATATATGATGTTTGGGATATACAACTATATAAGAGATTTTGGTGGAAATACGTACATTATGTTGAGCGGGTTCACTGATAATGGTTATGTTTTCTCTAAGAACCAAAGCACTTGCAACCAATGGGCGGGGTTGGATTTCAAGAGGAGGTGCAAATATATTATGTCCACTAAGTTCCCTTTTCTTTGTATATGATATTTGCTTTTTCAAACTTCCTTCTGATTCACCATCTATTGTGCCACTTAGCTCCCGTTGCTTAGCTTCAATGCTTTCGCAATTGGTACATCAGGAAACGTTTTCCACCCGTATAGTCTATCCACCTACAAATACGACAATAAAATACATACAAAATCAAACAACAAAAAACCAAAAGACAAAGATTCATATAGTATCAAGTTGCAACTCAGTACCTTATTCAATGCCATAACAACCTTTCAAATATTTTGTTCTTTCGTGAATGTTTACAGTTGGAATGTAAGTGGCACTAATTTGTTGGGTGATGCCTCCAGCCTCAGTTTTTTGGACATTAGTCCTTTTAATAGAATCAGGAAATTTGGTTTTCCCAGCATGAACATGACCCATAACACAACATATCTGGAACCTAAGTATCGTTTCACTTTCTTTTATTTCTACTTTTGATTTACCCTTATCAACATACTGCTGACTTTCCTTTGCAACATGTCGACTTTCTTTAGTCTCCCTCTTAGTTATAGGTTTCGGTTGAGTAGCTTTGTCCTAGTCAGCAAACACAGTGACATGTGGTAATTGGATATCAGTATTATCCCAGCTCAGTGCATCCCACTCATCAAAAACTACAACCTTTGGCGCTTCCGTGATGTCTTTCTCTTCTGCAGTTTCCACGTCCACATCAACATCCTTTTCGGCATCTACAGAAGAAACATTGTTGTCCAGCTGGTTAGAAGAGGCGGCTTGGGCATTTGCCTCCTGATGTCATTTTTTTGTCGTCTATATGGGCCATTTTGTGGTTACAGGCGGCAAGACAAAAAATTTAGGAAGTTATTGATTCCTCTTATCCTTAAATTGTTGATCTTCTTCCTTCTTTTTCTTTTCCCTTCTTTTTTCTTTTTCTCTTTCCTTTCTGAGCTGTTTTTTTCTCTTGTTTGATTCTTTTGAGTTCTTCTTGCCTTAAGCGCTCCTCTTCTTCTTTCTTTAGCTTCTCTTTTTCTTCCATATTCTTTCTTTCCTCGGCTTCTTAACAAACACGTAAATTAGTGACCGCTACCTGTTATACTTTAATTATTTTATTATGGGTCAAAATGGGGTTTATTGACCCGCAAAACTTTTTTTTTAATTGTTAAAAGTATTTATACATAATGGACGCAGGTAAATAAGATTAATACGATCTATACCTTAGATATTATTTTATACAAATTAGGTACCACAGTCAAAGCGAGAGATTACCACGCGGTCAGGTAGACCGTTACAAACATTATTGTTAAGCAAATTTGTATAGCCATTTACCTCGATCAAATGGGTGCGTATGCTTGGCGAAGGCAGGAAAGCCAACTGATGCGTTGCTACCTGGTACATGAACACGTAAACAGTTAATAAAACATCAGCCTGGGAAAAAAAGGTAGACCAATATTAAAAATGATCGATGATTTAGCATTAAGTAGTTACGAAGGTAATGCACATATAATAGGCACAACAACCAAACTAAAAGCAAACATGATTACATGATCTAACAGCAGCATGTCTCCATGAATTGATAATGCAGGCCAATCAACCATCCTCAGCTAATGTGTAATTTGGTCACAACCCTTTTTAGTGTCCATAAGTATTACCATCCATGATATCATCCAACAGGTTCACCAATCTGAATAATAGGAGCAACAATTAGTCAAGAGTATATGTTAAGTGAGCATGCTTATGGCATTCATCTGGAATGCTCGTGGTTGTTTTTTAATCAGTTACGTTGATTCTGTCTTTTTCACTTTTTCTAATCACACATTAGAGATCGAGTCTTTAGTGGAGGGCTCATAAGATAATGATTATGATCCAAACTGTTCATAAGAAGATGCATGTATCTAAAGTTCCACGGTTAGAAGACCTCTAATTAGTTAAATAGGCTGTTTGATAATACTGTCCACTATCCAGGTATGTTCCTCTCTGAGCTGCAAGTTTTTGGATAAATAACGCTTTCCGCTCTACAAATGTAACTGAAATAATTAGAGATAGAAACATATCATTAAACATTCAACATTTGAATAATGTGGCATGGTCTGTTCTCTAAAGTGGGCTGGATTTATGGAGTAGTAGTGAAAACAAAAAAAAGATACATATCAACCCAAAATCTTAATTGGCATGTACAAAGTACAAACCTCAAGCCTTAAAAGTTCTCTTTCCAATGCAGTATGAAGCTTCTCGGTTTCCTAAAAATAAGTAACGCAAATTTGTATAAATATAATACCAAATTTACCAAACATCGTGGCTCTTTAAAAACAAAAAAGAGCCAAAGCCGAGTAAAATATCGATTTCTTGTAAAATTACTAAAGGACATTCATTTTCTTTTCTAGGTACCGTCTTGGTAAGTTTAATCGTTAGAGGAGGTGTTTTAGGTGCTATATATTTAGGCTTGGTTTTTTTTGTATGGATTTCCTTATTTCTATTGTATTTTCTAGAATAAGAGGGCTTGCTAAATATGATGAATCGGATGCCACACTACAGGGCCTGAAGAAACACCATTAACTTAGCTGGAAGAAGCTGAAGGTTGGTCAAATGCAAACGATTGAATAGACATAAAGTATTGGAAATTAAGTTAAAATGAGTACTTGAGAATAACAATCAATGGCAGTTATAAAATATTTATAACGAAAAGCTAAATCCCCGCGTTTCCTTGCCCATAACATATCCCTCATTTTTTGGGTCCACTCTTGAAAAGATAACTGAAACATTTATAAACCAGATAGCAGAGATCAGAAGCGTGAAATCAGAAAATTGCAGTTAAGAAAATGGATAATCATATACCTCGTAGGTGCCTTCATCATCTTTATAATGTGTCATAACTAATATATGGTGGATGCCAGTCAGACACATCCTTGAACATGCATCACCCATTGGAGACAGAGGTGTGGCAGCATGGCTGTTGCTTCTTCATGTTTCGGGATCCCAAGCATCTGATAAGATGGAACCTACAAATATAATGGTTTTCACTTTACTATTGCACGAGTATTGAGCTGAAGAAACAAAATCCACTGCAACCACAAAAGATGTGGCGACATGGGCGTGTCAGACGCGCAAAGTAACCGTCAAACTAACAGCTTTGGGTTCTTTATTTAGTTTAACTAAACATTATACATGCGTACCATGGCAACAAAACGGGCAGTACAATATTGTGTTCTACTGTTTAAAGGTGTAATAATGAGAAATCCTAAAACTGATATTTATTTGATAAATTACGCAAAAGGACATATCTGAGACAAAAGTTCATTCTCTTTTATATAGAGACCGAGTCCCTCTAGAAGCTTCTTTCTCAGCCTGCTCATGAGCCAGCTAATCACACAGATTCGCAGCTTCATACAATGATTCATCAAACAAAGGATCACCAACATTATGAAGGTTAGCTATGTTTGGCGTGAGAATGAACTTCTCAATCTCGCTTAGATTGTCAATCTTTGCATACACATAAATGAGGTCAGTTTCCACTTTAGGTTCTTAGGTCTTCTGCCTAACCATCGACAAATACCTAACCAAATCATGATAACACTCATTATCCTTAGCAACACGAATAACATCCAAGAAATGAGTAGCATCTTTAGCATGCATGAATGACTCTATTGCATCCCTCACTAATCTATCCCTAAGTTGAGCTTTCGCCACCTGGCTCCATACAATATTTTCCTCAACATGGTATGCGAACTCCACAACCCGTGGAATACTTTGGATATCATCCAACCATACATTGACTGCTTGAACATGTAAGTTAAATTTCATAAATATAGCAAATGCTTCTTCATACAATTGTGCTTCTACTGTAACCACTCCAACAACAGGAATGTCAAAATTATCTAATATGTTAATGTAATCCATAATTTTGGATGGATCAGCCTTAATGGCTGTCAATATAAGCAGGTTTTGCTAATTAAAATTACCGCCAAAAGCAGATTTTTGAAGAACAATCTTTTTTAGAAGCTCGATTACTTCATGGGGAAGATCAGCAGTCATAAAATCCTTAACAGCACCGGAAACCTGTTTTGGACTTTTGCTACCAGGTAATGAAGTTGAGACAACTTCATCAATGAGTTTTCTTCTGTATTTATTCTCGGGGTTAAGAACCTTCTCCCAGAGATCACCATTCATTATCTCAACAACATATCTAGATAAAACTTAAATATTAGTAAAAAATATATAACAACGTTACTTATTAATTTGTATATGCATACAGACATACCTCAAGATGTTCTCTAGACTGAACTTGAAGAACCGCAAACAGATGTGTGTATGTCTGAGTGACACGTTTCACTTGACCCTGTGCAAGATGAAGCTTAGCATCCAACATATCTTCTTGACACATACGTCAATGGAGATCCCTTGAGGAGCTGATACTTATCACACATTGACGAATCTGGCTTTGATCGTGTGTGAAGGATGATCCATGTTTGAGGCCCAGTGCGTGGTGCAAACCTTATCGAAACTGGCTACGGAGTTACCAGGAGGAGAGGAGAAGCAAGTTACTATAAATCAATGTTCTTGCAAACCTGTTGTTAAGCCAAATTGTATTAGCAGTCACTTCACTGATATTGTTGTACCTGCTTGTTCATCATTTTTTAAACAAATATGAAAATCATCAGCAACTTACTTGTAACTATGTTTAGATAAACTAAGAGTAGATTAATTACTAATTTACTCATTCTATTAAGGTAATATGTATAAAAACTTTGAGATAAACTCATGATTTGTTGCCAGTGTATATTGGAACCAGATAAACTCAACTAATTTACACTTGTTATAACCAAGACCCTTTGGTTTGCTTGATGGTTATTCTGTACAGATATTATAGATGGTTATCTGTTGTTAATCATTGTTAATAAATCTCAAGACGCTTAATAACTCGGGCGCACAATCCAAAAGGAGTAATCTTTAGGCTCGAATGAAAAGGGACTTTTTTTTTAATCGTTTTTCCTTCTTGGCCAGGTTCAATTGTTTCTCTGTTTGTGTTGTGTGTGGTTGAGGTGTCATATAGATGAGCTTGATATTATGCCATTTTATAGAAGAAAAGATTATTCTGGTGATGATGAAGATAACTACTATAAGTATTACGGGTAGGTAATGTAGATTTTCTTCACGTTTCTTATGGTGGTTATTGTCTACCATATTATGCTACCGATTGCTTTGTACATATCTATGGCTTGTTCGTGTTAGTCAGGTTTTCTTTATGATTAGAGATGATATAGCATGTACGATGAATCAACTGAGTCAAGATTCAATATTAATGAGGATTTGGGTCAAGTGAAAATGAAGTATGTGTTTTCTGATAAAACTGGTACATTGACTGAAAACAAAATGGAATTTCAATATGCAAGCATTGCGGGTGTAGATTATGGTGGGGAAAAAACATATTACTATGAAGAACAAAGTGGATATTATGCTGAAGGTATTAATTTTTATAATGCTTATGCTAATACTCAAAAGTACACATCAATATTTTGTTCTCTAAAACTTCAAGCTACTTTCTATATTGGCAAATTCAACAACCTAAAAAGGAAAAGGGTCGATTTAGAAGATATTACGACATTTTTACATTATACATACCATAGCAGTCAAGCAATGCCTCGTGTTAGCCTAAGCTTCAAGGTATTCTCGGGTTTCACTAAAGTCGCCATTGTCAATCGCGATCACAGGGGTTTCTTTATTCGACTACAAAACAAACAAAAATTTATAAACTCTTATTATACAATCATATTTTTGTTTCTGAACTAAGATAAAGATTATACGTGATCTTGCCCATCCTTATGTGCAATTATATCATGCAGCGCGAATAGAATTACTAACCGATATATCTCATAATCCTTACCACTGGTGTAGTAACCATTATGCACAGATTTGTTGGAATCTCAGCTTGTATATCTTTTGTGCATATCTCTGACTTATATCTCATAATCCTTACCACTGGTGTAGTAACCATTATGCACAGATTTGTTGGAATCTCATCTTGTATATCTTTTGTGCATATCTCTGACTTGAAACCTTTAATCAAATTCAATGCATAGAGACATAGACGGATTATACAATTAGACAGTTGCATAGATACTTAGGTAAATCAATAGGTAAAGAACGTTGGAATGTAATACTTTCTTTACCTCACATACTCCTCTATATTGCTGCTTAAAGGCATTATATCAGTCTCGGTATCTCTGCACTGGATTCAACTGGTGATTCAATGATATCTCAAAAAGTTTCATTAGGGTTTTGAGGGAAAAGATGCGTAGATTTTTTCTGGAATTAAATTTAAGAAAAGATATTATGATAAGTGCTATATTTAAAATACTAAACTTAAGGTTGGTTGCATAAGTTTATAGATTTACAGTTGTAAGATATAATCCAAAATAATGTGTTGGTCTAGTGGTTATCATGTTTATTAATATTACCAACACCCTAGGTTCGAATCTTGCAAGTGACCAATTTTTTAAAAAATTAAATCCGATTTTGATTAATTATATTGCAAAAATATGAAAATTAAATAATAGCTAATTAAATTAAAAATATTGCTTAGTTTATTAATAGCTTAGGTGGACTAATGTGATGACATGGCACTAAAAATAATTACTGGGCAATGAGGTGGCGTTTATGTGGCATTATCTACGTGTAACGCCTCCTGTTATATATAATATAGATATATATATATATATATATATATATATATATATATATATATATATATATATATTGTTTATATTTAAAAATTAAAAAAAAATGATAAAAAATTCAACGGCACCAGAAAAGTGGTGTTATAGCTAGGGAGAGGTGTTTTGGTGCCATAGAAAAATCTGGTGCCAAAGGAAAAAGATGCTGAGGTGGCACTACTTTTTTCATGGCACCACCCACGGCACGATCCATGGCACCAACTATACCTAGCGCTATTAGCAGGATCTTTGGTGACCACCAACTACTAATCCAAATTACATTGAAAAAGGCAATATTATGTGTGATAGGAACATGTGAAACAAGGACAGTTGAGTTAATCATACAGTTGACATGTTGCAAACTTGCAACTAGCAAAGATGACTAGATATATGTCGAATCTTGAGACTAGTACAAATCTATAAAAAAATGTCACTCTGAATTGAATGAACAATAAACATTTATATCTAGGTTCATCAACCACGACATAGTTATTGTTTTCAACTAACTAGTACTAGTTTCTATTGGCTCCAAAATCTATACTACTTAAAGCTTATCCCCTTAATTTAATGCGCAAGGGGGTTGTGCACAACCAAAAGTACCGTACATACATCTTTATGCATACCAAAATAACTACAAATGATTTCGGTTTAGTATGCCCTCATATTCAATGCAAATTCAGTTTGGTCTATGAAGAGGCTCGAGTTGAAAGAAATTTCCAGTTTGGTTTATGAAGAGCCTCGACTTGAATGAAATATAACCCTGGATTGAATGCTCGGACGTTCACACTAAACACGTATTCAATGTTGGAAGCACAAAAGGGCTGCCAATTTGCAACCTCAAAGAATATGGATCAATCTACAATTAAAACCTTACTAAATGGAACCTGCATAAATAAGCCTTACAACCCATTATCTGCACAGTCATTGTGGGTAGGCATACAAGTAAAAAAAGGACCGTTATCTCTATAATTATGGCCGTAGAAAACGGAGGACCAAATGCACTATTGTTACTGGACGAATTGAAATTGGATGAGACCGGCACGATCGTAGTGATGCTTTGTAGGATGTGGGATATAAATGCTCCTTCAGGCCGATACTTGAGCACTGATTTCTTGGTGTCCGATGCTAAAGTATGTTGACATCCATCACCATGTGTGAAAAACCTGAATAATGCCAACATGTAATACAAAAGTTATGAAATGTCTGTTGTTTGTCAATTTTTTCTTACATACTTTTTATGCAGGGAAATGTTATCCACTGTACCGCCAAGGCAACAGTAGCTCACAATTTCTTGAAGTTAAAAGAGGGTGCTATATATTCGGTCAAAATTTTTGTAGTCATGCAAAACAAAGAAGATTTTCGTATCAGGAAGGACGATACGTTCATGCTTGAGTTTAATGGATCAACAAGCATAAGGAAATCTTTGGTTATCTCTAAGGGATTTGTTAGGTATCCGTTACAATTGGTTGATTTTGATCATATAAAGCCCACAGAAAACAAATATCTCATTGGTAATGTGCTGTTTGTTTAGGTATCTTAAAATTAATTGTTTTTAAATATTGTTGCTATAAAAGCTTTTACCTTTCAGATGCTGTAGGTTATGTGACAAATGTGGGTAGGATGAACTACACCAAAACAGGAGCCAAAAACCTTGATTTCTACTTGGCGAATCATAGGTTGAAATTTATATTTGTTGCAAAGGATGTTGTGAAAATGAAATTTTTTTTGCCAATATGTATTAGGAAACTTACTGTTCTTTTGTTTCGATTCCCTTTGTAATCAGAGGCCAGTCCATACGGGTGACCCTGTGGGGATGGCTTGCTGATGTGTTGATTGAGAAGAAGGCGACGCACGTTGGCATGTGTCCTGTTGTGGTGACTTCAACCTCTGCAAAGCAATATAACAGTAAGTGGCTTATGGACTATTTACCTTTTGCATGTTCAACACTTTTCATTTACACATTTAACCTTTGATATTACCTTCTAGATAAGCTCTATCTATCCAGTAGTTCATCCACCCAACTCCTAGATTCCGTCGACATTCCTGCGATTAAAGAATTGAATACAGAGATTTGGTGAGAAGCTAATTCTTATTATTGAATATATCCTAAAACCAGCAAAATTTAACAAATCATACAATTGTTTGTTAGCATCACTGATGCTTCAAAAGGATCTTTGCGGGTAGACAACTCTGAACCAAGAGAAGGATCTATCGAGAATCTTCTTATGTGGGCCCGAAATAAAAAGAATGATGTATGTATTATTATGCATTCGCCATCTCTATATTATCTTTATAGTTCACAACATTTACGAATCTAATTTATACACAGTCTGCCGCTTTCATAATTAAGGCCAAGATTGATAATGTGCGTACTAGAAAGGGATGGAATTTCCCATCGTGCGGGGGAGACAACTGCAGGAAAGGGGATACTAGAAAGAATGGGAGATTTTGGTGCGAGTCATGCAGCAGACCAGTTGAATACCCGGTAATAAGGTAATGCCATATTTGCATTTTATATTTTGATTGTTTGAATGTATTATATAAAATTGCTCACCTTGACATTTACCATGCGCTGAATGTTTCCTTCAGGTATCGTCTTGAACTTGGTATCTCTGATGCTACCGAGCAGACTGTGGTGGTCCTTTTTGATGATGCGTCCGTTGGATTGATCGGGTTCCCAGCTTCGGCGTTAGTGTCGGATGAGGATGAGGTACATTTATAAATCCCCGCTTATATACAATATATTACATCGTTCCCATTACTCACGGCTTACTCTACAGTGTTCAGACGATCATGCAAACTTGCCATCACCTATATCTGACCTCATTGGGACAACACACATGTTTGAAATCAAATCTCACACGTATTATGAATATGGAACATTCGAGAGTTTTATGTGTTGGGAAGTTGACCCGCATAATACATCAGCTGAACCCACAAGCGCAATCACCGTTGATAATGAAACCGCTGTTACATGCTCATCATCCAAGTCACCCGCTCGGTCGCCAACCCTCACTACACCGTCCAAGCCTGTAGAGGATAGGAAACGAAAAAGGTAGTCGAAACCAAAAAAAAGAAAATAATACAACATGTATTTGTATAAAGTCACTTACTGATAGAATTCCATTGTTTGCAGGGTGGTTGTTGATGATTCAACTACAAAACATGAGCTGCTGCCGGTTAATGATGTACAAGGTGATGCGTCTGATATTGCAAGTAATAATACATCTTCAACATCCAGCCCACCGTTCAAACGGCTGATAAAGACCAACCATGCAAATGATAATAAAGATGATAGGTCAGCGATCTTAAAACATTTGGGTGACAACAAAATATCTTTACCCTATCTATCTTACTACTACATTACATCTAACATAATAATCATGTTCCGTTGTATGCAGTGTTGATATTGATAATTTGGACGCGGTTGTTGAACTGATAACTGTCGACATTGAGCAGGATGGTGATAACAACACCCGGCCCGTCAAGAAGAAACAGAGATGGTTAGCACATATTGACTTACACTTTTTTCCGCTAACCCTTTTACGTTTGCCTGCATAATAACACGTTTCTCCCTATATATTTTGTAAACAGGTTTGTGGTTGAAGAATCTGAATGACCCCATCCAATGAGCGCCCCATCAAGCCTTTATAAAACGAATGCTTTTGACAATAATAATACATTTGATAAAAACTACTCTTGGGATTTTGTTTTACTTTTGTTTTAATTGTTGTTTGGAAGACACAATAATTAGCCGTTCCATTACATTTGGTTTTGTTTTTTTCTGACAACATGTTTTGGTTTGCCATCAAACAAAATATTGTTTGTTTTTGTGCTAAACTCCATTTCAGGTACCTCCAAGATGAACATAATGTGGCTTTGGACAATTTCTACATGAGATCAAATAGCTATGTGTGTTAGTAATGCCAGATGACTATGAAAGCAATTGTGGTTCTTTTGATTTTTCCATCAGACATTGTTACCAAGTGTAATGTTTAATGTACAAGATATTTGTTTAGGCATCTTAAAATTATTAATCTTTTTTCAGTTTCTCCATCAGACATGGTTACCAGGTGTAATGTTTCATGAACAAAATAAATATGTGAATGAACCATATATTTATATTAATGAAAATAATATCTATGTCGTTTACTACTTTTCCTGTTGTATCCCCTTTTTTAATCACTCCTATAACCCTTTCATGTGATGAACATGTAACCAAACATCCAATTAATGAATCCTATTTCTGTATAATTCTCTAACTCTCCTATAGTATCCCCTATTTTCATTCACTCATATAACCCTTAAAATAATTGATCAACTTAAAGTACACAACGGGTCATCTAAATTCATGAATACATGTGATTGATTCATTGTGAATACTTAATAAAAAGTTTTACAACTTCCTTTCACGCTAAGCTATTATGTACAGGTATACAATCACCAAGATTGCCTAAAATTGACTTTATTATATACCTAATGAATTAAATAATAATCTGACCAAATAAACCGTATATATAACTATAATACGGGATAACTGCCAAAACAGTTTTAGGGTTTCCAAGTTGTCAAATTGTGTCCCTCAATTTCCGAAACTAAATTTCTGATGAACATAACTTCAGCAGAATCATAACTTCAGCATTTTCCACACTATTTCAGCAGAAACATAACTTCAGCAGATTCTACATTATTTCAGCAGAAACACAACTTCCTTTCACGCTAAGCTATTATGTACAGGTATACAATCACCAAGATTGCCTAAAATCGACTTTATTATATACCTAATGAATTAAATAATGATTGTAACATTATGTTTGGTATGAATTATATGAGTTTGAAACCCTCCTTCTATTTATATGTATTTATACCATCCACTACATATGTTTACTTTACACATACATTATTATTTTATACATGACAAGTGTGATATAAACTTATCTTATAAGGCAATTTTTTAAACATGTTTATTCCTGCAATATTTTATAACAATTAAGAGTTTCTTACTTTCTACATATGTTATATAGATGAACCATCCTGAATTTGTGTGTTATACATAACAAGTTATTATTTTATATTGGAAAAAAATCAGTCTCATTATTAAAGCAATAATAAGAATCATAAAAACCTGTAGATACTTACCATAGAAGCCTGTTCATTGTTCATTACACTTATTGCATCAGTTCACCACTAGAATCCCAAGAGATGCTTTAATATACATCTTGCTTCTATATCTTTCCAAACCTGCAAGGTTATGTGTTGCATAATTGATACATATCATCCAAATACTAAATGAATACAGGTACATTTCAATTTAACAAAATACTATACCTCCCAATTATGTATATGATTAAATCCATATTTGTTTTTCCGTTACAGGGTCAGAAAATGATCATGCTCATGTTCCATCCCTGTCAGACATGTTGCAGAAATCTTTCGTTATTGATTCGAAAACAATTGTCAGTGAAAGTGGAATAACACAAAGCTATTGTGGTTTGCGGCTAAATGAAACTGTCAAATCATTTACAGGTATACACCAGCGCTAAACATTCACTTGCATTATTATAGTGCAACATTGTTGCAACAATTGATACCTGATTCGCGTGTTCACCGTAATTTGTTAGGACAAACATCACGCTCAGGGGGTGATTTACCAGATATGACAGCGAATCAAATGGCTTATGCTTCAAATCAACCCTTTATGTATAAAAAAAGAAGATCAGCAGGTGTTTAACTAACCAAATTACATTTGGCACACAATTGTTTCCGTAATAATGAATAATACCTTAATGTTATTCATACAGGGACGCTCTCACAGCGTGCAGCTAAAAAAAGCACACGGAGCCGCACATGCATCTGCAGGTAATTTCATATTTAATAATTCATGCCTTATGTTATTTGATGGATAAAAATGTTGTTATTCCCAATAAAATTTACCTTTTTTGGCAAGGTGTTTCCGTTGTTTACCATGATATTGGGCATCCATCATTTGAGTGTCAAAATTGCAAAGCGATTATGTGGTATCAGGAGAGAAGCGATAAATCAAAGAGCGCCTCCAACCCAACCTTTTCCATTTGCTGTCAAGAGGGAAAACTTCTTTTTCCAAGATTTAATGAAACGCCTTCACCTCTTAAAGAGTTTATGGACTATAATAATCCTGCAAGTTTAAGATTCAAAGACCAGATCAGGGTATATAATGGCATGTTTTGTTACACATCTTTTGGAGCAAGAATAGACCATTCAATTAACACGGGCAGGGGTCCATATACCTTTAGAGTAAATGGCCAGAGCTATCATCGAATAGGTTCTCTTCTTCCAACACAGGGAATTCAACCTAAATATGCACAGCTATACTTTTTTGACACTGGAAATGAAGTGAATAACCGAATGAGAGCTTTTATAGACAAAGATGGGGGATATGTGTTAGATCCAAGTATAGTAGCGAGCTTAATTAAAATGTTTGATCAATCAAATTCAATTGCTAAGGCATTTCGAATGGCTCGGGATTGGTGCGAGAACCACAATGCAGCCACCTTCAACTACGGCTGATAAGTGGACAAACTACATCTCGGCAATACAACGCACCAACCATGGCCGAAATAGCAGCTCTAATTACTAATGACTTTGGTGATGGTATTCCTACAAGAGATATTATTATAACTAACAGGGATGAAGGTTTGAAACGTATTTCTGAGTTGCATTCAGAATACATGTCACTTCAATATCCATTGTTATTCCCATATGGGGAAGAAGGATTTCATGAAAAGATACCATATTACAACAACATGTCTGTACGCAAGACCAAAAGGGCTTTTGTCACAATGAAGGAATACTATTCATATATCATACAACAGCGAAATAACCAAGGTACTACATTGCTTAGAGGTGGGCGATTATTCCAACAATACTTGGTGGATTCATATGCGGCTGTTGAAGGACAGAGGCTAAAATGGACCAGAAAAAATCAAGATACGTTACGCGTTGATCTATATCATAATGTTTGTGACGCTGTAACAAGGGGGATACAAGTGCAGCAGGACTGGGAAAACGAATCGTTCTGCCAAAAAGTTTTATAGGCGGTCCAAGGTATATGATGCAAAACTACCAGGATGCAATGGCTATATGCCGGACGTATGGGAATCCAGACCTGTTCATCACGTTCACTGCTAATCCAAAATGGCCCGAGATTGCAGAAATGCTAAAGCACGTCCCGGGCCAAAAAGTACATGACCGTCCAGAAGTGGCAACACGTGTGTTCAAGATTAAACTTACTGAACTGTTAAACGACCTTACAAAAAATCATATTTTTGGCAAGTCACGAGGAGGTAAACAAAAATTAACCCATACTTTTAATCTGTTTACTCTTTTATATTTACATTGTGTAT
Source organism: Chrysanthemum seticuspe (assembly GCA_019973895.1). NCBI lineage: Eukaryota > Viridiplantae > Streptophyta > Magnoliopsida > Asterales > Asteraceae > Chrysanthemum > Chrysanthemum seticuspe. Next base: position 309,849,724 of record BPTQ01000006.1, read on the forward strand.
TATCTTATGTTTGTTTACGATTATATTTCAGTTGTGTATGTCATAGAATTTCAAAAACGTGGGCTGCCACATGCTCATATCCTACTGTGGCTAGAAGAAGAATTGAAATGCAAAACCCCATCCCAGATAAATGATATAATTACAGCTGAGATACCATGTCGAATCAATGATCCGGATGGGTATAAAGTAGTAACTGAGTTTATGTTACATGGACCTTGTGGTAAAGATGAAAAAAAAGCCCCATGTACAACTGAGGGTAAGTGCTCAAAACATTTTCCTAAACCTTTTGTGGTTGAAACAATTTTTGATAATGATGGTTATGCTATTTATCGCCGGAGGAATAATAACGCTCACCATATAAAAGGGAAATTCAAATACGATAACAGATATGTGGTGCCTCACAACCGTTATCTCCTCATGAAATACCAGGCCCACATTAATGTGGAATGGTGCAACAGATCCAAAGCAATTAAGTACTTATTCAAGTACTTAAATAAAGGTCCCGATAGAGCCACAATTGTTATACAAGAGAATGTAAAAAATGATGGTGATACAGCAAATGTACAAGTTTTGGAGGTTGACGAAATAAAGAACTATTTGAATTGTTGTTTTTTTAGCTCCATGTGAGGCGGTGTGGCGTTTGTTTTCATACGACATACATTTCTCATATCCGTCTGTTATGAAGCTGAATTACCACTTGCCGAATCAGCACGCAATCACACTACGTGACTCGGAAAGCTTGCCCGCCCTAATTCAAAGAGAAGGTATCGACATGACCATGTTCACTGATTGGTTTGAATTAAACAAGCGTAATACAGATGCGAATCAGTATACGTATGCTGAGATACCTACACATTACGTGTGGCATGAGAAAGACAAACTGTGGAAAAAACGCAAATTGCAAAAATGCATCGGGCGGATTGTTTACTCGCACCCGGCGTCTGGAGACCGATATTATCTTAGAATGTTGTTGAACATTGCAAGAGGTCCTGATTCTTGGGAAAAACTCATGACTGTTCACGACAAACTATGTTCGACTTTCAAGGAGGCATGTTTTGTGTATGGCCTCTTAAATGATGACACGGAATGGACATATGCTATATCAGAAGCAAGTGTATGGATGTTTGGACCACAATTACGTGACATATTTGTAACAATTTTAATATTTTGCGATGTTAGCAGACCTTTAAAATTTTGGGAAGAAAATTGGAAGTTTCTATCAGAAGATCTTCTACACAAGAAAAGGAAAATGTTCAATTATCCTGACTTGGAGTTGACGGACGAGCAACTAAAGAACTATTGTTTGATAGAGATCCAAGAGTTATTAAATAGAAATGGTAGATCTTTATCTGAATTCCAAGACCTACCAGTGCCTGACCCAAGGTTACTAACCAACATGGACAATCGTCTCATACGTGAGGTGTTGAATTATGACATGAAACAGAGTAAGATTGAACATCAGCAACTTCATTCATTGTTAAATCCCGAACAACGTTTAATCTATGAAGAGGTGATTGAATCTGTCCATGGTAAAAAAGGGAATTTTTACTTCGTATACGGTCCAGGCGGAACTGGAAAGACGTTTTTATACAAGAGTATCATCTCAAGATTAAGATCGAAACGCATGATAGTGCTCGCTGTTGCATCTTCAGGTATAAATTTATACTATGTTTTAAACAGTCAACTATTTTAAAATGGATAAAAATTTGTTACTGATTAACACTTTCAATTTGGGTAGGAATAGCTTCATTGTTACTACCAGGTGGGAGAACCGCGCATAGCCGTTTTGTTATACCGCTTGAATTATTAGAGAACAGTACATGCGGCATAAAACAAAATACACATATGGCTGAACTCATACAGGAAGTTAAACTTATTCTATGGGATGAAGCTCCGATGACTCAAAAATATGCTTTTGAAGCATTGGATAAGACGCTCAAGGATATTTTAGGATATCATGATCCTGACAGTAGGAATCGAATATTTGGAGGAGTGACAGTCTTGCTTGGAGGTGACTTTCGACAAGTTTTGCCAGTTATACCAAAAGGAAGCAGGGCAGACATTGTTCAATCGTGCATAAACCAATCTGAACTATGGAAGCATTGCAAAGTATTTAGACTTACACGTAGCATGCGTGTCAACGAGTATACTGAGAATGGGGAGCTTGATACTCGAAAACAAGATTTCAATAGATGGGTTTTGGCTGTGGGGGATGGAAACGTGCCGGCAAAATGCAAAGAAGGAGAGGACGACCTAAGTTGGATTGACATTCCTGAAATGTTCCTAATTAAATCGTGGGATTGTCCAATAAAACAGATTGTCACAGAGACATACCCTGATTTTACAACGAGGCAAACCGACGATGTGTACCTCAAAGAAAGGGCAATACTAACTCCTCGGAATGATGACGCTGATGACATCAATGAGTACATGTTTAAACAGTTATCAGGGGAATCTGTTATTCCCATCCAGCATAACGCGCCACCACACAGCCACCATCATTCACCACGCGACACCACTAACCAAGCTAAAACACCCCACCATCATCCTCATTTCCTCAGATGCTTACCGGTTTTAAGTTTAAGTTTCTTCCTGTATATTACAATTAAAATTGTCACATAAGGAGCCTAAAATCAAGTCAACAAATTTTCTAATAACCAAAACTTAACTATAAACCTTAAAACAACCAAGATTTCGCCTGAGAAAATCATACTCATTCTTAACACATAATTGGACTTTCAAAATATTAATTGTAAATGGTTTTGAACATTATAAGATTCGTTAAAAACAACAATCCAAAGTGATAAAGAAATTCATGTTCTTTGTTTCAAGACACCATCATCATCCTAAACACTATCCATAAAAAACTTCAAACTCTTAGAAATTTCTACCGATAAGTAAAACATATGCTTATTTGTTCAATTTAATCGAAACAAAAATAAACCCATATCATTCTTAAATCAATAAACATCATAAACCAAGTAACACTCAATAAATTCAAACATTTAAATATGCACGCTTTAATTTGATCATAATGAAATCGAATACCTGAAATATTGGAATCAATCGACAGATAATCGGATCCTTTATCATAACCCTCAAAAAAAATATATTGATTACTATTAATCTTGATCAATTTTGGCTTAGATTAAAAACCCTAAATATGTTATTTAGGCGTTATTCCGTATTTTTACCAAGTGTGAGAGATGTGTGAGAGAAAAAGTCAACCGGATTATACTTTACCCTTTTTAATATATATTAAAAAAAATTAATAATAATAAAAATGAAAATACTTAAACATAATCTGATTATAACATAAACATAACTGATCATAGATCAGTTCCTTCCATTAAAAAAGTTAAACAAGTTACATAACCATTATTGACATAAAACCTACATTAACCCAACCAACTACATACATCAAAAGACAACAGAAACTACCCAGCATGCCCTAATCTTCATCATCAGAACTTTCAGCTTCATCCAGCTTCTCCAAAAGCTCCTCCTTCTCCAACAAGCTTTGACGACACAAAACAAGCAGTTGAGCCAACAGATCAAGTTTCCTGCGATCCTTCAGTTGTATTTCAAGGATAGCATCATGACCAGTTGCTGCCACGACATTGAAACGAGAAAAAGTGATAGCCGTCTCATTGATTGTCTGCTCCTGTTTGTCAATCACTGCCCTTAACTGACTGCTCTCCTCCCCAATACGAGCAATAAAACCTTCCTCCTCTGCTTTAGCGTGAGTTATCAGTAGCCTGAAAGCATCAACAAGTTTTCCAGTTTGAGTGAGAGATTTCAATTCATCGAGATTTGGTGTGGCTGACATTTTGATTTTAGAGTTACTGTGGATAGAGTTGTGTGTTAAAATTAGGGTTAGATATAATTGATCTTCGATTATATATACACAAAATTGTGTGGTCATTATAATTAAGGTGGGTATACAAGAATTTGCAAATAAAACAACACAAACACAATAATTAAGGTTCGTAAATAAGAAGTTGCAAAAAAAAAAACAACACAAAGACACTGAAGAGGCATTGGATCATTTAATTTGGGTGTTACTGGAGACTTTGAAGTTTCCATGCATAAATGAGAAATGCAGTATTTAGGAAGATGTCCAACATTGCAATATAACACCCTCAATTATACATTTGATATAAAACAAACCCTGCATACACAATGCATTACAATTAACGTCCTAACCTTAAAATACATGCTTATAATTTATAAATCTTCGTTAATTAAAAATTTCGTAATAAAAAAAACAAGCAAAAACACTAAAAATTTTAATACCATCAAAGATATCTAAATAAAATTTACTAATTAAACTCATTCATTTTTTTAGCATTTGACTCTTCCTCACGAACACCGTCCTTAGCTTCCCAAAACAAAGTTACTAATTTTTCAAGCATTACACGATGCCTCTCTTGCGTCTTTCTCAAAGCATCAATCGAATCTAAAGCTACGCCACGATGACCTAACGCTTCCATGTTCAAAATCATCGTGTTGTTTTTAGCCATTACACGCCTCAAATGATGACAACAATCAAAAAGCAACTTTGATAATGCATCATCTTCACATGCCTGTTGCACAAACCACAAACGCATACAATCATGCAATTTTGATGATCCTGAAATATTCATCAAATTCTCTAACAACTCAAAATTTGCCATTGAAGAGTACAAATAGTTATATAATTCCTAATAACAAAAGACACAAATAAATAAGAAACAAAACACTTATGTAACTTACTCAAATTAAAATACTACATATGAAAAGACTATGTTAATAAAAACTTTTAATGGAAATAAAGTAATGTAAATACAAAAGTAATTATAACATTATTAGGCATCTAAGTATAGATTCCACAAAGATAATATAAACTAAAATAATGATAACATTATTAGCCATCTAAATAATAAATAAAATGCAAGTTCTCTAACATGTATCTAAATACCATCATATACAACATTATTGGTAAAAACATGAACCCTCAACCACTAGACCGGGCATCGCACGGGTTGAATGAAGCCTCGTTAAAATAAAAAAGTTTGCCAAAAGTACCACATGCTCTTTTCTTTTCTTTTCATTTCTTTATTTAATGAAAAAGTCACGCTTTGAGAAATACTACGTATATATCATAGAGTAAAGATCCAGTGAAAAGAATACCTAAAATGAAAAGAGTGAAAAGTAATTCTAACAACACATTTTAAATTAGGAGGGAAAATTTGAGTGAAAATGCACCCACTTTAGTAAGTGCATCTAGATTATGTGGTTATATGATTTCTTCTTATCTTTATCATTTTAATTATTCTTCTCATTTGATCCTAACTCATATATTATAGTCATAAATCTTGCATTAACATATATCATAAATTATATAAAAATCAAATAAATAAATTTGATCGTTTATTTTTTCATTAAATTTAATATACACACTTTCATTTCTATTTAAAAAACTTTAATATCTCACAAACCGTTAATTGTTACCGGGAATGAATTATACAATTGCGACGAGAATTAAATCTTCTGGAGCACTTCCATATATTTTTGAGAAATTCTTTTTCCAAAATTTGTATGTGACTATTGAAATTTATGTCTGTAAATAATCATATGTGATTTGTAAAGTCAGAGTTGATTTGTTATTGTAAAAATCACATATGATTGTGATTTGGAAGATTACATGTATTTTTAAAATAAAAAATCAGATGTAATTTTACAAATTACATGTGATTTTTCATGACGTAAATTCCAACACAAAAAAAGTTCGTGTCTAATGTATATCGAAGCGGCTATCTACTAAACGATACAAATATTATCGTTACGATGATGGATTTTTCATTTTTTAACGATCTATCATCTGCAATATATTTTATTTTCAAGAAAAATTAAATAGTCAGAATTTGTCCATTTTCATTTTTAAAGAACAAGTATATTTCATAAATATACATAACAAGGATTGGCCCGAAACCGCCGCGTTGCGGCGGGGCACTTGATATTTATCTGTATAACTGTTTGGCGGCGTGCCGCCGCATTGCAGCGGGGCGTTGTTTACCGTTGGTGATCTAGCTTTAAGATATACATGGCCCGAGTGTCGCTTATAAAATCATGCACAAAGTATCTCCAAAAAATATAAAAACAACACACAAAAAAGTGCTAAAACCTAGAATTTGTACCTGGATGTTGCCGGGGCGCATTTTTGGAAGCTGTATAAGCTTATGTGACCAAACCCACCCAAGAATACCCATTTCAGCCCACTTCAACACCTACTTCAGCCCCCATTTCAGCATCCCTAACCCACCCATCTGATCCCCATTTCAGCCCCCAATCTACAGGTTACCACAAATCTAAGTAACTGCTGTTGCGAGTCACGCATGTCACTTTTTTCATAATAAATTTCATTGATACACTGAATTCTATCTGACAAAATGACTCCAACCTTAACCATCCAATACATTCCCATAATGTGACCAATAGAGGTGCATTAAGTCACTGCAAAAGTTAGAAAAATCAGACACTATGACCAAAACCCGTTAAATGTATAACAGTAGAGAGGAAAATCTCCATAAAAATATTGTACCTTAAAAAGTAACGCCAATAATAGTCGCAATGTGTCGCCCACTCCACGCAATTCATTCCTGCACCAGTATCCGGGTAAGTTAAAATATGTTTTCTCATAGTTGCAGCCATAACCGTAGGCAATACAATGCAAGTGGCAAGAACATACTAAATATCAATTCCATAATAGGATTTCGGTAGTTGAAAAAAAGAATAATATATCTTATCCGTTTGACCCGTTGGACAAAGACAGTAAGTAAACCCACCCATCTAGTCATAAATGGGTCAAAATTGACAACTGTAATGAAAATGATCAATAAGTCTTGTAATAATAGAAAAAAACGTAGATGTTTGAGAATGATCAGTAAGGTGTCGTTTGTTTTTTCAGAACTTTTACCTCTTCATCGGCAAACCATGTCTGCAAAAGAAGAGGTACATTTAAGCTCTTCATCTGCAACAAGAAGACCGTTTGTTTTTTGTGCTATTGAAGTACTTCTTTTATTTTTCTTCTTTTTCTTCTTTTTTCTTTTTTCTTTTTCACTAGTATTTTTTGTGCTATTAAAGTAACCTTTTTTTTCCTTTTTCTTTTTCACTAGTTTTTTTACATTTTCGTCTGTTTTTTACATTTTCCTCCATTTTCTATGTTTTCGTCTGTTTTTTAATGTTTTTGTCATTTTTTTACATTTTAGTCCATTTTCTTACGTTTTCGTCCAGTTTTTTACGTTTTCGTCTGTTTTTTTACGCTTACATCTTTTTTTACGTTTTCGTTTGTTTTTACGTTTTCGTATGTTTTTACGTTTTCGGCTGTTTTTTTTTACGTTTCCATCCTTTTTCTTACGTTTTCTTCCTTTTTTTTTTATGTTTTCGTCCGTTTTAATCTTCTTACGTTTTCGTCTGTTTTTTAAGTTTTCAACCGTTTTTTAGGCTTTCGTCTTTTTTTACGTTTTCGCCTTTTTTACATTTTCGGCCGTTTTTTTACGTTTTCGTCTGTTTTCTTTCGTTTTCATTCGTTTTCTTACATTATCTTACGTTTTGTTAGGTAAGATAAAATAACGTACAAAAAACTTAAAAAATCATATGAAAATGGAGGAAAAAGTAAAATAAACACATGAAAATATAAAAAACGGATTAAAACGTAAAAAACGAACGAAAGCGTAAAAAACGGATGAAAACGTAAAAACGGACGAAAAGGTAAAAAAGGACGAAAAGTAAAAAAATTTGGCGAAAACGTAAAGAAATGGACGAAAACGTAAGAAAACTGACGAAAACGTAAAAAAATGACCGAAAACGTAATGGGACGAAAATGGACGAAAAAAACCGACGAAAACATAAAAAACGGACGAAAACATAAAAATATGATCGAAAACGTAAAAAAATAGGTGAAAACGTAAAAAAAAAAAGGTGAAAAAGGACGAAAACGGTCAAAAACGTAAGAAAACGGACGAAACGTAAAAAAACGGACGAAAACGTAAAAAAAGGATGAACACGTAAAAATAGACAAAAACATAAAAAAACATACGAAAACATTAAAAAACGGACGAAAACATGAAAAACGAACATAAACGTAATAAAGCGGACTAAAACTTAAGAAAACAGGCGAAATTGTAAGAAAACAGACGAAAACGTAAAAAAACGGACGAAAACATAAAAAAACGGACGAAAAAGTAAAAAAACAGACGAAAACGTAAAAAAAAGGGCGAAAACGTAAAAAAAGAGGCGAAAACGTAAAAAAACGGACGAAAACGTAAAAAAATGACGATAACGTAAAAAACGGACGAAAACGTAAAAAAAAGGCGAAAACGTAAAAAAAGGGCGAAAACGTAAAAAACGGGTGAAAACGTAAAAAAACGGACGAAAACGTAAAAAAACGGACGAAAACGTAAAAAGACGGACGAAACGTAAAAGAGATGTAAGATATTGAGAAAGAGATGTAGGGGTTGTGAGAATAGGTAAGAAGTGGAAAAGAAGAGATAAATTATGTCTGCATGGTAGAAGAGGAAATAAGAGATTTTAGCCTCTTATGTCTGAAAAAAAACAAACGGTCTTCAAGGAATACGTCTGCGCGCCTGCAGACAAAAGAGGCAAAGAAGAGCTTCTTTGAAAAAACAAACAAGGCTAAGTGTGGTAATAATAGAAAAACATCATGATCAATAACACTTGAAATCAAACTCTCATCTGTCAGAACTACAGCCTGTACATATAAATTTGATTAATTAATTGTGTGTAACCATAATCTAGCCAATGAATGTATGAAGTATAGTGGCGTGGTTGAAAAAACCAACCGTTGGCGTACCAGTAGTAGTGTAGTACCACTTGTGCAGCAAATGGTAGCAATGTTTTTAGTTGTTATCAACGTAGCTACAACATCATGTTTTTCTTTAGTTCTATCCGAAACTCTTGGCTCGTCGAAGTCATGTTCGAACGTCACGGTGGTGATGCTGCAACAACAAAATGTTGATGGCAGCATGTCAATTAACAAAATAGATAAATACTTCGTATGTCTTATATTTGTGTGTATAAGCAACTTGCATACCCATTGTAGTGGCCACCATCATTTACATCGAGCTTGATAGATGTATAGAGAAAACCATGATATGCCCATATATAAATGGATATAAATGGAGGACGTTAAAATTTTAAGTAGTTTTCTTGTTAAAAAAACATTAAGAGAGTAAGTAAACATATATAAGCAACAATTAATCACATATTAGCAAAACTGATATAAACTATCCATATATAATAAAACTTAAATTTACCAAGTGTGAATAATGGGGCTTATTTAAAAAATTAAAATAGAAAGAAGGTTGAAAAGCTACCTGGAATTGTAGGGGATGGATCTTGATGAGCCGGTGAATAAAGTGAAAGAAAGTCATGTGTGGGTTTCGCACCTGCAAATTCAACCGCCACATCAAAACTAAAACACGCGCCGTCCCAGGCGCCACCACACCAAACAACAAAAAACTTGTACTAAAAAATTGTTAACTGATTTTACCTGGCTCTCCGCGGGTACGGGGTTGAGAAAGCTCCAACTCAGCGCCGAAACCGAAATTCAGATTCTGTAAACTATTTATCAGTAGTATAATTTGAAAAATTCGGATTAGATATCGGGAAAATGAAAGTGAACGTTTGTAGATTCAAATTAGCTGTCCAGATCTAATAGGACGCAAGTAGATCGTGCGTGTGTATTCTATGCTGATTGATACAATATCTTATATCAAAATCTACTAACCAAAATATTAACACCATAATTCTGAATAACATATTTAAAGTACATTCAACTTTTTCGGGTTCGATTATTCAAGCTTTTAGCATAATTCACTTGCATGCGATAGATTATAGATATCAAAATTTAATGACTACGAAAATATCAAAATTCTGAAATAACAAAATTATGCTAAGGCATTCAAAATGATCATTTTTTTTTCATCTTTTAACAACATAATAACTAATAATTTGAAAATGAGTATATAAGCATCAGGTTTCGACATGGTAAAGTTGAATAAAAATTTAACGAAAATCACAATATCTTCTAGCAACTTAAAAATCCAAAAACATAACGCCAAGTATATAAACTGCAACAAAGACCGTCAAGGCGCCTATGAATCTCGAAACATAAGGGAAACAAATATCCCTTTGCAATTCGGAATCCTTTTTTTTCATATACTCCAGTACCAACATCACAATATAAGCACTTGAAATACTCGTAGCAAACAAATTTAAGTGAAGAATTATAACCCAAAGCATATACGTATGTCCTTAATATTATATAACTGAAGATGGTCGAAGCATAAACACGGATACCAAAAAACTCCGAAAACTTAAAACATAATTGCTGCATGTTGATTAACAGTTGCTGAATCTTCAAGCAAAAAAAAGAATAAGAACCCGCAAAATCAAAACCCGTCTCACAAACCCCAAGTCTATACATCTATCATTTGTTTAGGTACTAATACTCCATCCCTGTGAACGAAAAGGATGTAATGAATGAGATAGATTAATCACATGATCTAATATGATGCTTTGTATGCTATATCCATATCCTGAGTAAGGGTTTGTTTTAAAAAACTCTATTAGTGACATGCATTTTCACATGTTGCTTTCAATAGCCCTCCCACTACAATTGGAATAAGAACAATAAATATCGGATACCACCCATTATGATATCGAGACAGATAAATTCGGCATGTATTAGCGTATTACCGATATTTGATATCTCGATGCACCACTTTTGGTTCAATAGCCTCGTGCAAATATGCAAGGCTGCAAATTGCAAATAATTGTTTCATGAGATTTTTCATGAAAATCCCACATAAGAATAATAATAGAGTAGCTCATAATTGATATTAAGGTCGACGAAAAATAAAAACTTATGAAAGCTTACCGAAAATGCAATCTCTTCAAGAATTTCATACTAATAAAAATAACAATATAGTCTTTCTGTTTACTTCGATCTCTACCTCCGAGAACAAATTCAGTTAAGCATAGTCAACTTGACCGGATGTATCCGTTAATTGCTCAACCTGCAAACCCAAATGCATAAAATGAATAGCTGCTAAATCTAAGTATTTTATAACCTGTTTAAGACAAAAACAAACCTACAGAGCTTCTTTAGATGCCTGAAGTTGCAATAGCTTCAGAATGCAACATCCACCACGTTTACGTCTATTGTTTCTATGTGGCCTGCTACAACCCTCTTCTAATCCTGCATTGATACCTAGCACAATAGCAACCTAGCACATATACTTACATAAGCAATGGACCAACAGCACTAATGATTAAAAAGAATATATACTTACCACAAACCCAATTCTCTCAAGAGTTTGATCGAACACTTGGCGGGCAAAAACTCTAACACGACGCTTCTTACGAAGAGTAGGTCGTGCTTGCTGAATATTAAAACCATAACCTATTCAAAAACATAAGTCATACAATAAATTAGTCACAAATAAAATGGATCATACATGGTCATGAGCTTATTCGTAATGATTAATAGCAATAACAAAATCTTCAAAAATGACATGCTGAACCACTGAATAAAACAACCTGGTGTCAATGATTTAATTGGACCCTTTTTCAGGCTAGGTCACTTAAAATGGTTTAGCCCCCTTGCCATCCTCATCCACCGCACCACCACATAACCAACCCACCTTCACACCACCTTTTCCCTTTTTTTACACACAGAGAGATAGAGAGGAGGGAACCTCAGACAGAAAAACAACATGCCTACAAAAAACACAAACATAGAATTCATCAATCAAACTCAAAGAGTTATATGATATACGTATATTGCGAACATAGGCAGGCAATTTTTTCTGTAAACACATACCGCGAGTAACCTGAATGGGCAGAGTTTACGCTTCCTTCTTGGACCATACTTTAAAATATACACTCTTTTCTTTGAAGCCACAATTTCCTGAATGGAATTAAAGATCCTTGTTACTAAATTAAATTCAAATGTCAACTACTTTTATCATCCTTTTCAACTAAAGGGAAAGAAAAATGAACTTCAAATAAAGAAAACAAACGTTTGTCTCCAACTGAATGTCAGTAAAAGCAAAAATCTTAGAATACTTGCTCAAATTTTGAAGCTTTCTTTTTGCATCTTTCTCCAACGCCTTTGCCCACACCTCAACAGTCTCATTGTTCGCTTCGAAAATTGCCACATTTCATGACCAACGCATTCACATAGAAAAAGCAACTTTAAACATAATTATAGAAAAACCGAAAGTTAAAACTGGTTTCAAGTTGACGAAAACAAACTTACTACAGTGCTTAGTCCGTCAATACTTGTATCAAAGACCGTGCCAGCACTAATTCCAGCTAGTTTGTCCAGCCAATTACAAAAGAGACATAAGCCTAAAAAATCATATCCGATAAACATAAGCCTAATTCCAAAACTTCAGATAGTACAAAACCAAACAAAAAAATACCTTGAACCGATGCCATCTCCTTGTCAACTTTCGATTCAAATTCAGAGACAAAGCCCTTTGAACTCCTCATCTTCCGTGTTACAAAAGATCATATTATACCCGAAAATTACAAAACAATTAATCCAAAACTAAGAAACAATAAAACTGATACAAAGAATGATAAGCAACGATGGCCATCTCTTTTTCAACATTGGCTTGCATCTCACGCAAAGCAGCAGCCTCTTCTTCCATCTCTTTCAATACCTAAATCCAGATTCTAATTCATTAAAAATCATAAACAAATTACGATATAAAACAATTAATTAGACGATCATTAAGAGAAAGTGTAATTACATCAACAGTGTCCGGTCACCCTCCATCTTTCTTTCACCGGAGTATTGAATACCTGTGTTTGCAAATACCGTAATCCACAGAAACTTATCGTCTTACCGCAACCAAACAACGGAAAGAAACATAGCAGGCAACAAAAACACAACAACAAACAAAAAAACATACCACACATAGGGAAAAACATACACGCAAGGTTAAAGCAGCGATTACCTAATGCGGAAACAGCAGACAACGAAGAAGAGATACGAAGCGGCAATTGTCGAGAACGGTGATGAAGGAAATAACGCCACGTACAAATTAGAGAGACACGTATATGAGAAGAAACACAAACATGCCGCAAAACACGAATGGGTCTAGCAGGTGGGCTAAAGAAAAAAACGGCAGCCCCAAACGACACATATGGTCGCCGTTTCATATCCTCCTATTAATTATATAAACCATGTGTTGAGTTTATGATATATAAAATACAATAAAACATAAAGACATCAAGATTACACAGCGGAAGACTTAAAGATCATAAAAAATAAATTAATTAACTGAAAGTATGCATAACGTACCTCTTGCGAATATCAAATCTCTTGAGCAAGACCAAGAAGTGGATTAGAGAGTTGTCCCTTACCTTTCTACAACTCAAACCAATATGGTGTAAGAATAGTGTCTTACTACCACGTTCTTGTACACATGAATTAACCAACGAATCAAGCGATTGCTAGATCCAACACAAGTCCTCGTTTAAGAAAAACGAAACCAAACTCCCTTAAAAATGGGGTGTTCGGCCGAATATGGACAAAAGAGAGGAGAGGAGAGATCTAGGGTTAATTCAATGCACAAGTGTATGAAACCCTAGAACCTAACCCTCTTTATATACTAGTAGGTAAACTTAGGGAACAAGTTTATGAATTAGGGCTTTGGAAAGGCCCCTATGGCCGGCCATGTAGACAAGCCCAAATGAAATCCATAACTTTTCAAAGTTTTCCATTTCTAGTCCTTTCTCTTTTCATTTAACGGTCGTTAGTCATTTTTCCGTTAAATACTTAACGATCGTTAACCGGACTTAATGTGTAATAATTAATCGTAAACATAAACATTAATTATTAACTTTAATTCTCATTCGCTAATGTGTGCAATCCCGTGGTCACGAGTTCGAATCCGGACATTCACATGTTTGTAAATATATACATTTCCAACAGCTCCCACTTGGATATGTTTACAAAACGTGAAATGACATTGGTTAGCGTCTAGCAACACGCCAATGTCCTCGGTACAACTCGTGTATGGTTTTCTGGAGAAAAACCAAGTTTGATGATTCATCATCATATTCATCCTTTTGTTTCTAATACCATGTTAATAAGAATATGGATCTCACTCATTTCTTAATTAACTATTCTGTTTCTCGCTTTATGTGATTGATTAAGATTACCAATTCTTCTGAACATATTCCAGAAGACCTTGGGTATGGCCATACAAACATCTTAACAATCCTACGAGGGGCCCAGTAGTATTATACTTCAAAATAAATTTGAAGGAAACAAATCCCATTTTGACTACAAGCAGGATTCATAGATTTCGCAACATTTCTGAAAACAACCCTTATAACTACCAGTTACGTATAGCGTTAGATTGCTTCACAGAAATGCACTACATCCATGACATATATCTTGTATCTCAAGTCAGAGGATAAATATTCATGATATACTTAATGACTAAGATCCATAAAGTATCATCATTTGGGTGGGATAAGTCTTATATTCAATTCATTGAATATTATCTGAAATTAGTCATGCTACGCATCAATATACTTTCAAGTATATTCTAACTAATACTCAGATTTGTCTTAATTCAATATCATTCCCATGTTATTGATTGACAACGGACTATTTAGAATAACTTAAGTTATTCAAGGATTTAAACATGCAAATATAGGATACAATATTATAAATGAAATTAAACGTATACCGTACTTTAATTCATTATAAATAATAATTGTTCAACATCCTTTATCCAAATACTAAATAGATCAATGCATGATAATACTAGTTAATGAATTTTTCCACAAGTCATGAAAATCATACTTGTTGACAAGGCATAATTTCAATTAACTTTGATCTATAGGAATTTTGAGAATACTTATTTCAAGAATTCAATAAGTGAATTTCTTGTATATGTTTACACATATCTTGATATTGTCATATCATTCCATAAGGTGCGTGATAACCTGAACCACCCTTTTATGACAATCTTCTTTCAAAACTTTAAAGTTTTAAAGTATTCTTTATTCTTTAATGTATAATGCAACTATGCTCTTAGATGAGCATAACTAGTCAACATGGTCATCATCAAGGATACCGTGACTAGAATTGAGTGTCATCTCAATTATACTAGCATCATTGTGTACAACAATATGCTCTTTAAACATCCGTAAACTTTGAACAATTATAGTGTAATATTGGTGCCTACCAAACTCAAGTTTGTTGGCAATGACAATTATGAAATAATTGTCATATTTTCGTCCATAGAATCTAGGAGCATATCCAGACTGTGGAATGTGATTCTAAATCCAAACATATTCCTTTTAAAATATTTATTACACTAACAACTTTCAATGTTGTCAACTCATCTTGTAATCAAGCATGACACAACAATCTTACAACACAACATGATGTACATGATGAATCTTCAAGTTAAACTTTAAGATCTCATTCATATTATATCTTGTCAAAGATATGTATTTATCATGTTTTATTAGACTCATTTATTTTACCGCATATGTTTATAAACATATATTCCAAGGTTGTATGTCTTATTTCCAAATCTTACAAACAAAGTTTCATTCCCAATTAAAACTTAATTTAAGTGGAATGTAGTTGCCCATACAACATATAAGATTTAAGAAAATAATACTCCCACTAGCTTTCAGGAATACTTATGAGCTATCTTATTTTAATTATTAAATCAAACATGGATTTAATATTAAACATAAGAAACATCTCTTAGATGCTTGCATATATCCATTCATGGATTCTTGCAGTTTGTACATATCCAAGGATTATTTGAATTCATAAAACTTCTTTGTATTACTCATCGTCCTCGCAAAAGTAATTCCACAACAAAGAGTTATGACATTCATTGTCAAAATTTCATATCAATGAAACTAAGTATGACAATTATAATCTTTATACTTCTATTTAATGTATCTAGTAAAGAATATTCAATCATAGTTAATTGCTTAAATATGATTAACATTATTATCACTAGACATGCATTAAATATGTGTACAATATTGTCCATATGATTTCTACATAAAGATTTAAACCACTAGGGTTTCCATCCTTTGAAGAAACTCATATTCATTATTAAGATAAACCAAGTATCTAAAGTTGATTATCTTTATGGACAGCATCTCAACATTCATAGTATGATTGATTTACCACAATTCAACATTTGGTAAATTTATCATTATGATTAACAGGCTTACCATGATCCTGTAACTCATATTCCTCAACATATTAAATATCTGAGATATCCTTACGGATCTATGAATGACAATTCCATCATATTGAGGTCTATCATATACATGTTTAGCCTCATCATGATATTTGCTAGTGCATTTTAGAAGATTATGTATTTTGTAATTCAATCTTTCAAAATCTAAACAAAACTCCCACTTGCCTTTAACAATTTCAAGATTACCTCTAAATAGTTTAGCAAGTAGAGCAACAATACATTGTTCTCTTTTGGGATATAACAAAAAAACATTGACAGTTCCTGACTTTAGTTTGTTACAACCCACTCTACAAGTAGTTTAACAAATTCAGAACTTCATTATAAGACTTAATGTGATTCATCACATTCCATAAACAAATGGTGTCTTATTAATCTTCTAGGTTGGAGTCTTATTTGAGTATATTCAATCTATACTCAATCTACTAACCTTGATAACTTTTGGAAGAAACTATAGTTATCTTGAATCAAATAATGCCAACAGATTTTGATTCTTCTAACAGAACATACCATAAAACTATGGTATTTCCTTAGAATTAATATTGTAAGAAAATCTAACAATATTTTAGATAACCATCTACTCTATGGCTTACCTATTTACCAACAAAGTAAAACTTAATGGTACAATAGAATTACCAAATCAATTGCATGCATTATAACACAAGTATTTTTGACCAAGTCAAAAGACATATCAGTTATAATCCCACTATACGTTATAAGTCATTGATCAACTCATTGACTTCATGCAAATGTCTTAAAACATAGCAAGTTAACGTCTTACTTTATATAGTAAGTCTTGTATTAACAGACTTCATGTTTGTGACTTTACAAAATCATAAACATTTATAATTAAAGTAATTATGAACACCACCTCGGGTTTCAATTAATATTTCAAGTTAATATTTACTACATATATTTAAGTCATTCAACGAATACTCAAATTCAAAGTAGTATCAGATTACTTCATTTAATTATGTCATTCCATGAAATGTTCAATGTAAGAAACTGCAGAATCATTCATGCTCGTTCTCACGACACGTGGATATTTACCTTGGGCTACAATCTAGTTCACGTTCTCACGTAACATAAATTGTAACTACAAGTGTTTCTTAAATATTGAAAGACATAAATATTTAAAATAAAGTATTCTTTGTTATCATCTTGACACATGTTCTTAATAGGGCAATCATACACATTTAAATGTATAATTCCTATTAGAACGTTACTCTCTTACCTTGCGGTCAAGATAATCCATTTAAATCATATTTATATGTGTTGTACCTTTCACACAATAAAGATTTCTCCCACTTGTGCTTGGAACAACATCATATAGCAGATAAACAACACGATACACGTTCGTTTATTCGATTAATATGATTTGTGTCATAGATATAACAAGTAGATGTAGAACTATATTGTTTAGTAAGTAAACGCACATGACTTTCCTTAAAAACATAAGTGTCTACAATTGAAAAGTAATTATCTTTGAAGATAATCTGGGTTACTACACAGGAAATAAGGCTTGTAGCTCCCACTGAATTAGAAATCATTAAAACAACTTCTTATTCAGTAATGCAACACAAATGCTCCCACTGAATCTGACAACATTGTAAGTGTTGCATAACCAGTGAAAACAACTTGCTTGCTTTTTACTTTCCTACACCTTTGAAGAACCATATGTAATCATTACTAAGGTACTAAAAGGTGTATTCTACTCTGTGAATGATGGGTTATCCATCAATGTTATTAACTCGAAAAATTGGGTATGCAATTTCTTCCTTAACAGGCCTACCATCCCCATACTGGTATGTAGCACCTTTAAAGGCTAAAGCAAAAAAACTAGATAAAATATGCTAGTTTGCCTTTTACCAATTTTCGCGGTAATTAGTCTAGCTTCTAATTTAGTAACTCACATACATATTTTCCAGTTAACCAACATTCATGTTGTTACAAAAGGATTCATTCACCAAATGAAGGTAATGAAATCTTTATGGAAAATAAGATGTGCAATTCAATGCTATGAGTTACATTTAGAATTTAGACAATTCAAATGTTCCTATTATACCTTTCTCATTCATGAAAAGGAATAGGATTGAGTCTCATGCTTCTCCCATGGAAAAGAGACTTCGTTTGTCTTTTCGGTAAATTATTCTCGATCAAACATTTGTTTGAAAGCAGAATGGATCAATTTACTGATCAAAGACTAAACCTCGTTTATGGTTAAATGTTGCATTTATACATTCAAAAGAATTACAAAATTCAATTTTAGTATTTTCGATAATTAACTTTTTCAAGAAAATTAAATACCCATGGTTCATAAATATATAACCATTTAATTTTCATTGAAAACTAGGATCCAAATTGTCATAATTTCATTACGTCAGTTGATCTGCTAGTAATGAACCTTATACAAAATGGTAGAGCTTTTGCTCAATTGCCAATTTCAATTGCAATTCCTAGATTTATGGGATTTACATATAGCCAATTTCAATTGCCATGTAAACATGTTTTATCCCATCTTATGCCTTGAGTTGCCAGTTCTCACTGCCTAACTCAATTAAGTTGTCCAACTTAAGAAACTGCAAAATCGTCCATGCCCGTTCTCACGACACGTGGACATTTTACCCTTTTATTACGATCTAAGTCACGGTCTCACGCAAATAAAAAATAATCTTAGGTGTTTCCGTTTCGTTGGATGGCATATAACTTAAAGGGCAAATCGCATAAAAAGGTATCAAACTTATGTCAGATTTCAATTTAAGGTACCTATCTTTTTTTCTCTCAATTTAAGGTATCGATCTTTTTTCTACTTGCAATCTTAGTCAATTAACAAGTTTCTAGGTCATTAAGGTCTAATGAGTAAGTTACATTCCAAACAACACATTAATTCTAACTGTTTGGACTCACTAATATATTAAATTGCATTATCACTCATACACTCTTACCCTTTTTCCAATAAAAAACAACTTTAAAATTAATCAAATGTAATCAGATTTATCAAAATATACTAATATAGTAACGATTTGATTCAAAACTCTATTCTGTTGTCAACTTACCATAAACTTTAATGATAGCAAAACCATATTCAAAGTTATCTAGGTCATCAATTTTTCTTGTTTACTGTAAACTCATCAAAAACAAGTCACGTCCATTTTATTATCAAAAATTATGAAAATACCTTTATGCCAATTGAGAAATATGATAATTGTGGGCTGGTCAAAGTTAGGTTGATATATACGGAGTATTTGGCTTCGTTTGTTTGTTATGAACTTGCGATATTGAATTTTGATAGTGGTAAGGTGATTGATAATGGTGGATGGATGTTGAAGAAAAGTTGTGTTTGGATTTAAGTTTAGCAACCGGTTACCTGGTTAACGGGTAAAAAAATCATTAGATTGCACAACATAATAAGTTCGGTACCTTAAATTGAGAGAAAAAAAATCGGATACCTTAAATTGAAATTGAGCGTAAGTTCGATACTTTTTTATGCAGTTTGCCCTAACTTAAACTAAAGGGTAATAGTTTTGATGTTAAATCAAAATATGTACAAAAATGTCATGCATTCATCTTTGTAGCATAGTTTTTATTAAAACATTTATATCTTGTTTTAATGTATAAGCTTTTCATCATCAAACTTTAATTGAGGTATTGGATTCACCAATCAAGGAATTTAGTGTTAATTATCATCCATTATACCGTACTTTTGCATAAGTGTAAACACTTAGTGTTTCGGATAATTACCACCGAAGTGGCGCATGGAATTAAAACTAATTCGCCCTTAAGATGAGCTTGCACATTTAATGGCTTACTAAGTAGCTCCACTCGAACTTACAGAGGGCAGAGGACCAGGTACGCGCTAAAGCACAACCTTAGACATCCTTTCAGTGTGACTGTGCGCACTTCTTTAAACCCCTTTTATTAGTTCATTCTCATGGGTGAGCCTTTTAGACCATTTGTACCAAAGTCATCAATCAGTTAAACGATTATGATTACTATGCTTATAAAATACATGTTTCACCATTGTTTAGGTCAGTTTATTTTTCTTATAAAAATACCCTTGTTGCAAAACACAAACAAGCAAGTATTTATAAAAATAAACAAATAAACAATGAATGCATAACAAATAAAGGTCATGCATATCAAATAGCCACATGCAAACGGTTTTGATAAATCCTATTAATAACCAATTAATAATGATTGAGGTCATCCCCAATTTTAGATCTATCATAATTTAGAGTATATCACTTAAACATGAAAGACATACAATAAAAACATATCCATGATAAAACATGCAGATAATTATCATGGACATAAAATTACACTTAACAATTAATGCAATTAAACAGAGTTACGCATATACACATAAAGTTGCATGCTTCTTAGGGTTTCTAATCCAATTAAAACAATAGTTTACAAAACCCTAATAAGGGCACCAAAAAAACACCCCCCCCCCCCAAATTAGGGTTTAGGTTTTGTAAACCATAGATCTAAGCATACAAATAATAACACATTCATGTTTATTTTAATTATGTGTTTCAGTAATTAATTACTTGTTATACAAGGCTCGTGATGCCACTGTTGAGTTTATGATATATAAAATACAATAAAACATAAAGACATCAAGATTACACAGCGGAAGACTTAAAGATCATAACAAATAAATTAATTAACTGAAAGTATGCATAACGTACCTCTTGCGAATATCAAATCTCTTGAGCAAGACCAAGAAGTGGATTAGAGAGTTGTCCCTTACCTTTCTACAACTCAAACCAATATGGTGTAAGAATAGTGTCTTACTACCACGTTCTTGTACACACGAATTAACCAACGAATCAAGCGATTGCTAGATCTAACACAAGTCCTTGTTTAAGAAAAACGAAACCAAACTCCCTTACAAATGGGGTGTTCGGCCGAATATGGACAAAAGAGAGGAGATGAGAGATCTAGGGTTAATTCAATGCACAAGTGTATGAAACCCTAGAACCTAACCCTCTTTATATACTAGTAGATAAACTTAGGGAACAAGTTTATGAATTAGGGCTTTGGAAAGGCCCCTATGGCCGGCCATGTAGACAAGCCCAAATGAAATCCATAACTTTTCCAAGTTTTCCATTTCTAGTCCTTTCTCTTTTCATTTAACGGTCGTTAGTCATTTTTCCGTTAAATACTTAACGATCGTTAACCGGACTTAATGTGTAATAATTAATCGTAAACATAAACATTAATTATTAACTTTAATTCTCATTCGCTAATGTGTGCAATCCCGTGGTCACGAGTTCGAATCCGGACATTCACATGTTTGTAAATATATACATTTCCAACACCATGTTCCTTAACGCCCGTGTGACCCGACATAGCATCTGACTGCGACAAAAGAGCCGCAGCAGGATCTAAATCCTCTAACGCATGGATAGACGAAGCGTCGTCACTGACACCTAGATCAGCAGCAACACGCACGTCGTCTTCCAACCCATACCCACAACTATTCCTACGCACACCCTTACTTTTACTTCTCATCTCCTATAACGCAGGCTACACTAATTACACCAACTGCCTAACACTCTTATAGCAACCATACAGCACACAGAAACACAGCAGGCAAAAAATACACAAACAACTAACATAAACACATAGCACACATACATAAGAAGAAACAGCTAAGATTGAAGCAGCGTTTACCTAAGACAAAAGCAACGAACGATTAGACGAAAGCAAAGAACGATTGAGACGAAATAAGAAGCGGCAAACGTCGAGGATGATGATAAAGGAGATGGCGCCACGTAGAAGCGAGAAACACACGTATATGACAACAGAAGTAAACACAACGACATAAAGCAATGGGCCTGATAACTGGGCTTAAGAAAAACAGCGGAGCCCTAAACGACGAATATGGTCGCCGTTTCATATTCCCGCATTAATATATATATAATTTGTGATGTACGTCGATCTCTATGCGATCTACGAGATACAATATGAATTTGACAAATGTTGAAACTAAAGTGACAGTCACATAAAATGTAGTTTTATTTTTATTTTATTTTTTATTTTTTTATATTTTGAACTAAACATAAAATGTAGTTCGGTAGCGCAAAATTGTAATTCTGTCGCATTGAATTGAGTGTGAGTCAACAATGGACGCATGCAAAAGGAAAAAGCATTAAAACTTATCGCATGATCTACTTTGACAGGCTTAAAAAATCATAAATACATGTCACTGTTTTTCATCAAACTAGACCTAATTAATTCATTGTGTTTGCTTCCGGGTTTGGTCATAAAAAGTTGTACATTCGAACAAACCTTAACCAGCGTGGCAAACTAAGATTATATGTACACTTACACAAAGAAGATAAAATAGATTTTGAGTTACAAAACCTAAATAAAAATGAAAAATCTATTGATGATAATGTTCTCTCGAAGGAAATATGTCACTCAATAATAATTAAGTTTTGTAAGTGTTCTAATTCGATACCTACAAACTTTATATCAATTATAAAATCAATCAAACTTTCTAAACTGTTTAATTCTTGTGTAATTTTTTAAAATTAGTGTGTTTAAAATATTCATATATGCATTAAAAAGTTGTACATTAATACTAAACACCCATCCCTGAATTTAACTACTTCTAACTAACTTTATGTACAACCCGTTAATGCACGCCTAAACAGAAATAATAACTATAAAATAATATAAAGTTTGAAAAGTGTTCCGTTCATGTCACTCTACCATAAAAGTTACACAAGAATGAAAAAGTTTTAAAACTTTGATTGTTTTTATGGTTGTTACAAAGTTTGAAATATCAAATTGGAACATATCTCAAACTTGATTACTAGTGATGATTTTCACCTCAGTAAAATGTTAAAAATTAATTAATGGACTGCTCAACCTATTAGTTAAGCTATTTTTAATTTATAACCTGAGAGGTGAATATAAGTGGAGATTTTCTTAAATAAGTTTTACCACTAAAGCAATGACTCGAAACATAGGTTGAGATTCTCAACTAGGTGGAGATTTTATTAAGGTTTTTGATGCTTTTTTCGAGAGTGGTAAGCTGAATAGGGGATGCAATTCGGCGTTCATTACGTTGATTCCTAAATGTAAAGACCCCGGGAGTTTGGATGATTATCGTCCAATCACTTTGATTGGTATTTTAAGTAAGGTAGTTTCGAAAGTTTTGGCTAATCGTCTTAAGTCTGTTCTTAGTCCTATGATTTCGGAGTCGCAAACTGCCTTCCTTAGTGAAAGAGCTATTATGGATGGGCCGCTGATTTTGAATGAGTTAATTGCTTGGTGGAAGAAGTCGAAAAGTAAAGGTTTTTTGTTCAAGGTAGATTTCAACAAGGCTTATGACAATGTTAACTGGGAGTTCTTAATGTCAGTGTTATACCAAATGGGTTTCCCGCCTAGATGGTGCAACTGGATCCTTGGTACTCTGGTTTCTGCGAGATCAGCGGTTTTAGTTAATGGGTCCCCGACAGAGGAATTTCAATGCCAAAAAGGTTTGAGACAGGGGGATCCTCTATCCCCTTTTCTGTTTCTAATTGTGATGGAAGCTTTAACAAATATGATGAAAAAAGCGATAAATGGTGGGCTTCTTAAAGGTATTCCTCTTCCTAATCATGGCCCGGTTCTGTCCCATCTAATGTATGCTGATGATGTAATGTTTATGGGCGAATGGTCCTTGCTTAATGTCAAGAAAATCTCCCGTATTCTTAGATGTTTCCATTTGGTTTCGGGTTTAAAAATTAACATGGGTAAGTCTTGCCTCTATGGTGTGGGGGTGGAAGAGGTGGAAATTAATAGTGTGGCGAGGGCAGTGGGATGCAAAATGGGTCTGACTCCCTTTGACCATCTCGGTATCAAAATAGGGGGAAATATGAACAGAGTAGCTAGTTGGGACTTCTTGATTGACATTTTTAAGAAACGTCTTACTAGATGGAAAGCGTCGTGCTTGTCTATTGGTGGGAGGGTGACTCTTATAAAAGCAGTTCTGGAAAATCTCCCTACATACTATCTTATGCTATTTAAAGCCCCGATAAAGGTTATAGAGGAATTACAGAATATTATGAAACGGTTTTTGTGGGGGGCTTCGAATGAAGGGAACAAAATTCATTGGGTTGCGTGGGAGAGGGTGGCATCTCCGATCAAGGTGGGCGGTCTGGGTTTAGCTAGACTTGGGGAGACTAATATAGCTTTATTATCAAAATGGATCTGGAGGTATCGAACCGAGCCGGAGAGCCTATGGAGGAAGGTGATCAACTCGCTTCATGACTCAAAAAGATCCTGGCTTCCTATCCCCGCTAGTAATACGAGTAATAGTGTTTGGGGAAATATTGTGAAGTCCTGTTCAAAAATTAGAGTTGGGGACGTCGGAATTAATCAAATGTTCAAAAGCTCCATTGGTGACGGTAAAGGCACTAGATTTTGGCTAGACCCTTGGGTAAGTAACGTGCCTCTTAAAGATGTTTTCCCGAATCTTTTTAAGCTGACAATCGACAAGAGATGTTGTGTGGCGGAGGGTTTAAAAGAGGACTGTTATCGCTTCGGGGGCATAGATGGGCGTAGGGGTGCAGTTGCTCCCGCTGATCTTGCTGATTTGGAAAGTATGCTGGAGGGTTTTAAGTGCAACAATCATGGTGATAAATGGCAGTGGCTTGGTAGAGATTACAAGGAGTTTAGTGTCAAGGCGGTTAAAGCTTTTTTGAATAGCAACAAGGACTATAGTGATAGAAATGTTGTGAGTTGGTCGAAGTGGGTTCCAAAAAAGTGCAACATTTTTATGTGGCGGGTGAGTTTGGACCGAATTCAGACTGCCACGGCCCTTAGGAAAAGAAAATGTAACATATCCTCCTCTCACTGTGGTTTATGCGAAGAGGAAGACGAAGATGTGGACCACCTTTTCTGCCATTGCAGGGTTGCGCAAAAACTTTGGTCTCGTATTGGTGGTTGGTGTCACACTAGCCCGCTTTTCATGTTCTCAGTGAAAGACTTATTCGAGCTTCATAAGACGGCTGGTTTGAATAAGAAGAAAGGGATTGTTTTTAAAGGTATTGTTTCTACCGTGTGTTGGTGCCTTTGGAAGGCTCGGAACGAAAAACGGTTTTCTAACGGCATCATCTCGGGGGAAAAGATCTTCCAGGAGGTGAAGTCCCTAGGTTATCTGTGGTTTAAAAATAGATCGAAAGGTAGTTCTTGTAGTTGGAAAGAGTGGTGTAAATTTGACTGGGACTAGTCTTGGTTTGTAGTTCGTTTTGCCATCCACTATTTGGTGGTTTGAGCTGTATATATAAAGCCAATTTTCAAAAAAAATAAAAAAAAACTAATTTTTGCGTTGGAGGGTTTTATTATGTCAAATTTTTATCCAAAATCTCTAGTCTATTAGTATTTGAGTGGCGTATCAATAAAAAGGTTATGGATGGGTTCAAGTCTTATTAGACATTTTCAAGCGTACTTTTCTTAGTGCTCTTTACTCTATGATTTTCAATTATTTGATCACAATCTATAATTGCTCACATGGATCAAACGCAACACATGAAAGTACAAACGCAACACATACATGTACATGCGACGAGTCACTTGGTATAGTAATTGTAGGCATAGGATGTCGAGGAAACAAAGGATATAGTTTTATACCTTATAACTGTAGTTACCGGCTTACTGAAATACGGCATTTATGAATGTTTGAGACTTGAAAGTAGTACACAGTTTGAAAAGTAGGATAATAGGTTTGGTTGGAATTTTTTACAAGCGTTGTTTTGGATGCAGTGACATGTGTTTGTTACGAAACGTGTAAATGACATGGATCGAGTCTCATAAATTTCATAATATCATTATCTATACGCTGATGTGTTAATGCAACTATGTCATTGTTATTTAAATACTTCTAAGCTGATATGTTAGGTAATTTGTGCAGACGTCATGCTTAAAAAATTATCGGGGTGGGTGTGGCAATTCATCTCTTGAAGACTTACCTGATGATGTCATGCTGGATATTTTATCAAGGCTCCCGGTGAATATTGGCCTCAAAGGGGGTATGGATCAATGGTCGTTTTAACTTATGTCAAAATATACCAAATAGAATTGAAACAAAGGTTCTGTAAATTGCTTTGTATTAATCAATATATGTCATCATTAATTCTGTACAATGTTGCTATCTATTTATACAAATGAAAGGGTACAAGTGAAACGACATGTTGGTTCACAATATGTCGGTTTGGGATGTTTGTAACCGCCATTCGGCAATTATCTTGTAACTGTCAAAAAACTGCTTTGTTGACTTTCTGTGTTTGACTTCTGGGTTGACCGGGTCATAATTGGTGTTGACTGGGTCGATTGGGATTAACCCAATATTCTCCCCCTTAATCACAATCGCTTTATTGTAGATCTTTGACTCCAGTTAGTTGTCTCATTGTTAGGAATCTGATCTTCGGTAGTGCTTTTGTGAACAAGTCAGCCTTCTGAAATTCTCCACTTATAAACTCGACTTGTAAATCTTCTCTTTCGACGCATTCTCGTATAAAGTGATATTTTATGTCAACGTGCTTACTTCTTTCGTGAAATACAAGATTCTTCATTAGTTCGATGGCAGACTTGTTGTCGACCATTATTGTAACCTTTTCTTCTTGGGTATGTGTAAGCTTGCTTAGTAATCTTTTTAACCATAATGCTTGTGTTGCTGTTGCTGTTGCTGCAATGAATTTGGATTCACATGATGATAGAGCTACTGTGGCTTGTTTTTGTGTACTCCAGCTGATTGGTGATTCACCGTAGTAGAATATAATTCCAGTAGTGCCTTTTCCTTCTTGAGTGTTGACTCCGTAGCTACTGTCACTATAACCTTGTATTTGGTTTTCTCTATTGTGTTTGTAGGTGATTTCATAGTCTTTTGTTCCTTTTACATAACGTAGTACTTTCCTTATAGCTTTCATATGTTGTTCCTTTGGTTCTTGCATAAAACGACTAAGTAATCCAATGGAATAACTTAAGTCGGGTCTTGTATGTAGCAGATATCGTAAGCATCCAATTAAGCTTCTATATTCAGTTGAGTTGACCGTTGTTTCTTCAGTATTCTTTGTTAGTCTTGTTCCTGGATCCATACGTATTAGAGTTTCGTTGCAGTCTAGCGTTCCAACTTCCTTTAGGATCTTGCTTGAGTAGGCGGATTGCTTTATTGATATGTCACCTCCAATTTGTGTGACTTCAATTCCTAAGTAGTAGGATAGTAATCCTAGGTCACTCATCTCGAATTTTTCTTCCATTTGAGCTTTGAACTTGTCTATCTCTTCTTTAGGTGTGCCACTGATGATTAAATCATCTACATAGACTCCAACTAGAAGTATTGAATCTTTTGATTTCTTCGTGTAGACAACTTGTTCCAAATCGCATTTCTTGAAATCTAAAGACTTCAAGGTGTTGTCTAATTTTATGTTCCAAGCACGTGGTGCTTGTCTTAAAGCGTATAGAGCTTTTGTGAGTCTGTAGACTTTTCCATTATCTTCTTTATTTATAAATCCTTCAGGTTATGTAACATACACTTCTTCTTTCAAGTCTCCATGTAGAAATGCAGATTTGACGTCAAGGTGATGTACTTCCCATTTATTATTAGCAGCTATGGCTAATAGTAATCGGATTGTTTCCATTCTAGCTACAGGTGCAAAGACTTCTTCGAAATCTATGCCATGCTCTTGTATGTAGCCTTTGGCTACTAGTCTTGCTTTATGCTTGACTATATTTTCGTTAGCATCTTTCTTGGTCTTGAATACCCACTTTAATCCAATGGCTTTATGTCCTTTGGGTAGAGTGGTTAGTTCCCATGTATTGTTTCTGTTGATGGAATCTAATTCGACCTTCATTGCTTCAATTCATTTTAGATCGTTTGATGCTTCCTTGTAATTCTTAGGTTCGTCTTCAGCCAGTAATAATTGCTCGGGTAATACTTCATCGGTGTTATCGTATATATCATTTAATGTTCTAAAGCCTTGTAATGATGTATGATCAAAGTTTGGATGTAAATTCCTGGTTCTGTTTGAATTACTTTGATTGGTTGTTAGAACTGAGGTAGTTGGTGTAATTTAAGCGTTTACTCGCGATGAAGTTGTAGATGGTGTGCGAAATGCTTGTGTGGGTGAGTTTGTTGTTGATGTTGTATCATCATTATTTGTAGGGATATCATTGTCTTCTTCATTTGGTTGGATGTCTTGCTCCTGATGATTATTTGTGGCTTCAAGGTTCTCGACTTTGAAGTCAAACCATTCAGGTTCATTGTTGGTGTGTTCATTCAAGTAATCCTTCCAGTCCCATGCTTCATCCTCTTTAAACTTCACATCTCAACTAACACATATTCTTTGTGTTGTTGGATCAAATAGTCGGTAGGCTTTTGATCCTTGTTCATTTCCTAAGTATACCATTTTGTTGCTTCTGTCATCTAACTTTGTTAGATGTTGTGATGGTACCTTTGCATATGCTATGCAGCCGAAAACTCTTAGATTTTCTAGGTTTGGCTTTCTTTGTTTGATCGCTTCATATGGAGTGATGTCTTCTAAGGCTTTTGTAGGAACGCTGTTTAGAATGTATATTGCATGTCTAACAGTTTCAGCCCAAAAGTTTTGAGGCATGTTGGTTGCTTTCATCATGCATATTGTTGTAGACATAATTGTCCTATTTCTTCGTTCAACTACTCCATTTTGTTGCGGTGAGTAAGGTGCGGTAAGTTGTCGTGTTATGCCATTTTCTTTGCAGTATTGAGTGAATTCGTTAGATGTGAATTCTCCTCCACGATCAGTTCTGAACATTTTCAATGTTGTCCTTAGCTCATTCTCTATTGTATTCTTGTATTCTTTGAAAGTATCAAATGCTTGATCTTTCGTGTTTAGGACATACGCTCACATATATCTTGAATAGTTATCGACTAGTAAGAATATGTATCTTTTTCTAGATGGTGTTGGTAGTGTAATTGGTCCACATAAATCTCCGTATACTAAATCTAAAGGTGAGGTTGATATAGTTTTTGCTTTCTTGGGAAATGGTGCTCTGCTGTGTTTACCAACTAAACAGACATCACAGATTTGTGTTGTATATTTAATGGCAATTATTCCTTGAACTAACTCTCTTTGAGTCATTGATTTAAATGATTCAAAGTTGAGATGTCCTAATCTTGCGTGCCATAACCAAGTGTTGTCCTTCAAGTTTGCTAGTAGGCAAATAGGTGTGCCTATCTTCAGACTTGCTTTGTATAGACGGTTTCTTTGTCTTGTGACTTTCATGAAGATTTTGTTGTCCATGTCATAAAGTCGTAATTCATCGTCTTCCATTACTACTTTACAACCGATTTAAGTGAATTGTCCAAGGCTCAATAAGTTGCTTTTTAGGCTGGGAATGTAATTTACGTGTGATATGATTCTTTGTTTTTCGTCATCACATTCTATTAGGATTGAACCTTTTCCTTTAATCTCTATGTGAGATCCATCTCCGAATTTTACTTTTCCACTAACGTTCTCATCTAGCTCTTTGAAGTGTTCTCTCATTCCAGTCATATGATTGCTGGCTCCATTGTCTAAGTACCATAGACTATCTACATTTGTCTCTTTATATCCTACATCTTCTTCGTGTAGCGAGGCAGTTTGATCTTTAAGTTTTGTTACAGGTAGGTCTTCTAATATTGCCATTAGTAAGGTAGGCTCTAAGTCCTCCTCGACAAGATTAGATTGCATACTAGTGTTTGGTTTTGAATAACACTTAGTTGCATAATGACCCATTTTATTGCATTTGTAACATTTTACTTTGCTAAGATCAATATGTGATTTGTTGAAGTTATTATGAGAGTTTTCTCCGTCTTTCTTTTCTTTCTTAAATTTTTCGTGGTTTTTTCCGTGTGAAAATTTATACTTCCCACATCCACGTCCTCTAAAGTGTTTTCCTCTATTGTCGTGCCGTGTGAACATCAATTTTTCTTGATTGTCCACATGTTTTCCCTTTTTGAACTTAATCCTTTCTTCGTAAGTCTTAAGTCTTCCAATTGCTTCTTCCATTGTCATTTTGCTTATGTCGGAGTATTGTTCTATAGATGCGACTATTTTCATATACCTATCGGGTACAACATTTAGTAGTTTCCGTACTAAGGTTTGATCTTCTATGGTGTGTCCTATACTAGCGGCTTTGTTTACGAGAGTTGTAAGTTTTGTAGTGAAGGTGTCGATTGTCTCGTCTTCCTTCATATATAACATCTCAAAGTCGGATTTGAGTGTTTGAAGTCTTGCTTGTTGAACTTTGTCTTCGCCAACGTGTCTAGTTTTCAAAGCATTCCAAATATCTTTTGCGGTTTTGTGCTTTGTTATTTGAAGTAATTGTTCTTCGGGTAAGGCTTGGTAAAGAAATTCAATAGCGGTTTTGTCTTTTTTCTTATTGGATTGAGTCGAATCAGTCGGCTCTATTGTTTCCCATAAACCATTCGCGTCGAGAATGATTTGCATGCGAATTGCCCATAATGAGTAATTCGTGGGCTTTAGGATTGGGCATTGAAATTGGGGTGTACTGTTTGTAATATTAGTACTAGATTCCTTATTACCACTGTCTTTCGTCATATCTTAAAGATATTGACAATAAATCTCCAAGAGAATTTTAACACGAGGTGTGTTAAAATTTCTTATTTTTAGTGAGCTCTAATGTTTTATTTTCCTTAAAGGTGTATAAAACTTTTATAGGTCTAGTTTTGAAAAACTATCCTGGGAGATTAAAATTCTTAAATGAAATATCCTAAGGTTAATTACTCCTTAAAAGTTATTTCTAATATAATAAGCAGTGTAATCACTAGGTTACTATATTTAAATTGTTTTTTATGAAGTACTAGTTTTGTAAATAAAAGTAACTTATCAAACAAAATAATATATATCAAAATGAAATATATACTATATATAAAAAAAATGAAAGGGTGGTTTTGTGAATTTTGTAACCTGGAGGGGTTGATAGTCTAACCCGATGCCTTAAAATAAAATAAAAAAATCCTCTTGTAGCCCTAAATATTGAGCGCCTCTTTTTATAAGTTTTCTTATCTTTTGATT
The DNA here is from genome assembly GCA_019973895.1 of Chrysanthemum seticuspe. Classification (NCBI taxonomy): domain Eukaryota; kingdom Viridiplantae; phylum Streptophyta; class Magnoliopsida; order Asterales; family Asteraceae; genus Chrysanthemum; species Chrysanthemum seticuspe. Next base: position 309,881,099 of record BPTQ01000006.1, read on the forward strand.
TTATGAGATAAAAAAAACAGAAACGTCTCTTTGAGAGACTGGGAATATTTTGTCTCTTCTTTCTGGGATTTGATTCGTTCTACTTCTCCTAATCTTCATGGCTTGTTGGCCTTCCTCGCTTCTCCGGTGTGTGGTGTTCTTCGCGAGCACTGATTCCCTTCAATTGAAACTTTTAGGGTTTCGGTGAATTGGGGGGTTTTTGATCCGTGAGAGATACGGATGATTGGAGACTGTAATTGAGTCGATTGGTGACTCAATTAACGTTCTGGGCTTGATTCGTTAACCTGAACATGTGTGTTTGTTCTAATTTGAATCGTTATAATTTTGCCCTAATTGATGACTTCGTTATTAGTTTTGTTTTGAATCAAAAGGTAAACGATTTAATCGTTTCTGATCCTATTGGATTTTATGATTTTTGTTTCGATGTAAAATTTTTTTCTTTCGAATTGATTTTTCTGATGTCGGGGTTCGAGTAATCACAATTGTGATTGTTCCCTCGTTGCGACAGAAACAGAAACACAAAAATGATATGTCTTGATTTGTGTTTGAATTACTTTTGCAGAATTTTTTTTCGAAACAGTTTCTTGTTCATTTTTTTTATTCTGAAACTAAAAACGAATAGATTGGTAAGTGATGATTTTGGTTAGTGTGACCAAACCGCTTTGATACCAATTGTTGGCCTCAATGGGATATGGATCAATGGTCGTTCTAACTTATTTCAAAATATACCAAATAGAATTGAAACAAAGGTTATGTAAATTGCTTTGTATTAATCAATATATGTCATCATTAATTCTGTACAATGTTGCTATTTATTTATACAAATGAAAGGGTACAAGTGAAACGACATGTTGGTTCACAATATGTCGGTTTGGGATGTTTGTAACTGCCATTCGGCAGTTATCTTGTAACTGTCAGAAAACTGCTTTGTTGACTTTATGTGTTTGACTTCTGGGTTGACCGGGTCATAACGGGTGTTGACTGGGTCGATTGGGATTAACCCAATAGTGAAGTCATTGGAATTGCCGAAATCTAGTTTTGAAATGTTGGTCACCTGAGTGCCTTTTGATTTATTGCTACGAATGTGTAGATATCGGCACTCATCCAGGAACTTTGAAGTTAATGGAGATTGAAGGAAAACATAATCAAAATCGTTTACTTCGTGATCCTTTCATGGACATTCCTTTTGCAGATCTTTTCCCAGGATCCTTGGTATTCGTAGTGGGCTCAGTCAATGGTTTGATCTGCTTGTGGGAGCTTGGTGATGAAGGTGATAACACTTGCATATGTAATCCAATCACCAAAGAATATATGATCCTCCTTAAACAACAATTCAGCGCAGAAAATTATATGGATCTAAGCTGTGGTTTAAGAGTTTCATTGGCAGGGGAGCACAAAGTGAGACGGATTTTATGTCAGAATAAGATAATTAATTTTGAGGTTTACACCCTCGGCACTAATGAATGGAGAAGTTTGGAAGTCCCTGACCACATTAATATAAGGCATAGCACTAATAAAAGCAACAACATTCATAAATACGATCATGGTCTATATTTAAACGGCCATGTTCATTGGGGTTTTGGTGATCAGATATTGACTTTTAATTTGGACAACGAGACATTTGAACTATTTCCATTCCCTCATCATCATCATATAGAAACTTGGGAACGTCGGGTTTTGGGGGTCCTTAAAGGCCGCCTTAGTCTAGTGGCTGGATTCAGTGTTTGGGTGATGAAGGAAGACGGAATGCAGATATATTGGCATCTCGAGTGTGAGATTAAAGAAAGGTTCAACCCTTGTATAAATTTTCAAACATGGTTTCCTAGATGTCTCTTTGATGGTTTAAACGGTGAAAGTATTTTGATGGTCCAAATATGTAAAGATGAAGATGAAGATGGAGACGAAGACAAAAACCAAGATCAGGAACGAGAGAACAAACAACTTGTGGCATATTTTCTTGAGACAAATACAATTGAAGACACAACAATAAATGACCACTTTTCTACTGTAAGAACGTATTGTCTTGGTTATATGAAGCTCCAAAACTTCCAGTTCCAGTCACCAACCAGAGTTCGTACCTTCACTAGACATGTGGTAAGGTTATGATGTTCGGTTAGTCGAATAAATATGTAGTAACAAATTAGTGGGTTTGAGTAGCTAGGAAAATAACTTCATATCTGATGCAAATTGTTTTTTATATTTAGTTTTGGAAATTCATTACACATAACAATTACTTTTTTTTTGTTGGATATGTAACACAGTAAAATGGATATATTGGCAAATATTCGACATCTTTTTTCTCTTTATAAGAGAGTTTTAGATGACCTCATCAAAAGGATTTGTCATGTTCAAGCTTCTCTGCTATATAAATACATGATGTCATATACAGGTTTTCAAATTTTCTTTTATATACAAATACGGTGTATAGAGATGTATCTATATTATTGTGATGCTTCTTAGACAAGAATTATGTGCCTCGGAATACTCATACAGCAGGCTTCTATGTTATTGGTTGTTTGTGATGTTTTTGAAAACTAAATCAATTAGTAACATACTTTGCGAAGGGTGACTTCTGAAGTTTTCTGCACCTGGCATACTAGATAAAAGTGTTTCGGGGTACTTGAGGGGTGTTTGGTTGGTAAAGGGAATCACTATGGTAAAAGGAATGTGAATGGCTATTTGGTAAAGGGAAATTACTTGCATTCCTAATACATAATGTTTGGTTACTTGAGGGGTGTTTGGTTGGTAAAGGAATCACTATCCTTTTTCTTTGTTACATGGCTTGATTTTTTTTAATTACGTCTTTCAAAGACATGTCTCAATATTTAGTAAAAGGAATAGAGAACTCGCTGCTATGACCAGTGGTATATGTGAAAACATATACCTTTTCTTTATCAAAACCGGACCAAAAAGACCAAAAACTAACCCCTAAAGCCATAAATGTTTGTGTTTTTGTGTTTATTTATGTGCAGGTAACAGATATTTTAAAATGGACAAAAAGAAGACAAAATGCACAAAAAGAAGACAAAAATGGAAAGAGCACGAAAGTACGGGGCCAATGATATTTTATTTGGAGCATCGAGGCAAGAGTGGGAATGGTGCAAGAATAAACGAAGCCCGAACGAAGAATTAATTAGTTAAAAAAAAATGGATCAGCAGAAAAAGGAGGTTAAATCGAAATTAAATGCAAAATTAAACACAAAAATGGCTCTTCGTCTAGTGGTTGGGTTCATTTTTCTCAACCAAAAGGTCTTAGGTTCTACTCCCACCCATGGCATATTTCTTTTTGTATCACTCAATTATTGCAACAAGGATTGCAACGATGCCGCCGCGTTGCGGCGGGGGCATTTTATATTTATCGGTATACCTGGTCATCGTTAAATTATAGTGTTTCCTCTCCGGCGAGGTTTGAACTTCGTTGACAGAAGGTTGAGTACCAAAACAATCATATGTGAGTCAAGGCTAAAATTGCATACCTGATTTCACATTGGTCTCGGCTGATCCAACGTTAACCTCATCATCCATAAATGAATCAATCTTAAACTGGTTTTCTGCTATCATTCTTCACCCTCGTCTTTGCGGATTCCTTTTCAGTCACTCTGTTTTTTTTTTCACAACATCCACCTTCCTCCCGGTGTACATCAGTAGAGGCTCCATTTTCTGATCAACCACACCCTCGTCGCAGTCATCCAGTTGGCTGTTGACATTCAGGCAACAGGAAGTTTCAACGCCCCCCCCCCCCCCCTGAACCAACCAAGTATTTGATAGCTACACCTGAACCGACCAAGTAAAAGATATCTTGAGATGGTGCATTTCAAAGTGGCTAAAAAATACATAAGCTATATAAAGGTACCATGTATAGGAATACATAAAAAAGCAGCTAATCAAAATTTTAGTGCAGCAGTACGAAATTCGTTTGGTCAAGCCTACAAAATCAAGCGTAGACATAAAACTATTTCAGATACACAAACCACCAGTTTACTTACAATTCACTAAAAATACTAAATAATGTAGTTCGAAACATCTCCTGATCAAGAAGCCTATGATTATCTGCTGCTTGGAAGATTATGATCTGACACTTGATAGAAAGTTCCTATAAATCTTATTCACTCCCGGTCGGTTTTCTTCTGCTCCCAATAAACTTTACCTACAATTGCATCCCACCAATGACTATATTTTTCAAGGTTTCACAAAGACTTACTTTAATAAGTTACTTGTAATTCAATTTCATAAATAATCGAAGTAAACTTAAAACCAAAAACTTAAAACTAAGAATTTAAACTAAAAATTATATTACCCTTTGTTTTTTGCTTTCAGATTTCAATTCGAGATTTTCCGCTTCAGGTTATTGTTTTTTCTGTAATGTTGGCGCAAATCCTATATGCATAATTTACAATTAATTAACCAATATTAGGAAAGAATTGTTTCAATGAGAAACTCAAGAAAAGTAAAAGTTATGAGATTACATACACCGCTTTGAGAATCTTGCGAAGACCCATAAACCCTGTTAAAAAATGCAACAAAAGGTGAATAAAGACAACGGTGAACAAAAGATACAATAATGTAAGGTATAAACGCTTTCTCGTTAAAGTTAGTTACTCACCTGATCTTGTCGCCCTCGTTGTTGTTTGGTTAGAAACACAAAGTAGGAGGCTAAACTAACTGTAAGAAATGGCAACCCCAATGTCAGCAGTTTGATGACATCCCCGTGACCAAACGGCCGCTGCTGAACGACATGAGATGCCTTTCTTTTGCCCCTACCTACGTCAGACCTGATGATAGCCACTGATGCAGGCGCAAACACATCCGTAGTTATCTAACATAAAGAAGCAGTGGCATCCATCGTATATTGTAAATGACCAGTACCCCCAAAATCCAAACAGCCCCTATACCAACCCTTTATAACAATTAGAACCACGTCATTCTCAGGGGTCCGCCTAAGTTGTCTGCTAATACTCGTATAAACATATAAGATAATTTCTACTAATACGCGGCAAAAACTGAGGTTTAAACTATTAAACTATAATTTCTACTAATACTCGCCCAGTTTTATAAATATGCCAACGAACAGTTAATGATTGTTAAGTATCATTCAACTAAACCAAAAACTGAACCTCTATATATGCAAATGTTAATTTCTTTTAAATATTTTTCAACATCATACTTGTAATATATAGACATTCAAACCTTTTGCTGATGACTTGTGTAGACCAAATCTTTCATTTATAAGTTCTATATGACTTCTTACATGAGTATTCATCTAATAACAGATACATAAAAGTATCCAACAAACCTAACCCACTATTTTCAACTTTTCACAAAATTTCCTCAATCATCACACGTCTATCATCGTTATCATATCATCATACGATCAAATGACACTATTAAGTATTAACCACTGTAAAAAAGAACACCAAACGACATAAAGCTTTAAACTTTTCAATACCCTTTATCCAAGAATCATACATATCAAGCGACCAAAAAGCCAAACTCAAAAAAACCACAAAGCTAAACATAAAACCACCAAAACCTATCAATTAACACACGGTTTCAACCGAATCTAAAAAAGAAAGTCAAAAAAATACCTCGGGTCACTTATCAACTGTCGCTCGTTGCTACACGTATGTGTGGTATCGTGCCTGTTTGGGTTATATTTTTCCTCCTCTTCGAATCTAAACCCCTTCAAATGCTAGACACACAAAATAGAATCTCAGGCGCAGCCGCATACCAAAACCCAAACCCGAACCCATCTATTATCATATCGTTATAACTTTTATAATTATTGGGCTCAACGACACCGCTTTTGGCTGCAACCGTTACCGGGACCAAATTACCTCGCCAAGACACCGATAGTCTTGGCTGCAACAATAATCCGGATAAGGTTACCCCGCCAAAGCACCGTCGACGGTATATTATACCCGCAAAACATTTAAACCCAGACAATAAAAAATCCAATCACTTATAATAACCAAATCAAAATCTTTTTTGATACACAAATCACCTACTAATCTTCCGGCAGCAAATACATCGAACAGGTGATAAGTACAAAATATAAAGAAAATCAAAAAGAAAAAAGGAGTGATAACCATAATAGAAAAAGCCATACCAGAAATAATCGAAAAGCAAAACATAATCAAAAAGCAATACCTGATTAAGCAATTGGATGTTGTATACCAACATCGTTTATTCAAAACAGTAATGAATCATAACATAGCAGCAGACAAAGTACAAACCCACCAGCGAAGTAAACCGACCGTCGAGAACAGTGCGAAGGAGATGAATATGTGAGACTGAGGCCGCCACGTATCAAATAGGAAGACACGTATGTCGGTAGCAGGCCAGGAGAAGGGCAGGAGAAGGAAGATGGATATCGCAGTTGGGCTGAAGAAAATAGCGGGAGCCTAAACGACAGGTTTTGTCGCCGTTTCATATCCTCCCATTATATATATAGTAATGTGAATCTGCTGAAGTCCATCTCAAAGCCACGAGGCCCAGCTGTCCAATGAGACCAAGTGAGGCCCAAGCAATGTTCCAAGGTCCTTCACAGCCCAATCCATCTCAAGTGCAAACCAACGCAGTCCAAGCATGATCTGGCCCAAGCATATTATTGAATGAAGTTACTTTGCTAATATTGCATTTGAATGATAAGCAAATCTCATCTGCTCAAGTGCCCACGTGGTCATTGAATGAGATATTCATTTGATAGAATTTGCAACTGAAGCCAGCTGTTCAAGTGATCGTGAACCCCACGCCCCAAAATAAATACCACCAAGCGCGTATGTTTTTTGGATAGCTGCTCCTCCCACTCTCGCAGTGCACCAACATTCTCCTTCAACCATCCAGGCTCCTACACGTGTCCAAGCACACAGGAATACGAGGATAAGAAGAATCTTTGGAATGGTCGAGAATGCATTCTTTGGCTATAAATACAACGTGCCAGATCCAAATCAGACAACTTGTTTTTTACAATTTATTTTTCACGCACTCTTACTTTTTAGCATTTACGTAGTATATTTTAGCTTTTAAGCTTTGTTATTTAGCTTATTTTCTAGCTTATTTACATGTGCTTATTTATATCAAACCTCTTTTATTTATTAATGAAAGTTATGTTTATCAGTTTATGGTTTACTTAAGTGCTTATTTCTTCCTCTCATCTTTTTATTTATTTTCTTTTCTTACCTATTAAGTTATATTAGCTTATTAGCTTATTATAACTTTTTTAAGTTGTGCATTTTCAGTTGGTTTTTTCTATAAGCTTATCCGTTAAGCTCTTTTATTTGTTTTTCTTCTATAAAACTTTCTTTAATACTTTTCATAAATAGTTTTTATTTCACTTATTTTATAAAAAGTTTACATTTTTATAAGTTTTAGCTTATTATGTCTTATTATCTCTTCTCTTCTTCATCCTCTAGCTCGATTCAAATAACAAAAGAGATGCATGAGCTTGTTAAGCTCGGCTTATTTTGCAAATAAGTCTTGACATCTCTGTGGAAAACTAGAAGGGGGGGTTGAATAGTTTTGTCGATTTTAAATTGATTTCAAAAACTTTAGATTCGATATTATGTGAAATCGTATTGATGTTGAGAACGTATAGATCTAATGATAATGTAAGCAAATAAACAAAGATAAGGGATAGAAATGACACAACCGATTTATAGTGGTTCGGCTACAAGGACACCTTCCTTGCCCTACTCCACTCCCCGAGTCACCTACTCGAGAGTTCAAGCACTATGTCAACAAACTCCTTCACTTGGCGGAGAAGCCTTCACAACGTTGCTTACACTTTATCCGGTACAAAGCTAGATACCGAGTCCGTAGCACGGTGGACCAAACCAACACAACTATTACACAACAAATATGTGAAATATCAAATACAAGATCTTCGCTACAGAAATCTTGCGGACTGACAAATCAATCAAGAACCCCTTGCTTGGATGACTTGTAGAATGCTCGTGATCTCGCCTTAGAGAAGGACCTATATAAGGATCACAAATAGAAAGAAAAGAAGAATAACTCTCTAGATCAAGTGATCTATATGTTAGAAGAGAATGAGAGTGTATGAGAGATTTAGAAAGAAGAGGGGTGAGTTAGAATGAAGAAATGGCTCTCTATTTATAGGCAAATTTCCTCACTGTTCACACGGATCCCACGGATCCCTTCCACTTGGGATCCGGCTAGCACAAAGCTAGGGATCCGTGGAACGCTCCTCTTTGCCCATGGGTTTTTTGGTTATGGGTCATGGGTTGGTCCATGGGTTATATGTAGATTCAATGTATCTAAGTATACATTGTATCAAGTCTCTTTGGGTATGGGTTAAGATTCATGGGTTGTGATTTTTACCCATCCTAATTAACTATTACAACAAATGCTTTAGTTACTACATTTTTGTATTTAAAAGATTATATGTAAATGCTTTACAAAAATAACATGTATCCTTATAATTATACTTAAGACAACATTATATATGTTATCAACAAAACACAAAGAGATCGCAAAATATTAATAAACGTTTTTACGGTTTATTTGTATTAACAATCTCCCCCTTTTTGTTGATGACAAAATATAATGTTATGATGAGTAAAAGTTAAGAATAGATGTAAGTTTTGAAAGCTCCTAAGTTTTACTTCTTCTCCCCCTTTTTGTCGAAACAAAAAGTTAACCCTTGGAGGAAAAAGTAGTCTACGTATTTCTTACTCCCCCTTGACGGTAGCTCCCCTAGTTTGGGGCGTCAAGAGAAGGAAAAAAAAATATACAAAAGAAAGTTAGTAACATGCTTAAATGATCTTATGGTTGTCGAGAAACAAGATAGGGAGCCAAGGTATGTAAACAAGGCCTTGTAGTAAAACGACAAATTGTAGTGGTAGTTAAGCCACTTACAAGCATGTAAAAATAAGAACAAGACTTGTTCTTGAAAATGACAAAAGGATATTAAAAGTAAAAAATAGTAGTAGATATTCCTTCCATGCTTGCATAAGGTTATGGATGAAGGTTTTGATGAGTAATGGTATTGATGCGATCAAGGATGAGGTTGAGTATGAAACGCATTTCTTCCCTAACTTCTATTACAATTTCCCTAGTGGATTGGCAATGTTCACAATGTAAATGATGTGGGTAATGAGTGCGGAAGTTTTTCGGGTTGTTTTGATTTGAGTTATGCGGAAGTTGTGGTGGAAAAATAGGAAAATATGGATCAAAATCCGGAATGTTTGTACGTGATGGTGGAAAATAACCTAGATGTTCTTATAATGTGATGGGAGCTAGAGGTGGTAATGTTTCAAGATCTTGAAAAATAGTATTTGGTGATGTGGGGGGTGTGGAAAAGACTATTTATTTTTCTTTAGGTTGGGTAGATCTTGTTGGAGTCCTAAGGAGTTCCAAAAGAGTTATTTTAGGTGGTGATGAAGTTGGTGTACTTGTTGGTGATGAGGGTGGTGCTATAATGGAAGCATCTTGTGGTGAGTTATTTGAGGATGAATCATTTGAGGTTGGTTTTGCTAAACAACAAGATCGGATACTAATCCGTGCGGATATCCTAGCATTTGATTGTGATATTTCGGATGATGGAAGTACGAAGGTTTGGATATCATGATTGTTTGTACTAGATGTTTCTCCTAAAGGGTTTTTGGATGACATGATGAAGTGTGTTTGCGAGAAGGAGATGGAGTATGCAAGCATTTTGGGAGTTATATATATAGAAAACCAACATATTGTAATGAATGCTTGACCCAAAATGTGGATTAAAATCTAATGATTAGATATGAATTCAAGGCATGTGATCATGAGAACACAAGCATTAAATAGCATACTCCCAAAAATGAAGCAAATGTGGATTTTACATCCAAAGTGACAAAAATAGAAGTTGAAAACAGCTTCTGTATACACGGATCCCACGGATCCTTCCCTTGAGGGATCCGTCCAGCATGAAGGCTGGGATCCGTGGGTCTGGTGTTTCAGGCAGTACAAAATTCTCCTTTTGGAGATATTTTTGCATATTGTGTGCCTATATGCAAACTATTTGGAGTTGCGGTTATCTCGACCCCTAAAAAGAAATAAAAATTAAACTAGAAGTATAAAAAGTATCCTATTGAGATAACCCGAAAACACGTATTTAGTACATAAGTACGTAATCTTGTGTTGTCAATGCTCCTAATTCATTGTAGCTTAAATGAATGAACCCGAAAACACATATTAGTTATGTGTCCCCTTTAGCATTCAAAAGACATGAGATGCAATGAAAACGGGTTTTTACTTTGTATTAATAATGAAAAAGGGATTTGTCCTAGACGTGAGAGATTGCTTTTGTGAAATTGATACGGGAAGGTATCATCCTTTTTAGAAAACATTGTGAAAGTAGGTTTTCTTTGAAAATGTGTATATAAAAAGTAGGAAAGCTATAAGTAACAAAAAAACTTATCTTTGGGTTTTGAAAATTCCCGTATTGTTTGTGAGTTGTGCGTGAAATAGAGATCCTAGACTCAGAAGGAAGAAGGCTAGTGTTTACATACCTTGTGGAGTCAAAATAAATTACGACGTGTGTTCCATTAAACCAAGACCAAGACAAAGTAGGTTGAATTGTTCCCGCTTCAACGGTTTGGTGAGGACGTCGGCTATGTTATCTTCGGATGCTACTTTCTCAATAGAAATGTTCCCCTTTTGAACATTGTCTCTTAAAAAGTGATGACGAATCTCTATATGCTTGGTGCGAGAGTGCAATACCGGATTCTTGCTTAAGTCGATGGCACCTTTGTTGTCACATAGAATGGCTATGTCGCTTAGATGAATGTCGTAGTCTACTAACGCTTGTTTCCTCCATAGTGCTTGTTGGCATGCTTTGCCGGCGGAGACGTACTCGGCTTCGGTTGTTGATATTGCTAGAGCCGTTTGTTTCTTAGAAAACCATGATGTTAAACAACATCCCATGAAAGTACACACCCCACTTGTACTTTTTCTATCAACGTAATCCCCTGCATGGTCAGAATCTGCATATACAATTGTTTCTACACCCGTGCCCTTAGGATACCATAATCCTAATTGTGTTGTACCCTTAATGTATCTAAAAATTCTTTTTACGGCTTCAAGGTGTGAAGTTTTGGGGTTTTCTTGAAACCTAGCACATAAGCAGACACTAAACATGATATCCGGCCTACTTGCCGTGAGGTAGAGAAGACTACCTATCATGCCACGATATTTAGTATTATCTACGGATTCGCCGTCTTCATCTTTTATGAGTTTGGTGTCGGATGACATGGGTGTCCTAATTGGTTTCGACTCTTCTAGACCAAATTTCTTTAACATCTCCTTGATGTATTTAGATTGATTGAAGAAGATACCATCTTCTACTTGTTTAATTTGTAAACCAAGAAAGAAACTAAGTTCTCCCATCATACTCATCTCGAACTCGTCATGCATGATTTTAGAGAAATCATCACACATGTCTTGACAAGTGGATCCGAATATAATATCATCTACATATATTTGTACTATGATTATGTGTGACTCCTTTTTCTTAGTAAAAAGTGTGTTGTCAACTAACCCCATGGTATAGTTATGTTTAATTAAAAAGGACTTGAGTCTATCATACCAAGCTTTTGGAGCTTGTTTAAGACCATAAAGGGCTTTCTTTAATTTATAAACGTGTTTGGGTTTTTCAAAATCGATGAAGCCCGAAGGTTGAGCTACATATACTTCTTCATTAATAAGACCATTTAGAAAAGCGCTTTTGACATCCATTTGATAAAGCTTTAGATCATTAGCACAAGCATACGCAAGAAGTATTCTTATAGACTCTAATCTAGCCACGGGGGCATAGGTCTCATCAAAGTCTATTCCTTCTTGTTGGTTATACCCTTGGGCAACGAGTCTAGCCTTGTTCCTAGATACTACTCCGTTTGCATCTAGTTTGTTTTTATACACCCATTTTGTTCCTATTATGGTTTGATTACTAGGTGGAGGGACACGTGTCCAAACATCATTAGAAACAAATTGATTTAATTCTTCTTGCATAGCCATTACCCAACTTTCATCTTTTATGGCTTCTTGTGTGTTCTTAGGTTCTATAGTTGAAACAAAACAAAATAAGCTACTTAGGTTTTGAACTTGAGACCTTAATGTTTGTTCGTTTAGCTTTCCTATGACCTTATCTACGGGGTGATCTTTGGACTCTTTAATGTTTGTGATTTCACTAATTGAAGGTTCTTCTTCTTCGTTTATCTTTTTCTTAATTACAATAGCTTCACTTTCTATGATCTCGCCATCGACAAGAGGTGGATAGGGTTTGGGTGGACTTTCATCAAATTTTATGTTTAATGACTCTTCTACCTTCATTGTTTCTTTGTTTAATATGACGTAAGCTTTGCTATTAGGCGAGTAACCTAAAAAGATACCTTCGGTTGATTTAGGATCAAATTTTGTAAGGTAATCTTTAGTGTTAAGAATGAAGCATTTGCTTCCAAAGACTCTAAAATGATTTAAAGTAGGCTTTTTGCCTCGGAGTAACTCATATGGAGTTTTACCTAAGATTGGTCTAATTAAGACTCGATTGAGTATGTACGTTGAGGTATCAACAGCATTACACCAAAAATTTTGAGGTATGGATTGTTCGTTAAGCATGGTTCTACTCATTTCTTGAAGGGTTCTATTCTTTCTTTCTACTACCCCATTCGATTGTGGAGTGCGTGGAGCCGAGAAGTTGTGAGTAATACCATTAGCGTCACAAAAAGCTCCGAATTGCACTTCATTATCGAATTCCCTACCATGATCCGTCCTAATAGACACTATGGGTTTTCCTAGTTGTCTTTGGATCTTTTTGCTTAATATTTCAAAATAGTTAAACGTTTCCGTTTTGTTCTTTAAAAATTTTGTCCAAGTATACCTAGAGTAGTCATCCACTATTACCAAAGTATAGTACTTGCCTCCATAACTTTGGATAGCAGATGGACCAAATAAATCCATATGTAGTAATTCTAGACACCTAGTTGTGGACACCATGTTTTTAGCTTTATGACTCGAGTGAGCTTGTTTTCCTATATTACAAGCATCACAAAAATGATGTTCATATTTTAACTTAGGTAGATCTCTTACTAGATCTTTGGATGATAGCGATTAAAGAAGTCGCATATTGGCGTGACCCAATCTTCGATGCCATAAGGTCGAAGTATCATCCATAGAGGTAAGACATAGTTTGTCTTTAGGTTCATTACCAATTTTAATGACATAGACTCCATGTTTCCTAATACCTCTTCCTATGGTTATGCCATTTTTAAGTATCTTACTACCGGTTTCGGTAAAAAGTACATTGCACTTTTTATCACATATTTATCCTATACTTAAGAGATTAAAGTTTAGGTTTTCTACGTGACACACATCGTTAATGGTTAGAGATTTGTTAGAAACCGTACCTTTACCGATGATTCTACTTTTGCTATTTCCAAACACCAGATTACCTCCATTTACAGATTCATATGTGGAGAATAGATCCCTATTGCCGGTCATGTGCCTCGTGCACCCGCTATCCTTGACCCATTCATCGGGGTCTAGGTCGACCTTTAAGCACACCTAAAACAATAATAAACTCAAAAGTTTGGTCCCCATTTATTCATGGGTCCATTAGTGTTAAACATTCCATTTATGTTAGACATGTATGGGTAAGATGAGTATGCATTCCATGGAGCAAAGTTTTGAAAAGAGAAACCGTTTTGCATATTAGGGTTCCATCCCATTTGATGGTTACTTCTTGGATAAACGTTATTAGGTCTCCTAGATGCATTATGTTTTTGAAAAGATGGTGCTTTGTTTCTTGCAAAAGTAGGATTAATTTTTGGAGGTGGATGTCTAGTGGTGACATGAGTTGGTTTCTTCCTATTTACGATAACAAACTCGGTTCTAGATGATGAGGCTATGTTATTACCACTAGTTGTCACAGCAGATCCACGGATCCCAGTTTGTACACTAGCCGGTTCTCTTTTTAGGGGATCCGTGGGATCCGCCACAACAGTGGCTGGTTTTTCTAATTCTTTAACAAATTTTGTTTCTTTATTTTCACTAGTTGATGGATCAAGTTGTTGTATACCTAGACCCTTTTGGTTGTTGCCAGTTTTAACGCCATCGAGTATTGTATCTAAGGTGTTTGTACTCATTCTAGCAATTTTAGAATCTAAATGATCAACTAGTGTTTGAAGTTGAACACAAAGTTCACATTCACCACTTGCTATTTTACCCTTTTCCAAACGTTTTAGTTTTGCTTTTAATTCTATGACTTCTTTATCTAGACGTTGGTTTTGACTCTTTAAAAGCTTGTTTTTGTTAATTAGTTTTAAGCTAATATTGCATAGTTTATCATATTCATTATGCAATGAGTCGTCATCAAGTGATGAACTACTATAGTATTCGTGACATACCTCGTCATTTGCCATGAGACAAATTTCTTCGTCCTCCTCGTCGCTCATTCCCCACGTGCCGCTCACGAATGCCTTTTGATCATCCCGTTTGGGACATTTACTAATAAAGTGGTTTGGGTCCCCACATTTAAAGCAAGTACGATCATCCTTTGGCTTCTCGTCCTCTTTGCTTTTCCGAAAGCCTTTCTTATCGTCATACGGTTGTTTGACGTATCTACCCTTTCTTCTAAAGAACTTTTTAAAGTCCCTTACCGCCATAGCGTACTCTTCGTCGTCACTACTCGAAGATGAGTTCTCCTCATCGCTCGAAGCCTTTTTGGCTTTAAGGGCAAGAGATTTGTGTTTCTCTTTCACCTTTGAGGCTTCGGAATCTTTAGCAAGGACAAGCTCGTAGACTTTTAGGTTGCCTATGAGTTCATCGAGGGTGAGGATTGTCAAATCTTTTGACTCTTCGATTGCCGTCACCTTGGATCTCCACTTCGATGGAAATGCCCTTAGATATCTCCTAACATGGTTACGGCTAGAAAAGGATTCATCAAGTGCTTGTAAAGATGTAATAATAGTATTAAAGTTAGCAAATGAATGATCTATAGTTTCCTCATCCGATATTGAAAATTGTTCATATTGTTGAACAAATAAATCAATTTTATTATTTTTAACTTGTTGGTTGCCTTGATGAGTTACAACTAAAGAATTCCAAATTTCTTTAGAGGTTTTAAGCATAGAAATTCTTTCGAATTCCTTTTTCGGTAAAGCATTATATAAAACCATTTTTGCTTCACTATTTTTAGAAAGCTTTTCCTTCATTTCATCATTTAGTTTATCATGAGGTATGTGAACTAAATTTCCTTTATCATCATTTGAGGTAGCCTCAAAATCACCTTCAACAATAATGTACCAAAGATCAATATCTTTAGACTTCACATATGTTTCGAATCTATTTTTCCAATATACAAAACCATTAGTTTCAAGTAGTGGTGGTCGTTGCATAGATTGCCCTTTCTTATAATTTTCAGAACCCATAGTGATCGAAAAGTTTTCAAAATACAATTTTATTTTAAAACTTTTATAAACTTAGCTCTTGATGCCAATTGTGTAAAACTAGAAGGGGGGGGGGTTGAATAGTTTTGCCGATTTTAAGTTGATTTCAAAAACTTTAGATTCGATATTATGTGAAATCGTATGGATGTTGAGAACGTATAGATCTAATGATAATGTAAGCAAATAAACAAAGATAAGGGATAGAAATGACACAACCGATTTATAGTGGTTCGGCTACAAGGACACCTTCATTGCCCTACTCCACTCCCCGAGTCACCTACTCGAGAGTTCAAGCACTATGTCAACAAACTCCTTCACTTGGCGGAGAAGCCTTCACAACGTTTCTTACACTTTATCCGGTACAAAGCTAGATACCGAGTCCGTAGCACGGTGGACCAAACCAACACAACTATTACACAACAAATATGTGAAATATCAAATACAAGATCTTCGCTACAGAAATCTTGCGGAGTGACAAATCAATCAAGGACCCCTTGCTTGGATGACTTGTAGAATGCTCGTGATCTCGCCTTAGAGAAGGACCTATATGAGGATCACAAATAGAAAGAAAAGAAGAACAACTCTCTAGATCAAGTGATCTATATGTTAGAAGAGAATGAGAGTGTATGAGAGATTTAGAAAGAAGAGGGGTGAGTTAGAATGAAGAAATGGCTCTCTATTTATAGGCAAATTTCCTCACTGTTCACACGGATCCCACGGATCCCTTCCACTTGGGATCCGGCTAGCACAAAGCTAGGGATCCGTGGAACGCTCCTCTTTGCCCATGGGTTTTTTGGTTATGGGTCATGGGTTGGTCCATGGGTTATATGTAGATTCAATGTATCTAAGTATACATTGTATCAAGTCTCTTTGGGTATGGGTTAAGATTCATGGGTTGTGATTTTTACCCATCCTAATTAACTATTACAACAAATGCTTTAGTTACTACATTTTTGTATTTAAAAGATTATATGTAAATGCTTTACAAAAATAACATGTATCCTTATAATTATACTTAAGACAACATTATATATGTTATCAACAAAACACAAAGAGATCGCAAAATATTAATAAACGTTTTTACGGTTTATTTGTATTAACAATCTCTTATGTTTGAGAGCATGTTTCTTTATTTTTTTAGCTTTTTATATAGCTTATTAATTAGATCTATTAGTTTTATCAAGTTTTTCATTAAAAGTTTGCAACTTTTTGAGTTTTTATTGAAGAATAAGCTATTTAATAGCTTGTTCATGTAGATCTAGTCCTTAAATATACCCGATTCGCGTTTAATCTTCGGATGGAACAACTTAGCTTCGGGTGGACTTAGATCTAATAGTTTTTAGTTATAAAGTTTAAATCCTTTTAATTTTTAGATCACTTTTAGCTTATTTACATTTAGTAGTAGTGCTTATTATTGCTAACCTCTAATAAAATTATTGTTTTTCTTTGATTTCTTATCACGATCTACCGCTAAGGCCGAAGCTTAAGGGTCTTTAAGCATTTTTAATTCATAAAGTTTGAAACTTTAGTAATTTTTAAGCTTGTTAGTGAATAAAGTTTTAAACTTTACTTACTAATTAGTGGATAAGAGTATAAGACTAATAAAGTTGTAAACTTTTGTGTTAATTTGTGCTTATTTGATCGGGTGGTTTTATTCTTCTCGTTTTATCATCCGGGTTTTACTTTACTTTTTGAATCTTTAGTAGTTATTAATTTTAGTGTAATAGTTATGTTTATTTTTATGGAATTAATTGCTATGTGTTGGTTTGCTATGCTTAGTGAGTAAACTTTTTATATACTTGTTGAATAGATTATTTCGTGAATTAAGTGTGGTTTTATAAAAGTTAGAAAATATATTGGTTAGTAATTTTAAGTTACTTAGATTAAAATTTTGGTTGTTTAAGCGGGCAAAAGCCGTGAAAATAATTGAGTTTTAATCTAGATATTGATATCTTTTTATGAAAAATTGTTGTTAGAAAATAATTATTTGTAAAAGATATTAATTCATCAATAAAGGACTTAATTGAAATAATAAACCACACTTAAGGATCTTGAAATTTTGATTAACAAGTATATCTTTTCATCATATATTTCTTATTCGCTTGCTTAGCATAATTTAGTTCGTTATTTTTAGTTGTTATCTTTTATCTCTAACTTTAGTTTATTTACTTGCTACTAGTTTTATTATTGTCTTTGCTTTAACCATTATCATTTTAATTAGTCAAAACCCATAAACTTATATGTTTTTAGTTTAATTTGCGTAACTGCTTATTTGTGTTTAGCTTTCGTGTTTTACATGCTTAATTGTTTCTTTCTTATTAAGTTCCAAAACCCAAAATATTTTTATCCTATTCAAATCACCCGACCTTTAAACAACGAATCGATTTTCCATTACACCCTAGTTGGGAGAACGACCCGGGAGTTCCGTACTTCCGGTAAATCTTATATACTCAAATTTGACAAATCAACCAGAGTCATGGAGAAATGATGTTTTGGGCTGTTAATGTTTATCTTATGCAGAAACTATGCAAGTTGCAGTGTAAGTGATTGATTAAGGAAGAAGAGGCATTTGATGTGGCGGCAGAAATACGATTTATAGGGTTTGAACAAGGACAAATGCAAAGAAGATTTAGATTTACATTGTATATGGAATGTTTTATGTATTTTGCTTTTCAGCAGAGGATGAACTCATTTTGTTATCGAATAGACTTCGGGAATTGAGATATCCATCCAAAACCAAATTAAAACCTTCACTAACTTGGTGTATTAAGAAATTTGCCAATAATTTTATATACTTAGATGGAACTTATAATTGCATTACTCAGAGTGCAAGGTGCATTAGGCACCGAATAACCTTTATTGATGTGTCATGTTTGCAAATACCAAATAACACCATAATAACTAAAACACTCATCCTAAGCAATGACTGTTATTATTGCATGTGGGTCTCACAAAACTCCATAAAAAATACCCCACTCACTCACAAAAAAACCAGATGGGAATGGCTTGGGGGTGGGTGGGGGTGGGGGTGGGGCGCATTTTGGCATTGTTATGAGTCCAAAAAAAATCCAATGGTGTTGCCAACCATGGTTGCACCATGCACTCTTGTTAATCGGTAAAGTATAAAAACTTCCAAAATACTTTAAAACTTCATATATATGTATAATATGTACAATTTTGGTCTTTTCGACCCGCGAAAACGTACTTTAAAAAATACAAGTGGTTTACAAGACACCGTTTTACCCATTTTCAAAGTATAACTTATATAAAAGCCTTTACCATACTATAATTTTTGCAAATATAGCTTTAAAACCCATACAAGGACTCCATAAAGCTTTACTTTTCAAAAGACTGTAACACTTTGACACGTTGGGGGTTTAACTTGTCTCATAGCTCTGTATCTACACTAATTGCATACACCCAAGGTGATGCACTTTCATCCTTCTACTTCATATTTAAGGCTCTTTACCAATTAATAAGAGTGTATGGTGCAACCATGGTTGGCAGCGCCATTGGATTTTGTTGGGACTAATAACGGTGCCAAACTGCACCCCCGGTGGTTGGAACATCACAAGTGCGGCTAAAGCCCTCAGAAGACTATATAGCCGGTGGCTGAAGGCCTCATGCCTGCACAACTTTTTCCCATTTGCCTATTTTACCAAAAACTCGACTTCTACAACCCGATAAAGTATAAAAACTTCTAGACTTTAAATCTTCATATATATATATATATATATATATATATCAATAATATGTACAAGTTTGGTCTCTTCAACCCGCGGAAATGTTCTTTATAGAATGCCAGTTGATTACCAAACACCATTTTACCCATTTTCAAAGTATAACTTATACAAAAGCCTTTACCATACTATGTTTTTGCAAATATAACTTTAACACCCATACAAAGACTTCACAATGCTTTACTTTTCAAAGGACTATAACACTTTGACACGTTGAGGGTTTAACTTGTTCCATAGCTCGGTATCTACACTAATTGCATACACCCAAGATAATGCACTTTCATCCTTCTACTTCGTATTTAATGCCTTTATCCGTGACCACATATTATCCGCACAACCTAAAAAAGATGTCAACTATAACACATAAGCTTTCACTCAGTAAGTAACCATATTATAACTTCATGCATCAAATAACATATTTGCATAATGAAATATCCACAGTTAATCCAAAGACTATTTCCATTCATTACTTGCATCCCCATGGACTATAATCACAATTATCAAACTGTAAAAACATAATCACATAAACAAATTCACCACATACCTTAAGTAATTTATAACCATTCGACTAACACCCAATTTAGCTACACAATCCAACTATCCAAGTCTATATTACTTCCATACTCATTAGGCCAAGGTTCTTATGCCTTAACACATTAATTCACAAATACATAAAAAGATAATATCAATATAACATATGTCATAATCATAGTTACTTACCTTGACTCGATAGCTATAACCAAGAACATCATCATCATCATCTTTATCTGATTCCTAAACTGTAATCATCACAAATCATAAAGACTTTATACATTTACAAATAAAGGGTTTCCAGTCTTACCCAAGACATACCCATATCATTATTAACCTTGATATGAGCATTACTATGGTCGAATAAAAAATCAATACTATTTTAGTCAATACCCATTAAGGGAATTAACCAAAACGTCAATATGTTGTTGATCTTTTCATCTTTTCTAAAATATACCCATCATTCACCCTCAAACACATTTTCTATAAATACCCCAAAGATAATCTCATATATAGATGAGTTATTTACTAATTAAGCTTAATTAGCAATTGGGATTAATTGAGTTAAATAATAGATACACATTTAATTGATTTAGATTAAACAAAGCCCGGGAAGCCCATGGTGGGCCCCATACGTCGACCGAACTTCTTAGGATGTTCAAGCTTGACTTGACTTGTTGGCTAAGTTATCTTTAAGTATTTAGATAAGTATCTTTTAAAGGTTTATTTATTTTCCTCTTTTTTTTCATAGGATAACTATTTCCTTGTTAGATACTAGTAACTACTAATTTTGTCATGAATATAAACAAAATTTGCTATTAGATTAATTAAGAATTGCAAAAGTAGCAAAACCCTAAATCCTTCTCCTCCATCCATTTTGTTCGTCAGACAAAACACACACACACCACACAAACACATTGTGTTTGTGTTGTTGATTTGATCATTGGACTATTCGTGATGTAAAGGTGATCTAGCCTAGCCACTAATAGAGTTGGTATAACGTTAATGTGGACTAACCGTGGAAGAGATCATATACTTTGATCATGGTTTGTTATGTTGCTTGAAGATCTATAAAGTTCATCTTTGCTGGTTTAGATAAAGGAATGTAATTAATGTTATATGCATGATTAATTAAATAGCTGGTGTATAAGGGATTGTGGGGAAAACCTTTCTTGTAAATATGATTTTAATTAAATATTTCATTGTGCTAATTAATTTGTTTAATTACTTATTGAATGCTGAAATAAAATTTTCAAATTATTGTCTGTTACACACTGTTTTAAAATTTCATGTACAACTAACTTATGCAACTTCGAAAAAAAAAAGGTTACGAGATAATAATCAAGTTTGAGAAGTGTTCTATTTAAGTCACTCAAACATAATAATTTCACAATAATGAAACATGATTGAAATTTTGAGTGATTTTATGATAGAAAATATGATAGTAATAATTTGACTGAAATAAAATTCACAATTAACGAGCATTTGTTTATGCTTATTTTTAAGCTTATGAACTTATGTATTTTCATGTTAATATCATAAGCCTACCTTTTTTTCTATTTTTTTTTATTTTTATTTTTATTTTTATTTTATTTTATAACTTTATTATTCCCTGACAATATAAGCTCATTAGCTTTTGAGTAAACCAAAAGATATAATCTTTTGAAACATAAACCAAAACCACATAAACTCCTAAACTCCAAACAAGCCTAAACAAACAACCCTCAAATTGTGTGTTTGGTGGAACAACCATACATGAATCACCAATTTTCACATGTGAACCCCCCTCTTTACCCACACGCGGAACCATCGATTTTGAGGTGGTTCGGTCATCCCGACGACCACACAACATTTTATTGTTTTTATGTGTGAGTTTGTTATAGCGTATGTTGTGTTTAAGTGAGACATGTATGTGTTTTGTATTTAGTATTAATCATTACGAGTGTATGGTCATGAGAGTGTATGGTGATGTGACAATTATATAGTGGAACATTTAATGGTGGGTTTACTTAACCACAAAAGGTGTTTTTAACAAAATTAATTAGAATTGAAACTTATATTATAAGCTGTAAGTTGAAGTTTTATTTTAATAATGATGTTTTGCGAATTAGTTGTAGGTATATCTTATTATCGTAAACAGACATCAAATTAAATCATATACATTTCAAGCTTTTGTATATTTATCTATAATACTTTGCAAGATATTTTAGTAATTTTACTATATATATAAGAGCTTTTGTTATTTTTATAAGCTCATTTTGATTAGCTTGAGCTTATCACAAAAGCCCATGTAAGCCCGCATCCGAACGCAACTTAGCAACGAGTGTGTACTATTTGACTATTCTCAAGCAGAGAAAAAGAAAACCCTAGGGCGTCTAAACACTCTTTCACCATTTGCCCTGTTGCAACAACAGAGGTAGGTAGGCGTTGATTTGCTATTCAATATCTTGTTTTTTATTATTCATGTATATGTCTCTTATGCAATATTATTACTGTGATTATTAGTATTTATTACATTGCTCATCCTTACTTGAGTAATCTGCCTAGGCGCAGAGTACTCGGATTGAAATTATTAACAAATTATATGTTTAGAAACAAATCCCGTGTGTTTTTAATTACTGGATCGTAATGTTGTGGATATATGCACAAGTTCTGCATTGGAAAAGTACGGGATAAATATTTTGTTTGATGCACTACGCGTTTTCTTGCATAGCTCGAAAATATATATAGCATACATAGTACAAATACATGTGATGAGTCACTTGGTATGGTACTTGACTACCTGGTAATAATTGCGATATTTGAATATAAAATATAGTTGGTATATATGTAAATGAAATTATGTGTGAGTTGATATTTTATGTTATATTTTGTAGGCATCATATAACGGGTAGGTCAGAAGACTTACCTGATGATATCGTGTGTGATATATAGCGTGATTGGTCGATTTCTTGGGAGGTATGCATAGCATGATACTCCCTCCGTCTCAAAATATAAGTCAAGTTTGACTTTATGAATCAAACTTTGACCTTAAATATTTTTGTTTGTATTATATAATACTTGATGAAAATTATGTCAATGAAAAATACATTTAAAACCCAATTAATTTACATAATTTGCATCAAGTATTGTATAATATAAATAAAAATATTTGAGGTCAAAGTTTGATTCATAAATTCAAACGGGACTTAAATTTTGGGATGAAGGTAGTATATTTTGGAAACTAAAATGTAGTTGGTATATATGTTAATGGAATTATGTGTGAGTTGATATTTGATGTTATTTTTTTGTAGGCATCAAGTCGTGAGTAGATTGGAAGACTTACCTGCCGATATCATGTTTAATATTTTACTGCTACTCCCACTGAAGTCAATCATCACTTGCAAATGCGTATGCAAGAAGTGGCAAAATCTGGTATCAGATTCTTACTTTGTTGATCTTCATATGTCGAGGTCGCCCGAGTGCCTTTTGATTTATCAATCCAAGTTTGTAGATGAAGCCTCTCATCCGGGAATTTTGAAGTTATTGGAGATTGAAGACCAACCTGATCATAATCATCTACTCCGCGACCCTTTCATGGGTATTGATATGGCGGATCTTTTCCCAGGATCATTAATTTTCCTAGTGGGCTCAGTCAATGGTTTGGTCTGCTTGTGGGAGTACTTAAGGGGTAAATGTGACAATACTTACATATGTAATCCAATCACCAAAGAATATATGATTCTTCCTAAACCGCAATTCGGTGTAATTAATTATTTGGATGCAAGGTATGGTTTTGGAGTTTCAGTAAAAGGGGAATACAAAGTGATACGAATTTTAGGCAAATCGTTTAAAATCGAGGTTTACACCCTTGGCACGGACCAATGGAGAAGTTTAGATGTCCCCAAATATCTCAAAAATATGGCGCTCTACCACGGAACATTGTTTGAGGACCAAGTTTATTGGATTGTTAACGATCAGCTACTTTCTTTTGATTTAGACAGCGAGACATTTAAACTAGTTCCATTTCCTTCTCTTCCCGGTGGTGAAACTTTGACTGGATTGGGAGTCCTGAATGGTTGCCTCAGTGTATTTTATAGGACTCCTTATGAATTAGGTATATGGGTGATGAAGGATCATGGGACTGCGAGGCAGATTGTAAAATTCGATAACCCTTGGACTTTATCATCAAAAGAATGTTTTCCTGATTGTTTCGTTGATGGTTTAAATGGTAGAAGTATTTTAATGTTCCATTTCCTAGAAGACGATGACCAAGAATGCAAACTGATGGCACATTGTCTCGAGACAAATACATATGAAGACACTGCAATATCCGACAGAATGTTTCAAGTAAAAACTTATCGTCCTAGCCTATTGAAACTCCATAAATTTCAAGCATCAGCTAAGGTTCATGTCTTCTAAAGGTCAGGAAACATTTTGCCATTTCATTTCTATTTATCAATTGATTTTCTTAATTCAGATGTTTCAAGTACATATGTGGTCACTAGAAAAATATTTTGCTCCTGTGGTATTGTAATGGTGAAATTTGATACTACCAACACAAAGAAGTATAGATCTCATAAATCAACACACAATTTTACTTGAGTAATTAAATATAAATAATATACATGCTCTTTCTACTTAGTAGGGGTGTGACTACCACTTAATTCACAGGTTTTGCAGTTTTTATGTTATCTACTTCATAATGTTTTGGGTTGTTAATGTTTATATTGTGCAGAAACTATACAGGCTGTTCTGTAATTAGTAGTTGATTAAGGAGGAAGACGCATTTGATGTGGCCACCGAAGTGCTATTTTATAGGGTTGGAACAAGGACGAATGCAGAGAAGATTCAAATTTACATTGTTAATGGAATGTTTTCTTTATTTTGCATTTCAGCAGCAGAGGATGAACCTATTTTGTTATGACATAATGAATAAATTTTCGCAACTAAGATATCCATGCAAAACCAAAACCTTCAAAAACATACTTGGGCAAAAGTATGCGGTAGTTATGTTTATATTAAAGTATGAACTTTTTATCGTGGGGTAATTTAAATTTACGACGGAATGCGTATTAACTAGCTCACGTGGAATGTGTGTTATATGGTCTGTGTTTTACTTCAGAAAGAATAACATGGCACATCTTAATCAGTAGAAGGAACTGATTCAAGAACTTTTGAAAAAAGGTTGAAACAATGAGCAAGTTCATTGTTCATGAGCGATTATCCAATGCAAATTAGCAAAATCGTCCAAATCTATTTCATCTAATTATTGATTTGAGTTTCCACCAAAACAAACCAATTTTGTTTACGTGGGTTGTATAATCATGTCATAATCACTGACAATTTGTAAAATTCATCTACCCAACTACACGTCTTTAGTTTTCCAATCATATATCACAATAATTTTAAACTTTCAAATCCAAACAATTTATTTATAAAAGTTTGAGGAAATTGAAAAAAATAAATTAACAGTCAAACGATGTATCACATGTGATATAACATTAATTTATATGTTTAAACACAAAATATACTCTCGTAAAATGTTCATAAGTATTTGTATAAAACTCTTAAAGATTCGCCATTTTTTGGAATATAGACATGGTGAACCATTTGGAATTCTACACAAATATTTATGCCCATTTTACGATAGCATGTTGAGTGTTCAAATTTTTAAACTGATGTTATATCATATATGATATATCATGCAACCTGTACCAAAAACCTCTTTAAATAAAGATTATCAAAATTATATGAAAGTGCCATTGAAAGATAATTAAAAATTAGTGTTTAGTCCCTTAGTTTACAAGTTTTTTAATTCTGTTATGAAATGTAGAGAATGAGAGATTGAAATGTAGAAGAGATTAATTGTTCTTGATTAATCTCAATAAGTTATAATTAGGAGGCATTTTATAAGGCTTAATAGGAAAACCCTGCTACTCTCTCGAGATATCCACACACCGAGACATAAATATATCCTCACTCACTCTGTCATCCAATTCGATGCAATATTCTTATCCTCATCATCTCGCGGGTGCCCGGGAACCTCATGGATTTTTTCAATGGAGTGTTAATTTTTGATAAAAACACTGATTTTTCATAAATGCATCTTAAATGCACCTGGTCTTCGAAATGTGTTTCCAGTATTATAGTTCAAAAGATTTTGTGCACCCGATCATATTTAGTCCTGGCTCCTTCCCTGCCTGCATCCACAATTCCTTACATGAACAATTCATCAACACAATTCAAAAAACCCACGTCACACTAACCAAATTCAACCCATTTCTTCAAAAGGGTTTGCAACACATCCAAAGAAAATCCCTGTTGTTAATGGGGAATCTTATCTTTTTGTTCAATGTTGCAACAATCCCATTTTAACAACATCATCGTCGATGTGACCGAAATCTCGTTGTAACAGTAGATTGTGGTTGGATAAGCTGGTGTGGCAGGTTACGTTGATGGTCGAGTGGTTGCAGCAAAAAGAGATGTCATGATGATGCAAGTTGTAATGATAGGAAAAAATTTGGAGGAGTCCTTTGCCCAAAAACACGCTGAATATGATTGCTAGAAAGCTAGTTGTTGAGACTATGAAATGGTGGCATAAGTGTATATGTGTGTCTTACTTTTTGTAGAGTTGTATACATGTAGGTGGATGAAGAAAGGCTAGGTAAATTGACAATGGTGATCTTATGTGCAAGGTATATGAGGGGACTTAACGGCAACGTTTAATTACAGACAACCAAGATAAGGATATATGTTGCAAAAAAAAAAAAAAAAAAAAAAAAAAAAGAAAGATCAAAGACTATAGTAAATTTCAGTAGAACCACAAGGACGAACGATATAATTTACTCAAAAGAATATTAAAAAAAATAAAAAAATAAAAAAGGAATCTGTTTAAATTAAGCCGTATATCAATTATTGCTTATATTATGCAAATATCGTTTCTCCCAAAGCATCATATATATTCAAACGATTGTCGCACAACTTTAAATCAATAGTTCGAACTTTAGTTGAAGGCTATGGAGTTTGTTTCAAAGTGGGTTTCGATCTTGGAGGTAATTCTTTAACTGTTTCATAACAAAATCTAGTGATGTTACACGTTTTCACAATTTATCTAAAAATTAGGTTGCAAGAATTTTAATTGAGCTAATCGAGCTCTTTGGAATTTAGTAACTTTTTAAGCTCGAGTACAAAATACGAAAAACAAAAACAAGATCATCTTGACTTTACAAAGGCTTGAATTAATGTCTCATCGAGCTTCGTTGAGCTTTATGTCAGTATATTTATGGATGAAAGTCTTCATGGTATGTTATTATTGGAGTTTATAACGAATTGATAAACATCATTTTTAGGGTTAAAGTTAAGATATGATGTTTATAAGTTCGAGCTTTCATATGTATGTATGTCTAATTAATTCCAACACGAGTTTTTGTTTTCTTTGAGATACAGTATTATAGCTCATAATTTATACACGTTCTGTATAAGTTTTCATAAATACATATATTATATATGTATAATAAGATCTATGAAAATCGTAGATTCTTACTATTATAGACTTGGTTGTGTATGTAAGTTGATAGTTAGTGTGAATTTTTGTAGACGCCATGTCTCGGAAACTACAGTCTCATCGCAATCCATCCTTGGAAGACTTACCTGAAGAACTCATTTGTGATATTTTATCACGACTTCCAGAGACTACAATCATCTACTGTAAGTGCGTATGCAAAAGGTTGCGAAATCTAGTTTCAGAAATTCGGTTACCTAAGTGCCTTTTGATTTATCAATACCAGAGTATGATTGCGGTCAAACACCACCCAGGAATTCTGAAGTTGGTGGAGATTGAAGAAGAACTAGATCAAAATCGTCACTCCATGACCCTTTCAAGGGCATCGATATGACAAATCTTTTCCCAGGATCATTTATATTCCTAGTGGGCTCTGTCGATGGTTTGGTCTGCTTGTGGGAGCTTACTGATGAATGTGATCGCACTCACATATGTAATAATCCAATGACGAGAGAATATATGACCATCGCTAAACAAAAAATTGATGTAAAATATTTTTTGAATATTGTAAAGTATGGTTTCGGAATTTCATTGGCAGGGGAATACAAAGTGATACGGATTGTCAGCGGTGATCCAGATAAAATAGAGGTTTACACCCTTGGCTCCCATCAATGGAGAAATTTGGATGTCTCTTTCGAGTTTAACTATCTAAGCTTGTGGGACCACTGACTATATTTCAATGGCCATATTTACTGGATTTTGGGTCATCAGCTTTTATCTTTTAATTTGGACAAGGAGAAATTTCAACTTTTTCGGTTTCCTCCCACTCCTCCTAATCAAAGAATCATAGGGATTGGAAACAGTTGTTTGGGAGTCCTAAAAGGTTGCCTCTGTTATTTATACAAGTCTGATAAGGCATTCATATTTTGCGTCATGACAAAGGAACACAAGATGAAGAAATATTGGCATAAAGAGTTGGAGATAGCAAAAAGTACTTTAGAAAAAATGTTGCCTATACGTGTCATTGATGGTTCGAGCGATCAAAGTATTTTAATCGTCCAGAATAGAGAAAATTATCAACTGGTTGCATATTGTCCGGAGACTAATAAATTTGAAGACACTACATTATCCGAGACTAATTTCAGAATATATAATTATCGTCCTAGCTTTCTTAAACTCCGAAACTTCCAATCATAAGCCAGAATTCATGTCTTCTAAAGGTCTGGAAACATTCCCATTGAAATTTCTGATTTAAGAATTTGTTTTAGTGCAGTATGATACCATTGCATTTACATTTATCAGTTGATTTCCTAGTTCACTTGTTCCAAGTGCATGTTACTCGACAATTTTGTTTTTCGAAAATGGCAATTTTATTAAAAGAGAAAGAAGCTACATTTATCAGTTGATTTGGATAGTAAATTGTTTGTATTATTTGATGCACAATGAATATTTAGCACACTATAATTTCACAAATACAAAAATAAAATGTTGCTCATGATTCGACATACGATTATATATACTTAATTTATTGAATTAACTAATTTATACCTAAAGCAAGTTCTTTTTAGTACGGGTAAATGTTATTAAATCAGCAGCTGGGGCACGTTTGAGGCATCACCCAAAGTCATAGTAGGTATATGAATCACACGCTTTGAACTCTTTTGGTGATGAATAATTGTTACTGGTTTCGAGCAGTATTACGTTTTTTTTATCTACTCGCTGTATGGATGTGTTTTTCAGTTGATTTTAAGCTATCTGTAGGAATTATATCCCGATTCCTGTATAACTCTTTACTTTCTCTAATCACATATTCACATCATCCATTTATAGTTTCTCTATTTCCATGTTCTAATGAAATATGTACATGGAATTAAAACAATCATGTTTATATGAACACACACTAGATCGGAAGTAGCTAATTTCGGAAAACCATAGATAATAACCATTCTACAAATAAACCATACGCCTTATTTAACAATGAGATTTTTGAGAATCAAAACTTTATTAAAATATAAATAAAAACAAAATGCATTGTTTGTTTTAAAAAAAAAAAAGTCTTACTAGCCCTCTTACTCTTACCAGTAAAAGGAGGGCAGACGTTTTGTTTGTTTGTTTTTTTTGTTTTGAGTAAGACTCAGTTAGACATATAACATCTTACTCAGTAAAAGGTGGGAGACTTGTCTTACTGCCTCTTACTTGTTTTGTAAACTTTATATAATATATTTGATTGTTTATTAAGTATGTTATATTTATGATAAAAAATCTTGTTTCGTATTTACATAAGTTACTTATTATCGCATTGCGTTGGTTTAATAAACAAATTGTAAAAACGATCACTTAAAATCATTCGGACAATTATACAAAAACAAACAACATTATTTCGTTCATATTTAGACTTTCTAGCCACCTCTTACTAGTAAGATGTGGTAGTCAGATTCAGACCCAAAACATCTTAATGAAACAAACACACCCTTACACCATGAACTACGTCAAATTAGAAATCGAAACTACAGACTAACTTGCCCTACTGCTAAGATAATTCCCTAATTGAAACTGAAAATTTGCCAATGAATTTGTTAGAACATGTAATATATCACATACATAAAAAATGTGATACAATAACAACATTACTGCTGAGTTATGAGACCCAAAAACATGCAGTCACTCGTTAACATTATTTTTTGTTCCTTGGTGATTATCGGCTAAAACTTTCCCAAGTTCTTCGGTTACGATGCACTTCCCTGCAGTATATAACTTCTCTTGTACGGTAGAGTTTGTGATCAAAGCTTGAAGTTCTTCCCCAAGTCCCTGCACATCACATATCAATTGGTAAAATTCATGTCGCACTTATTGTATGTATATCAAGTAACAATTTTGCTCCACATAGTTTTGAGTACAAGTGTTACTATATTATTTTTTTGCTATTTTTTTAGCATTTAATTTTAAAAAAGATGCAAAGAGAGTGAATCAGTTTGAGTTATACTGTATAGTAGATATATATGAACCAAAGAGTTTATAAATAACACAAAGTATTAAAAATAGGAACAAGTGAGTAGGGGTGGAAACGAGTCGAGCCGCTCGTGAAAAGCTCGGGATCGAATCGGTAAAAAGCTCGAACGAGCCGAGCCTAAACGAGCTCGAGCCCGAGCTCTATATAAAAGGCTCGTTTAGGCTCGCGAGCCTAAACGAGCCCTAGAAATATATACGTATATATATTTCTATACGTATAACCGTGTTAACGAGCTCGAGCCTTGTGTTAACGAGTCGAGCTTTGTGTTAACGAGCCGAGCTCGAGCTTGTGAAAAATTTCACGAGCCGAGCTCGAGCTCAAAATGTGAGGCTCGAAACGAGCTCGAGTTTTTTATATATAAACGAGCCGAGCTCGAGCCTAAACGAGCTCGAGCTCTGCTCGGCTCGTTTTCACCCCTACAAGTGAGTGATTAAAATTACCGGAGAAGAGCCCATGTGTTGCAAAACGGCAACTTGAGCTTGCAAGAACTTGATGTACTTAAAAGCCGCTTGAAACATCTCGGCGGTAGTCATCCTATGACCACCAGGAACCAGCTTCCCGAGCTCCATCGTTTTCTCACTTATCTTCCTTCGCCTCACCCTTGCCGCCATACTTTGAGCCGATAACTTCCTCCCCTCTCCTTCACCATTCTCCGCCACTTGTAAACTCTCACCTAGATTTACAACACTACACCCAATATCATACGACATAGCCATTATATCTTCAGAACCACTACCATTTTGGTATATTTCGGGCAAGGGTAGTAGTTCTGGCTGAATTTGTTCGCATTCTTTAGGAACAAGTGGACATGAATCATACGAATTATACAAACAATGTTCTGGATGCATTTGTTCACATACATCAGGAACAAGTGGATATGAATCAAGCGAATTATAAGAACAATATTCTGGTTGTATTTGCATTTGCTCCATAGGAGAAAACTCTTGGTTATCAAATACAATCGGAATGAAGAGTGGATTCGAGTAATATTCTGGCTGCATTTGCTCCATTGGAAAGAACTCTTCATGATCAAATACATTTGGACTTAGTGGATTAGAGTAATGCTGTTGTGATATTGGATTATAAGATGCGGATAAAGTAGGGTATTTGATGCTGTTTTGAATTGGGAAGTTTATGAAGTTATTGTTGAAGGTTGAGAAGTGGTTATTATTGGGTTCGAAAAGGTTAAAGTTGTCATGAAATGGAGAGATTTCGAGTGGTTGAGGGACAACGGTTTCGTGGCAGAGTTGTGACAATGTTGGCCAGTTGGAGCCAAAGCTGAGAGACGCCATTGACAATGGTTTAATGAAAGATTTGGTGTTGAAAATGAGTGAATGAGTAATACAAATTTGTTATTGAAGCTACACAAAGAATGACAGTGGACCTTAGCTTATATAAGAGAGGGGGGGGGGGGGGGGGGGGGGGGGTGTTTTACCGAACATAAACGTGGAGGAATCAGTCAAGCAATTAACGGACTCTCGCATAATTAGGAGAAGTTTAGGGTCTATTTACATAAACCAACCTCTAAGTATGAAAAATACAAATTGGTCACTAGCATTTACAAACCAACAATAGCTAGTGTTTATACATGTATATTGTTTGAGTTGTTTAATTTTATAATTAAAAGTCTTAGCATATAATAAGATAATTCAATAGATATATGCTTTTGTTCACAAGATTTCTTGGGACATTATATTGCGTTCCAATATTGGTTTTAGTTCATTCATAATAAACATGACCTATATGTAATTTAAAAAAAACGGCTATTTCGTTAAGACACTCTAACAAGACATTAGAGGAAAAGAAATTACAACCAAGTCGTACAAGCTACTTTCAATCATTGATCCAATAGGTTAAGATATATTTAAGGAAGGTTTCTGGTGGTGCATTACTCCAATCAAAAATGAAAACTAATGAAATCGACAATTTTATTTAAGCGAGCTAACATATTTACAAGAAAAAAGAAAATGATCAACCTAAACTAAGCTTCAAATTACCTGATTAAACTACATAACAATGAGAAACATAATTAGTAAAATTAGGAGGAGCATTAATTAGAAACAATTCAAGACAAAAAGCAGAATGATCAACCCAAATTCATAATCAAAATTCGAATCTTCACTAACAATAAAATCCTCATCCAAAGCACGAAGAGCATCAAAAGCATTAGACATGTTACCCACTTCAGCATCCTTACCTGAGTCGTTAGAAGGGGAAGCCTTTGTACTCTTCGGAGCAACCAGCCAATACTCCACTTTCTTAACCGTGGCCGTATAATTTTACACATTTTTACATATTTTTAACCGTTCATTTGGCCTTTAAATTGTGAAAAAAAAGTAACTAGTTTTTGTAGCGATAGATTAAGAAATATAAATTAAATGGAACGTTCTTCATTAAAGGTATTTCTATGAAACAACATCGATAAAATTGGTAAACTAAGTTTTTTAAGACAGCAAGAATATCAAGTAGCATTTAAATAATTCAATTTAAGCTCATTAAATGTTTTATATTTTTCCACCATGAGACATTGTAGAAAATCCTTTATCATAATTACTAGCAGGGTCTCTGCGCAATATGAAATACCATGTAATTTCATTTTTTCGGCTAACAATTTATTTCATTTGTACGTTTTTTAACAATAACTTATTAGATTAATTTGTTCGTTTGTTGACTATATAATTTTACACATTTTTAAGCGTGGTCATTTGACCTATAATATGTGAATAATTTAACTAGTCTTGAACGTGATGGCTTAAGAAATACTACCTCCGTCTCATAATAAGTGTGCACTTTAACTTTTTTGAGTCTTTCTTATTTAACTTTGACCATAAATATTTTTATTTGCGTTATATAATATTTGATGAAAAATATATGACTGAATTGAGTTTTAAATTTATTTTTTATTGGTATAATTTTCATCAAGTATTATATAAAATAAATAAAAATGTTTATAATAAAAGGTAAATAAAAATAATCAAAAAGTCAAACTGGACACTGATTATGAGAGTATAAATTAAACAAAACAATTCCTTGAATTAAAGGTGTTTTGATGAAACAACGTCGATAAACTTGATAAACTAAATTTTTTAAGAAAGCAAGAATGTCAACTAACATTTAAATAATTCGATTTAAGCTCATTAAAAGTTCTATATTTTGCCATGAGACATCGTAGAAAATCCCTTATTATATAATTACAAGCAGGTTCTCGTGTAATGTGGGTAGGAGTACCATGTAATTTAAATTTTTCGGTTAACAATTTATTTCATTTGTATGTATTTTGTCAATAACTTATTAGATTAGTTTGTTCGTTTAGGGACTATAAGCAATGACAAAAGTTTCATGAAACTTTGCTTAGTTTGTATTATTTTATTTGTTTGTTTTTTGTGTTTAATAGCTTGCTTGATTTGTATAATGTATTCTTTTTATTGTATTTTTCATTGAAAAAGAGTTTTAAAAGTATTACGGAGTATTAGTTAGCAGATCACATGAGTTGTACTATGTATTTAATACTTGTATTTATCGCTAAATGTGTGTTTTAAAAATGTATATTAAATATATATAAATGAATTGTAAACACTGTATGAATACTTGTATTGCTGAAAATTAAGTTTTTTTTTTTAGATATTTGATGTCATAAAATTGTATTTAATTTAATTAAACATTTAGCTTTTATATTTGTATTGCTGAATTTTTAAGATTTTATGCATTAAATACTTCAAAAGAAACTAAATGCATTACAAGATAGTAAGATAATTAACACGCTTTATGAATGTGGCTGAATATTGAAATTACACTAAAATTATTTACATATTTATAAATATTAAAAGCTACTAGTAGGGTCCCCGCGTGATGCGGCTGCGGGTACCCTGTAAATTTTTTTTGGCTTTTTATTTCATTTGTACGTTTTTTGGCTATAGCTTTATTGATTAATTTGTTCATTTATTGACTATAAGTAATGATAAAAGTTTGGTAAAACTTTGATTAGTTTGTATTATTGTAATAGTTCAAAAAAAAAGTTTGTATTATTGTATTTGTTTGTTTTTTGTAGTTAGTACCTTGCTTAATTTGTACAATGTATTCTTTTAATTGTAATTTTCATTGAAAGAGGGTTTTTAAGGTATCATTAATTAGTATATTGCATGATTTATATTATGTATTTTAATACTTGTATTTATCATTAAATGAGTGTTTTAAAAATACTTAATAATTGTGCATTAATGAATTGTAAACAATGTATGAATACTTGTATTGTTAAAAATTACTCTCTTTGTCTCAAAATTATTGTCAGAAGACAAAATGTACATAATTTAATAAAAGTTGGGCCACTTTAATTTTTATCCACTCAAATATACTATTCTACCACTATATTCTATAGTTTTTACATAAAAAAGAAAGTAAGCAATTAATTTGATACACCCCAAAAAGAAAATATGGTCTATAACTTTAGGGAGGTGATTTGTACACTTCCATAAATGATTGAGAAACTTCAAATTTGAGTGTTTGGACATTTATACCATTACATTATTTTTATTTATGTTTATCTTGTAAGGGTATAAAATCCTGTAACGGTACAAATGTCCAATTACTCAAATTTTGAGTGTCCCAATCATTTATGAGAGTGTGCAAATCAACTCTATAACTTTGAAATGGAGGGAGTAAGTTTTTTAAGGTGTTTAATGTAAGGAACTTGTGTTTCAATCAATGTTTTCAAACCCGGGTCGACCCGGCCGGTTCAACCGGTCGGACCGGTACCCGGGCACTAAAACGGGTCAAAAAAACCCGGTTTTCTAAAACCGGGTCAACCGGTTAGACCCGCCGGGTTTTGAGTGACCCGAGTCAACCCGGGTCATGAAACCCGGCCGGGTTGCGGTTTTTTTTTTTTTTTTTTTTTTTTTAATATTTTTTATATTTTTTCAAAATTTTTTTATGAAAACCGGGTTGACCCGGTTAGACCCGGCGGTCGAACCGGTTGACCCGGTGATCAAACCGGTTGACCCGGTCGGAAAAAATAAAATAATAAAAAATGAAAAACCGGTTGACCCGGCGGTCGAACCGGTGCCCGGTGACTCGACCGGGTCGACTAAAAAACCGGTTTTTAAAACCTTGGTTTCAATTACTTGTACATTTAGTTTATGCAGTTGTATTGCTAAGTTTTAAAGCATTAAATGCCCAAAAAGGCTAAAATGTTTTATAAGAGCATCCACTATGTTAAACCTTTATAAAGTTTTATAGTTTTATTATGACATTAATTAATAAACCTTGAACTTATCTTCACTGTGTATAAACCTCATAAAGTTTTATAAAAATTATACAAAATTCAAATACATTAAATTATGAAGATGTTTAATATTTTAGACTTATTCATCATAAACTTATTTATAAACCTATCTTCACTAGGATTTAAAAGTTCTTAAACCTATTCATCATTTTATAAACGTTTTTATAAATTACTATAGTGGATGCCCAAAAATAGTAAAATAAGATAACATGCATTCATTATAATAATATTGACTTTTAGGAATAAAGCCTTCACATGTAGTTGTCAAATGATTTTCGAAAACCTTCACCGACATTATAAAAAATAAGTAAAATAAAAGTCGTTATAAAAAAGTAGTGTGAGTTTATTGTTATTTAACTTAACACTAACTAATGTTTATGCAAATAATATAAATAAATAACTATTTCAAATTGAGGGTTTAAGGCATGCAAAATATAATAAGCAGGAAAAATTAAAAATATGAAGAAGATGATGACTGTTGATAAAAAAGTTGGACGTTCCTGATTTGGAGCTCCGGTTCTCGTACCAATTGAGAATTGCTGCTTGAGACCTGCGCACTAAGAGACAAGAAACACCGTTAGGCTTATCGTGGGATTGTCTCCCACGATTATCCTCCGGCGTGAGAGTAAGTAATCGGTTTAGGGTTTAAGGAGTTTTAGGGTTATGAGATCGTACCTTAAACGAGGGATATGATTCCCTTTATATACGCACGGAATCCTTGTTGGTTCCGTGTTCCCCAACCTTCGGCGTATCCCGCCTAAGTCGGTTGGGAATGATTATCTTCTTATTTTAGAAGATATCGGATATCTATTCCGTAAATAGATATGGGCTTGGGCTTTCGTGAGCCCAAACACGTATTGATATTGGCCCAGTTCGTACCAGGCTTGAAAGTAGTGGACTGTGGTCGGGTTCATGACCCGACTCCAGACTATACGTCATCATGTCCCCCAGTCTAGTATGCGCAGTGCGTAACTGCGGGTGCTAGACTAATGACCGTAATCATAAAATAAAGATATTACGAAACGTATGAAAGAAACCATACACCTACCCGTAGGTGCAATGTATCGAGACATCCAAGTGAATAGTCAATGCCTCGTTAATCGGGGGAAAGTTACTGTCCCGCGTCCCATCAAGCAATCTGAACCACACAAAGAGGAGTAGTGGGATCCACGTGTCATCAATCGTGTGGGAGATAAAAACTATATAACTTGGCGTTTCATTTTCACCGGATACTTCATAGTAAAAAGCTCCATCCACCATTGCTAAAGCATACT
Organism: Chrysanthemum seticuspe; assembly: GCA_019973895.1. NCBI lineage: Eukaryota > Viridiplantae > Streptophyta > Magnoliopsida > Asterales > Asteraceae > Chrysanthemum > Chrysanthemum seticuspe. The sequence continues at coordinate 309,917,852 of BPTQ01000006.1, forward strand.
AAGAGTTGTAATCCAGAAATTAACCAACCACAAAGGTAACCGCGCGTGCGCTTTATCAAAAAATAATAACAAAATGGTGAAACAGTTGTCTGACTTCACCTCCGACCTCACCGTGATTGATCTGATGGAATTTACCTCAGATTACTTTATACCCCGGGACGTGCATCCAGTAGTACCGGATGCGCGCGCCACGATTGCGGATTTCCCCGAAGGGAAAGTGGGTGTATACACACGGTTATTTGAATTTGCGAATCAACGTGTGCCCCTATCACGCTTTCTGTGCGATGTGTTAAACTATTATACGCTTCACATATCGCAGTTACATTGTATCGGCGCGGCTAAAATTACTAATTTTGAAGTAAATTGCCGGTTGCTGGGGATGAACCCCACCATCCACCTATTCCGCGCCTTTTATCACACCACGTGGGCGCATGGGTGGGTGTCTTTTTCAAAGCGCGCTGGTAGACTGCAGTGTTATATGGATAAATTAGATGCACTTAGGAATTGGAGGGAGTATTTCTTCTGGGTAGATGATACATGTTTTCCCTGGGATTTTGATTTTTATACCCGGGGAACGCTACAGAGGGATGAGTGCCCATTGCCTGGGTCTTATAACGTCGAGGATGCGGAACTGATAAATGCTAACCGCATCCCCATTAGTGCGTATCCTGAGGGATTTTTGGTGCACATGGGAATCAGCCGTAATTATTTTGGCCCCGAAGATGAGATCCCTATCTTTTTAGACGCCAATGGCCAGGGTGGGTACTTATTCCTCCGTACTTCTGTGTGTAAATAATGTAAGAACAACCTTCTGTCTATGTTGCGCATTATATAACTGTTTGCATATATGTCTTGTCTTGCGCAGAAATGGATCTATTCACCGTCGTACAGCTAGCGAAGCCCGTTTCAGTAAAGACAGGAGTAAGACTGTTGAAGGATGATGAGGAGCCTATTTTAGCTGCGACGGCAGGGCGTGTCATAGAACTGAATGCTGGGGATACAGGGACCAGTTCCTCAGTTGCAGTGGAGGCAACGCCTCTGCAGAGCCGTCCCAATCCTGAAGTAACTTCGCTGGTAGCGCAGTCATCGCCCGTAGCTGTGGCTCATCCTGAAGAGGAAGAAGAAGAAGAGGCTGCGCTGAGTCGCAAAAGGACCCGAAGAGATGATGGTGCGGGCCCTTCAAGGAAGAAACGCCCCGTGGTTCAAACTGTGGAGTTGTCCTCCACTGATGAAGCGTCGTCGCACCCGTCTGCCGATGACGCGGAGCCAAAGTAAGTAAAACCATACATGTATAATTTTCATTAGTTGGTGAATATGCTAGATGCGTCCCTAACATTGCGCTGGTGATCATTCGCAGGATGGAGCAGGTTATAGAGTCACCCCCTAAGGCTAGTCCGACACGCTCAGCGCATTCTGAGCCGCAGAGCCAGGATAATGAAGACCAGTCTGATGCAAATGTGCCTCTGGAGCAATTAGTTGAAGAATTGGTTCAAGTCTCCGCTCATCAAGCTTCATTAATTGTGAAGCTGAAAGACCGAGTATCTGATGCAGAAAACCAAGAGTCCCAAAAAGACCAGACAATTTCTTTGCTGGAGGCGCAGCTGGCAAGTACCCGGGCACAACTAGATAGCGCCCATGCAGAGGCCAAGGTCCTGAGCACATACGCTCAAAAACAGGCCGAGGACAAAATGGCGCTGATGTGCCAAATGAATCAAGAGCGTTCTGATGCTGCCAGGTATAAGTCTGCGTGCTGCTGGGCGCTAAAACATCTAGAACAGGGTAAAGAAAGTTTGTTTGCGCAGTTGGGAGAGCTTGGGAATACTGTGAGCTGGTCCTTGGAGGTACAGGAGGCAAAGCTGCGTAAGCTAAGCATCGAGTACGACGAAGAGTTGTATCCGCAGCTTATGTCTATGATAGCGGAGCGCAGGTGGCTCATAGGTCACGGGCTCCGCCTGGCTGCTCTTAGTACCCTGGAATCGTCAGAGGTGGTAAATGCATTCGGGGAGGTGGTGCAGTGCGCTCTGGAGCGTGGAAAATCTTAAGCAATTGAAAAGCTCCATAAGGCAGAACTGTTGAAGGCGCCGTTGGATAAGGCACCGGGGTATGATGCTGAGTCATATGATCACTTGGTCGCTGCCATGCAGAGAATGAAAGACTTGGAGCTCCCAATGATTTCGGAGCTTGAGCGCGATCAAGATTATCCAATAAATGTGATTATGGCGGGGTTGACCCTAGCGCGTCATCGTACCGAGGGTGCCGAGGCACAACCGGACTTTTATTTGAATCCCCATGAGTCACAGCTCCAAGTACCTGTCTTTGCGCGTCCTAGGGATAGTCAGAATCCCTTTGCATTGGAGAAAGAGGTACCTCTAAAGGAGGTCTTGGAAGCGCATGCTACCCGTCTTGCTAAGAAAGAAGGTATTGCAGGTAAGGCCATTTTGTGTGGGGTTTGTGCGGCTCACTTGCCGAGGTCTGATGGAGTACCTGTTAGTGTGGCTACTGTGTCGCGTCAGGGTGCAGATGTATTTAGTGAGGTCAAAGATGCAACGAGTGACGTTGGGACCTCTTCCCTTAAGCGTTGTAGCAGCTGGTAGTAGATTTGTAATAACATGGAATAATGAATAAACATTTCTTTTTTGTTTGCTGTGGATATTTGTAATGTATACATATTTGTTTGTCTGTACATGAAAGATGTATTTGTTGCCGAAGAAACAAACGTGTAAGCCACTTTAGGAAGTGCATAATCGTGTATGAAGATCCTAATATACTTGGAAAAAGGCTCTAAGTACTTTATCATAATCGTATATGTTATGGTTCACAGCGTACTGTAAATACCTTATTAAGGAATCAAGGGTCTTGGTTCCTAAGTTGTTAAACGTGCACGTGTGCGTTGCTGCGCAACCATCGTGGGATGCGCACATATCTTATTCCAACGTCTTGAGAACAAGGTGTTTAACAAGGATGCGTGATCCAGTATTGATGGGTTTGCAACCCTCTTACTCAACAAGTTAGTTAGTAGGTCAACTTATCCTTTTACCATCGTGGGTTTATTTGTAGTGCATGCACGCCATCGTGGGCAAAAAAATAAAAAATTGTTAAGACATACAGTATATGGAGGTAACAATTTAAAATGTGTCGCGGAGTTAGCTAGAAACCGCGGCGTTTTATTAATACTTGCAAGTTTATCGAGAAATAACAAAGAAAACAGTAAATATGAAAAATAAAAAACTGAATACATGAATGTTTATTGAGCACTGAAAGTGCGGAGCGTCTGTGCTCCGTGACGTAGCTATTCTTACAGGTAGCACCTCTTGAGGTTGCCGATGTTCCATGTGCGCGGTAGGTCACGACCATCCAAGCCTCGTAGCCTGTACGCGCCTGTGCCTATTGCTTCAGTAACCTCATAAGGTCCTTCCCACTTTGGTCCGAGTTTACCTGTATCTTCTGCGCGGCTTGCCTCATTGGCACGGTAGACAAAGTCGCCTGGTCTGAATGAAACACTGCGCACCTTGGCATCATAGTATCCTTTCATTTTTGACTTCGACTTTGCCTCGCGAATAGATGCGCGTTCGCGTCTTTCTTCTAGCAGATCCAAGTCGACACGTCTTTCATCACTGTTTGTTGTTACATTGATCTCCGCGGTGCGAATAGTTGGCATGCCGATCTCAGTTGGTATGACGGCTTCGGTTCCGTAGACTAGAGAGAAGGGGGTGTCCCCCGTGCTGGTTTTTATTGAGGTGCGATGAGCCCATAAGACACGCGAAAGCTCCTCGACCCACCTTCCTTTGTGCCTGTCCAGGCACGCCTTTATTCCTTCGCCCAGGCTTCGATTTGCGCGCTCTACTAAGCCATTGGTTTGTGGGTGCGTAACTGACGCGAAGTGTTGGGTGATGTTTAACTTCTCGCACCAATCTTTGAAGGGGTTGTCGCAGAATTGTTTCCCATTATCCGAGATGATTTCTCCAGGTAATCCGAAGCGGCATACTATGTTGTCCCAGACAAAGCGTTTCACCTGGTTGCCGGTAATTGTCGCCACTGCTTTTGCCTCGATCCACTTGGTGAAGTAGTCTATAGCTACTATGAGAAACTTGAGACCGCCTGCTGCTATTGGAAAAGGGCCTGCGATATCAATGCCCCATTTGTAGAATGGCCATGGCGCCGTGATTGGCGTTAACTCATGATGTGGTTGGCGCGGAACGGGTCTGTGGACTTGGCAATCATTGCACTTCCTTATCAAGTCCCGCGCATCTTTATGCATGGTTGGCCAGTAGTATCCCGATCGCATGGCGCGTGCTACAACGGACCGTGGTCCTGCGTGCATGCTACATGAACCTTCATGGATTTCTCGCAGCACATAATTTGCTTGTAAGGGGCCGACGCAGCGGAGCCATGGTTGGAGGAAAGAACGTCGATACAGTATGTTGTCGCGCAATTCGAATCTCTGCGCTGTGCGCCGTATTCTGCGAGCTTCTGTCTGTTCTTGGGGTAATGTACCTTTGCTTAAGAATTCCGCAATCGGTGTCATCCATGTAGGACCATCCTCCTCTATGACTGCGGATACTTCCATCTCCGATATTGACTTGCTTTTCAGTGTTTCCACCAGCACTTGCTTTGATAAGTGTGCGAAGCTTGTCGAGGCGATCTTGCTCAGTGCATCTGCTTTGCGATTTTCTCCTCTAGGGACTTGCTTGATAGTAAATCTGTCAAAGCCTTTGATTAGTGTCTTAGTCTTCTCAAGATACTGAATCATATTTTCTTCTTTGGCCACGTATTCACCCAACACGTGGTTGGCCACTAGCCGGGAGTCCACATTTGCTTCCAAGTTACGTACACCCATTCGAGATGCAATACGTAGTCCAGCGATTAGGGCTTCATATTCTGCCTCATTGTTTGTCGAGGTAAATTCAAAACGCAGTGCGTAGGTGAATTCCATTCCCTCTGGGTTTGTGAGAATAAGGCCAGCTCCTGAGCCGTCCACGCATGAGGACCCGTCTGTAAAAAAAATCCATGGATCTTGTAGTTCTGTCTCGCTTGGTGTAGGTACCTCGTCAGTATCTGGCTTCTCGATGATGAAGTCTGCCAGAACTTGTCCTTTTATTGCGGTACGTGGTCTGTAAGAGATGTTATGTTCGCCTAGCAACACACTCCACTTCCGGAGTCGTCCTGACGCATCGGGTTTGGAGATGATCTGCTTGATGGCTTGATCTGTGATTACCGCTATCGGGTGCGCTTGGAAGTACCGGCGCAGTCGCTTGGCGGCAAACACTAATGCCAAGACCAACTTTTCCATGGCACTATAGTTCATCTCCGTCTTCTTGAGCGCTTTGCTGACAAAATAGATAGGGGTTTGCACCGAGTCCCTATCTGTTAGTAGCACTGCGCTGACTGCCCCATGAGTTGCTGATAAATACATGATCAGCTCTTCCCCTGGTCGGGGTGCCACGAGTGTTGGGAGCGTTGCTAGATGCTGTTTGAGTGTGGTGAAAGCTTCTTCCGCCTCCGTTGTCCACCGAAAGTCACCCTTTTTTATACACTTCTTGAGTGTTTTGAAAAGAGGCAATGACTTTTCTGCTGATTTAGACAGGAACCTGTTGAGGCCAGCCAGTTTTCCATTGAGGGATTGGACTTCCTTCAGCGTGCGTGGTGAGGGAAGTTCAATTACCGCCTTTGTCTTTTCTGGACAAGGTTTTATGCCATCAGGTTCTATCAGGTACCCTAAGAACATGCCTTCGGTAGCGCCGAAGGTGCATTTCTTAGGATTTAGCTTCATGTTGATCTCTCGTAGAGTCTTGAATGTTTCTTCTATGTCGCGCACAAGTTCCTTTTCAGTATGGCTTTTTATGACGAGGTCATCCACATAGACTTCCAGGTTGCGGCCCACCTGTTTTTCAAAGGCACTGTCTACCAACCGCTGATAGGTGGCACCCGCATTCTTCAATCCAAACGGCATTTTTGTGTAACAGTAAACGCCTTGGCTTGTGTGGAAAGCTGTCTTTTCCTCGTCCTCTTGAGCCATTTGTATCTGGTGATATCCCTTGTACGCGTCAAGAAAACACTTCAACGGGTATCCACACAAGGACTCTATTTTCCAATCTATCTCTGGTAATGGGTAGCAGTCCTGCGGGCATGCTTTATTAAGGTCGGTGAAGTCGACACACATTCGCCAGCTACCATCGCTTTTTTTGACCATTACTGGGTTAGAAAGCCAGTCGTGATAATAGACTTCACGCATAATTCCCGCATTTACCAATTTCTGCACCTCTGCCAGAATTGCCTGCGCCCTCTCTGGAGCTTGGCCACGCTTCTTCTGGCGTATCGGTGAGTATCCTTGTCGGATTCTAAGTTTATGCTCTGTGATCGAGCGTGGTACTCCAGTCATGTGTTTGGGCTCCCACGCGAAAATATCCACGTTCTTTTGTAGGAGCGCGCACACAGCTGCTTTGCCGTTGTCCGACAATGACCCTCCAATGGTTATTTCCTGGTCTGGGTATTCTGGGTGAATTGCGACCTTCAAGTTGGGGACTTTGGCCGCGCACTGCTTCGGGATTGGTTCCATTTCGCATGTAACCGTGTTACATTCTCTGTTTGGTACCGTGGCATTGTAAAGGGTGACAATGCCCCCTTCTACTGGGAATTTAAGCATCACGTGCGCTGTTGATGGCACCGCGCGCATGGCTGATATCCCTGGTCTCCCAATGATGCCATTGTATGACGAGGGGGATTTGATCACCATGAAATCCATCCAAGTTGTCGTAGAGTGCTCTGCGTTGCCAACGCTGACCAGTAATCGCAGTTGCCCCATGGGCCATATCTTTTCACCTGTGAAACCGGTGAGTGCTGTGTTGACCGGATTTAACTGACTACGTATTTCAGGTCGTAGTCTTTTAAAGCAATGTTCATACATGATATTTTCCGATGCCCCACCATCGATATACATGCGGTGTATGTCGTGACCACCCGCACTAATTTCGATGGTGAGGGGCTCTGCTGCTGCGTTGTCCGCAGTTAAAGTAGGGAAAGAGATTTCACTTCTTCGGGAAAACTCCTGGCTGACCTTTTGTCTAGTGGTTCGTTGCCACGTCTGTATCATGTAGATTGTGTCGGCCTTATCTTTGGGTGTCTCCTTCTTTCTTCCATTCTTTTGCTTATCTCTTCCCTCTTTAATGTTTTTAACTAAGTGGTCCAGTCTGCCCTCCTTGACCATCCTGTCGATGAGTTGGCGCAGCTGGACACACTCGTTAGTGGTGTGACCCTTTTGCGCATGGTAGTCACAGTATCCATTCCCAGTGCGCCGATCTTCTGGTGTACGCATCTGCGGTGGTCTTGGGAAGTTCGCACCTTCCGCTGCGAGTATTTCCTTTGGTGTTTTGATCAGGGGAGTATACCTGTCATTATCTCTGTCTCTGCCGCTCCTCTGGCTGCGATAGCTCCTATTACGGTTATTACCTCGGTCGTTGGATTGTCTCCCAGGTTGTTCCTGTGACCGGTAACTCGAATGGTTCTTTTTGCTATCTGCCGCGGCGGCTTCTCCTTGGACAAAAGACCGAGAGCGCTTCATGAGTTCATCAAAGGTCTCGGGAATCTTGTCATTCAACCTCTTGATGAGTTCTGGATTATTAATCCCATTCATGAAGCCAGAGATCTTTAGCACTTCAGGGCATGCTTTAACCTGCATGCATTCATCTTTAAAGCGTTCCATGAATGCGCTCGTGGATTCTCCCTGGTTCTGTTTTACCCTGGCAAGTTCGACAGGATTTTTAGCACACTTTTTGCGTTGAGTAAAATTTAGGCGGAACGCCTTTCTCAACTCTTCAAAACCATTCACGCTCCTTCGTGGGAGTTTGTTGAACCAGTTCCGCGCGCTTCCCACCAGTGTGGAATTAAACATATGGCACCACACTGGTTGTGGCCAGTTTTCAATGGTCGCGGCTGATTCAAAGATTTTTAGGTGATCGTCCGGATCACCTGTTCCATCATAGGTCTTGACATTTGTAGGCATGCGTCTCTTCTTGTTCTCAGAGAAATCACTAATGCGTTTGGTAAACGCATCCACTTTCTGACGGCGCCACGGGAGAGACATGTCTTCCTCTTGGCTATCGCGTCTATTTCTAGACTTCCAATGTCCTGTGTCGCTGTCCTCGTTGTCCGAGGAATTATCAGTAGATGAATTTTCCTTCTTACGGCATTTGCGCCGGCTATCCTCAGAGTCTGACCCGTAGTCTGGATCTGAAGGACTTTCACTTGGGGAGTGCTTTCGCCCCAGTCTGTCATGTACTTTTCGGCTACCCAGTCTGGCGTAGACACTGGTACGCCGTTCTTCTCTATCACTATCACTCAAGTGCTGCGAGTGAGATGTCTCATCGCCCTCGATTCTCCTCCCGATTCTATTGAATACTGGGGGTTTATGACCGCTTCCTCTGCGCTTTTCTTTCTGGTGGCGCAGTGGAGAAGTGTCGTATTCCGAATCGAAATTGAGTCGGGCTTTCAAGTTCCGACCAGATCTATTCTTCTCTTCCTCTTGCATGAGGGCAGTTAGTGTTTCGTAATTTTGGGATACGAAAACTTCTGGTGTTAACTCCGGCGCTACCCCCTCAAGAATGAGTGCGTTTGTTTCTGCTGCTTTACCCTTATCCCGGCCTGGTGCCTCCGGTACCTTTGTCAGCTCAGTTTCTAGCACCGATTGGAAGGGAGTAGTAAAGACGGTGCGCAGTGGGTCTACTCCACTCGTGGTGGTTGTAGTGACTTGGGTTGTTCCCGAGTGCGGTTCCACCAGAGGAAAGATCAAGTCTTGGCCTGATCCCTTGTTTTTAGCAACGCCGGTTGTCCCAGCGGTCTGCTTAGGGGTTAGTCCACTCTGCGACTTCTTCCCCATAAGGTCTGACTGCGATCGCTGATTGCCGTGCTTTGTCATTCTAATGTCGGTTCTTAGTGTAGGGTCCCACGGATGGCGCCACTTGTTGATACAAAAGTTGGACGTTCCTGATTTGGAGCTCCGGTTCTCGTACCAATTGAGAATTGCTGCTTGAGACCTGCGCACTAAGAGACAAGAAACACCGTTAGGCTTATCGTGGGATTGTCTCCCACGATTATCCTCCGGCGTGAGAGTAAGTAATTGGTTTAGGGTTTAAGGAGTTTTAGGGTTATGAGATCGTACCTTAAACGAGGGATATGATTCCCTTTATATACGCACGGAATCCTTGTTGGTTCCGTGTTCCCCAACCTTCGGCGTATCCCGCCTAAGTCGGTTGGGAATGATTATCTTCTTATTTTAGAAGATATCTGATATCTATTCCGTAAATAGATATGGGCTTGGGCTTTCGTGAGCCCAAACACGTATTGATATTGGCCCAGTTCGTACCAGGCTTGAAAGTAGTGGACTGTGGTCGGGTTCATGACCCGACTCCAGACTATACGTCATCAATGACATCATCAAAAAAGAAGTTGCTTGGTGATACGGCCGGAAAATAAATACAGTTGGTTTTTTTAAGGAGAGAAAGTGAAGAATGATTGGTGGTACGGAAATAAAGAAAATGAGTGTATTGTGCAATGTTTTGAAACCCGGGTTGACCCGGCCGGGTTAACCGGTTGGACCGGTTCCGGGCAAAAAAACGGGTCAAAAAAACCCGGGTTTCTAAAACCGGGTTAACCGGTTAGACCCGCCGGGTTTTGAGTGACCCGGGTCAACCCGGTTCTCGAAACCCGGCCGGGTTTGATTTTTTTCAAATTTTTTATATAAAAACCGGATTGACCCTGCGGTCGAACCGGTTGACCCGGTTATTTTTATTTTGTATTTTTTTTAATGGAAAACCGGGTTGACCCGGCGGTTGAACCGGTCGAACCGGTTGACCCGATGACCGGTGACTCGACCGGGTCGATTATAAACCCGGTTTTCAAAACATTGGTATTGTGTGAAAAATCTATGACCTTATTGTTACTCACCAAGACTATCACCTAATTCAAAAAGGATCCTACTACCCAAACACCTCGTATAGGGGGTGTTTGGGTTTTATCTCTCCCAAAACCAATCGCTGCTACTGTTCTTCTTTTCTTCTTGTCGGCGGCTGGGACCACAGTACACGAAAACCACAAATGATGAATTATATATATATAATAATAAATGTTTCCATATTAACCTTCAACTTTCGACAACTTGCAACTTGGCCCTTGTCTTTATATTTTCTTCATTTACACATATAAATGTGTATTAATAATCTTTTAACTTGACGACTTCGGCCCCTCTTCATACTTCTTTATTTATTCTTTAGTCCTCGAAGAGAATAAAAAGTTTATAAAAAAAAGTTTATAAAAAGTTTATAAAAAAAGTTTATAAAAAATGTATAAATTTTTTATAAAAAAGGTTTATAAAAAATTTATAAAAAAAGTTTATAAAAAGTTTATAAAAAAAAGTTTATAAAAAAAGTTTATAAAAAATTTATAAAAAAAGTTTATAAAAAGTTTATAAAAAATGTATAAAAAAAGTTTATAAAAAGTTTATAAAAAAAAGTTTATAAAAAAAAGTTTATAAAAAAAGTTTATAAAAAATTTATAAAAAAAGTTTATAAAAAATTTATAAAAAAAGTTTATAAAAAAAGTTTATAAAAAAAAGTTTATAAAAAAAGTTTATAAAAAATTTATAAGAAATTTATAAAAAATTTATAAAAAAGGTTTATAAAAATTTATAAAAAAAGTTTATAAAAAGTTTATAAAGAAAAGTTTTTAAAAAAAAGTTTATAAAAAAAAGTTTATAAAAAGTTTATAAAAAAACATTTGTTGTACTTGTTTAATGTTTTAATGTCTAATGTTTTATTGTTATTGTTTAATTAAATGGAAACAAATACAAAATTAAAAAAACATAACGTAAAATAAATATCATATAAAAACAATACACAATTAAATACACTATACATATAAAAACACTACACAAATAAATACACTATACATATACCTAAACACTACACAATTAAAAAAAAAAAAAAAAAAAAAAAAAAAAGTACAGCCGCTGCATGTGGGGGGGACCCACTGGCTATGGGGTGCATGGCTAGGATTTTTTTGGGTGTTTGAGTAGGCTTGCCCTTCAAAAATTTATACATCTCTTCGAGTGCAAGATACCTTCATTTGTAGATGGTTAACCCCATCACGAGTGCGTTGGCTATCACCGAGACTATGATAATAGCTTGGTGGCAGGGCCGGTCCTGAGTTATTTGCTGCCCTAGGCGAGATAGTTTTTTGATGCCCTAAGCAAGACGATAAAAAAAGATTACAAAGTACTTTTAACAAACACACTCTCCTCATTTGTTAAGGAGACAAACTTCAAACAAAACTTATATATCAACTTAATAATACGTAATCTATTTTTTAATTAATTTGAATTTGTCTAATGGCTTTTAGCATTTTGTTGTATTTTATTTTTCTATAATATATAAGAGATCTACAGTGCATTAACTAATATTTCATTTGTCTCAAATTAATAATCTCCATTTTTTTTGGATATTCCAATTTAATTGTTCACTACTAAAAATATATAAGAAAATTTTATCGAATTTACCATATTACTTTTAGTTGAAACTAATATTACAAATTTAAAAAAAGACATTAATTAATTAGTTAAAGGTAAGACTATGATTTTATAAAAAGTAAAAGAGAAAAACAAGTAACAATTATGTTTTTTTTCTTAAACTGTATGTTTTTTTGTCGGAAGATTATTATTTTTTGAATGGAGGGAATACGAGTTTGCACGTTATTACATATCTTTGTGACCAACGTTATGCTTAAAATTACATGTCAAACATTTTTATGAATGTAAAACAAAAATCCAAGCATCTCACATTTATGAGTTAAAATAAGAAAAATGAACTAAAAAGAAAAAATGTAAAAAAATTATGTTAAATATATAGTTGAAGCTATCGTGTAAATTTAGTCTAAAATATTCGTAACTTATGACTTTTCCATTCGTTACAATTGTATTAATAAGAGAAATATATTTAAGAGTGATAAACGGAAAGAAAAATGATAAAGTAAAATAGTATTTTGAACATTAAAGCCAATAAAAATGCAAGTAAGAAACGCCAAAAGAAAGCAGCTGACGAATTATCTTGAAGTAATACCATGACCACTCTTTTTATATTCTCTTTTAACAAAAAATACTATTTTTTTAAGACATGTATTTGTTTCTCTCTCTTAGCTTTCTTCTCTAATTCATTTTCCTTCATGAATGAAAAAAACAAAAATAAAAAACACAGACTAAAAATCACGAGAGCATCAAATGAAACTATTAGTAAACATAAAAATGATGCCCTTTGTTTGTTGGATGCCCAGTGCCGTCGCCCACACTGCCCATAGCCAAGGTCGGCCCTGGTTGGTGGCCAGATTAACCAATAGTCGTCAGTGGAGGAAGAATCACATAAATCTCCGTTGTAGGATCAGAAGCGAGGAGAATTGGTTGGTTTGGGCTATAATTGATCACGTATAAAAGTTTTAGCTTATATAATTTTTTTAAAATAACAGATATTTGGATATTTTGATATTCGGATACACAAAACTGTTATTTAAAATTTTGTATATCCAAATTGTAAAATTTTAGCTAAAATTATAGGTATAACATAAAACAATAATCGCAAATTTCTATATTACTCAAAACCTTTAAGTTGTATTATGGAGATATAAGAATAGGGTACGCTTTGACCACAAGTCACCAATAAATGATATATTTAGAAAAGAGATTAAAATTATGTATTACTTGTGGATAGATCATGTGTTTAACAAGTCGACTCCTTTACGGATGATTGAATCTACCACCTTAATGTTGCTTGTGTGACTTGTATAAACTATTTGCAAGATCCATTTCTTTAGCTTTTTGCTAGTTGTTTTCAACAATACTTGTTGAGATTACGTGTAATCATTATTAAAGTGTCGGTCATTAGTTAATGTAATAAGTTGCTAAGTTAAATAGGCTTAAATGTTTGTAAGTAAGCTACGACCCATGTAGTAAGCCCATGGGCCGTATAAGATGTTCTAGATTCTTCACATTGGTGTTGCCCTAAGTATGTATGACTATAAATACATCGTAAACTCTCATTTGAGAGTGTTGGTTTTATTTTATGCAAGTTTCCCTTTTACATACTTTCCTTCGTAAAAAGATTCCTTCCACCCCTCTCTCTCTATTTACTTTCTCTCACTAGAAGTAGTGTGTAATCTTCAACATATGGTGACCTAACATGTAGTATCAATCGTTAGAAGATAATTAGAGGTTTTATGTGCTGATTTTGTGGCTAAAATCTTATAATTCTACACATTTTTTCTTTTGAAATTTGGTTACTTTCTTGTTTTTTTCTTTAGTTTTATCACTCTTTTGATTACAAATAAGTGTTACATACCTTGTTAAACACGAAAGTTACAAGCTTTGTAGTTAAAAGTTAAGACTTTGAATCGTAAAAGTTTCAAATTACCATATTTCGTATTTCTCCAAAATTTCTTAAAAACGTTAAAGTTTGCAACTTTCTTTTAGTTTTAGTGTTTTTAAAGTTAGTTGTACAAAAAAATCGTGTTTGAAAATAGTCTTTAGTGAAATTTAAGGGATTTGAAGTTTCTGACCAAGTTTCGAATTTGTAAGACCCTAAAGTTTTGAATTTGTGAAGACCCTAAAGTTTCGCATTTCTTCATACATCAGCATCTTCAAGGTTTTATGGATTACTCAGCACTTCTCTCTCTTGTATAAGTTTGAGAAATAGTTCGACTCTTGGGAATTCTTCTAATCTGTACAAATTAGAAGAAACTTTTCGAATTTGTGAACCTTCAAATTTGTTCAAAAGTTTCGAATTTTTGGAATTTCGAATTTGTTTAGCATATTTCGAATTTGTGCACTTTTTGAATTTCTCTAAAAGTTTCGAATTTGTGCATCTGCTACAGTGTTTTCGAATTTGTGCATCTGCTACAGTGATTTCGAATTTATTCAGAAGTTTCAAATTTCTTGGGATTGCAGACATCTTTCTAATTTTAGATTTCGAATTTGTTCAGAAGTTTCAGATTTCTTGGGATTTTAGACATCTTTCTAATTTTACTTCAAGAACCATACTTTATCAACAATACAACACACTTCTTAATTGTATACAAGATCAATCATTAATTAACAATCATGTCTCAACCACCTTTTTTCAACTACTTTCCTCAACAATACACTCAGCAACAGCAATACCCAAAACAACAACAACAATTCTTTCCATAGCAACAATTACCTCAACAGTCATACCCTCTACAACAATTTCCTGCATAACAACCTCTAAAACAACCACATTGGTTTGAACAAATGTTTGAAGCCCTCACTAGTCAACAATCAATCAATGAAGCAGGTTCTTTGGATAGACGACCAATGCTCACACCAGGTGTAACACCCCCAAAAATGGTTTGCAGCGGAAGAAAAGGTTTTTGGGGTGCTACTCAATTGGATCATAACACAAAGTGAAAAATAAAGATTTTTCTTAAGAGATTTCATTTATTGAAGTAAAATAGAGTTTACAAAGGATGATTTGTTGTGGAAAAATGGCCCATTAATAAAATGTGGTCCCAATTCGTATATCAGAGTCATCTATGACCATGCCATGCCAATGCCCAAGCGGCTCCAGAGTTAGCTATCGCCTTTTCATCCTGAAAATACATGCTAAAAAGTCAACACAATGGTTGAGTGAATTCATAGGTTTAGTAAATAAGCAGTTGATCACAAGATTTTCAAGTTTAAAAGAAGCCACGGGCTACGTTGTTATACGCCCATAAAAGATAGTTGATATTATTGCACTAAGCTCATGACACCAAGACTCAACTGCATACACCTAATTACTGGTGTACATAATAATATGCCCCCCAAGAGGTAATTGCCAATTACCTAAGAGATTCAAATATGGTGCGCCCCGCTTATTTCCGATAACCGAGTCGGGGTCGTTAATTCCCATAGTACTATCCACAATATTTGCGCTCACTCGCAAGTGACTAATGGTTCATGATGAAGGGGTCTTTTGGCAAACAACTTAGGCATAGTCATAATATCAAGAGAACAGCAAACAGTTTTCAAGAAATTGTGATCATAAAAGCAGTAGTAGCATGTATTCTCCCCCAAAGAGTTTATAAAACAGTTAAAAGAGTAAAAGTGGGGCTATGAACTCACCTTTGTGATACGGTGTGAAATGCACAACAATAGCAAGTAGGATATGACAACGGCTTCAACATGAAACCTAGATATAATATGGCAAGTCTTAGATAATATATTCCGTTTACGACCCTAAATAGTAATTTAAAAAAAATACTATTTGCTATGAGACGCTCGTATCGTTTTAACTCGTGTGGTAATGCTTAAAGTTTAAACACAAAAAGGTTTTCATATGTTTGAGTTTCTGAAATGCTTATAGTTCAACAATAAATGTTTTCCAATACCTTCTCATGTGTTTGTGTTACGTAGCTTATGTGGACGTTATCGACGTATATAAGATGTATTTGTGAAAATATTTCTCAAGTATTGGCTCTTGGAATAAATGGAGGAATGATGTATACGAAACTTTCGTATAAGATTTGACTCGGATATTGGTTCAAGTGTTATCGAAGAATAAATATTTACAAGTCGAATTGTATTTATCATGTTCGTTTGGTTTCGAGGTGTGAAAGTATAAATTTATTGAAGTCGTGGTTAAATAATATATTTGGACAAATATAGTATTTAAAGTTTACGCCGATGAGGTCGCCAAATAAAGATATATGTTAAATATATTTTCTCAAACGAAGAAGTGGTAAAATGTATATGTTTATCGAACTTATAAAAGTTTTGGATAAAATTGTCAAAGTGTTCAACCTTGAGGGTTTGAAGTTGTAAGGATTCTTATATGTTTCAAAACTTATAAAAGTTTTTAAGAGTTAAGTCTTTCCAAGTTGAGGGTTTAAAAGTGTAAAATATTATATAAGTTACTAATTTTTATAAGTCTTAAGAAAACTATTGTTTGATTCAAAGTCGAGGGGCTTAAACTGCCAGGTTGCCAAAGTTGTAAAAAAAAATAAAAAGGGTAAACTGCCATGGAGGGGATTCGAACCAGTGACATTTCGCATTAAACCAAGCGACCCAGCCATCTGAGCCACTAGGCTAATCGTGTTAGGGAATGCGTTTTTATTTATGTTATGGTCTAACTGCTGTGTTTCTATTTTGTAAAAAAATTTACTCAGTGCATGATGGTCGTGGGTGGTTGCTCATAAAAATTTCTTTATGCCTTCTTCTCAGTTTCATGCAAATGCATTTGTGTTTGTAGTAATAAACAAGAGCTTGCTTGGTTAAGAGAAATATGAACGGGTATGTTTGATTCTCAATTATAAGCAAGGCAAAGGTTTAGCTTGGTCGAGTTTTATGAAACATATATAAATATCAAATGCCACTCAAATCAAGTCCCTAACCACAGGAGCTTGCAACGATACGTTAGGTTCGTTTAGTTTTAAGATTTACGTGTGTAATGTGTGAAATGAAAACGAGTTTAGAAGTTTTAAAGTGTTCATACGACATGAAAACTTTAAAGAAACTTAACAACAAAATTATGCTTCGTATCGAAATGGGTTTTGACACTTACAACACCAAAATGGTGGTGAGGAACCGACTGGTAGGACTTGAACGAGGACCGAGTGAACCCAAGCTTCCAAGACTCTAAACTCATATCGAACTAACACAAAAGACCTCTTGAAACCTTGTTATCCAACCCACCGTCTTGTTTTCATTCTTTCTATCTCAACAGAAATGAGAGTGGCAGGAGAGGTTTGAGAAAGTTTGTTTTTGCATTTGTGAGAAAGTGAGAGTCGTTAGTGTAAGAGTTGTGAAGTGAATGATGAACTAAAAGCCTTGTTATACTTGCATGTTTTGGGTAGTCAAAGAAAGCTTTATTAGTCACAAGTACATGCATGGTTTAACTAGGAAAGAAGACAAATTGGTGTAAGGGAGGTTTGCTTGGTGTTGTTCGAACAGCTAAGATAACATGAAAGGAGGAAGCTTTGACTCTATTTTCTATTGTATGAAAAGGTGTTTGTTTATTTTTGGTTAAGACACAAGTATAGGTGGATAGGTCCTTATCTAAAATGTAATTTAAAACTTGCATGTGATGGTGATGTTTCAAACGAGCCTAGCAAGGCAAATGGGAAAGTTTTTGACCCACTTTACTTGTGAGCTCCTTTATGCTAGAGTCAAATTTGATTAAGAGACCCATCAAGTGAAATATGTCAACATTTATAATAAGAGATAAGAGAGTCATGTGAGTTTCAAGTCAACATGTGCGTGAGACTGATATTATTAGGCGGCAAGGAGAGAATTAAGAGGGAGGGAATTAATTTTGAACTTACGTCGTGTATTTTGTGTCCCGCTTGAGCTAACAACATAGTCAGAGTGTTCCGGTTTGGTGTTTTTGAGCAATAACGCGTAAATTACATTTTTGTGAACGTTTTTATAAAAACCATATAATAAAATATTAATGACCCCAAAAAATAATTATTGGACTTAAACCATTATTATTGCAGTGTCGGTATGCGTTTGGGGTCGATTTTTACGTTTTACGAGAAAATCTACCGTTCTCGATTCAAATAGACTCGGAAAAATCCAGGAGTGAAACTTAGTAACAAATTTACATAAGTTTATTTTTAAAATTTGTTTGAAATTTTATGGGTTGTTATAGTACCTACCCCTTATGGGAGCCTCGTCCTCGAGGTTAAGTTTGTGTTAGTCGCTTATGTGACAAAGGGAAATTTTTGAAATTTTCTAGTTTTGTTTGCAAATGTGATGTGGATAAATTTATTCAAATAAAAAGAATATTTCAAGAGGCACACTTTCTTTGGGATACAAATTGGGTAAGAGATTTGTATCCTCGAAAGGATCCTATAAAACCAGTTTTTACACGTGATGTAATTAAAGATTTCGCAAAGGTCGACGTTTGTTATTTCTTAGCATAAGAAGTTTTGATAAGGTTTGACCAGAAATTTTTTGACTCGTCAGAATAAATCTTTCTAGAACAATGTCACCACGCGTTTCATTGTTGGCACAATTGTTATTTAAAGAAAAGTCCTCGAAGGTGAAAACGTCATAGAAGAAGATGTGGTTGGGTACGTACGTTTTGATATGTTTTAAAAGTTTATGGGCAGGATTCGGTTGTTAAGGTTATGCTTCTCGAATGTAGGGGTATATATAAAAACATAGAGCCTTTAAAATTTCAAGAGAGAGAACTTGATGTATGTAAAGAAAGTTGCTAAATTTCATCTTTTGTGATGAAAACTTGTTAAATAAGGTTTTAGGCGACAACATGGAATCGGTTCCAAGTTGGAGGTTTTTATGTGAATTCAAAAGTTGTTTCGCAATTTCAAATAATTTCCAATACCTTAGCTTTTGTAGATGATGAATCAGTTTTGTTTCCAAGCATTTCCCATTAAAATGTGTATCTATTGTTTTCAAAACAAAGCGCTTATTTTTACTCCGAGGATTCGTTCTATTTACAAAATAAAATATCGGTCATCCTTTAAAGTTTCTCAAGGGAGTAAATAGTTTATAAAGAAATTGCAGTGAAGTTTATGGAAAGGTTTGTAAAACCACTTTATTAAGTAAGAAGGGAGTTTTTTTTTTTTTTTAATCGTAGTTCGTGGTTTGGTATTAAAGTAACAACTTGGCAAGGTGATTTTTAAAACAGCTTATAAAGCAATAGAAAACGATTTATTATTTATAGAATAGTAGTGAAATCGAAGTTAACTTTGTGATATTTTGGTAAGACAACGATTCAGATTATAAAATAACTCGTGAAATGATTTGTAAAATAGCTTATAAGGAAACAACTTATTGTTTGTCAAATAGTAGAAGATTTCGTAGTTCAAGAAATGGGGTGGTAGTAAAATACTTAGTACGGTAAAGGCAAAATAGTTTGTGAGGTAAGAGTACCAAGTTTTATGGTTTTAAATCAGACAATGGCTAAAACAGCTCACTAAAAGGGTAAAATAGTTTATAAGACCGTAATATAATTTGCAGGAAAAATTTGTAATATAGTTTACAAATCGCTATAGTAATTGTTTGTTGTGTCATAAACAGTAGTAAGGTAATTAATCGGTTTATCACTCTATATAAAATAATTTGCAAAGCATTAATAAGGTCATGGTTTATGAAGTATGAGTAAGGTTGTAAATTTTTGATTAAATGACACAGTAGTAAGAATTTTGTAAAATGAGCGTGAAATGGTCGATAAAATAGTTGAAAGCAGTTCACGTTAGATAACGACGAAGTTTATTATTTCATAAGAGGGTAGCAGGACGGACAATTGGTGTTTCAAAAAGGATGAGTGAAAAATTAGGGATTTGTTCTAGAAAAGTGACTTGAGTTTCAAGTTGACTCTTGGTATGTCTTTTAGATCTTTTAGTCATTCGTTTATTATTTATGTTTAGCGAGGGGGTTCCCTTTGTAGATGTCGAGGTGTGTCGTCCCTAGAACGGCTATAGATGTAATCCGGTTCATCGATTGAGTACGAGTTTTGGGGTAGAGGCGACACTGTTACCGCAATGGATGACAAGATGACTTCGATCTCAACGTCTAAACGAATGATAATATGATGGGGTGATGGATACATGGGTTGCAATGACCCAGTAAAAGAGGTTTAATTATTCCATAATGAAGACGATAAGTCGATGGGATGGGAAACAGAAGACATGGTTTTGTAGTGACCCAAAAATATAATCTAAACATAGAGTAATGTCGTGCGGTAATTAATTTTATTATTTTTTTATTTTTTATTTATTTATTTTTTGTTTTTTACTAAACGAATCTAAAATATAATCATTAACTCGCATCACGCAATATTTCGCTGGTTATGTATTATCTGCTAATCAAATCTCATACATAACGTAGGCACGGAGGGCGCGAAGTGGTGGCGTAAAGTGGTCCATTTCAACATGGATCATTGTGGTGTCCTTGCGCGAAGTGGTAGTGTGCATCATCTGCCAGGCAAATCTCCATACACGTTGCTAGAAAGATGTAGACGCGGAGGCGTAAGGTAGTAGTGTAAAATGGTTAGTTTAGAGAGTGTAGTAATGATAAAGGCGTTCCACTTAGGAGAAAAAGTATCGTAGTGAGAAAATGTTGTGACGTCAGTGTGTGATGTGTAGTAGTAAACCTTTATAACTCTTATGATGAACACACATAAAAAATTTACCATTTTTAGAAGTCAATTAGGAGGTCAAGTGGACATACCACTATTATAACTACTTTCAGTATTGCAACATTCACCTCTGAGTCGGACATAGGTGATCAGGCTATGTCCCACTGTCCCTGGTTGAATATAGGTGATCAAGCTATATTCACCCGAGGTTCAATGAATCTTGCAATGCTTAGCTTAGTTATATTAGTAACATGCCCTAATGTCTTTAAAGTTTGGTATGAAAGATGGAACGAATATTTCATTTATGTGGGGGAGAAGGCGTAGCGCAGTGGTACGTAAACATACATATAAGTAAAGCAATCATAGCTAATAGTGAGGTTAAGTTGTCAGTAATAAAACACATATCTTATCAAAGATGACTTCAACGATTCATAAGTGAGGCATTCAGCTTGGCAGGCAGGCACGTGTCGGTCATAGGGTTAAGTTTTTGTAAAAGTGGTTATAATCTAGGTTTTGAAAATTTCCTAGTTCTCTATAACCAAGGCTCTGATGCCAACTGTAACACCCCCAAAAATGGTTTGCAGCGAAAGAAAAGGTTTTTGGGGTGCTACTCAATTGGATCATAATACAAAGTGAAAAATAAAGATTTTTCTTAAGAGATTTCATTTATTGAAGTAAAATAGAGTTTACAAAGGTTGATTTGTTGTGGAAAAATGGCCCATTAATAAAATGTGGTCCCAATTCGTATATCAGAGTCATCTATGACCATGCCATGCCAATGCCCAAGCGGCTCCAGAGTTAGCTATCGCCTTTTCATCCTGAAAATACATGCTAAAAAGTCAACACAATGGTTGAGTGAATTCATAGGTTTAGTAAATAAGCAGTTGATCACAAGATTTTCAAGTTTAAAAGAAGCCATGGGCTACGTTGTTATACGCCCATAAAAGATAGTTGATATTATTGCACTAAGCTCATGACACCAAGGCTCAACTGCATACACCTAATTACTGGTGTACGTAATAATATGCCCCCAAGAGGTAATTGCCAATTACCTAAGAGATTCAAATATGGTGCGCCCCGCTTATTTCCGATAACCGAGTCGGGATCGTTAATTCCCATAGTACTATCCACAATATTTGCGCTCACTCGCAAGTGACTAATGGTTCATGATGAAGGGGTCTTTTGGCAAACAACTTAGGCAGAGTCATAATATCAAGAGAACAGCAAACAGTTTTCAAGCAATTGTGATCATAAAAGCAGTAGTAGCATGTATTCTCCCCCAAAGAGTTTATAAAACAGTTAAAAGAGTAAAAGTGGGGCTATGAACTCACCTTTGTTATACGGTGTGAAATGCACAACAATAGCAAGTACGATATGACAACGGCTTCAACACGAAACCTAGATATAATATGGCAAGTCTTAGATAATATATTCCGTTTACGACCCTAAATAGTAATTAAAAAAAAAAACTATTTGCTATGAGACGCTCGTATCGTTTTAACTCGTGTGGTAATGCTTAAAGTTTAAACACAAAAAGGTTTTCATATGTTTGAGTTTCTGAAATGCTTATAGTTCAACAATAAATGTTTTCCAATACCTTCTCATGTGTTTGTGTTACGTAGCTTATGTGGACGTTATCGACGTATATAAGATGTATTTGTGAAAATATTTCTCAAGTATTGGCTCTTGGAATAAATGGAGGAATGATGTATACGAAACTTTCGTATAAGATTTGACTCGGATATTGGTTCAAGTGTTATCGAAGAATAAATAATTACAAGTCGAATTGTATTTATCAAGTTCGTTTGGTTTCGAGGTGTGAAAGTATAAATTTATTGAAGTCGTGGTTAAATAATATATTTGGACAAATATAGTATTTAAAGTTTACGCCGATGAGGTCGCCAAATAAAGATATATGTTAAATATATTTTCTCAAACGAAGAAGTGGTAAAATGTATATGTTTATCGAACTTATAAAAGTTTTGGATAAAATTGTCAAAGTGTTCAACCTTGAGGGTTTGAAGTTGTAAGGATTCTTATATGTTTCAAAACTTATAAAAGTTTTTAAGAGAATGTTTAAGTGTTTCCAAGTTGAGGGTTTAAAAGTGTAAAATATTATATAAGTTACTAATTTTTATAAGTCTTAAGAAAACTATTGTTTGATTCAAAGTCGAGGGGCTTAAACTGCCAGGTTGCCAAAGTTGTAAAAAAAATAAAAAGGGTAAACTGCCATGGAGGGGATTCGAACCAGTGACATTTCGCATTAAACCAAGCGACCCAGCCATCTGAGCCACTAGGCTAATCGTGTTAGGGAATGCGTTTTTATTTATGTTATGGTCTAACTGCTGTGTTTCTATTTTGTAAAAAAATTTACTCAGTGCATGATGGTCGTGGGTGGTTGCTCATAAAAGGAAAGTACAATAGAATCGACAAGCTTGTTGTGGTTCGTTTGGAGGGAATGTGGTTAAACAGAAGAAAGGATCAATTTGGTACGTACATGAACACTGATTATTTCGAAAGAAACTGATGGGTTTTGTACGTTCATATTGTTCCGAAAATCAAGTAGTAAGTGAAGTGTTGAGAATGTGATTGCTGAGAGTGAAAGAGTGTTTACGTTTTTGTTTGAAAGAGTTTGGAGAGGACGGTGAGAGTAAAGACAACTCTATCTTTCTTACTTTTGTTCTGCCACCCAACCTATTGTTCCAAAGTTCTCCAGAAAACACAATCAAGCTATGCTCAAATCTCAGAACCTTCGAGCCCAAGTGAGCCAGGAGCAAGTTCAGGATGGTCAGCCAAGGAGTGGTGGTAAAACCACAACATTCACAGTTTTGGGTAAAGCTATGCTTCGTATTAAAACAACAATTCAAAGAAATTTCAAAAGTACAGCATACTTGTGAAATTTTGAAGATTTGAGCAAAAGTAAAGTGTGTAATGTGTGCATTTAGAATTTTGATTTGCTTGGATTGCATATCAACGTTCGAGCACACCAATCCCTGAACTAAACTAACCGTAAACTATAAATATATACAAAGTATTTTGAGCTGGTTCGATTTGGAAACGGAACGAATATTAACTCTTAGTTTGTATGGGCAAGTATAAAGAGAATTGGTTCGTTCGAGAACAAATAATGATGTTTGTGTTTACGTAAACGTACTTTGACTCTTCTTCCGTATTTCTTTAAAAATACTCGTTGGTGGGTGCTGGTAGTACGTGACTCATTTAAAAAAATGTTTTATCTTTGTGTCGTCAATCTGGTATTGTATTTATTTTTGCGTAAGGGATTGTGCTAATCGGATCACCGAGTCTACCGACCCAGCGAACCAAATTACGCTTTACAGTGACCAAGCTTAGGGGAGGTACCGTCAAATGGGAAAAATAAAAAAAATGTTGAAACCGTTGGACCGTCAAATTCGGGGAGCTGAAACTTAGTTTGTTATCAAAAGAATTCTGAATATTTTTAATCATTGAATATATTATAAAATGTGAAAATTTGGGAGTTGAACCTTTGTGAATTTGTAAGAGAATTTTTGAAAATATTCAAAACTTTGTATATTCTTAGGAATGTTGAAGTTTGGGAGTTCCAACTTGTGAAACTGTTAAAATAGGTTTTGAAAATATTCAAGCTATTTGTATATGTAAAATGGTGAAGAAGCAAACTCTTTTATATAAATTGTATATAGAAATAAACCGCTGGAGTAGCCGCATTTGAAATTTATGATATAAACAGGTTTATATAA
>BPTQ01000006.1:309941733-310308537 GCA_019973895.1 Chrysanthemum seticuspe
TTGGGATTTCAGACATCTTTCTAATTTTAGATTTCGAATTTGTTCAGAAGTTTCAGATTTCTTGGGATTTCAGACATCTTTCTAATTTTACTTCAAGAACCATACTTTATCAACAATACAACACACTTCTTAATTGTATACAAGATCAATCATTAATCAACAATCATGTCTCAACCACCTTTTTTCAACTACTTTCCTCAACAATACACTCAGCAACAGCAATACCCACAACAACAACAACAATTCCCACAACAACAATTCTTTCCATAGCAACAATTACCTCAACAGTCATACCCTCTACAACAATTTCCTACATAACAACCTCTAATACAACCACATTGGTTTGAACAAATGTTTGAAGCTCTCACTAGTCAACAATCAATCAATGAAGCAGGTTCTTTGGACAGACGACCAATGCTCACACCAGGAAACTATGTTCAATGGGCTAGCAGATTCTTAAGGTACATTGAACTCAGGAAACCTCATGGCAAATATCTGAAGAAGGTTACTTGAAGGACCATTCCAAATGCATACAACAACGGTTATTGGAGATCCAAATGTTGTTCCACCAAGGGTTGAGGCTGTTATTGTTCTTCTAGAGAATCAACCTACTCCAGATGAAAAACTTCACAGGGAAGCTGATCAACTTGTAATAGAGCACATTCTTGTAGGAATACCAAATCCAATTTACCGAAGCATTGATTCTCAGAAAACAGTAAGAGCTATGTGGGAACATGTACACCTCCTAATAAAAGGCACTAAGCTAAACCTGATAGACATGGAATCTAAACTGTATCACACATATGAATCATTCACCATTGAACCACGGGAGTCTCTCAAATCATAATATAATCGGTTCACAAACATAATCAATGACTTGGATAAAAACAATGTTATCTTACCGAAGATTGCTGTTAACACTAAGTTTCTAAACTCCTTGGGTCTCGATTGGCCGAAATATGTTACTTTTGTTTATCAAGCCAAGAATCTTCATGATGCAAAATATGGGTTGTTGTTTGATTATCTAAAGCATCATGAAAAAAGAGGTTGAAAAAGATCGAGCTATAGGTGGAATGCTTCAACCGTCTACACCTCAGAATTCACTAGAACTTATGGCTCAATCTTATCCATTTCCACCGTCTAATCACGCTTTTGTTCAACAACAACAGAACTTCACTTACCCTAAGCAATCACCTAGCAACCAAATCATTCCATATACTTCACAACAACACTCAACAGATAATCAAATTGTTCCATATAACAATACGGACACAATGTACTTTGCACAAGCATACGTTCAAGATCAAGAAGAATTCTAAGAGTTAAATGATGGATTTGCTCTCATTGCTAGAGCTTTCGGCAGATATGTTACTCCATCCTAAAATCGTCTCAGAAACTCATCCAACACTCAGAATCAAGCTGTAGTACTAGGTGGACGAGTTGAAGTGCAGAGCCGAAACAATGGACGTCAAATGGTTACTAGTGGTTATGCGGGCAACTCCGAGTCTAGACAAGTGAATACGGGCACTGGTGGAAATGCGAACAATGCAGGAGCTCCTCATAGAAGGGTTTAGATTGCTGAAATAAGGAATGCACCAACTGGGAATGCCATAAGCAAGTGCTACAACTGTAAAGGAACGGGTCATCGGGCTAATACTTATCCTAAACCAAGGATGTGAGGTGGTGAATATCATAAGCAAGCTTTGTTACTAGCCCTCAAAGATGAAGACGGTGGAAATCTTTCTGACACTGATCTAGGGCTGAGCATTCCGACCGTTTCGACCGGACCGACCGACAAAACCGACCGGACCGGACCGAAATCGACCGGACCGAAGGACCGGCGGTCCGGTCTCGGTCCTAATTTTTACGTTAATTCGGTCTCGGTCTTGTCGGTCTCGGTCCGGTCCGACCAAAAAACCGAAAATCTTGCCTATTTGGACCGGACCGACCGAAGACCGGACCGGACCGGACCGAACCGAACCGGACCGGACCGGACCGACCACATTCGGTCTCGGTCTCGGTCCCGGTTTTTTCCTTAATTCGGTCTCGGTCTTGTCGGTCTCGGTCCGGTCCGGTCCGGTCCCGGACCGATGCTCACCCCTACACTGATCATAATTTCATGGCCGATGCTAATTCAGATGATGACATGGAGGATTTGGAAGCTAATGCAGCTGTTGTCTTAACGGTTAATATGTAGAAACTTTACATGATTGACACAAGCCCAATCATTATCAAAAATTGTCCTTTATAGGATTCAGACGGTTGATGTGCCCGAAAAAGGTGAATGGGAACAAGAGATTCATCAGTAAAACAATAGTAAGTGAACAATTCTCTAAGAAAAGTTCACCATGATCGATTGGATATTATTACTAACCTTTACCATGCAAGAAATTGCGAATGTACCTCAGAGGGAGACCATTACCATCACTGTGATCATCAACATTCATACATTTCCACATGCTCATACCAACATAATAACGAAAGATAAAGCCCAATAAAGTTTAAAGAAAGTTCTCACCAAAGATCAAAGTAAAGAAAAGTTCGAAAAAGATTCTACGTCAAAGTCAAAGAATCTATATAGTTAAAGACAAAGATCAAAGCAAAGAAAAGAGAACTACACCAATATGAAGATACAAAGTCAACAAATAGTATGAGCATGTTGTAAAAGGCGTAAAGACACCAGAGACAAAGACGTTGATGAAAGCAAGGCAAGAACAACATATGATCACAACAACAAGAACAAAAAACAACGAAGTAAAGATTCGAAGACGTCTCAAGCAAACAAAGTCAAAGAGTAAGTAAGGAGATAAAGACGTCAAGCAACCTATGATGACCAACCCTTAGGGGGAGATTGTTAGGATTACGTGTAATCATTATTAGAGTGCTTGTCATTAGTTAATGTAATAGGTTGCTAAGTTCAATAGGCTTATATGTTTGTAAGTAAGCTACGACCCATGTAGTAAGCCCATGGGCTGTATCAGATGTTCTATATTCTTCACATGGGCGTTGGCCTAAGCATGTATGATTATAAATAAATTGTAAACTCTCATTTGAGAGTGTTGGTTTCATATTATGGAAGTTTCCCTTTTACATATTTTCTCTCATAAAGTGATTCCTTCCACCCCCTCTCTTTAATTTCTCTCAATAGAACTTGTGTGTAATCTTCAACCTATGGTGACCTAACAATATTTTCCGTTAAATAAATGATAATAAGCACGAAACTTGTACAATCACGAGTCGAGAGACTAATCACGATTTCTACGTAGTACACGAACATGACATAGCTTGTTTCGAACATCATTTCCACACATAGAAATCATTACTATACTCCCTAAAAGAGTTTTCGTTCAAACAAGATGTATCAATATAAATATTTTGAAAGGTAATGAATTCAATGAAAGCTCTAATACGCCACTGACGACTAAATGAAGTTACATAAAAAAGGTACTTGATCGATCACTTGAATTTGTTTGTAGATGCGAATGATCTCTTTAGCTTATGACCCTCGGTCGGCAACTTAACATTGGTTGCTAACCCTATCGCCTCGAGAAACCTTATCATATACCAACAAATATCAATTTGCCACCATTCTAAACCATGTCGAGCTGAATACTCAAATGCATGATGATTGTTATGCCATCCCTCTCCGAAAGTTACCAATGCTACCCACCTGCGTCACCGTCAATTTATCAATAATAAATACTAAAAATCATGACATTACTAGTCAAATATCTATATAAAGTAAGGGAAGGGATCCAGTGAGAAAATAAACTAAAATAAGAAGAATAAAAAGGATTTATAGTCACATTATAAATAAGAGAGAGATTGCATTTATTTTTGTAGATGCATTAGAAATGTGTGGTTGTATAAGTAATTTATTTTTTCATCATTTTCATTTTAACTTTTGTTCTCATTTTATTCTAACTTTATAAAGTAATTGATATGGGTAAGCCATTTTACGTATCGACTTTTTTATATCAACTGATAAAGTGATAATGTTTGTGTACACTCGGATAACCATATATAAACGAGTATTAAGTTTTTAGAAATCATACCAATTATTCTTAGAGAGATCACCGGTGTTCCAAACTTGATTTCCCCATATATGACAAGCTGAGTTCACTAAAAATGTTACATGATATACCCATGTGGTTCGAACTCCCTACAGATGAGCTTGTAGTTAACTACATCGATCTTTAAACATAATCTTTTTTAACCGTTATACATATTATCATATGTGAACATACTATATAAATTCCAAAACTAATCAAGCTATTGTCTTACCACAACCCATACAAGGTAGGTAAATCCACCAACTGCATAAACGATGGCTGCAAATGCAACTATATGCAAAAGATAGGTTGTTTTTACAAACCTATAGAACACTTGACTCTTTAAATCTTCTACATTTTTACGTTCTTGATACTGCAGAAAATAGAAAATGTTTAAAATGATTTTATTTGATGCATGCATGGATATACAAAGCTGGTACCTTTTCAAGGATGTAGCCACTATCAAAGAGCCAACCCATATGACTAAACCAAAATCCAAAGGTGGGAGAGTGCGGATCTTTTTCAGAATCGACGTATTGATGGTGGTATCTATGGATACTCACCCAGTATATTGGATCTCTCTGCATACGAATATGATTTAGTTCAAGGTTAAGATTAATATCTAAAAGCATGTACGTGCTTGAAAGAAACATGCAATACACCAACCTGAATAGCTAGGACACCTAGATAAGCAAAGGTGTACTCGAGCCACTTGGGCAGCTTGAGACTGTGGTGTGCTAGGTTACGATGATACGAAAGAGTCACCCCGCAAATTCCACATAAAGCGTAACTCCAAAACGCAGCCCAAAAAGCACCCCATGTAAAGGTAAATGGTGCAAAAAGGGCAAGCACATGAATTGCCAACATCCCTACAGCCATTTTGACGTCAAGGGTCCTCCATTTACGACCCATTATTAGGTTTCGCTTTCTCGTCACCATCACATCAGAGAGCGGTATTTTTCCATATCGTGGCTCGTGTGCTACTACGGAAACCTTAATCAAATTTCTCATTTTTGGAAGGTGACTAAAATGCTTCTAAAAATCTATGTGAACACTTTTTAAATTGTCAAAAATGTACATTTAAGAATTACACATGGTAGGTAAAAATTCACAATTGTCATGCCTTAAATGCCATCTACCGTTAACTCGATCAACCCTCCACATTTAAACAAAATTGATAGATCTAGTTGGCTAGACTCTAGAGCACTATATGTCAAATAAATTTTTCAGTAACATACATCTTTTTATAAATCTGCTCTTTTTTATGAACCGCAGTTTGCATTAGAAACTAGCTAGCAAGGAGTTAGACAAAATTACAATGGGTGGTTAAACCATTGACGATAGATGTTTACATCAACGTGACATCCAATTGAAAGACAAGATCTTGATGTCGTTGAAGGGAAGATCTTTGCTTAATTGGTCTCTATTCCAGGAGAGTCAGATTGTTACTAAAACACCATAGGGACCAAATTTTGGTTTGTTTGGTCTCTTTAGATGTATCTCTGATAATAATGGTTTCAAAAACTAATACACTTTATAAACAAGTAGGAGTATATACAAATGTTCGCATTCTGTAATTTTTGTTTTGGAGTGAATAGATACATGCATGAAAGAAATGCATACAAATATCATAGTCCGTGACAAATCGTTAAAAATAGAATTACTATATATCTTTTGAAAGCATTAATCCCTGATAAGTGTGAGGTTCTAACGGGGCAAAAACTAAGTTTCGGTTAATCAAACATGACAATGGTTTAAAGTTTACATGGAAAGAGCTGATACCGTCCAATGTTTATATTATGTATTGGAGATTTACTCTCAACAAAATCATGACATAACATGTGCGAATTAAAACCTGATCCAAAAAGGTGTATGGCTCGGGCTACAGTTTGTCAGGTATGTACTCAACTACTCACGATTTTGATGATGCCAAACATTTATACATGGACTCAATTTGGTTGGTTACCATAATCAAGCACAAGAGGCAGTATCCTTGACGCAATATAATTCCGATTAGTATATTGGCTAGCTTTATCCAACTTTCGGAATGACAAATTATAAAATGTTTAACAATGATATCTTCTCCATGGGTCTAGAAGAAAACATCAATCAATATATGGTGTTTCGTTGGATCGATAATTGAAGTTGCATGTTTAGATTGGACTATGATAGATTTTTGGATAACCCGTATATATGGTCTTCCGTAGGATCTGGTTTTGTCCGATTCCATATGTATGCTCTCTAGCTTTTACCAAATATCTTATAGTATAAAATAACTCTATTGAGAGTCGATATGATTAACCAATTTGCGAATGGAAGTTTATATTTTTCGTCGTCCGTGTAAAATTTTACCTTAAGATTTGGAGTTTCTTGTTTGTTACATTTGCCGTGGTTTTTTTTTTAGAGTTTAAGCTATTAAATAGCCACGTATTTTCTTCAATGTACCGACATGGTACATGTACTTTTTTTGCAACCTGGTTAGGTAGTGTACTTTTTTTCTGTGTAGATATGGTCACAAACGTCATACGTGGCAAACCAAGTAAATAGATCGAAACTTACGTGGAATTTTTGTTGTTTTTCTTTTTTTTAACCCTTTACACATGGTTGCCAAGTCACTTGGGTTTGTGTGACGTGGCTTGCCTACGTGGAAAAAAATTTAAAAAAAAATTAAAATTTTAATTTGGAAAAAAAAAAAATTTTTAAATTTACGTTTAAAAAAAAAAAAAAAGAAAAAAAAACCTTTACGTTTTTTTTAAATCAGAAAAAAAAAAAACCTTTACGTTTTTTCAAATAATAGTTTCGCCAGTTAGTCCCTCCGTTAATAATAGTTTTTGTCCGTTTTTATCCGTTTTCGTTCGTTTTTTATCCATTTCCCCCCGTTTTTTTACGTTTTTTGCCCGTTTTCATTCGTTTTTGTATAGTTTTTCTTACGTTTTATCCGTTTTTTTAATGTTTTGTCCGTTTTTCTTACGTTTTTATCGGTTTTCATCCGTTTTTGTCCGTTTTTCTTACATTTTTCTTAGATTTTTGTCCGTTTTTCTTACGTTTTTCGTACGTTTTTATCGGTTTTCATCTGTTTTTTCTTTTTTTAGATTTTCTTACCATTTTCTTAGATTTTTGTCCGTTATTCTTACGTTTTGTCCGTTTTTCGTACGTTTTTATCGGTGTTCATTTGTTTTTTTTTTTTTTAGATTTTCTTACATTTTGTCCGTTTTTCTTTCGTTTTTTGTACTATTTCAACATATTGAAAATTTTTTCCAAAAAGAAAAAAAATAGGAAATTTTTTTTTTTCATTTTCAAAAATAATATTTCCAAACGTGTAATTTTTTCACTTTTTTATAAAAAAAAAACGTAATTTTTTTAAAAAAAATTAATTTTTTTTTTCTGATTTAAAAAAAACGTAAAGGTTTTTTTTTTTTTTTTTTTTTTAAACGTAATTTTTTTTTAAAAAATTAGAATTTTTTTTTTCTGATTTAAAAAAAACGTAAAGGTTTTTTTTTTTTTTTTTTTTTTTTTTTTTTTAAACGTAAATTTTTTTTAAAAAAAATTAATTTTTGTTTTCCAAATTAAAATTTTAATTTTTTTTTATTTTTTTCCACTTAGGCAAGCCAATTGACTTAGCAAACCACGTCACACAAACCCAAGTGACTGGGCAAGCCACGTAGATTGGAGAAAGATACAGGTACCATATCGACACAGAAAAAAAAGTACACTACCTAACCAGGTTGCAAAAAAAGTACAGGTACCATATCGATACATTGGAGAAAGTACGTGGCTATTTAATAGCTTAAACCCTTTTCTTTAACAGAAAAGACAACTAACAAAGTCACACTACATACTACTGCAACTATATATATCACACGTTTGTCTCGGTTAGATTTTAGACTCGCACTCACTTACTGTGCTTTGATTTTTTCTTGAACGGAGAGGCACTTTATTTTGCATACTCAAAAATCTTTGCATACTAAGGGATAAATCCACACCTTCCATTTATTTTGATCTTATGGTTGTGATTAACCTAAGATTTAATATGTCTAAACCTAAGTTCATGTTTTTTTCTTGTCTTTTTATCTTTCTTATTTATTTTCTCATTATTTGTCTTTTTTTTAAGGGATAATTTCCATCTATATCCTCAAAAACCTTCATAATTACGTCAATATCCTTACAAAAATCAAAATTGCGTCAATATCCTTTTCAAACTTGAAAATAATCACATATATCCATATTTATAATTCATTGATTTCAGTCTTTAAAGCTTCATTTTAAATACTAGACGAGTACCCGCGCCTAGCGGCAGCTGTTTCTAGCGTCATATAATTAATGATTTGTGATATTGTGGTGAGTGTTTTGTGTAGCGTTTAAAATAGAACGT
Source organism: Chrysanthemum seticuspe (assembly GCA_019973895.1). NCBI lineage: Eukaryota > Viridiplantae > Streptophyta > Magnoliopsida > Asterales > Asteraceae > Chrysanthemum > Chrysanthemum seticuspe. The sequence goes on from BPTQ01000006.1 coordinate 309,950,158, forward strand.
GAACCGATGAAAATGCAATTGCAAACGGTTGTACTATACGATAATTAAAGTCTAGACAAAATTCTTAACATCTATCAAACAACATATAAAATCATTTAATGAAAATGAAAGTAAACATTACATCAGTTATAGGATAAAAACTAACAACACACGTTACTTGTTGCGTAAAAATTAACAAGGATGGGATTAATGGTGACTAAAATTAGCGTGAATATGATTAGCCCAAAATAAAATAAAAATTGGCTAATTTTGGCTATTTTATAAAAGATTTGGGCATATTTAGCCCCATATATTTTTTTAAATGAGCGTATTTAGCATATTGAAAAGTTAAATGTGCACTAACGGGCACATATTTTCTCATAATTGTAAAACATTATAATTGTTTTAGAAGAAAAACTTATAGATAATATATTTATATAGCGACAGATCGTTTTGTGTTAAAAAAAGTTTATGGGTTCTAAACGAAAAATAAAAAAAGTTTGAAGATTTGGGGATTAAACATAACGTTTTGAAGCCCGGTTCGACCCGGGTGGTTTAACCGGTTGAACCATTCCCGTCGAAAAACGGGTCGATTTAAACCGAGTGAATATGACATGTTGGGTCAAAACGGGTCAAATTAAACAGGGTCAACCCACTGGATTTGAAGCGTACTGTGTCAACCCGGTTTTCAATATGTGTTAATAGTTTCAAATTTTTACTTTTTACTTTTTGGTTTTTCCTTTATATATAATGAGAAATGATATGCATGCCTAAAAATATGCCTAATGATATGCCTAAAAGTGTGTGGCAAGAGTTTATTGGTTGTAGCGGCGGGACCCACTTCTTCACAAACCAATAAACTTTTGCCACATAGTTTTAGGCATATCATTAGTCATGCCTATCATTTCTCATATATAATATAGCAGGGTACCCGCGCGTTGCGGCGACGAGTACCCTGTGACTATTAACCGGAGAAATATATCTCGATGAGACCTGATTCACCAGTTTGTATCGGTTTTAACGGGGCCTCTCTAGTTCGTTTCCGGATGGCTGTTATTGGTTAGCTGAACCGATGGCGACACCAGTTTCCAGTTGAACCCGTTGGTCCGGTCCGATTTTTAAAACTATATGTACCATCAACTTGTTAGCTTGTATGAAGCTTTGTGTGTTTTATTAATTTGTATAATGTGTATAATAACATGTACTTTTCATTTTAGGTGTTTTAAAAATAACATTAATTAGTTTGTTTAATTATTTTATATTTAGAATTATGTTGTAGCTTGTTTAAATTGTACATTGTGAAAATTTCATTGTACTTTTTAATACGGGGTGTTTTAATTGGTTGTTTTTAATTTGGTAGATATGCTTTTAATTGGTTGTACAATGTGAATAAATTATTGTACTTTTAAGTAATGGGGTGTTTTAATAAGAGTATTAATTACACAAATATATTTCTCTCTCATTTGACCATTAAACTTTTTCATTTTTCCACTTTTCCACTTTGACTATTTTTCCATTTTATGTAGTATAGATATAGATTGACTAAAATGTTAAATGACTTTTTTATCCTTCCCCTCATGATCAAACAAACACCTTAGGTCTTTCTTGGTAACTCTAAGATTTAGTGACTTGGTAACAGAACAAATTTTTTACTTGATATCACGATAAGTATTCTTTCATGATTTACATATGTAACATTCTTTATTCAACCCATTAACGTTAAGTTATTTCCTACCATATTTTTCACACCTGATGCTATTTTGGATTCTATTAAAATGAGAACCCTATTGGCCATTAATCATATAATATTGTACAACTAGTTATTTTTTTCAAGATTCTTGTGCGTCTGATTGATAAACGCACATATTGAACAATACGAATTCATGTTATGCTAGTCTACTATTATCAAATAACTTTACGCATCCCATATCTATATTGAAAGAAGGGAAAATTCTCTAAATGCCCCAGTTGCCCAACTTTATTACCCCAAATATCCCACTTTTTTTTCACTTCTCAAAATGCCCCATGGGCAACTCTCCCAACTGAATAATTGGGCAACTATCTTAAATACATGACATGTGTCCCATATTGTGGGGCAACCTTGTACTTATATAGTACAAGTGTACTATAATTTCAGTTGGGCAACTTTGACTTTTACAATTGGGCAACTGACAATTTTTGTTTTTTAGCCAAAAAGTAAGCCTTTTTTTATTATTAAAAAGTACATAAATATTGGGCAACTGGGTCCCACAAGGTTGTACTTTGGGCAACTTATGATGTATTTAATTGTTGAATGTATTGAAGGTATAAAAAAATTTAAACAAAGGTATAAGTAGTTTAACCATTATACCTTTATACATTTATACATTTATACAGAGAAGATAAACTTCCTCAACACACTTCTTATTTGAAACCACCACATCCCCACCACACAGTTCCTCAACACAATCTTCCTCAACACAATTATCAGCTAGAGCGAACACAGTGTCCGATCACATCGGCAGTACATCGGCACGACACTGTCCGATCTAATGTCTATCAGAAAAACTTTTAGGGCTAGGGTAAGTAATTTTACGTATTTTCATCTATTGATTTATGGTTTTCTTAATTTATGTTTTCGCTAGTTTAGGGTTTCGATAATTTATGGTTTCGCTAATTTAGGGTTAACTTTAACGTAATTGTTCTTGTTTGATTTTGGGTTTCTATAATTTAGGGTTAACTTATTGGGTGATTAATTGTTTCTGTAAGATAACTGGTAACCTATTCGGTGATTAATTGTTCTTGTGGTTTTAGTGATTTGTTCCTACTTATTAAGTTTGAGAAACCACTGTAAGATAAGTGGTAGTAAGTGAATAAAGCACTCTAATGATGGTGCAAACTGGTTGGGTTAACGAAACAAAATACACAGAAAATTAAATTGCGACACAATTAAATATAATCCGGGTGATCCCAAGTTTGAGAGTTGTTAGAGTCGTAACCATCGTCGTAAAGATACTGAGAGCAACCTTCAAATCTGCGCTCATCCCACTCTGCATACAATGCATTGAATTCTCTGTCCCGAGCAGCTTCCTCCATCTCTAACAGCACTTCTTCATCTTGGAGCATAAGTCGCTCCCTTTCGGCTTCCATCTCTAACAGCACTTCTTCATCTTGGAGCATAAGTCGCTCCCTTTCGGCTTCCATCTCTAACAGCACTTGTCTTTCTGCTATCTCCCATTCTTCTTCCTCCTTAATAGCAGCCTCCTCCATTTCTATTAAAAGTTGTTGTTCATCAATTTGTTGGCCAAAGTCTTTTTGTTCCAGAAACTGTTGGCTGAAGTCTTTTTGTTGCGGAAACAGTTCCGGAAATTGTTGGCTGAAGTCTTTTGTAGACATTATTGATAGAATTTTGTAACCTATTTAGCAACACCACTTGAATTTAAATTCACACATATAAGGTGGGTAAGTTTGAAAATTTATTACCCTGAATATGTCAATAAATGTGGTGCAGGTGGAACCTCTCCCATATACTTGACATGGGCCCACATTGTAGTTACTTACCTGATTTATTGGGCAACGTTTGCTTATTTATTGCCAATGCTTATTTATTGGGCCCACATTGTAGTTACTTGAGAAGGAAGGTTTGAAATGTATTTTGTATTTAGTACATGCAAGAGGCTGTGATGATGATTATCTTATTTGATATGTAAATGATATGATTTACCGTATGTTAGCATGGCAATTTTAATACATTATTTTGCAGCCACGGCGGTTATATCCTGATGTTTTTGTGTTTACAGATCTGAGCCTTGCTAATGCATATAAATACAAACTCATGTTTCATTGTGGCTGGCATCCTATGGCAACACAATATGTATATATGCTGTTAATTGGTAAGAGGCTGTGATGAGAAGTATCTTATTAAATCATGCAAATGATGCGATAGTCCGTTTCATGGCGCGGCAATTCTATACTATTGCAGCCATGACGGTTGTATCCTGATGTTATGTAATCTATTGATTTATACAGATCTGAGCCTCCGTATTATGTTACGAAACTAACACATGAATGATCAAAGATGGATCTACGGCACTACTGTTTGCAGCCATGGCGGTTATATCTTAGATGGAGGCACGTTAATCAAATGCTGATAGTTTGTTTACTTACAATTCAGCTTTGTTGATTGAATGGCATGTCAGACCTGGGATAATTTGTGTGAATCATAAATCAACCTAGATCTGACATGCTATTCAATCACCAAACCTGGATTGCACGTGAACAAACTAGTATATGGAGGAGTTTTAGACCAATGTCAAAGCCGACTGTTGCCCATGGGCCATTTAGGGAAGTTAATTTTTTCATATGTTGATATGATCACTTTATATTATCTTTATATTTTGTTACTGATGATGAGGGTAGAATGGTGGTTCAAAAGGGTTTAGCTTACTCTCAGAGTTCATAACTGTGTGGGTGTTTTTAGTGTGTAATTTTTGGTGTGAAACTCTGTGTGTGTGTGTGTCAGAAAGAGAGGTCAGAAATGATAAGAAAAGAGATGTCAAGGTCATGGTAAGGATAGTGGTGGAATGGTGGCGAGAGATATGAAAGGGTTTGTGAGGGTGCCTCATTAACCCCATTTCACTCTGCACTATTCTAGCAGTATCATTACAAACCCTTTAATCTGTCTTCTTATCATATCTGCTCTCTCTCTCTGAAACACATGTAGAGTTTGACACCAAAAATTACACACTAACATCACATACACAGTTATGAACTCTGAGAGGAAGCTAAACCCTTTTGCACCACCTTTCTAGCCTTAAATATTCAGCCCTCATCATCAGTTAACCGGAATAATAAATTGTCTTTACATATTTCCAGTAATTTGCAATGAGTGTCATATAATTGTTATAGACTGTTGATAGCTTTTTATTAAAAATCAGTTTATATATGTAAAGGAGTTACTTAACAAAGAAGGAAAGGATATGATATACTTGTGGATTGAAAGTCAAGTTGAAAGTAAGAATGTGGCCATACGCAACTTCATACATTCAAATTGACTTTGAATATCTAAATGATCACGATAGTGTGTAATGTTCATGACACGCCACACTTCATGATTATCCAACTGAAATGCTTTTCTAGAATCCACGAATTGTAGAAAGGTCGTTGGTACTTTGAGCTTCCCCTCGAAAACCCATTCCTATGTCACTGTCATAGCAATGGGTTTTGACATGGCAATGGGATTTCGAGTGGAGGGTCAAAGTACTAACGTTTATCCACTTGTTTATAACATTTTGACAATCAACTATGTTAACCAACTCCTTTACATAGGTAATTGTTTGAAGTAGTTGGTTTATTTTTGGACACATGTGTGTATTTGTGATATGCAAGAGGCTGTGATGACAGATTAGCTTATATTATACGCAAATGATGTGATTTACCGTATGTTGGCATGGCAATTTAATTTCATTATTTTGCAGCCATGGCGGTTATATCCTGATGTTCTGGTGTTTATCCAACTTTTTTACATATCTGACCCTTGTTAATGCATATTACATTGCACACTCGCTTTGGAAGTTTATATGAGTCTGATATACTTCTTATATACTATTGCTAGGTTTTTAAAAGTTTAAATAGTTGTGTATTATTGGGCCATTGTTTATTTGGTGTGAGTATGATAGTAATGTTTCATTTGTTAAATATGATCGCAGTATTAGGAAGTCAGTATTAGGAAGTCAGTATAATTATTGTTAACTGTTTTTTATGTTTTTTTTTTATTTCTTAGGAATACGAAGCCAATGTCATTGTAAGGAGCAAATTGAAATACTTTCCAATAATTAAAGAAAAGCTGAATCATACTAGAAAGAAATTGTTTAGGACAACCTGTTTTGGAGGGTGGCTGGATATGTTCTTCTTTGACCATGAACCACATATGTTAGATTATGTTTTACAAAAACAGGGTTTCGTGGATAAAACAAGCTATGACATGCCCCTTATATATACTGTTGATGGTCGTTGTCTACATTTTGGTCGACCGGAGTTTTCTCTGATAACAGGCTTTCGTTTTGGGACAGCAAGTTTTGATTTATATAGTTCAGGGGATTTAACATTTAAGTTGAGGGTATTTCCAAAAAAATTAGGGGTAAAACTTTCCAACTTAGATCTTGTTGGTGTTATTGAGGATGAAGAGTTGTTCGGTAAATTAACTGATGAAGACGCAGTCCGTGTGTGTCTATTGTTATCGTTAGAGGTTATTTTTATGGGTCGCTTATTGGTTGAAGAGGTGGATGATTCACTCCTTCGTTTGGTCGAAGACCTAGAAGCATGGAATTCCTTTCCATGGGGGGAGCACATTTGGAGGCACTTGTATGACCAGATACTAGACGTTGTATCAAACCACAAGTGGGAACACCTAAAGGGTCTGGAAAGAGACCGGAAGTATGTTCCCACATACACGGTTGGTGGATTTGTTTGGGCATTCAAGGTTAATCCTATTTATATTATCTTTTCTTAGTATTATTATTGAACCCAATGTATGAGAGTAATGCATCTTTATTATTGTAGATATGGATTCTTGAGTCGTTTGAAAGAAGCAGTCGTTGGTGGAATAAAGTCCCAGATGTCATACCAAGGGCAGTAGCGTGGTCAAGGAAAGTAATGTTTACAAGATCGCATTATGGATTGCTATTTGGCAAGGTAAAACACATGCATTAGACGAGCACCAGTCGGACTGGTATATGCAATTTAATTTCCTTGTTGTTGATGATGTTATTTAGGACTCGAAGATAATTTATGATCTTAAACCAACATTAGACGAGCACCAGTCGGAGTGGTATAGTCAATTTACGGAATTTTACCTGCACTACATACCAAGGACTCTTCCAACAAAATTACCGCATGATTACGATGTGTATCTACAGAAGTTGGCTGCTTCACGGAAACGTGGTAGGACAGAAAAAAAGTATTTACCGATTGTGTCTAGGGTACAGACCAGTAGTCTTCTTACAGAAATCAGCCTCAAGGATTGTGTCATTCAAGAGTTGAATTCTCGTGTTTTCAAACTCGAGGCTATTATTCAGGTAATTTGCTAGTCAATGTTAAATAATAATTATACGTTTATATTAGAATTATTCTTAAGGATAATACCCTTTATTACTCTGTAGGTCCTTGCAAGTGAAAGAACTTGCGGATTTCGGGTACGCCAGTTCATCCAAGTATTATCTTTATTTCTTTGAAAGAACTATCCGTTTTTTTTACAATGCACTTTATTTCGCTTACAGGATAAATTGGACTTTACTGCATCCTTTTCCCACCTCAGCTATGAGTTTCGAGAGCAAGTAAATCGTGAATTCCACGAATTGGTTGACTCTCTTATTTCTAGCATTCGTTCAGATCCGGCAGATTGTGATGATGAGGATGATGTAGTTCTGGTAATGTGATATCCAAATGTACACTTTTGCCATACTGTATTAAATGTATTTTAAATGCATCACCTGTTACTCAGGAGTATCTGTTGGAAGAGGAATTAAGGTTGAGGAAAGAAGAGGAAGAACGGTGGAGGATGGAAGAACAAAAGATGATGGAAAAGGATTTTCTAATGGCTATGATAGAGGAGAAGAATCGCAGGTTGCAAAAGGCAAAGTTGTTGAAGATTGAGAAGGAAAAGAAAAAGAGGTCTATAGCTTTCTATAATTCAGACCATTGGAAAAGAGCCAAGGCAGACATAACACCTGACATGAGGAGTAAAAAAGATGGCGCTGAGTCGTCGTATTACTGGTCTAAAAGATTTGTGGAATCTGAAAATAATCGAACACATGGGTGCCGGGATCCAGATATGACTGCACAGTTAAAAAATGTTAAACCTTGGGTTGAGGTATTAAAAACAACTTTTAATATATATTTTTTTTAAAACTGTTTTTAATTTACGTTTGTGTAGGTTCTTTCCCGAAGGAACAAGGCTATCGACAAAGTACATCTTACTGATGACTACGACGAATTTCTTGGAAAGCAGGGGCCCCTTCGATGTATGTTTCCTTGGTCCAAAGAAGTTCGCGTGGATCGGAGATTTTGGGAATCCTTAGTGTGTTTAGACCCTCCTAAGAAAGGTTGGCTTATGGACGAGGTAACAGTCACACATATCTTTCACCCCGATGGTATATTCATTTGATATTGTTGGTTTTATACCCTAATCAATTTTTATTGTTGATTTATAGCACATAGAGTTGTGGGTGGAATACATGTTGCATTTCAGGCCCGATGGCGCTGATTGGGTTATGGTAACTGCATACTTTGTTCAGCTGCTATTACAAGATTCCATCCCCATTTGGTATGTTAATGGGGAAAAGTACAAACACCAATGGGCTGATGTTGAACAGGTAATAGTTGTGTTCATGGCTTTATACATATATTGTTATGTGTTTTGTAAAACTGGCCTTTTGTGTTATACGGCAGGTTTATATGCCTATAAATGAAAAGGAAAAACATTGGTTTCTGGCTCGATTCCATATTAGGACGGGGGTTGTAACATTTTACGACAGTGGCTATAAGCCTGAAGCTGAGTGGCGTCCTTGGTACAAGAAGATGCGTGCATGTTTACAGGTACCATTGCTTATAAGTTCTTAATTGATAAATGTTTGTCAACACAACAAAGTTAACAAACTAGTTATTGACTAACAAACTAGTTATTGACTAAGTTGCCTATCAGACTTTAAAAAGGAACAACATTTTTGTAACTAGTACTTACAAACAAACTAGTTCTTGACTAAGTTGCCCATGCGTCATAGTTGCCCAACTATAATTAATTATGTAACATACACTTTCAAGTGTTTATGAACCAGTCCCTTGTACTTGATCATTAATTTCATGGTAGTATTAAGCACAAGTCAACTCTTTAAACTGGAACTTAACTGTTTAACCATTTAATACATGTACTATTTCTTAAATGCATATCTTATGGGTTGGTCCCTAGATATGAATGCTCTAATTGTTCTATTATTTATAATACTCTTACAGTTTAATAGTTGCCCACAAATTTGTTGTGAAACTTGCCCATCTTAACTGATCTCATAGTTGCCCAAAAAAATTTCACGATGTCTGACAACATTCCACTTGAAGTTCAAATGGACATAGTTAACAGGCTCTCAGTGAGGTGTGTGGCTCAATGCCGCAGTGTCTGCAAGGCTTGGAAGTCTTGCATAGACAACATGCATTTCACCGTCCGTTTTGGTGTTCGAATCACTCCACCAGTTTCATACGTTTTGATGTACAAGAAGAGGTTTAAAGGTTACGTGGGTTTGGTAAATCAACATTTTGACTTGCACCCTATGTCCTCAAACATTTCATTTTCTGACGTCAAACCAATTGGCTGGTCACACGGAGTTTGGGGTGTTACCTATGGACCAATTGTCCGTGATACCATGGCGGTCGTTTGGAATCCTTCCATCAACCGATCAGTCGCCACGTTTGTCCCCTATCTTTTGACATCACAGGAGTATGAAAAACGCTTTATCGCTTTTGGGGTTCGTCCTGACAATTTTGATCCGACCTTCCTAAAAATTTCATACCCATTCAATCAAACACAGCCATGCACTGTTTTAATTTTCACCTTCTCCTCTAAACAATGGACGGTGTTAGATCAGCATTGCTTGCTTCCGAACACAATCAGAATCAAAAAAGCAAGTCAAGCTAATGTTGGGGGTCACATTTATTGGTGTGGTTATCAGCGGTTGTATGCTAACGATGGTAGCACATTCCGCAGATATTTGATTGTGTCTTTTGACTTGCTCACCAACCGTTTCCAAGTCCTGGACATACCTGCTGAATTAATAGGCAACCTTCCTTTACCGTTCTATGTTTCAAACATACGAGACAGTCTGGTCGTTTCGGGAAACATTCAAGGGGATGTCAGTTCTGTTTTCTCTATATGGGTTTTATCAGTTGGGGGTGGTAGGATTGCATCTGCTACACAGCTTCTTAGCATTACCACCCCAATAGCACTCAAATTAATCGGTTTTGACGACAACGACGACCCTGTAATTGAAATTGGAAACCAGGAAGGATTTAACGCAAGCATTGTACTATACAAGCTTGCTACTGGGAACTTTCAGCACTTGGGCATTGAGGGGGATGTTGGGTCCTTTACGTTCAAACCGTTACGTGAATCACTTATTTTGCAGACTCATCGTGATATGGCGGTTTATTAGGATGTCTTGTTTCATTGTAGTTTGGTGTAGTTTATGTTTTTAGTGTTTGCCGTAGCTTCAGTGTGTCAGATGCAAACATTTAAGTTGTTATGTATTGTGCTAACTTGGTATGTAAAATAACAAAATATGTATGGATGTATAAATTTAAGTTGTTATGTATTGTGTTAAGTTGGTATGTAAAGTAACAAAATATGTTTCGATGTATATACAGGCTGGACTACCAATTGTTCTAGACAAAGCCAGTGTCTTCCATAAGAAAGGTATAAATCCGACAACATATGCAATTACCTTCAAGAATGCACCCAACGTTCCAGATCAGGGGACTCTGTTTGGTGATTGTGGTATCTGGGTATGCATATTCTTATACAGACTGTCACATGGGAAGTCATTAGCCGTCGATAACCCTGTACAGGCTGCCCTTGCATATCGTGAGCATATGTCTAATTTTTTTTTAAAACACAGAGTATGTGTTTGGTAGACATGTTGTTGTCAATGTTGGTTGTAATTGTAACTGTTTGTAACAAGGGATGAATTTTGTATTAGGGTATGTAGTAGCTAAACTGATGTATCAACTACTTTAATTAATGTGAACCCCAAACAGGGATGTATTATTTTGTTAATATCGTTGTCATTAAAAGTGTTCGCATCGTTGGGTTTTTTGTATCGAGCTCTATGTAAAGAATGTATCGGAGGGAATGGTTCGCATTTCGGCAGATAAGTGCCCTTTTCATGGTGGCCTTTTATTACAACTTATTAATTTTATTTTTAAGTTATTTTTAAATAATGAAAAGCGTTTTCATTTTTCTGTATGTTGCTGTATCCCCTACCTGTTCAGAAGAAACAACTGCTGCAAAGTTAAAGAATTTAGTCGATGAAAAGATACTCATTTTGCAAGATAAGTGCCCTTTTCATGGATGTATTATTTAGGTTAAGTACTTACTAATTATCTTGTTAACATATTTTTAAATGAAATACTCATCAGTGCCTTGATCCTTCTACCCGTGGTTTCAAGAATGCTTATATCCGTGGTTCCACTGACAGTGGAGAGGAAACCACGGCTAGTGTAGAAGAAACCACGGCTTGTTCACAAGAAACCACGGCTAGTTTACAAGAAACCACGACTAGTTGACAAGAAACCACGGCTAATTCAGAAGAAACCACGGCTACTTCAGTAGAAACCACGGCTAGTGGAGAAGAAACCACGGCTAGTTTAACAGAAACCACTGCAACTAGTTCTTGTGAGGTACTTCAATCCAACAATACTTAAAATGCACACACTGTTATGGTAACCACAATTAAACCAAACAACATAGAACACAATGAAAACACACACCAGCAACACATATTTGGTGATTGCGGGGTCTTTGTCTGCATGTTTCTTTCACAGGTTATTAAACCACCCTGATTATATTTGCTATTACTAGTTTTGCCAGTCATAGCCTTACCACATAAGTTTTGATTAAGATACGCATGACACACACCACTAAGATTAACATAAACATAAATTTTCATGAAACATAGGATTACATGACAACTACTTAAGTTACAAACACTCGTGTTAGGCATCCTGAGCCCGCAACACTTTTATTGGAAAACACACTAGCCAACACTGACATACACCATTGCATCATCGTCCCTACCATGGCAACAAACCCTTAATCTTATCTGTGAAAAGGTCAATATCCCGACCCCTTAGTTCGAACTCGCTAGCCAGAACCTTCAGCTCCATCAGTTTGATGTAATCTTTCCTTTGAAGTTCATTTGAAAACTCTGCCATTTTCTTAGGTAGAAACTGTGTAGCTGCAGTCTGCAACTCTTCCACAAATTCACCCCTTTTAACAAACAGCTCGACTATCCAAACAATTAAATAACTCCAATGCTCAACTGTTATTCTACGGCATAAATTTTTTTAGTCATGACTAACCATGTGGTGTCTATTTTAAGGACAAGAACAACAAAGCATGACTGTTTGTTCAGGGCCCTTTATTATTTTCAAAAGTAAATCCTCTGCAAAGTTGACTATGTATGTTTAACTATTTACATGTGACTTAGCAAGTGGTGTCTATTTAATAGCGAAACCATGATCTTATTGTTCACCATATTTCCATCAAATATTTGCTCCTATCCATTTTCAGTTTCATAACAATATTTCGATAACATTAATTGATTTATGTCGAGTTCTAAAGGAGTTAGGTTTGAGGAAAACCACGATGAAAGGGAGTGGTCGATAAAGGTAGCAAGAGAGGTAATGTTTCCTGAAATATATGAATTATATGGACCAGATGCTGAACCAACTTACCGATTACCAGCTGAAGTGCTAGAAGACATAAGAAGAGAGATATACGGTATTGAAAAAAAACAAGTTATAGAACCAACTGGCGTTGGTAACTCTAAGCAATCACAAAGGTTGGGAGCCAATGCGCAAGATATTGGTCCTAGTAGCCGTGAAACTAATGTTCGGAAGCAAATGAATTGTCGTAAGACACTCAAACAGTCAAGTCAACCATAAGTGAAAAAGAAAATAGTTTGCATGTTTCCTATGTTGTAAAAGTGATGTATTAATGAAAAAGATAAATTAATATTTTAATAATTATATCAACTGTAGCACATTGTAAAGATAAGATAAGATTCTTTGCACACAGTAAAAGACAGTATTTTATTCTAAGTGAAGTACAGCACAATGTAAAAGATAAGATTCTTGTTACTGCTACATATCCTACTACATAATATTTTCCTAGTTTCTGGTCTCTTATTATCACAGATCTCACTTTCTTCTCTCTTATTCTCGCTCAAGAACAATGGCAGCACCAAATGGAAACTTTCAAAATGATGAAGAAGAGTACGAGTTTGTCTTAAACAACGATTTGCTTTTTGACGCAGTGTTAGATGCTTTTGGGGAAGAACCAATGTCAGAATATGGTTCATATAGGCAAGTGAGTGTGTGGATGAGGACTAATATCCTTACTTGGCTGCATCGCCAAGACTTCTACTGGGATGAGATTTATGGAGTTGATGAGGAAGAGGAGGAAGAATATGAAGATGAGGAAGATCTAGAGAATGAGGAGGAGGCTGAAACTGAGCTGATGCAGCAAGGTCAGATAGTGCAGAAAAATGAGGTAGAGGAAGAGTTTCAAAGTGAGGTGATGCAGCAAAGGGAGGTGGTGCAACAAACGCAGGAAGATGATAACAACCCAGTGGAGCAACATGTGAATAATCCTACATTATTTGAAGATATTTATAATTTGGAAAATAGGATTACTAGTCTTGAAATACTGTTTCAACGACTCAAAGCAATTAAGAAAAGCAAGGGAGAGAGCTCTGGAACTAAAATGTAGATTATGATGATGGTCATTTATGTATTTAGTATCATATTTGTTTTTTAGGTGTCGAAAACTGTTTTAATGTATGTTTATGTGCTATCTATGCAAATGTATTAATGTATATAGTAATCAAATGAAAAGCAGGGACTTGTTTGTTGATAAGATAATTAAATGTACCTTGACAACATCCTGCCCATCCTCATCATCAATACATATAACTTCAACAGGTTGTGTATCTGCCCCTTCCATAACCGTTTCCTCAACATCCATATCCAATGTGTCTAATTGTGGAGCAACTTGCGCAGCGGGATCATAAACGTTGTCTACCGGTAAAGCCCCCTGCTGCAGCCACGGGTCTAACAATGTAAGCGTAAACTGCACAAACCATTCCCACCAAAGAGGTGGCCGCCAAACAACAATTTCTTTACCCTTGGCACTGTCATTATCTTTTACCGCACCATTCACAGCCATCGATTCCTAGATAAAGGGTATGTGGGTTTGATTTTGAAATAGAATAAAATAAAAGAAGGGAAAAAAAATCAATATATATATATATATGCGTACGTCAACAGGAGTTGGATCAAACCCATCATAAGCAATGTCTGAGAACTCATCATTCAAATTTGGTAAGGCAGCAAAATCAAATTTGTTATCCACCTGCATTATATTGTTGGAATGATGAGCATCGTCAAGACCTCCCGATAAAGCAGCTTTCATAAGTTGGGACATAGGCCCGGTAAACTCATCGGAATCGGCATACAACAGCTTCTGCTTGTCATCGGATCCTACGTTGCTCCTGACTGGGGTGTGTTCATCGGTAGTAGCCAACGGTTTGTTGCCATCAACAGTATCCACCTGTAAAAAAGTTAACTTACTTAGGCAATCAAAGACACCATTTTGGTGGAATGAAGTAACAAAAATTCAAATAATAGGTTTTTACCTTAATCTCACCAACATCATCTTGTGACTTTATTCCTAAAGCATCCTCAATTACCACAATTCTCTTTTGTACGCTGTGTAACTCACATAAGAGCTGTGATACACCCACTACTCCTACACGTGCTTCTATAGTACCAACCCAGGACTTAAGGGATTTAAGCTCGGCACGAAAGTCATCTTTATCTAAGGTATGTGACGATTCCGCTTTGTCACATTTGATCCCATCTGCAACCTCAACATTACCGGCTACAACATCTTCAACCTTCTCAGGCTCATTCATATTCAACATTTCACCAAGCCCAACAACAATCTCTTCTTCAACAGCTTTGTCATTGACACTAGACGTTTGACCTTCTGTAACTACTTCATCGGCGTCACAGAAAGGGACATTTAAATCGGCTTCAATTCCACCGCATACATCCAGACCAGCCATACCTGCCTCTTCTTCCACCATCAGTTGGTCAGCCAACTCTTCTCTTCTTTCAACAAGTTGGGAATCTAGTTGACGGATGTACTCCATACTGCGAATGTACCACGGACAACTCAGCTCGGCATTTGTCGGTACAATCTTCTGTAGTGGTCTGAAAGCCTGAATAACAAAGGAGATAAGCTGATATGCTAAATGGAATAAAAACATACAACAGTTAACTAATTTTGGGTTTTTACTTACCGGATCAAATAAAATTGTATAATGTTTTTTTTCAAAGTTTTTTACTTTGGACCAAGCTAAACAACGTGGGATCTTCTCTGGGTCTTTGGTCCAGAACTGGGAGCTGTTTAGGAATGTCTCCATAATCCAAATCTGAAAAATCAAATACATTGAATTAAGAGTTAGTGATTGTGATTATAGTGGTTGTGATTATGGTTGCAGTGGTTAGGATACCAGTGGCTGTATATGTAGTAACAGGGGATACAATTACATAACGTGTTGTTGCAGCAGTGGGTTCTTCTGAACTAGCAGTGGATGAAGACACATTGTCAGTGGTTTGAATCTACTGCCAAACCATCAACCATAACATCCTTAAATCTACACAAACACTTACACTGACTACAGAACAATGCCTAGGGAACCAAGCCAATGGCTAATGAACAATGCCAACACATTATTAAGATTAACCATCAAAATATATACAAGCACAAATAATGTATGTTACAAGTAAAATCTAACCTTCAACACCCATGTAAATCCATACAGACTGTATGTTTGTTCTTTTTTTGGATCTTTTGGAACGGGCTTCTTTGATTCTGCCTCAAGATGCCTAGGAACAACATTCACCGTTCTTTTATACAGATGAGCCCACATGTATTCGCCCCATGGATACTCATTCCATACACAAAAATCCTCAACATTCCTTAGCAAATGGTCAGGAACATTAAACCTTCCTTCCCGACCGATAAAGACAAATGTTGCAATCACCAACAAAGCAACCCTCACAGCATCTTCATCGGATAACAATTCCCACCTTTCCGCCGACTTTACCAACGCCAAAAGGTCATCACCCTTAACTTTTTTGTTCTTAGTTTTCTTTTTATCGGGAAACAACCGATCAAAAAAAGGACTATATGTTAAACCTTTAACAACATGGCCGTGGTCACGTTCACTATTATCTACTGGTCCTAAACGAAACCCGGTTAGAAGACTTAATTGTTCACGGCCAAAATCAAAAACATTATCACCTAGTACAAAAGTTAAAGGTGGACAACAATCAGTAACTTTTGACACCTCAACTGCATTTTGATATAAATAATGGTATAAGTGGTTGTCAGGGGAATACTTAGGAAAATCTAACCAAGGGCCAAAGACAGTTTCTCTAAACAATTTGGTTCTATTAACATTCAGTGCACCTTTAATAGTAGCAATATGTTCTAATCTAGATCTGACCGTTAGCTTTGCATCAAACATGTTCGTGGTTGGATTCTTGAGATGTTGAAGAACTGCGATTGACTGTAGGAATATACGTCGGATTGCTTTGAATGTACGAATATGCGTCGTTTGGAAGAAGAACTATTCAGGGAGTAGGATTAGGGCGTTGGATTATTGAGTTTGAGAGGGAAGGATATCTGTTTCAAGTTGTGGATGATTTTTCGGCTTCGAGAGGGAAGGTGTGTGTGGGGGTAAAGGAGTGTGTGTTTTGGATGATTTGGGTATTTTGTGTTTTGTATTTAGGTGTATTAGGATAATAAATAATTTTTTGAGATATGTAATTTGGTTTATTAAAGGTGTATTTGTATGGTATGGAATGGTATTTGTAGAGAGTTGCCCGAAAGTACATATGTGTGGGGCCAAGTTGCCCAATTTATTTGCATTTAAAAATTGGTTTTTATAGATAGTTGCCCAAAAGTACATATTTGTGGGGCCAAGTTGCCCAACTTTTTTGTATTTATAAAGTAAAAATTATAAATTTTAATTTTTCACTAAAAGACAAAAATTGACAGTTGCCCAATACAAAAGTCAAAGTTGCCCAACAGACAAAGTGTTAGTTTTGTACTATGTAAGTACAACGTGGGCCCAAATATTTGATAGAGTTGCCTATTGGGAGAGTTGCCCATGGGGCATTTTGAGAAGTGAAAAAAAAGTGGGACATTTGGGGTAATAAAGTTGGGCAACTGGGGCATTTAGAGAATTTTCCCTTGAAAGAATGACAGAGTTGCATTCCACCAAGCCTTTCACGATTACGCAAACTAACTGCAGATATAATGGACTCTGGGAAGAAGAAAGGCATGGTGTGTTTGTTTGATTTTAGGGAGAAAGATAAAAATGTAATTTAACTTTCTAATTAATACATAAATTAGAGTATCAATGACTGAAATCATTTAATTATAAATAAATTATTTATTTGGACATGTGTGAGTATTTTCAAGTTTAAATAGGACATTGACGTAATTTGATTTTTGTAAGGATAATGATGTAATTATGAAGTTTTTCAAGGATATAGATGAAATTGTCCATTTTTTTAATAACTTTTCTAAATTTCACGTTTTTTTTTTTATTTTTTTCGTTTTCGTCAGTTTTTATATTTTTTTCTTACGTTTTTGTCTGTTTTTCCGCTTTTTATACGTTTTCGTCTGTTTTCATACGTTTTCGTCCTTTTCATACGTTTTCATCCGTTTTCTTACGTTTTCGTCTGTTTTCTTACTTTTTCGTCCGTTTTCATACGTTTTCGTCCGTTTTCTTACGTTTTCGTCTGTTTTCTTACGTGTTCGTCTGTTTTCATACATTTTCGTCAGTCTTGTTACGTTTTCGTCTGTTTTCTTATGTTTTCGTCCGTTTTTTACGTTTTTGTCCGTTTTCGTCCGTTTACATACGTTTTCGTCCGTTTTCGTTTGTTTTCTTACATCGTTGTCCGTTTTCATACATTTTTGTCTGTTTTCTTAGGTTTTCGTCTGTTTTCTTACGTTTTCGTCTGTTTTCTTACGTTTTCGTCCGTTTCTTACGTTTTCGTCTGTTTTCATACATTTTCGTCCGTTTTCTTACGTTTTTGTCAGTTTTCATAGGTTTTCGTCCGTTTTCGCCTGTTTTCTTACATTTTCGTCCGTTTTCCTATGTTTTCGTTCGTTTTCGTCCGTTTTCTTACGTTTTTGTCCGTTTTCATACCTTTTCGTCTGTTTTCGTCCGTTTTAAAACGTTTTCGTCTATTTTCCGTCGTTTTCGTCGGTTTTCATAGGTTTTAGTCCGTCTTTTTACGTTTTCATCCATTTTTAGACGCTTTCTTATGTTTTCAGACGTTTTCATCCATTTTCATACGTTTTCTTCCATTTCATCCGTTTTTATATGTTTTCGTCCGTTTTCAGACGTTTTTTCCGTTTTCATACGTTTTTATATGCTTTTCATTCGTTTTTATTCGTTTTTGTCCGTTTTCATACGTTTTTGTCCGTTTTCATACGTTTTCGTCCCTTTTTTGCAGTTTTATACGTTTTTGTCTATTTTCGTATGTTTTAATGCTTACTATTAAACTTTATTACATTACATGTCTAGTATCAATTGTGATATTTTATTAAAAAAAAGTTAATGTCTAATATCACTTGTGATATTTCATAAACAAACAAGTATGTTTTTTTAACCTTTAATATCACCTGAGATATTTCATTGCTCTGTATATTTTTTATATATTATCACCTATGTGTTTTCTAATATTTTTATAATTTTCAGTTACAAGATAGTTTTTGTGCCTTTCATCGCAATTGACAAGCGCATATTTTTTTTAATGCAACCAATGTTATATATCACTTGTGATATTATACTCTTAGTAGAAATAAAAGGGTTAAAGTCTCTTTAGGTGAATTCTTATTTTGTTCAAAAAAATGCTAATTTAATGCAATACTTGTTTGATTTTAAGAATATGTCAAGTCTCTATTTTCATAGTTTGCTTCCTTTTTATTCATTTTGATATTTTTAAGTGACACTTATTTATCTCTTGTGATATAACATCGTAAGAAAGATGAAGAGTATTACACTCTTCATCTTGTATGTGTTATCAGTTGTGATACTCAACTAAGAATGTGAAATATTAAATTCATACAAAATGTGACAAGAATTTAGTATTTTACCAAGTATATCTGAAATAAATGATAATAAACATCACTTATTATATTACTGTGACGATTCTGTTCATTTTTCTTATTTTTGTTTTTGAAAGTATTTAGGAAGATTTTTGTGTTTTATGATAATATGAAATATTAGAAAATGTGTTTAACTGAAAATAAGAGATGTTATGACAACTTTGTTAGACTTGTGGTGGATTTTTCTATTTAATGGATACATTGTGCATGTTTCGATAAGTTTTATAGCGGGATTTAAAAATATCTATGGTTGAATCAGAAAACTAAAGAAGTTATGGTTGAAGAAAGCACACATCTTTATAAACAAACTGAGTACGCTCAAACACATGTGATATCACACATGATATCATAGGTGATATCACCGCACTTGTGATATCACATGATATCACAGGTGATATCACAAGTGATATAAACTCTGATATCACACATGCTATCACTGGTAATATCACACATGATATCACAAGTGTATCACTGGTGTTACCACTCATGATATCACGTGTGATATCACAAGTGAGGTGATATCGCAGGTGTTTGAGCTTTCTCAGTTTGTTTATAAAGATGTGTGCTATATTCAACCATAGCTTATTTAGTTTGCTCATTCAACCATAGATATTTTCAAATCCCGCTATAAAACCTATCAAAACATGCACAATGTATCTATTAAATTGAAAAATCCACCACAAGTCTAACAAAAGTAGCATAACATCTCTTGTTTTCAGTTGAACAACTTTTCTAATATTTCATAATATCATAAAACACAAAAATCTTCCTAAATATTTTTAAAAACACAACCATCACATTCTTAGTTGAGTATCACAACTGATAACACATACATGATGAAGAATGTAATACTTTTAATTTTCCTCACAATGTTATATCACAAGAGATAAATAAATGTCACTTACAAATATCAAAATGAAAACGTCTGAAAACGGACAAAAACGTATAAAATCGAATGTAAAACGTATAAAACGGCCAAAAACGTATAAAACATATGAAAACGGATAAAAACGTCTGAAATTAGACGAAAACGTCTAAAAATGGACGAAAACGTGAAAAAACGGATGACAACGTATGAAAACGTCTAAAAACAGACGAAAACGTATAAAAACGAACGAAAATACATGAAAACCTAAAAATACAGACAAAAACGTATGAAAATGGCCGAAAACAGACGAAAACGTATGAAAGCGTAAAAAAACGTCTGAAAACGTATGAAAAATGGACGAAAACGAAAGAAAACGGATGAAAACGGACAAAAACGTATGAAAACGAACGAAAACGTAAGAAAATGGACGAAAATGTATGAAAACAAACGAAAACGTAAGGAAAAAGACGAAAACGTATGAAAACAGAGGTAAATGGGGCGAGAACGTAAAAACGGACGAAAATGTCTAAAAATGGATGAAAACGTAAAAACGGACGAAAACGGACAAAAAGGTCTGAAAACAGACGAACACGTATATAAACGTATGAAAACGTACAAAAACGTACGAAAACGTCAGCAAACGGATGTAAACGTACGAAAACGGATGAAAAAAGACGAAAACATCTTAAATCAGACGAAAACGTAAAAAACGGACGAAAACATATGAACACGGACGAAAACGTATAAAAACAAACGAAAACGTATGAATACAGATGAAAACGTAGAAAAGCGAAAAAAAAAAAAAAAAAAAAAATACTGAATTTAAAAAAAAATGTGAATTTCTAAAAAAAGGAAAAAAAAATGTTAATAAATAAAAAAGAAAAAAAGACAAAGAAAAAGGAGAAAAAAAACATGGATTTAGGTTTTAATATTAAATCTTAGGTTTATCCTCACCATTAGATCAAATTAGATAGATGGTGGGGATTTGTCCCTTAGTAAGCACCAAAATAAGAGTAAACATTTGAAAATTTCTCTTTGAACGGATATAAAAGAATTATTGCCATTCAAAAATCACTTATCTTTTATTCAGATTTTAAAATATTGACTGAAAAAGAAAAGATCTAAAAAGAAAAAAAACTAGCAGAGAAGAGATGTGAAACAAATACTCGGTAACAAAAACGGATCTCAAGATAAGCAAAGGTATATTCAACTGATAGCATGAAACTATGGTGTCATAGATTTCAATAAAAGATACTGATGATAAATCTACATCATACTGATTCGTATTCAATTGATATCTCTAGAAGTAGGACTCACAAAGTAAATGTAAAATGGAGGAGAGATATGCCAGCAAATGCATTGTTAATATTCAGGAAACCATTTCAATGTCAAGGGGCCATCGTATATATTTTGGTCCTTGAACTAGTTTATTTATTTTTTATTTTTTTACAAATATTGGACATGATTGACATTTTTTTTTTTTTTAAAAGGTCAATGACCCGGTAAATATATTACTCTAAAAAACATTTAAGTACAAAGGATATGGGTGAATCTCATATCCCAGACCGTTACATAGGCGGAAAAGCTTACATAACAAGATACTTCCTATTTTCTAAACAAGAAAATAAACCAATACTCAAAAGATAACATTATACTCATATGAAAACAAAATTACTTTCTACCAAAGCCATGGAGCTTGATACCATACGTGTCATAAAGAGCATCTAAATTCCCTGAAAAATCATAGACCTAATCCGTATAGTTATCATAATCATTGTCATCACAATCATCTTCACGATCATGACCACTACCAAATAGGTTCACTGACTCATAAAAAATGTTCGCAATACCCTACCTAAACTAGGTTTCTGAACCAAAAGGTTAGTCATTCATTTATTATGTTCCTGTAGAGCTTAGTGAGCTATAAAAAAGCTATACTAGCTAGTCTTACCCCATGTTACATTGAATAGTCTTGTTGCTTTCAGATGAATAGATGATATATTTTGCATCTTGGTTAATAAAAATTAAGGGCCCGGTTCTTTGATATCTTGACTTTAGCTTTTGAATATTAACTACGGTTGTCAAAATCGGGATCTTACTTAGGATTATTTTCGATTTTATAAAATCGTAATTGTATGATCAAATCGTAATTGTAAGATCAAATCGGGATAGTAAGATCCTATAAAAATGTCTATATTTTTTTATAATGGGTGCAGTTTTATATTTTTATATATATCTATATAATATTTCATATGATAAACGAATATAAATGGATGATAAAAGAAAAAGTTAAATATTCAAGTACCGTAGTACTAGAATATTAGATATATTGCAATGCATACTTGCACAAAATTAATACGTATGTGCACCTACTTCTTGTTTAAATGTTTTTTATTAATGATTTTTCGTGATAACATTTATATTAATGCAAAAAGACAGTGTTAGTTTAATGGTACGTGATTCTATGACTTTGTTTGTTATAATATATGGATTAATGCAAAAAAAAAAAAAAAGTTTTATCTGAAAATGAAGCGACATAATTTATAATAGAGGGCAACATAATTTCTTTTATTGACGACCAAATAAATTAAATTAGGATATTCTAAATTTTTTTAACATATAGTCCATGAAAATATGTAACATAAAATAATTTATGAACAAAATTGGGTCAAGTATATAGATGATTTACTTCAAAAATAAGCTTCGGATATGTTACAAAGTACGAAGTCTTTTTTCATAATAAACCCAAAAGACACATCTAAACTATTTTCTATATAGTCCATAAAGCATAATGATTTGACACTCATTAATCTTGCAAAAGACAATCAATTAATAGCACCAAACTAATAGCTTTCATAAAAAAATTCTTAGTCATTTAGGCTATAAAACATGGGCTTATGTTTAATAGTTAATATAAAAAAAGGAAAAAAAAAGAGAGGTTAATATAGGATCCGATCATAAACGATCCTACGATCTTGATACGATCCTACTTGAATTACGATCATGTTAAGATCCTGATCGTTTTTTATGTGATATTAATGATAAATAAAATATTTGGTTGCAGCTTTCGGTTTCTGATTTGGGCATCATGCCCTTACAACCCATTTTTCTAAAGGGATCAAATAAGTACGCGGGTTTTTGAGTTTTTAATGGTCACATGAGTTTCTC
Organism: Chrysanthemum seticuspe; assembly: GCA_019973895.1. NCBI lineage: Eukaryota > Viridiplantae > Streptophyta > Magnoliopsida > Asterales > Asteraceae > Chrysanthemum > Chrysanthemum seticuspe. Next base: position 309,973,170 of record BPTQ01000006.1, read on the forward strand.
CTCACTAAACTCTCATCTTTTTTTGGCTAAAAGATTTTCATGATAGATTTATTACTCCAATAAAAATAATTAAATACAACGAATGTGGCTGAATCAAACATCTCACCCTGAAACTAGATGAAAACAACCTTTTTTTTTACTGGGTAAAGGGTTTCTAAACTATCATAAGAATGACATATGACACTTTTTTTCTGGGTAAATGGTTTCTCCTATAAAATATATTACACCAAAAAGTTGAAGTATAGAGGATGTAGGTAAGATCCTACATCTCAGCCCGTTACCGGGCAAACAAAGAACGCACCATTTGTGCTTAAAACCAAAACAACATAAGATTGACATGTCGATCTCTTGAAACAACTACCTCTATGAAAATGTGACACAAACTATGAAACAAAATAAAAAACTCACAAGAAATGCTTGATGCGCTCCAGAACAGTCAAGCTTTATCACACAAGCCCGTCACTTGTGAATGGCGGACCGTAACAAGCTTAAAACGGCTCAGGAACGAAATCAATGAAGATTAGGGGAGTATAGGGTCTCCCCGGGTCGTTATGTCCCAGCGAGCTATGCAATGGATTATCAAACGTATAGTGATCGGGAGATTTGAACGGATAAAGGGAATTTGGAATTATTATAACTACGGAAAAAGGACATAAACTACAAGGGCTAAAATGAAAATTAAAGGAAATTAAAAAGATTAAAAATATTAAATAAACGCTATCACTATTTTTAAAATGATGTTTTTGTTTTTATGTTTTTACGAAACTGAAATTAAAAACTACGCGACGTACAAATTAAAAAGTAAAACTTACACAATATTAACCCTAAAAATATGAAAAATACATTTTTACAATCCTAATGATAAAAGAAAATTTATGGAAAAAGAAAATTATTTTTAAAACTAATTATCTAATTAAAAACTATTTCTAACTATTAAATAATTACCTAAATTACAAGAAAATGTGAAATAAGGCTAGAAAAATAAAATTAAGACTTAGAAAAATCTAAAATATCAAAATAGAATTTTCAAAACTATTTTTGTATTTTTCTGATTATTTTTCTATTTTTTATGAATTTTAAACTATTAAAAACTAATTAAATTACTAAAAATGACCAAATAAACTATGAAAAATCTGGAAAATTACTTTTTCTACTTTTTATATTTATCTAAACTTGAGAAAAATGAAAACTTATTTTTTTGAACCTTTTCTGAATTATTTGTATTAAAAGGTAATTAAAAAGTGCTTAAAAACTGTTTTAAATGGGGGAAAATAGCAAACAGTATCTAAAAATTATGAAAAATTCAGAGAAATCCTAAAATATAATTCTAAATCTAGGAAAATTACAAAAACAAATGCTTATGTGGGAGAATATGGATCTGAGGTGTAAACTGCTTCTTAATAAGCTATTAGAAATAAGCTGATGACCTCCTCAATGAACCATATTATCACAGAAGCTAAATTAAGCTAAGACTACCTTAGTGCAACCTAGTTTAACTATTATAGACCTCTGGAAACTAAGAAACAAGCAAATGGTGTGAATTATACTTAGATCCTAAAACAGTTTCTAACCACCCACTTCAAGCTTAAAAATAAGGCACAAATGATCCAGAAATCTAAGAACAGATACTGCAGTCTCTAGTAGACCTAGCAAAGTGCATGTAAACCAGAAATGAGCCACTCACAAGCTCTTATGAGCTTGTGAACAGGTCTGCAATATCTTGTCACAAATGGTGTTCAATGCACAGGGCACAAGGGGGGCTAATTAGAGCTTATGCACAGGCTTATTCAGTAGGCCAATGTAAAAACCAAAAGTTCAGTCCTCAAGACCACCAAGAAGGCTACAAATAACCAATATTTCAGGCTCTAACTCTTTGAAATGAGTCTAATGCAAAGTCTGCAAGATTTGAAGAAAACTGATTTGTTGCAACTTTTGACTTTCTTGACAGAGCTAGATATTTGACTTTAATGAGGTTTGAATCGAATTTACTAACTGTGAATGATGTTATATGATGAAATAACACAGATCCAAGCCAACTTAACTACTTCTAATCCTATATGCACTTTACAAGCTATTGACTCAAACAGAACTGATCACATGGACAGATTGAAAGCAATGTTGACTTTGGGTGTTCTGAGATGCAAGTGAGTGACTCAAATCATCCTAGAAAGCCTAAAGGGAACTTAGTAAACTAAATTAAACCACTGCTAAGCTCTGCAACTCCAAATATCAGCTTAAGCCAAACACAGGTATCGGGATGGAATGAGACTTTTCTACTAACAAACCTCTAATTCTAAGCCATAGTCACCTCAAAACAGATTGGAACACCTAGATAATGCATATAAAACAGTAAACTAACATTGAAACTTAACTAACCATAGTAATTCAGATTATACAGTGAGAGAGAAATAATGCGACACAAATGGTTAAGCTAAAACAATTCAAACTATAGTCAATATAAGCTACTGGTTGATGAATCTGAGCTAGTAACAACTCAATTGAACTGCAAGTAAATGATCTCTTCTACTAAACTGCATATGAGACTTGAACGAAAACTTACAAATAGTCCAAGCAAACTGATACACTAACTGAGATCACTAACACTGATCAACACCATATCTGAACTTCACTAACTTCAAATCAATCCCAGATCTCTATGTAATCCAAAATCAAACCCAAAGTAGCTCTCATGAACATATGTTGACTTTCGTTGACTATTTCAAAAACTGATTTAGAAGTGGGATTAATTCAAATAAAGGATGGAAACTACTAACTTATGCTATTGTGAATCAAACCACAGTTGCAAGCTGAAACTCAGAATATTAAATACTATAACAAAATTTAAATAGGAAAAACTGAATTTTATTAAAACTTTTAAAAATCAAAGTACAACACTGGAAAAATACTTAAAATGTAAAAACTGGAATTAAATTACAATTGAACTACTGGAATTTGGAACAAAGGAAAATGATGCTTAAAAAAAAACAAAAACTAACTACTAAAACTAAAAACTAACTCTCTATCTTGCCTCCTCATGCTTCTTTTTATAATCCAAAGCTTCTTTCTCACTCCTCTGAGCATTTCCCAGCTGCAATCTCAACCCTTGGATGGCTAGAATCAATCCTGGCCATTTATGCAATTTTGGCGCCAATTTCTGTTTTTGATATTAGAGACAGGAAAGAGGGAGCATTTAATGAGGTGGGATGTTAGGTGAGGTGGGGGGGAGACAATGGGTGTAGTAGAGTGGTTTTAGGTGGCTGGAGGAGGGGGGATGCAGACATGTTTGTCGGGGATGACAGGTTTTAGGGGCGGGTTTGTTTTTGTTTAAACACTGGGTAAATGGTCGGGTCAAGGGATATTGGGTTAAGGGTTGGACCGGGTAATATAATTGGGCCAAGGGGGGTTAATGTTTGGGCTTGGGATATATTAAAGGATCCGGTTGGTTTGTTTGTGAAATTAATAACACCAAGGACCATTTATGTAACTTCTGCATTTCCAAGGACCAAACATGTAAATTATGAAAAGTAGTCAAAGGGCTGGTCTTGCTAAGTTTTAATAATCCAAGGGCTAATTTAAACATTTTTGAAACTCCAAGGATTAATTTTGACCAATTTTGGATTTTCAGGGACTAAACTGTAATTTTCTCAAAACTTTTAGATTTTTCACCAAAGGACTAAATATGATAATTTATGTTTCCAAAAGGACCTTTGGTGACTTTTCTTTTGAAATTACGTGCTCAGGGACTGTTTTTGACAACTTTTGAAACTTGGGGGACTAAAACTGCAATTTTTGCAAATTTGATATGTTTTTCATCTGATTTTGATATTTTTGCATTTAAAACACATAAAACACTGATTTGTGATATTTTGATCATTTTGATGTGTTTCTGAGTGTTTTCAGATGATTTTGCAGTTTATTTTGTACAAAAATAATGAGTATTTACACACTCATCAATCCCCCATACTGAGATATTGCTAGTCCCTAGCAATGATTTGAGAAAACATAATGGATTTTAATCTCTTTACCAAAAGCCATCACTTCTGGAGTAGCCAAATGTTTCAGTTCAAGTAAGAACCATGGTACACCGATAACCATGTGATTTTGAGCAAACCACCAGCTTCCAACGGATTTGATTTTGTCTTTACCAGAAGCCGTACCCTTCTGGACTAGCCAACTCTTTGATAAATTATCAGAATTATCTTTGGTGAGCTGATTACCAATTATGGTTTTTCCACTGCCTTTACCACAAGCCATAATCTTGCGGGCTAGCCAACTCTTCACTTTTAAGGATATGGTGAGCTGAATACCATACAATTTTGGGCAAATTGCAAGCCGTCAACGGATTTGAGATATCTTTACCAAGAGCCGTTTGCTCCTGGATTAGCCAATCCTTTTGTCTTACAGACATGGCGGACTGATAACCAAATAAGAAAGTGTAAAACACTTACTCAAAAAAAAAAAAAAAAATTTTGGCCAAAAACGGGGGAATTGGTATAATTATATGATAAAATTCGTGAGAATTCCCCCCCACACTTAGAAATGAATGTTGCCCTCAATATTCAAAGTACCGGCGGTTATGCCGAAACAAAGAACGTAAAAGGGAAATACTACGGCCATTATTTAGAAAGTTTTTTTTTTTTTTTTTTTTTTTTTTTTTTTTTTTTTTTTTTTTTTAGAGTTTTACTTATATATATAACATGTGGGGAAACTCCCCCACACTAGGGTGGTACACACGGGTGAAAACCCATGTTAAGCTATTGTTTTTGATTACCGAGTCGCTAGCTTGACTCGACCCCGAATTCATTTGTTCATGGGGAAGTAAGTGGAAGAGACAATCTCCATCGGACTTTCATTCAAAATGTTTGGACAAACATTTGAAGCACGTGAAAGTTCCACACCGATGAGATATACATAGAACCGGCTCAAAAATGATAAGTGAAAATGCCGGGGTCAAAGATAGTGTCTTCATTCCCGAAGGAGTGAAGATGAAGAGAAATCACCAGATATTTGAGGAAAGGAAGAAAAATTTTGATAACAATCAAGATCCATTCCTCATCCTCAAATGTAGACATATCGGGAGGAAGGGTAAGGGTATTATCATTAATAGGCAAACTCGTGTGATAGAGTACACCTTCCTCCAAGCTAATATCATCCTCAAGATCAAAATAGAAATGATCATGTTCCGGAGGAGATATGTCATGAGAGAGTTCACCGGAGAACTCTTCATGAAGAGAATCATTCACATTAAGTGAAGTTGTGAACTCTTGTTCCATTGGGGGCTCATCACTATCCTCAGTCTGAGTATCAAAGAGTGGATTCTCAGCAATTGAAGTGAATTCAGAGTCGAATTCAAATAGAGGATTAGTGAAAGTGGCTTTGAATGTTTTGGGAACAAAGTGATCAACATTCTCAATTGGACTGTTAGGGTAAGAAGTGAGTGAACAATCATTGTCAATGAGACTTTCAGTCTCTCCCAGATCGGCTTCGAAATCAAAGAGTGGATTGATGTGAGTGAGTTCACCGGAGAACTCCTCAAGAAGGGGATCAGCATCAGATTGTGGAAGTGATGCCTCAACGTACTCGATGTCTCCATAGGAAGCACAATCGTCGCCAAGATCAGAGAAAGTTTCAAAATGATCTTGAGAACACTCAAGAGGGAAAGGAATATCACACAGATGCTCGAGAATTCCCTGTGACTCTCTTGGGATTGGGACAAGGTTCTCAACACTAGACTTTATGAATTCGTCCGATTCCTTTTCAGGAACAGTGTCAAGATGCTCATCCCCCATGTTCAGAGAGTGAGTGGGAGCTTCGGGTGTGATAACAACAGACTGAGGGAGTTTAGAAGGACTAGCATACATATGTTTTATACTTAACATTTGTTCTTCTGCTAGTAATTCCATCATAGTCTTTTCTCCCTGACTTTTCATGGAAGGAATTTCAACTGATGAACTTGATGAACCGTTATAAAATTGTAGGATATCAAGGATATCTTCATCATCACCGTCATCAGGAATGAAACGGAATCGAGAGCTAGATTTGGCCGCTTTTTCTTTTGCAATTGATTCCCTAACAGATTGTTCAAAGGCAATTTGGGAATCTAATTTAGCGGCCCGCTCTTCGGCTAACAAAACTTCCATGGATTTCTCATTTGGATTATCTTGGGAGGACATAGCCGACTCCTCCTTAAGTTCTTTTAATAACTCCAGAGTCTTCAGTAGAAGGTCTGTCGTAGTTTCATGAGGAGTCGCTTGAATCATTTGGTACTGTGGAGGTTGGTCTTGATACGAAGAGTCGTAATTGTTACAAGGAAATGGGTTCCCTGTTTGACAATCCGAGCTAGGGTGAGGACCTCCACAATACTCACAACAGTAAAACTGATGTGGTTGTGAGTGGTATGTGTTGTAGTCATAATCGTTATCAGGAACCTGCTCATAGACAAGCGTGTTTCCTGATTGACAATCAGAACTGGAATGTGAACCACCACAGTACTCACAACAGTAAAACTGCTGAGTCTCACAGTGTGGTAGCTGATGGAATAAATCAGTTGTGTTATGGTAAGAATAGGGATCCTGGTTATAGACAGACCCGTTTCCTGACTCCACCATGCTACAACTGGGGCAATTGCCACCATTATAAGGACCACCACACCATTGACAACCAAGAGGGTGAGGATAAGACATAGATAGAATCAAAGGTTTTCAGAGGGGTAGGGATGAAGAATCAAAGATGTGAGAGGGTAAAGATGGATATTTTTGGATTTTTGGATAGACATGATGCAAAAACAAAGACTGAAAATCTTTTTGGATTTTTGATTTTATAAGAAAATACAAACATATACAGATGGATGGTATGAACAAAGAGTGAATATCCAAATCACTAATCTGCTAGACGGAAGATAAGCCGCACAGCTCCCCGGCAGCGGCGCCAAAAATTTGATGCGCTCCAGAACAGTAAAGCTTTATCACACAAGCCCGCCACTTGTGAATGGCGGACCGTAACAAGCTTAAAACGGCTCAGGAACGAAATCAATGAAGATCAGGGGAGTATAGGGTCTCCCCGGGTCGTTATGTCCCAGCGAGCTATGCAATGGATTATCAAACGTATAGTGATCGGGAGATTTGAACGGATAAAGGGAATTTGGAATTATTATAGCTACGGAAAAAGGACATAAACTACAAGGGCTAAAATGAAAATTAAAGGAAATTAAAAAGATTAAAAATATTAAATAAACGCTATCACTATTTTTAAAATGATGTTTTTGTTTTTATGTTTTTACGAAACTGAAATTAAAAACTACGCGACGTACAAATTAAAAAGTAAAACTTACACAATATTAACCCTAAAAATATGAAAAATACATTTTTACAATCCTAATGATAAAAGAAAATTTATGGAAAAAGAAAATTATTTTTAAAACTAATTATCTAATTAAAAACTATTTCTAACTATTAAATAATTACCTAAATTACAAGAAAATGTGAAATAAGGCTAGAAAAATAAAATTAAGACTTAGAAAAATCTAAAATATCAAAATAGAATTTTCAAAACTATTTTTGTATTTTTCTGATTATTTTTCTATTTTCTATGAATTTTAAACTATTAAAAACTAATTAAATTACTAAAAATGATCAAATAAACTATGAAAAATCTGGAAAATTACTTTTTCTACTTTTTATATTTATCTAAACTTGAGAAAAATGAAAACTTATTTTTTTGAACCTTTTATGAATTATTTGTATTAAAAGGTAATTAAAAAGTGCTTAAAAACTGTTTTAAATGGGGGGAAATAGCAAACAGTATCTAAAAATTATGAAAAATTCAGGGAAATCCTAAAATATAATTCTAAATCTAGGAAAATTACAAAAACAAATGCTTATGTGGGAGAATATGGATCTGAGGTGTAAACTGCTTCTTAATAAGCTATTAGAAATAAGCTGATGACCTCCTCAATGAACCATATTATCACAGAAGCTAAATTAAGCTAAGACTACCTTAGTGCAACCTAGTTTAACTATTATAGACCTCTGGAAACTAAGAAACAAGCAAATGGTGTGAATTATACTTAGATCCTAAAACAGTTTCTAACCACCCACTTCAAGCTTAAAAATAAGGCACAAATGATCCAGAAATCTAAGAACAGATACTGCAGTCTCTAGTAGACCTAGAAAAGTGCATGTAAACCAGAAATGAGCCACTCACAAGCTCTTATGAGCTTGTGAACAGGTCTGCAATATCTTGTCACAAATGGTGTTCAATGCACAGGGCACAAGGGGGGCTAATTAGAGCTTATGCACAGGCTTATTCAGTAGGCCAATGTAAAAACCAAAAGTTCAGTCCTCAAGACCACCAAGAAGGCTACAAATAACCAATATTTCAGGCTCTAACTCTTTGAAATGAGTCTAATGCAAAGTCTGCAAGATTTGAAGAAAACTGATTTGTTGCAACTTTTGACTTTCTTGACAGAGCTAGATATTTGACTTTAATGAGGTTTGAATCGAATTTACTAACTGTGAATGATGTTATATGATGAAATAACACAGATCCAAGCCAACTTAACTACTTCTAATCCTATATGCACTTTACAAGCTATTGACTCAAACAGAACTGATCACATGGACAGATTGAAAGCAATGTTGACTTTGGGTGTTCTGAGATGCAAGTGAGTGACTCAAATCATCCTAGAAAGCCTAAAGGGAACTTAGTAAACTAAATTAAACCACTGCTAAGCTCTGCAACTCCAAATATCAGCTTAAGCCAAACACAGGTATCGGGATGGAATGAGACTTTTCTACTAACAAACCTCTAATTCTAAGCCATAGTCACCTCAAAACAGATTGGAACACCTAGATAATGCATATAAAACAGTAAACTAACATTGAAACTTAACTAACCATAGTAATTCAGATTATACAGTGAGAGAGAAATAATGCGACACAAATGGTTAAGCTAAAACAATTCAAACTATAGTCAATATAAGCTACTGGTTGATGAATCTGAGCTAGTAACAACTCAATTGAACTGCAAGTAAATGATCTCTTCTACTAAACTGCATATGAGACTTGAACGAAAACTTACAAATAGTCCAAGCAAACTGATACACTAACTGAGATCACTAACACTGATCAACACCATATCTGAACTTCACTAACTTCAAATCAATCCCAGATCTCTATGTAATCCAAAATCAAACCCAAAGTAGCTCTCATGAACATATGTTGACTTTCGTTGACTATTTCAAAAACTGATTTAGAAGTGGGATTAATTCAAATAAAGGATGGAAACTACTAACTTATGCTATTGTGAATCAAACCACAGTTGCAAGCTGAAACTCAGAATATTAAATACTATAACAAAATTTAAATAGGAAAAACTGAATTTTATTAAAACTTTTAAAAATCAAAGTACAACACTGGAAAAATACTTAAAATGTAAAAACTGGAATTAAATTACAATTGAACTACTGGAATTTGGAACAAAGGAAAATGATGCTTAAAAAAAAACAAAAACTAACTACTAAAAGTAAAAACTAACTCTCTATCTTGCCTCCTCATGCTTCTTTTTATAATCCAAAGCTTCTTTCTCACTCCTCTGAGCATTTCCCAGCTGCAATCTCAACCCTTGGATGGCTAGAATCAATCCTGGCCATTTATGCAATTTTGGCGCCAATTTCTGTTTTTGATATTAGAGACAGGAAAGAGGGAGCATTTAATGAGGTGGGATGTTAGGTGAGGTGGGGGGGAGACAATGGGTGTAGTAGAGTGGTTTTAGGTGGCTGGAGGAGGGGGGATGCAGACATGTTTGTCGGGGATGACAGGTTTTAGGGGCGGGTTTGTTTTTGTTTAAACACTGGGTAAATGGTCGGGTCAAGGGATATTGGGTTAAGGGTTGGACCGGGTAATATAATTGGGCCAAGGGGGGTTAATGTTTGGGCTTGGGATATATTAAAGGATCCGGTTGGTTTGTTTGTGAAATTAATAACACCAAGGACCATTTATGTAACTTCTGCATTTCCAAGGACCAAACATGTAAATTATGAAAAGTAGTCAAAGGGCTGGTCTTGCTAAGTTTTAATAATCCAAGGGCTAATTTAAACATTTTTGAAACTCCAAGGATTAATTTTGACCAATTTTGGATTTTCAGGGACTAAACTGTAATTTTCTCAAAACTTTTAGATTTTTCACCAAAGGACTAAATATGATAATTTATGTTTCCAAAAGGACCTTTGGTGACTTTTCTTTTGAAATTACGTGCTCAGGGACTGTTTTTGACAACTTTTGAAACTTGGGGGACTAAAACTGCAATTTTTGCAAATTTGATATGTTTTTCATCTGATTTTGATATTTTTGCATTTAAAACACATAAAACACTGATTTGTGATATTTTGATCATTTTGATGTGTTTCTGAGTGTTTTCAGATGATTTTGCAGTTTATTTTGTACAAAAATGATGAGTATTTACACACTCATCAATGCTCCACTTCCTCGACTGCATGTCTTGTGTCATCAAATTCCATATCATCCCTATCAAAGTAGTGAACATTCGTTTCACAAGAGACCTACTATAAATGTTATCTAAGTTGACCAAAAAGACTAATATCAAAAGCATTAGCAAATTGCATATGAGTATCAGTCAAACCAGGATCAACAAAATCATTATCATTATACGGGTCTTCATCATAAGTTTCTTTCCATTTTTCATACAAGCTTTTATTTCCTACTTCACTGTCACTTTTAGAAGCTTTATTAACCATAGAGCTCATAGAAGCTATAAAATTGGCAATTTCGGTATATACCTCGAACACTTCACTATCACTATCCTCATTAACCTGATCATCAACCTATTTAAAAGTCACAATAGAAGAACTAGGAAGCGTTGATATACAAGGTTTTTAGCGGCTTCCCATCGTCACCAACTAGCAACAAAAGGTATTGTACTTGGACTACCAGATGATGGACCAACCATATCTTAGAAAAATCTCTTACTTGAATTTGACGACCCCCATGTAATCCAAGTTCAGCATCTTTCTCAACCTAATTAAGTGCATCAAAAGGATTAGCTAAGCTCGTCTTTACTTCAGAATTATTTTTCGTACCACTTGAACTGGCACCATTTTTATTAGAGACGGCTTGGTAAACTTGTTTTTAGGTTTAAACTGAAACTTATATCCCACATTAATACCACGAGAAGTCTGTCTAGGAGGCTGTGGAAAACCATCATTCATTGACTTTTTAACAACCCGTTTTGAACATAATATATCATCATGCCAAAATATCATACACATACCACATCTAGGTGGTTCCCATTCATACTTCAGCCTCACCGTGTGAAGAACATCTACATCATCTTCCACATTAAGAATAGTAATAACCATCTCCTCTTTTAACTCCCGATAAGCCCTAATATCAATAAATGGACGAGCATTATCCATATGACTCCATGACTGAAGACATATAGAACTTGTATACGAATCAAGCATAATCGGGTTACCAAGCTTAGAAGCCATCACACTAAATCCATTTGCAATAAACACCACAATGGAAATATCATAGATTGTTATCCAAATAGGAACCGAATTCAGATCTTCCTTAAGTAAATTAGCGTTAGGCATCCATTTCTTCAGGATGATAGGTGCCGATCTAATAAACCATGGAAAATTCTCTAAAACCCCATTTACACACCTTCAATCTAAGCAAACTTAAAAAAAATAAAAAAAATTATATAAAAACCCTTAGAGTTCATCTGTACTCGAATCAAGCCATACTTTTTTCATGCATTCTTGACATGGTACTCAACAACCGGGAAAGCTACTCTTGTACCTACAAAATAACCATACAAGCTAAACCAAATCTCGAACGAACTTCTAAAACATACACCTTAGTGATATGAACTTCAGCCTTAGCGATAGTAGGTTTGCCCGTGTAAAAAAATCTAAAGTTAACCTTCCCATTAGTCTCATTATTTACCAAACTAGCAAAGGATTTTGGAGTATTAGTCACATACTCACATGCAACCTTTTTTAAAACATCCACTAACAAGCAAAACAACAAGAACAATAAAGCGTCTTAATCTTCAAACCTACGCAAAAACACTACTAAAAAATAATGTTTAAAGAAACATGCACATCCAAAGGTCACTTGATAGTAACCCAACCGCAGTTATGTAAAGCATTGTTAGCCCTAGATCATGTAATAATAACTCTTAATAAGCGTTTAATAATGAGACGATAACAAACCCTGAGACCGATTCTGAAAAAATAATCCCAAAGAAAACCCTAAAATCACCCTAAAAATCTTAGTCATGATTTAATCTAAACAAATGATGAAAACTAAGGATGTGAATCAGTAATTGAATTGTTGAATGTATATTTGAAAACACACAAAAGATAAGAATCGAATTAAGGTTTTTTAGGGAATCGTTAGTCACCAGAAATCATAAAAGAGGTGGGAGGTTTTTAGAGAATTGTTTTTCCTCTAAATTCACATCTTTATTTGTTAATTTAACTTCAAATTTATATTTAAACTTATTAAACTATTGTTTATTTAAAAAATGAATATATTTTCTTTAACCACTTTTCCTTTCATATCAAATCCTAATCTTAATCCAAACTTATATACAAACAACTTGTGAAATGTCTTCTTTTCTTGAAAAATCTATTGGCCAAAGTTAATTGTTGCCAAGTATGGACACAAGTATTTATATCCATATGTCATATGTATAAGTAATAGCATGTGGCTTTTTTTCTTTGAAAGAGTTTCTAATGAGCTAGGATGTGTACAAATGAATTTAATGTGGATGAGATATCGTCGTGAGTCACTTGGAAGAAAATCTAAAGGGAACTGAAGGAGTTGTGATTTGGTTATCATCTACATTTTTGGGTGAGTAGTTGCACACCTCAGAAAATTTATTATAACCAGATGACTAAGTACATTTACTTGTATGTTACATTGACGGGTGTGTTGGGGTTCATTCACGCGACACGTATTATGGCTGTGTTCATATTATCTGCATATGGTATCAGATATAGTTATGACTGCAAAACCATATCTTACTATTTACACCATTGTCAATTCAGGCCATTGGCTTAATTCGTTTTTCATATTACATAACAAAATAATACAGAATTCATATGCAAAGCATGCATTTAAGTCCTGCTCCAATTTTTAGAAAAGTTTTTCCTGTTCGGCACTACCTACATATTACGTCCGATGATGTATAATGAAAAACACATTCTTTTTAGTATTTGATTTTGGTTTCATACTAGCAATATAAGGTATACTGAAAATAGTAGAGACATGTTTCTTACAGTATATGTCTATTTGAGACAATGTTCATATCTAACGGTAATACATTAAAGCTCATGAGTTGATGAAATCCCTCAACCATTAATTCATTTCTTCTATGTTGAAACACAGCTATGTTTTTTCTTAGATAGCACTTGAAATTGAATCACTAGATTCATTTTTAAATTGCACACATAAAAGTTGTTACATGAATTATAATAAACAACTCTTTTTCAATGAATGTGTATCAGATTTGGAACCGAAGCATATTTTAGTGCAAAGATACCAAATTACTTCAATTTGTTATCAGATGAAAAGGATCTCTTAAGCTTGTGAGCAGTAGTAGGCAACTTAACATTGGTCGCTAATCCCATAGCTTCAAGAAACAATATAAACCACCAGCAAAGGTCAATCTGCCACCATTCCAATCCAAATCGAGCTGAGTACTCAAAAGCATGATGGTTGTTATGCCATCCTTCTCCAAAAGTAAATAATGCCACCCATCTGTATATATATGCCTAAGGTTAAATGAAGTATTTCACCCAAGAACAATGTTGTTAGTGACACAAAGGAAAGTTTCATTATGATCGAGTTACGAAAGTGTCATCAAACGATGAAAGTGTTGAAAGTAAAATAAGTGTATAATAAAACCCTAATGTATATTCTTTTAACCACTCTTCTTGGAATGTCATTAAAAACTTGACAGAGCGACCCATTTTGGCCTATCGATCAATTACTTTTGTGTCACTTATTGACACTTTGTAGTTGAATTTAGCACAAAAGTTGTAACTTCCAGTATTTTCGTAACAATAAAAAAATAAGCAGTTGATAGACGTAGCTTTACAAACACATACAAATTGTTTTTAGAGAGATCGCCGGTGTTCCAAGCTTGCTTTCCCCATATATGGCATGCAGAATTCACTAGAAACGTCAAGTGGTAACTCAATGCGATTCTCACACCCTGCAAAGCATAGACATCTTCATCAAATCATGAACATGATCATATCCTATATCATATTTGGTGTATTCTGTATCTCTTTGTAATTTACCATAAAATAGAGTTATAACTTTATTTTTGAACAATTTTTAATTTTTTTTAGTAAAGTATTAGTTCAGGGATTGTTAAAACTCTCAATTGTTATTAAAGATGTGAGTGTTCAGTCCTAGACAATTCAAATATTTACTTATTTAAAATAATCCAACAAAGTAGTGTGTATCATAGTTATAATGTTATGTAAAAACCAACCACTATAATGTACAGTTTTTAATAAAGGAAAGCCTTACCACAACCCAAACAAGGTAGGGAAAACCACCCAAAGCTTGAACAATGGCTGCAAATGCAAGTATATGCCATAAGTAGGTTTTTCTGATGAATCTATAAAATGGTTGACTCTTTAGATCTTCGACATTCTTGCGTTCTTTAAACTGCAAATTATTCCCATGTAAAATGTTTACGTTAAACAAAGATCAATCAAAGTATATTTTGAATCATAAAGCAAACTACCTTCTCGACAATGTAGCCACTGTCAAACAACCAACCAATATGACTAAACCAAAAACCGTAGGTGGGAGAGTGTGGATCTTTGTCCGATTCAACGAATTGATGATGGGACCGATGTATGCTCACCCAAAATATGGGGTCTCTCTGTTATTAATTAAAACATAAAACATCATATACTAAGGTTTTGTAGTCATAAGTACAGAATTCATTTTGATAATGACGTTAGAAATGTTTGACAGTTTTTTAGTTTAGTTAATGAATTAATAATCACTTTTGCCAACTTTAGTATGGTTTTAAGCCATGCATCTATATGAAATATAGAAGGGGTAAGAAAAACCTGAGCAGCTTGAACACCAAAATATGCAAATGTATATTCGAGCCATTTAGGCAACTTAAGACTATGGTGTGCTAGATTTCGATGATAAGAGAGAGTTAAACCAAGCATCCCACACAAAGCATAACACACAAATGCTGCCCAAAAGGCACCCCAAGTAAATGTAAATGGTGCAAAAAGCGTGAGGATATGAACAAATATGACCCAAATAGCTGTTATAACGTCCACAATATTCCATTTACGGCCACAAAATAAGCTTCTCTTCCTAGTCACAACCACATCGGACAAGAATATCTTTTTATATCTGGACTCCTTCACATCCTCGGAAGCAAAGGTTTCCAAATTTCTCATTTTTTTGGTGGTGGAAAGTATGTACCAAATGTGTTGCATATATACGCAAATATCATTTAATACATTTCAAAGGAGTCGTTGAAACACATGTAATGTTTGTAGGAGGTGGGTGAATTACCATTTACATGAAACAGATTATAAATTAATGGGAGTTTTTATTTATTTTTTTTATACCCTCACATTAAATAGAAAACGACTTACCAGAGAAAATCCTTTTGAACATGAGAGACAATCCTTTTATACATTAAAAATTACTTGAGTAAAATTCTTTGGATTTTGTCCTCTGCTAATTGACAATATATACGAAGACGTCAGTGTGTATTCATTATTCAATGAGTACCAAAGACGTCAGTGTGTATTCATTATTCAGTGTGTATTCATTTTTAATTTATACCCTCACATTAAATAGAAAACGACTTACCAGAGAAAATCCTTTTGAACATGAGAGACAATCCTTTTATACATTAAAAATTACTTGAGTAAAATTCTTTGGATTTTGTCCTCTGCTAATTGACAATATATACGAAGACGTCAGTGTGTATTCATTATTCAATGAGTACCAAAGAGGTGAAAGAAGTACGAAAGTTGTTACTTTCGACCACCAATAATTTTCTTTTCTTTCAGTTTATGTCAACTTTTTGCAATGGCAGGATGACCCCATATATTAATATGAGAAATTGAGAACCAATGGCCTTGTACCACATTAGTGGGAGGTTTGAAACCTAAAGTTTGTCCACATTTTGAGTATTTGTTTTTTGAGGAAATTTCTAAAAGAGACACATAAGGAACAATGTTATCAAAATAAAGCGTTGAATCTTGTGTTATCAAAAACTATTTACGCGCAAATTGCTTGCTCTCTCAACTTTTTTTGCGCTTCACGCATTAGATTATTACACGTTTACTTTAAGATCAAATCTGAAGTCAACACGTGACAGGGAGTGCATTTTTTTTGCTCTTCCTATTTTTTTGCGCTCCCAGTTTTGAAGCTTTACTTGGTTTAGTAGGGACGGAGAGCAAAATTTTTGCTCTCCCAACCTTTTTTGCTCTCCCAATTTTGAGTATCATGTGGACAAGAGAGTGACACGTATAAGGAGAGCAAATATTTTGCTCTCCCTCTAGTTTTTGCGCTCCACTACCTTTTATTACTTTTCATCCGCTTTATGAATAGGTAGGTTACATTTACATTTCAAAAAAAAAAAAAAAAAAAAAAAAAAAAAACGGTTGGGAGCGCAAAATAGATGGGGAGAGCAAAACAATTTGCGCTCTGTCTACTTTCTAATTAATGTCAGTTGGGAAAAAAACGCGCTCAATGTAGTTTTTGGTAATCCTAATTTAGAAGGTAGTTTTTTGTAGAATTAATATGCCAAGTGACATTTTGGTAATAAGTTTTTGTTTTTAGCATGTTTTTGGGTTTACTTTTGAGTTGAATACCTCACAAGAAAGAGAAAATTATCAGCAGAAAAAAATTTGTGTCAGCCAGAATACTCCCACCTGTCTGGTGAAAAAGGTAACTAAACCCTTTTGTTTCAAACGGTTATATTCATTAAAGAAATAACTAGCAAGGAGCTAGAATAAAGAAATACTTTTACATTATACAACAATTTATGGGATCACTAATTCAATCTAACCATTTAGGTTTAAGAGATCTATGATGATGAGTTAACCAAAAATGTGATAACACCTTAATTTCTTCACCTAGCATGTCGTTCCTCGGAGGCTTCAAGTCAAAACAAACACGATTTATTATTCGAATCGCAAAGTCGAAACATAGCTTGATATCGCTATAAATGTGTGCCGTTTGAGCCCATAGAATAATATCAGGGAGGTTCTTCAGGTACTCTCTCAAACCCCACCAATTCGTGATTGATACGCGTACAACGCCCGTTCAGGGTAAAAGGAAACTTCCTTTTCTTCGAGCAAGTTTTTCAACCACCTAGGCAGTGAACCTAATCGTTGTAGTGTAGTATTAGGGTAAGCCTCGGGGATTGATATCGTTTTCTAGGGTAATAGGAATGCTAGTGAGAAATTACTACGCTAATGTTGGGGTTGAGGAAGATTATTTTTTATCTTTTTTATATTTTTTAGAAAATTAAATGTACGAATCTCAGGGTATTGGATTTGGGGGGTGGTATTTCTACCGATTACTCTACAATTATCTAATCTAATTAACTAAGCTAAGGGGTAGTCTATGTCTAATTGATGTGTGCTCGTATGATGATTAAAAATGTGTCTACCTAGTTACTATTACTCCCTAGTTATCTTTTATTGATGGTTGAATTGTCACGTCCTTATTCTTAACGCGTTGTGTCTTCTAAGGTCGTAGGGTATGCTTTTGTCCCTAACTCTTTGAGGATACCTTAAGGTTATTGCATACAAAATCTCTAGGATTTATAAACTAACTCTAAGATTATCTTTGGATTTTTAGCCTACAATAACTCTAGGCGATTATAAACTAATGTTCACAAAGATTACTCAAGCCTTAAAAACACAACGATGACCTATTGCAATCCTAGGCCAATTACAATTAACAGAAGAGACAACCAATCAATATTCAATAACTAAGTTTCATTGATCTAAGCAAACACACAAGTAAATTAGCCGGACTTGGTAAACATACAAGCATACACACATACAATCGAAGACATAACGAATCAATGAAGTAAATTACTTATCTTGATGTACAATAGGGTATGAGAACCCTAAGATATTGCCCAAGACAACCAAAAATCGTTTTAGGGCTTTACTCCACAATTCTACCTCCCTAAAAGTCTGAAAATTCGTTTTCTATATATAGAGTTACAACTGCGACGGCGTCACTCTTTATTTGTGACGCCGTCGGATAGCCGCCATTAGAGTTTCGTCTTGGCCAAGTTAACTTTATGACGGCGTCACGTTGGGGTTGTGACGCCGTCGCCTTCATCTTCTGACGCCGTCAGAATCTGGATCTAGGCCGTCTGAGTTGTGACGCCCTACTCTTTAAAGCCTGACGCCGTCAGGTACAAAATAGCAATTTCACTCCCGAGCCGTCGCAATTAGAGCGACGGCGTCGCCTTTTATTTGTGACACCGTCGGGTGCGTTTCCAGCAGCTTGAGTGTCTTGATCTTGACTTTAGCCATTTTCTTCACATATTCACGCCTTTTCGTCCAAATAAGCATAATTCCAGCATTTTGCCTTCAAGAGACCTAAAAAGTGAAAATGAATGAAATTAAGCAGTAACGGATATTAAAGTGGTCGATTAATGGCTTAAATGACCCCTCAAAAGTGTACATTTTAAATCATTATCAGTGATCATGGTCCATAAATGAGCTGCAATAGGACATTCAATAAAAAGATGGCGGGTTGTTTCTAAGGCGCCATCACAGACTGGACATCTTGTTGAGTAGAAATCCACCCCACGAATGTCTAGATTGCAATGAGGTGGAAGGCGGCCCAAAAAAAGCCTCCAAAAGTGTATAATTGAAGAAATTGTTTTGGGTAAAAGGGTTAATTCACCACTCATTGAGGAGACAAAAAAGAGTTTTGAGATGTTTATGGTACAAACCAATGAATCAGTTCTGAATCACATAGCAGAGCTAAGAGCATCCGCAATGGGTAAACTAGATAATAGCTTTTTACTATTTCAAAAAGCTATTTGAAAGGGTTTTTGGCATTGCATACAATGCTTTTTGAAAAAGCTTTTTTCAAAGACTTGGTAAACTTCAAGCTTTTGCTAAAAGCTCTAGTCATTAAATATGCTATGCATTAAATGCATTAAATGCATCAAGTTTTTAATGACTTGATGCATAGTGGATGCTCTAAGTGCGCATCAAGCTGGATAGATTATGGGCCATTCTCAATAGGCCCACGCCAATTAAATGAGTATGTTTCCAGCCCATTAGTCATTCCACATATATCTTTAACAAAATAGCCCCGGTTTTATTTGAGAACGTATAACCTTGGAAACAAGCTTCTGAAAATACTATTGCCAAGCCAAGCATCATTCCAGAAACTGATTTGAGCGCCATCTCCTGCTTCTCTAACAAATATATCATCTATACTTGTATTACCAGTAGCCAAATGTTTGTCTAAACTAATGATATTTTCCAAGGACTCCATGAAGTCAAAGATGTGGTAAAGGGACTGAACCCGCCAAGATCACCATGGATTGATACAATGGCGTGTTTCCAAAGGGAATTATGTTCCGTGTGGAACCGCCGACACCACTTAACCAACATTGCCAATTTGGACGAGTAAAGGTTGCCTATTCCAAGACCTCCACATCTAGTAGGTGAACAAGCTTTATCCCAAGCAATCAAAGGAATTTTGTAAGAATCAATTGACCCACCTCAAAAGAAGTTCCTCCTTAATCTTTTCAAGATGATTGATAACTTTCTAAGGTGATAAAAATAAGAAGAATAAGTATGTATCTAGTACCCCAAGAACCATTTTTAAAAGAGCGAGCTTACCTCCGAAAGAGAGATTTTTTTCCTTTCATATTGTGAGTCATTTTTTTTAAATTATCAATGATAGGCTTCCAATTGCTAACTCTATTCATGTTTAACCGATTGGAAGGTCAAGATAAAAACATGACAATATAGAGGGTTCACAATTTAAGACCGAAGCAAGGTATTGGGTTTCATTATTGTTGACACCTACACCAAAGAGGTTACTTTTTGAAAAGTTAACTTTCAACCCAAAAGCCAAGTTAAAGCATCTCAAAATACGACATAGGTTTCTTACATTTTCAAAAGACCATTTGCGTAAGATGAGAGCGTCATCCGCAAATTGGAGATGAGAAATATCAACTTGCCTACTTTGATGCCTTCAAATAAGCTTTTGGACTTATCTTCTTGAAATGTGACATGGAGGGCTTCAACCGCAATGATGAAAAGAAAAGGTGATAATGGGTCACCTTGACGTAAACCATGTTGAATCTCCCTAGTTGGCGAGCCATTGACTAGAACAGATCTGAACGATGAAGATAGAAAACTACGTATCCACATCCTCCATTTTGGAGAGAAGCCCATTTGTTCCATTGTGTAGTCTAAGAAATTCCAATCAAGAGTATCAAAAGCTTTTTCAATGTCTACTTCAAGGATGAAAAGTGTTTTATTTTTCAAAGAAGCCCAAAAGATCACTTCGTTAACCATAAGGGGGCCATCAATTGTTTGTCTTCCTTTTATGTAAGTCATTTGAACTTCACTTACAACAGAGTGAACAACATGTTGAAGACGATTGGCAAGTACTTTAGCGATGAATTTGCATTGACACCCTATAAGACTAATGGGAATTTATGTGAAGAGGATCTTGCTTTTTTGGGACTAAAGATATAAAAGATGCAACCTTTTGGAATAAAACCCATCAATTTCAAAATTCTTGACGATGTCAATGAAATCATTAACAAGGGTGTCCCAATGTTGTTTGATAAACTTGAAAGTGAAACCGTCGGGTCTCGGGCTTTATCACCACTACAATCTAAAACCGCTTCTTTAATCTCTAAGTTTGAAAATGGAGCATCAAGAAGAGATTGTCATTAATGAAGAGCATTTTGAACGAGTTACTAGTAAATCGAGGACGGTTTAGTTTGGAATTTTCAAATTTGGATTTTTAGAAGTTAAAAATATGTGACATAACCCAGGGGGATCCGGCACCCATGTTCCATTTTAGGAGATATCGTTAATTCTTGATCTTGAGAATTTATTATGTGCCTATGAAAGAATTTGGATTTTTCATCTCCATCAATCACCCATTTGATTTTATCCTTTTGAATGTTATCAAGTCTTTGAGAATGCTCCAAATGATCAAGTTGCTTCAGGAGAGTGATGCGGTTGTTGATATCCTTGGTAGTAAGACTTCCTAATTCGGCTTTTCTTTCAAGAGTATCCACCTTATCTTTCAGGTCCTGTGTCAACTTACTAATATTGGAGACCCTATTAGTGTTCCATGTTCGAATGAGTTTTTCAAATGTCGGAGTTTGAGTTTAAGAAGGATTGTTGGGTTTACGGGTTGTGAAACACCCGTACTAGATTTTTTTATTTTTTATTTTTTATTTATTTTTTTATTTTTTTATTTTTTTTGGGAGCATACGGCTGTATGAAAAAATAGCATACGGCTGTATGGTCTTTATACAGATTCTGCCAAAACACTTTTTAGAGCATACGGCTGTATGAACATATACCATACGGCCGTATGGCCCCCTGACCTGTTCATTTATGCACCAAATTTTCTGCACAATTCATATTTTTCGGAAAATCACTTTTCGCGACATAAACATGACAAAACCTGAACAAAAAATTTCTGAACATAACCCTAACTGTACATAAGGGTGGTAACCACATTTGGACCCGTATGAAGTCAAAACGGGTAAAAATGGCATAATGCCAAACACCCCTTTTAACTTGTAAACATGACATAACTAGTTATAAACTTCATTAATTATGTGTTTATACAAAACATTATATTAAAACATTTGTCCTAGGCGTTTCGCGGTATTAGAGAGGGTTTAGGATAAGCTCAATTACCCATGAGCTCCACCGGTAGGTAAACCGCGACCTTATGCGTTAAACTTGATTTCACCTATAAGAAAAACATAAATGAAGTAACGTAAGCATAAAGCTTAGTGAGATAACATATATAAAGCTAACAATAAACATGTCAACGTTACTAGATGTTGCTTCATAATAACTTTCCCCCGCATAGCTATCTTGGTGATTATAACACCGCTAATTCCCCACGGGAATATATTCTTGCATCGTAACATGCACTTGGGGGCTAGATACCTCATCATAATGCTAGAGGGCATCATGCTTGCCTTAAGTATACTAGTTATCCGCTTAGGACCTGATGAACCCGTATTTGGCTCAATTTAGCATCATATATGCTCTAGTCGTCAACTTAGGACGTCAAGTCCCGTTTGAGACTTTCCATATCTAGTTGTGCTTTTCATAACTGACGAGCCATATAAACATACTAATCATCCACTTAGGATGACTGAGTTCCGTTTTTGGAACTTCTACTATTCTGAGGCTCGATTCTCCACTAAAGAGGTCTAAGTTCCAACTTTGTCTGGAACAACTATATGTGATCACATAATAGCACATATTGTCCTCTAACAACGCTAAACAAGTGAAAATAGACAATATTAGCTAAAATCACTTTACTAGGACCACATGGGTCATTATGGGTTGTTTTGACCCGTTCAATTTATTTCAAATATACACTTATACCGTTAAATTCATTAAACTCATAATAATCAATATAAATTCATAACACGAGTATAACACATAAACAAACAATAGAACTTAGATATAAGTATCACGAAATATGTAACACTTCTAACAAGCTACTAAAGACCCGTTAAATGAGCAATGATGCATCAATTATGCTAAAAAAATGTTACTAAGACCACACGGGTCGTTACGGGCTGTTTTGACCCGTCTAAGTTATTTCATATATAATCTCATATCGCGAGATCCATTTCTACTCATGACATATATACTTCAACATGATTATGTGCTCACCTATCATAAACTCGTAACACAAGTGTAATACATAAGCATATAACAAAACACGAAGGTAAGTACCATAACACATATTGTATATCTAATGGGCTCTTGTAGTCCCGTTTCTAATTTTATATACGTTACTCACCTCGATATAGCTTGATATCTATCACGAGTTCCCGTGAACGTCCCGGCTAACCTTTACAACCAAGGAACACGTAAATAATATGGAACTTACTTAAGCTAGCATTTGAAATTTACTAGAACATAAGGGGGCATTTAGTTTCGCGAATAACCAAGAACAATAATTTTACTTTTCATAATTTAACGCCACAAAATGGTTTTATATCATCTTACTAGGTTACCCATACCTTCTTATAACATAACAAAATACTTAACATATTACCTTAAAATTCACCAAAACCCCACTTATGGCTTACTAATACGAAATTAAACATTCCCCTATAATGGGTATAAGCTTTACTTGAATTTCAAAAACAAGAACATGATTCTTACCTCGAATTAGATCATGAGGAAGCTAGAATTCGGACCTCTAAGCTTGAATATATCAATATCTTGTCTTAAACTTGATAAAAATCAAGTTAATAATCAAACTCTAGAATTTCTTGTATATGTGAATGTATGTTGTAGTAGAAGAGAGGAAAAAAAGATGGTTATAAAATTGTAATAAGAATGAGACTTTCCTGTAAGTGAAGTAACTCATATATGAGTTTAATATAAGTTTCAATATTTTGTAACTTTAGTCCCTGATAGTATAATTACTGCATAGATTGTCCTACTTGCTTTACAAAAATTTTGTGGGAGGTCCTAAGACTAACAAAAGTTAACTGAGAAGCTTTAAAATATAATAAAAATCAATACTTTAAAAGTTGGGGTGTTACAGGTTGGTGGTTGTCCTACGGTTTATAGGTGACAATTGCGGACCAAACTTGAGCTACAATAATAAGAAACTCACTTGTTTGTAACCATAGATTAAAAAATTTGAACGGGATTGGCCCATAATATCCAAAATGACTATTTAACACAAGGGGAAAATGATCCAAAATGCCATGAGGAAGAACACTAAGTTTTGCATTTGGCCATTTGGAGGTGAAGTGATTAGAGACAAATATGCGGTCAATTTTACTTAGTTTAGTGGCATATTTATTTATACAAGTAAACTTTCTACCACTCATTGGAAGATCTAGTAGTTCAACATCGTTGAAGATATTAGCACTTTTTTTGAAACAAAAGTGGTACCTAGTCTTTCTAATTCAAACCGAACTACATTAAAGTCACCAAGAACGATAGCTAAGCCATGTAAATTATGGATGAGAACAATGAGTCTATTCCAAAGAGAACATTTACTTGACAAATCTTATGGATCATAAACAACAATCATGAGACAAGGAACTCCAAGATTGATACACTTGCCATAAATAGAAATGAAGCCATTCTTACCATCAATGGTATCATGTTTTAAAAACACTGAGTTATTCCAAATAGCTAAGATACTACCCGAATCACCAATAGAATATTTTATAGCAAAGCTACAATTTCAGTTACCTCACGATGAATGAACAAGCGTGTTGTCTACCTTATTAGATTTTGTTTCTTGAATTCCAATAAAATGTATATTATTTTCATGACAAATTTGCCTTACCAATTGCTTTTTCGGAGCAGCGTCAACCCCATTGAATTGTATGGAAGCGATGTTCATTGGATAACAAGAGTGTCACCAATAATAGCATTAACACCGTCAACACTATTTTTCAAGTCATATCCAAATAAAGAGCCTACTTAAATGGTTTTTAACACTTCATTTTTATGGAAGAAATCAAAATCGATTATACTTCTTCCTTTAATTCTATAATCATTTACTGAATTCTAAACCTGCTACTGAATCGTTTGTCGATTCAGTTAGTTGTGTTCCAGGGTTTTGTAATAGTATTTTAGGGTTAGCGTTTTATCCATGATAGAAATTATTTTCTTCATGGTATTTAATAGCTATATCATATGTTTATTGTTGGTGTTTACACTATTCTTAATCCTACGTATGGCTATGGTTTAGCTAGTCGTTATCTGCCTTTACGATTTATCAGTTAGGGTTTTATTGTTCTTGCGTATTGGCGATCAGTTTTGGGTTGTTGGTGGTGTATTGGAACATTGACAAAATTGGGTTAAGGTATTGTGATTATGTTTGCATGGTGTAATGAAGAGTGGTTTTTTGGGTTCAGGAAGGAGGGGAGGTAACAATAAGAAGAAAGGTGTTAGTGGGGTTAACTCAAACCCTAATAGCATAAATCCTTTAAGTGATAATATTGTGACTAATGTTGGTAAATTAGCTATGACTAATGGGGTTCACCCTCTGTAGAGTAGTACTCAGAATAACACGAACATAGCGTTTCCTCCCTTGGAAACCATGGTTGGACGATCTGTTACGACTCCTATCAATGTATCATACAATGAAGGTGAAGTCAAATTGAACACATATATAGGGTCTCTATCTCATGCCAACGTATTGAAAAACAAATGGAACTAGTCTGACGATGGGAAAGGAAACTAGTGCTATTGGGTGACGATGAGAAACCATTGAACATAGGAGGTGATAAGTGATGAGTTTCCAAATACTCATCATTTTTACATAATCTAAACTGCAAAATCATCTGAAAACGCTCAAAAACACATCAAAATGATCAAATTATCACAAATCAGTGTTTTATGTGTTTTAATTGCAAAAATATCAAAATCAGATGAAAAATGTATAAAGTTTGCAAAATTGGCAGTTTTAGTCCCCCGAGTTTTAAAAGTTGTCAAATCTAGTCCCTGGAATTCAAAAATGTGGAAATTTATCATTCAAGGTCCCTGAAGTATTCTAAGTTGTTTAAAATGATCCTTGAATGATTCTTTGGTCAATTGGCAAGAAAGGTCCTTTAACTTTGGAAATTTACAAAAATAGTCCTTGGACCTTTGAAAATGGATTTTATGCAAAAAGGGCCCTTGTTTTATAAATGTTTGTCATGATTGGTCCTTATGGGAGCATTGAAAAAATATCACTTTTAGTCCTTGGAGTTTGGTCAAATTACAAAATTGGTCCTTGTTTAATTCACAAACCAAACGGACACAATATATGTGCTAAAGCCCAAATCCAATCCTATTACAAGCCCAAACCCAACTGTTTTGACCCTTGAGCCTTGACCCCCAGGTCACATTCCCTTTTGACCCCAGTCACTACCCCATTTTGACCCCCTTTGCTATTACTTATCCACGGTCAAACCCAAAGTCAAACCCACCCTCGCGCCTTAAACCAGGCACTGTAGCAGTGTCTCTCCCAATTCTGTTTACCCAAAACCAGACCTGGTTTTCCCACTTTTTCAACTTTCCCCCCCATACCATGTCCCCTCCACATCATCTATACTCCAAAAAGCTTTAATTAACACAACCAAATCCATTAATTGATAATACATGCTTTGAAGAATTTTTTGGCGCCAAATATCAAGGTGGACGGTTCTGATTCATTTGAGTGATCCAAGGGCTTAGGTGTGGTGGGAAAGTCTCAGAATACATCAAGGATGCAGAAAAGTCTATAAAGATGAAGTGAGATGCAATGTATCACTATCTCTAGTGTAATTTTAAGTATTATTGTCGTTTTAGCTTATTTTTCAAGTCAAGTGTATGTTTTTATCTTCAAACTCTGTATTTCAAGTCCTTTTGTTATAAAAAAGCTTTTGTGAACCTTTAATTCAAGTATCATATTGTAATTCAGTTTATGCAAATTTCTCATTTTTATGCAAAATCTCAAATGTTTCAAATGATGTTATTGGTTGTTTATATGGACTAAAGTAAGACACATAAGCTCCCATTTAGCTTTTATAAGCTATTAGAAACTCTAAAATTCAGTTTAGAAGAAAAAAATAGAAAATTACCAAAAATCCAATTAAATACTTGAAAAATCAAAAATCCATGGTGAAGAACATCAAGAAGCTGGAGCAGGGTGTATCTTGGATGGCCTTGGTATAGTGCTTCTTGGGAAGCTATAGGAATTGGTTTCAGATCTTGGTTCTCAGTTTGGTCCTTGGAAACTACTTGTAAGCATTTTTAACTAACTTGGTGTTTTACTGTTGTAGTGCTTAAATAGCTTATATTTTTGTTTCTTTGAGTTCAATAGTCATATTTAAGTGTGTTTAAGCCTTTAAATCAGTAGCTAGTACTTCTAAATTCATAGTTTGCAAAAACTTGGTTTTAACAGTGGGAATAGCATAATCCTCATATTTGAGTTTGATGTTGTTTTAATTATTGTTTTAAGTTTCATTAGTCATAATAAGTGATAATACAAGGTCTGGACTTAAGTTTGTAGTTTCTAATTGTGATTTGGTTTGAAAAAGTTCATAACAGTCAACAATAAGGTGTGTTTGGTTTATGGTATTCAAAGGTTATTTGGTTCTTAGCTTTGTTTGAAATCCATCTAAACAAGTCTAAAACATTCATATCAGTCAAGAGAACAAGTCCTATTTCATTAAAAGTCAAAATTTCATGTGATTGGGCATTGTGCAGCCACTGTTGACAGATAAAGATCCATAATCATCATTTTGTGTTCAAAAGTTGTTAACCTTGCTTAATTTAGTCTTATCTTACTTTATAACAACATAATCAGTGAATTAGATCAGCTCAAATCTCATTTTGGTCAACTTTGCACTTGTTCTAAAAAAGTCAAAATCTCAATAAGTCATTTTTGATTAAAACTTGGAATTTCACTGTGGGTTTATTAGTGAGTTTCAGTTTATAAGCTCTTGGGGATTTAAAGTTTAGTTGGTAAAGAAAAATACAAAAATGATAGTTCTTAGTTTTTCAGCTGTTTGAGTGCTTATTTTACTGCTTTTTGTGAGGTACCTATTTCAAAATCTGTCCTGTGCACAGTAACAGTGCCCATCTTGATAAGCTTGCATCAAGCTTATTACTTGTCCAAATCTCTTGTTTTTTGGTTCCTTGGAAAGCCAACCTGGTCCTCTTGAAATATCAAGTCTTGTTTTTCATTTTGGAACTTGTTTGGTAGGGCTGCTAAGGGCTTAAATCTTGTCCCATTTTCTGTTTTTCACTATAAAAGCAAAGTGCTTATTGCTTATTTATTAGCTTATCAGTGTACTTCTTGGTATCTTTTAGTTTCATTTCAATAGCTTGTACCTTATTCCATCTTGTTCTAGCTTTGGTTTCAGTGTTTAAGCTTATTTGAGCTTATTTCACCCAAATAAGCCATTAAGGCAACTGTTGGGCTTATAAGCCACCAAATCTGCTTATTTGAGTCTTGTAAATTTTTTGTCTTTATTAAAGTTTCATAATATTAGTGTATAAGTAGTTTTCAAAAATAAAAATCACAAAAACATCAATATAAAAATAGTGATAGCGTTCATTTAAGATTTTTTAGCTTTTTAATTTTTCTTTTCAACTTATTAATAAGCAAAACTTGTTTTTCTATTTTTCTTAGGTTTTTGTTATCATATAGGATTTTTAGAAAAAGTTTCAGATTTTTATCTATCTTTTTAGTATTTATTATAATTATAAATAGTTAATAAATAATAAATAATTAGTAATAAATAATTAAAAAGTCTAAAAAATATATTTTCTGTTTTAAAATTAGTTTTATCATATTTTAGATTTTTCAAAGTTAAAATTTTATTTTTCCAAGTTTATTTTCTATTTTCTAGTATTTAAGTGTATTTTAAATAGTTATTAATTAGTAATAATTAGATAAAAAGTGTGAAAAATATATTTTTAGTTTTAAAATTAGTTTTATAGTATTTTAGATTTTTCAGAATCATAAGTTTATTTTTCTAGTCTTATTTCCTATTTTCTTCTATTTTAGGGTATTTATTAAGTAGTTAAAATAGTTTTTAATTAATAATAATTAATTAAATAGTTTTAAAAATAATTTTATTTTTCTAATAATTTTCTTTTATTTTTAGGATTCCAAAAATGTTATTTTTATATTTTTAGGCCTTTTATTTCTTAGTGTTCACTTTTTATTTTGTGCGTATACGTAGTTTCCAAAACTTAAGTTTACGTTTCTTTGATCTGGTTGTTGTGCTTTCCAATTCTGTGTCCAATTCTATTCCAAATCAATCAGTAGTATAATTTCTAATCATAACCCTTACAGATCACTATCCTTAGTGATCATTCTATCCTCTGAGTTTGTGTTTAACACACCATTGAGTCTCCTTGGGACATAACGACCCGGGAATCCCCTGTATTCTCTGATCTTAATTGTATTTGTGTCTGAGTAGTTTTAAGTCTGTTTAGACTTGATTGTTTTGCGCAGACCAAAATTTTGGCGCCGCTGCCGGGGAGGCTTTAGCGTGTGTCTAGCCATTTTCAGATCCATTGTTGCACATACCCGCCATTTGTAAAAAGTTTTTTGTAAAGTTATAAGAAAACCAAAAAAGTCATTAACACTTTTCCTAAAGTGTTAAAACTCCAAAAATATATAAAACAACAAAACAATCGGAACGTTTTCTATTTTGTATTCTCTTTTAAGGTGATTCTTGAAGAGATACGATTTGGTTAAACGGGGACGATAACAAAAATATTGTCCAAAAGTTTTTGAACCCATCTGCACAAATCTAACCTACGTCTTTTCAGTGGTACTTAAAATATACATAAAAATCAACCACCGCAAACCAAGGCAGTGCACTACCTAACTGGGGGTGCGACCATTAATAAGTTCCCGAACATCAGATTTAAAACTTGCCTTTGTGTCACTTGTGATTTGGTGTACCTTTTTCAAAGAAGCCATTTCATTTGTGATTATTGGTTAAGTTCACTTGTGTTTTGCCTCATTTGTTTTGAAAATTGGTTTTATACATAGTGCATGCGCACTCGTTCTTCCAGTTCTACAAGTCCACTTTCCGAACTTGGAAACATTCCTCGCAGACATAGAGGACGTTCAGCTCCTTCAGCCGTGACTGAGGAACGTCTACCACCACCACCTCCTGTCGAAATGGCAGAAGACAAACCCATGAATGAGCTTCTCCAAGCACCCATCGAGGGTTACGGAGATGCCATTGTTGTTCCAGCCATTGTGGCTGACACTTTCGAGCTCAAAACCGGGTTGCTCAATCTAGTAACCCAAAGCCAATTCTATGGTTTTGAGCGGGATGATCCTCATGCACACATTCGATGGTTTAACAAGATAGCATCTACCATCAAGTACAAGAATGTCCCATCCGAAGCTATCAAGCTTCTTCTGTTCCCATTTTCTCTAGAGGGACAAGACCGGAATTGGCTTGAGAAACAACCCCCTCGTTCTATAGAGACATGGGAAGATCTTGTCACCAAATTCGTTAACGAGTTCTATCCTCCATCCCGAACCACAAGTCTTAAGAATGAGATAATGAAATTTTCTCAGAGATTTGATGAATCATTCGGGGAGGCATGGGATCGTTATAAAGAGTTGCTTCGCAAGTGTCCGCATCACGGTTTTACCGAGTTAATGCAAATGGATACTTTCTACAATGGTCTCAATCAGGCCAATCAAGATTCTTTGAATGCCTCCGCGGGAGGTAATTTCCTGAGCAAGACCACCAAAGAGGCCTTGCAGATCATTGAGAACAAATCTCAGGTCCGTCCTTTCAGAGCTAAGACATATCAGTCTAATGCTGGACCTTCTTCTTCTTCATTCCCCGTGAGTACATCTAGCACCGATGCTAAGATTGATAAACTCACAGACATTGTTCAGGCTTTGGTTCTAGCTAACCAGAAGAAAGTCTCCTTCACTCAGCCACCAACACATGCTGAAGTGAAGAAAGTTGAAGTTTGTGTCACTTGTGGTGGTCCTCATGCTTACTACAATTGTACTGCCACCGATGGTAGTCCTTTTGAGGCCAATGCTTTAGCCGATAGTTCACAACAAGGAGGTAATCAATACCGTCCTCAAAATGAACCACACTACCGTGCTAACACTAATCAGGCACCACCCGGTTTTAACCAAAATCACAACATGCAAAACCGGAATCAGAACCAACCAAGAATGAACCAAGGTTATCAAAACCAAGGTAATTTCTATCCTGGAACCAATCAAGGTTTCCATCATCAAGGAAACCCCAATCAAAACAATTTCAATCAAGGGAATCAGTTTCATGGGAATATGAATCCTAATCAAGGGAATTTTGGTCATAATCAAAACATACGACCTCAAATTGTCCCTCCAGCTCCTCCCGTCATTACTCCTCCAGGACCATCATCTGATGAGTTACTGAAGCAGTTCATGAAGTCCCAAGATGAAATAAACAGGTTGTTGGTCAGTCAGATTGCTGATCTGAAGAAGTCTTTAAATGATCGACCCTCGGGCTCAGGTACTTTACCGAGCAACACGATCGCTAACCCGAGGGGCGATGCCAAGGCGATCACAACCAGAAGTGGTGTTTCATACAATGGACCTGCTGTTCCTACTACCTCTTCTTCTTCTTCTCTTCCAAAGGTAGTGGACAATGAACCTCCAAAACATAATGGACCTACGACTCCAATGCCACCTCCACCAGTGCCAATGAGTCAAGTTACCAAGGAAACTACGGACAAAGTGCATAATTCAAGCCCACGAAGTACCGCACACGTCCTACCTTCGGTAGTCCAACCTCAAGTGGTCCAGAAACCCCAGTCTAATCAAGGAGTTGTTTTTGAACCTCCTATAGCTCCTGTTGAGAATCAGAAATCCAAATCTTCTATTCCTTACCCATCGCGCTTGAATGAGCAAAAGCTCCGCGAAAAAGCCAGTCATCAAATGGATAAATTTTTCCAAATTTTCCAAGAGTTACACTTTGACATAAGCTTTGCGGATGCTATCATGCTGATGCCCAAGTTCGCATCTACTCTCAAACACATGTTAAGCAATAAGGAAAAGCTGTTTGAAATGGCTAAGACTCCTCTTAACGAGAACTGCTCAGCAGTTATTCTAAAGAAGCTTCCTGAAAAGCTTGGAGATCCTGGGAAATTTCTCTTACCTTGTGTATTCCCAGGGATGGTTGAATGCTTTGCCCTAGCAGATCTTGGTGCAAGCATTAATCTTATGCCATATTCAGTGTGGAAGAAACTTTCTCTTCCGGAACTCACTCCTACATGCATGACTCTCGAGCTTGCTGATCGATCCATATCCCGTCCTCTTGGCATTGCTGAGGACGTGTTTGTGAAAGTAGGAAAGTTCCATTTCCCAGCTGACTTCGTGGTTGTTGATTTTGATGCCGATCATCGGGTTCCTCTCATTGTTGGTCGAGGATTCCTAAGAACGGGCCGTGCTCTCATAGATGTATTTGAGCAAGAAATCACATTGCGTGTTGGTAATGAAGCTGTCACCTTCAACCTTGACCAAACTTCGAGGTACTCCGCAAACTATGATTCTGAATCGGTTAACCGAATAGATATCATCGATGTTGCTTCTGATGAGTACTCTCAAGAAGTTCTTGGTTATTCTCATAATTCTGTGAGTGGGGATTCCACCACATCTTCTCAGCCTATCATAGCCAATTCTACTCCTTCTATCACTCCGTTTGAGGGAAGCGACTTCATCTTAGATGAGATTGAAGCATATTTGGCTAGTGATTCTGTACCTTGGGAAATTGATCACGCTCCAATTGACATTGAGGGGGATATACTTCTTATTGAGAAGTTGCTCAATGATGATCCATCATCAACCCCTCATCCCAGTGATTCAATCCCAGTTGAGATTAATCAAAATGAGATTAATCTGGAGGAAGATATTCTTCTTGAGAAAGTGTCAAATCTGGATACTTCTCCTCCTCTCCCTCCCATCAAACTTCATAACGAGGAAGTCAATTCAGTTGAGAAAACTGAAGAATTTCCTGAGGTTGAGCTTAAGGACTTACCTCCTCATCTCGAGTATGCATTCCTTGAGGGTGATGATAAATTACCCGTCATTATTGCTCGAGATTTGAGTAAAGATGAAAAAGCTGCTCTCATTACAATCTTGAAGTCACACAAGCAAGCAATTGCTTGGAAACTCTCCGACATCAAAGGTATAGACCCTGAGTTCTGTACTCATAAAATCTTGATGGAGGATGACTTCAAACCCGCAGTTCAACATCAGAGGCGTGTGAATCCAAAAATCCATGATGTTATCAAACAAGAGGTTATCAAACTTCTTGATGCTGGATTGATTTGCCCGATCTCAGACAGTCCTTGGGTCAGCCCAATTCATTGTGTCCCGAAAAAGGGTGGCATTACTGTTATCACAAATGAAGATAACGAGTTAATTCCAACTCGATTGGTTACGGGATGGCGTGTTTGCATCGACTATCGTAAGTTAAATGACGCCACTCGTAAAGACCATTTTCCTCTACCCTTCATGGACCAGATGCTTGAGAGATTAGCAGGGAACGAGTACTATTGCTTCCTTGATGGTTTCTCGGGTTACTTTCAGATCCCTATTGATCCACAGGATCAAGAGAAGACCACATTCACTTGCCCATACGGGACTTTTGCCTACAAACGTATGCCTTTTGGCTTATGTAATGCTCCTGGCACGTTCCAACGATGTATGATGGCCATATTCCACGACATGATCGGGGAAACAATGGAAGTGTTTATGGATGACTTCTCGGTCATTGGGGATTCTTTTCAATCATGTCTCTCCCATTTGGATAAAATGCTTCAAAGGTGTGAAGACACCAATCTTTGTCTAAATTGGGAGAAGAGCCACTTTATGGTCAAAGAAGGCATTGTCCTTGGCCATAAGATTTCTAAGAACGGGATTGAGGTAGATAGAGCAAAAGTCGATGTTATTGCTAAGCTGCCTCATCCTACTACCGTCAAGGGTATTAGGAGTTTTTTAGGTCATGCCGGTTTCTATCGTAGATTCATTCAAGATTTTTCCAAAATCGCCCGGCCTATGACCCATCTTCTTGAAAAGGATGCTCCTTTTATCTTCTCACCCGAGTGCATCATAGCTTTTGAAACATTGAAGAAAAAGCTAACTGAAGCACCCATTCTCGTTGCTCCTGACTGGGACTTGCCTTTTGAACTCATGTGCGATGCAAGTGATTTTGCTATCGGTGCAGTCCTAGGGCAACGAAGAAATAAGCATTTTCAGCCTATTCACTATGCAAGCAAAACTATGACTGAGGCTCAAACTCATTACACCACCACAGAAAAAGAGCTATTAGCCGTGGTGTATGCTTTTGAGAAGTTTCGGCCGTATCTTATCTTGACCAAATGCGTAGTGTATACGGATCACTCGGCTCTTAAATATCTCTTTGCAAAACAAGATGCAAAGCTGAGATTGCTTCGTTGGATTCTCCTCCTCCAAGAATTTGATATCATTATACGTGATAAAAAAGGAGCTGAGAATCTAGCGGCTGATCATCTGTCCAGATTAGAAAACCCTCACCAAGATGTCTTCGAGAAAAAGGATATAAATGAAACATTTCCTCTCGAGACACTCAATGTGGTTTCTTTTCGTGGAAATTCTACCACCCCATGGTTTGCTGACTTTGCAAATTACCATGCGGGTAACTTCATTGTGAAAGGGATGTCGACCCAGCAGAAGAACAAATTCTTCAAAGATGTTAAACATTATTTCTGGGACGACCCTTTCTTGTTCAAAATCTGTGCGGATCAAGTCATCCGACGGTGTGTTTATGGACAGGAAGCTATTGATATTCTCACAGCTTGCCATGCTGGACCCACTGGGGGCCATCATAGTCCAAACTACACCGCCAAAAAGGTGTTTGATTCCGGGTTCTATTGGCCTACAATCTATAAGGATGCCCACGATTATGTCAAAGCCTGTGACGCTTGTCAACGTCATGGTAATATATCTCAAAGGAATGAAATGCCACAAAATGCCATTCAAGTTTGCGAGATATTTGACATATGGGGTATTGATTTTATGGGGCCATTTCCTTCGTCTCGTGGTAACAAGTACATACTCGTGGCTGTTGACTATCTGTCAAAATGGGTTGAAGCAAAAGCTTTACCCACCAATGATGCCCGAGTAGTTGTGAAGTTTTTGAAATCTCTGTTTGCCAGGTTTGGAACTCCGAGAGCGATAATCAGTGATCGTGGTACACATTTCTGTAATGACCAATTTGAAAGAGTCATGCAAAAATATGGTGTTACCCACCGTCTCTCCACTGCATACCACCCCCAAACAAGTGGGCAGGTGGAAGTTTCAAACCGTGGTCTTAAAAGGATCCTT
This sequence comes from Chrysanthemum seticuspe, assembly GCA_019973895.1. Classification (NCBI taxonomy): domain Eukaryota; kingdom Viridiplantae; phylum Streptophyta; class Magnoliopsida; order Asterales; family Asteraceae; genus Chrysanthemum; species Chrysanthemum seticuspe. The sequence goes on from BPTQ01000006.1 coordinate 310,008,320, forward strand.
GAAAGGACAGTAGGTGAAAATCGTGCATCCTGGTCGGATAAACTGGATGACGCACTCTGGGCCTTCCGTACAGCTTACAAAACACCCATCGGGTGTACTCCATATAAGCTAGTGTACGGAAAAGCATGTCATCTTCCGATCGAGTTAGAGCACAAGGCATACTGGGCCTTAAAGCATGCTAACTTCGACATACAGACAGCCGGTGATCACAGAAAAGTTCAAATGAATGAACTAAATGAACTTCGTGATCAAGCTTATGAGAACTCTTTGATCTACAAGCAAAAGACAAAGAAGATTCATGACTCCAAGATCAAGAACCGCGTTTTTAACGTTGGTGATCGAGTCCTTCTTTTCAATTCCAGATTGAAGATTTTCTCGGGAAAGCTTAAGTCCCGCTGGTCTGGTCCATTCACTATTGCTAAGGTTTATCCTTATGGTACCGTTGAGTTATCTCAACCCGATGGTCCTAATTTTAAAGTGAATGGTCATCGAGTTAAGCATTACTTTGGAGAGGACATTCCCCCTGTGGTTGTCCCGGATTTACAAACATTCCCCATGAACAAATGAATGCGGGGATCGAGTCAAGCTAGTGACTCGGTAATCAAAAACATTAGCACGCACCATATGGGTTTTCACCCATAATTCTGTCTTCTTATCCCCTTTCTACCACCCAAGTGTGGGGGAGTTTTCCCCACACTGTTGTATATTCTCAATCTTTCTAAAAAAAAAAAAAAAAAAAAAAAAATCTTCTTCTAAATAAATGGCCGTAATATTTCCCTTTTACGTTCTTTGTTTCGGCATAACCGCCGGTACTTTGAATATTGAGGGCAATATTCATTTTTAAGTGTGGGGGGGAATTCTCACGAATTTCATATATATTATCTACCCAATTCCCCCGTTTTTGGCCAAAAATTTTTTGGAGTAAGTGTTTTACACTTTCTCATTTGGTTATCAGTCCGCCATGTCTGTAAGACAAAAGGATTGGCTAATCCAGGAGCAAACGGCTCTTGGTAAAGATTTCTCAAATCCGTTTATATGGCTTGCAATTTGCCCAAAATTGTATGGTTCTTCAGCTCCCCATCATCCTCAAAAGATAATGAGTTGGCTAGCCCGCAAGGTTATGGCTTGTGGTAAAGGCAGTGGAAAATCCATAATTGGTAATCAGCTCACCAAAGATAATCTTGATAATTTATCTAAGAGTTGGCTAGTCCAGAAGGGTACGGCTTCTGGTAAAGACACATCAAATCCGTTATATGGTTTATGATTTGCCAATAAATCATCTGGTTATCGTTGTACCAAGATTCTTACTTGAATCAAAACAATTGGCTACTCCAGAAGTGATGGCTTTTGGTAAAGAGTTTTTCAAATCCATCAAAGTTTTCTCAAATCATTGCTAGGGACTAGCAATATCTCAGTGTGGGGGATTGATGAGTTTCCAAATACTCATCATTTTTACATAATCTAAACTGCAAAATCATCTGAAAACGCTCAAAAACACATCAAAATGATCAAATTATCACAAATCAGTGTTTTATGTGTTTTAATTGCAAAAATATCAAAATCAGATGAAAAATGTATAAAGTTTGCAAAATTGGCAGTTTTAGTCCCCCGAGTTTTAAAAGTTGTCAAATCTAGTCCCTGGAATTCAAAAATGTGGAAATTTATCATTCAAGGTCCCTGAAGTATTCTAAGTTGTTTAAAATGATCCTTGAATGATTCTTTGGTCAATTGGCAAGAAAGGTCCTTTAACTTTGGAAATTTACAAAAATAGTCCTTGGACCTTTGAAAATGGATTTTATGCAAAAAGGGCCCTTGTTTTATAAATGTTTGTCATGATTGGTCCTTATGGGAGCATTGAAAAAATATCACTTTTAGTCCTTGGAGTTTGGTCAAATTACAAAATTGGTCCTTGTTTAATTCACAAACCAAACGGACACAATATATGTGCTAAAGCCCAAATCCAATCCTATTACAAGCCCAAACCCAACTGTTTTGACCCTTGAGCCTTGACCCCCAGGTCACATTCCCTTTTGACCCCAGTCACTACCCCATTTTGACCCCCTTTGCTATTACTTATCCACGGTCAAACCCAAAGTCAAACCCACCCTCGCGCCTTAAACCAGGCACTGTAGCAGTGTCTCTCCCAATTCTGTTTACCCAAAACCAGACCTGGTTTTCCCACTTTTTCAACTTTCCCCCCCATACCATGTCCCCTCCACATCATCTATACTCCAAAAAGCTTTAATTAACACAACCAAATCCATTAATTGATAATACCTGCTTTGAAGAATTTTTTGGCGCCAAATATCAAGGTGGACGGTTCTGATTCATTTGAGTGATCCAAGGGCTTAGGTGTGGTGGGAAAGTCTCAGAATACATCAAGGATGCAGAAAAGTCTATAAAGATGAAGTGAGATGCAATGTATCACTATCTCTAGTGTAATTTTAAGTATTATTGTCGTTTTAGCTTATTTTTCAAGTCAAGTGTATGTTTTTATCTTCAAACTCTGTATTTCAAGTCCTTTTGTTATAAAAAAGCTTTTGTGAACCTTTAATTCAAGTATCATATTGTAATTCAGTTTATGCAAATTTCTCATTTTTATGCAAAATCTCAAATGTTTCAAATGATGTTATTGGTTGTTTATATGGACTAAAGTAAGACACATAAGCTCCCATTTAGCTTTTATAAGCTATTAGAAACTCTAAAATTCAGTTTAGAAGAAAAAAATAGAAAATTACCAAAAATCCAATTAAATACTTGAAAAATCAAAAATCCATGGTGAAGAACATCAAGAAGCTGGAGCAGGGTGTATCTTGGATGGCCTTGGTATAGTGCTTCTTGGGAAGCTATAGGAATTGGTTTCAGATCTTGGTTCTCAGTTTGGTCCTTGGAAACTACTTGTAAGCATTTTTAACTAACTTGGTGTTTTACTGTTGTAGTGCTTAAATAGCTTATATTTTTGTTTCTTTGAGTTCAATAGTCATATTTAAGTGTGTTTAAGCCTTTAAATCAGTAGCTAGTACTTCTAAATTCATAGTTTGCAAAAACTTGGTTTTAACAGTGGGAATAGCATAATCCTCATATTTGAGTTTGATGTTGTTTTAATTATTGTTTTAAGTTTCATTAGTCATAATAAGTGATAATACAAGGTCTGGACTTAAGTTTGTAGTTTCTAATTGTGATTTGGTTTGAAAAAGTTCATAACAGTCAACAATAAGGTGTGTTTGGTTTATGGTATTCAAAGGTTATTTGGTTCTTAGCTTTGTTTGAAATCCATCTAAACAAGTCTAAAACATTCATATCAGTCAAGAGAACAAGTCCTATTTCATTAAAAGTCAAAATTTCATGTGATTGGGCATTGTGCAGCCACTGTTGACAGATAAAGATCCATAATCATCATTTTGTGTTCAAAAGTTGTTAACCTTGCTTAATTTAGTCTTATCTTACTTTATAACAACATAATCAGTGAATTAGATCAGCTCAAATCTCATTTTGGTCAACTTTGCACTTGTTCTAAAAAAGTCAAAATCTCAATAAGTCATTTTTGATTAAAACTTGGAATTTCACTGTGGGTTTATTAGTGAGTTTCAGTTTATAAGCTCTTGGGGATTTAAAGTTTAGTTGGTAAAGAAAAATACAAAAATGATAGTTCTTAGTTTTTCAGCTGTTTGAGTGCTTATTTTACTGCTTTTTGTGAGGTACCTATTTCAAAATCTGTCCTGTGCACAGTAACAGTGCCCATCTTGATAAGCTTGCATCAAGCTTATTACTTGTCCAAATCTCTTGTTTTTTGGTTCCTTGGAAAGCCAACCTGGTCCTCTTGAAATATCAAGTCTTGTTTTTCATTTTGGAACTTGTTTGGTAGGGCTGCTAAGGGCTTAAATCTTGTCCCATTTTCTGTTTTTCACTATAAAAGCAAAGTGCTTATTGCTTATTTATTAGCTTATCAGTGTACTTCTTGGTATCTTTTAGTTTCATTTCAATAGCTTGTACCTTATTCCATCTTGTTCTAGCTTTGGTTTCAGTGTTTAAGCTTATTTGAGCTTATTTCACCCAAATAAGCCATTAAGGCAACTGTTGGGCTTATAAGCCACCAAATCTGCTTATTTGAGTCTTGTAAATTTTTTGTCTTTATTAAAGTTTCATAATATTAGTGTATAAGTAGTTTTCAAAAATAAAAATCACAAAAACATCAATATAAAAATAGTGATAGCGTTCATTTAAGATTTTTTAGCTTTTTAATTTTTCTTTTCAACTTATTAATAAGCAAAACTTGTTTTTCTATTTTTCTTAGGTTTTTGTTATCATATAGGATTTTTAGAAAAAGTTTCAGATTTTTATCTATCTTTTTAGTATTTATTATAATTATAAATAGTTAATAAATAATAAATAATTAGTAATAAATAATTAAAAAGTCTAAAAAATATATTTTCTGTTTTAAAATTAGTTTTATCATATTTTAGATTTTTCAAAGTTAAAATTTTATTTTTCCAAGTTTATTTTCTATTTTCTAGTATTTAAGTGTATTTTAAATAGTTATTAATTAGTAATAATTAGATAAAAAGTGTGAAAAATATATTTTTAGTTTTAAAATTAGTTTTATAGTATTTTAGATTTTTCAGAATCATAAGTTTATTTTTCTAGTCTTATTTCCTATTTTCTTCTATTTTAGGGTATTTATTAAGTAGTTAAAATAGTTTTTAATTAATAATAATTAATTAAATAGTTTTAAAAATAATTTTATTTTTCTAATAATTTACTTTTATTTTTAGGATTCCAAAAATGTTATTTTTATATTTTTAGGCCTTTTATTTCTTAGTGTTCACTTTTTATTTTGTGCGTATACGTAGTTTCCAAAACTTAAGTTTACGTTTCTTTGATCTGGTTGTTGTGCTTTCCAATTCTGTGTCCAATTCTATTCCAAATCAATCAGTAGTATAATTTCTAATCATAACCCTTACAGATCACTATCCTTAGTGATCATTCTATCCTCTGAGTTTGTGTTTAACACACCATTGAGTCTCCTTGGGACATAACGACCCGGGAATCCCCTGTATTCTCTGATCTTAATTGTATTTGTGTCTGAGTAGTTTTAAGTCTGTTTAGACTTGACTGTTTTGCGCAGATCAATAAGTTGAGTAACACTAGAACTAGTCTTAATGGTGAACCAAGTAAGAAAATTGCAAACTTTCGTACCTTAATAGCCGCAACTCGTAATCGGGCGGATGTTGTCATTCCTATAAGATTAGTCCTAGAGGTTAATGAACGTTTCAAGAATACTGTATACGGGGGTTTTTTTTTGGGCAAGAGAGCTGCATATCCGGTGGTTGAAAACTATGTTAGGAACGCGTGGAGTAGTTTTGGGCTTGTTCGTACTATGATGAATGTAAAAGGCATTGTTTTCTTTAAATTCAGCTCAAATATGGGTATGGAAGCAATGCTTAAAGGTAGCCCATGGTTGATTCATAATGTGCCCATTCATTGGACGAATATGGCAAATGTTTCTAAGGAGGACTTAAAGAGTGTTCCGGTTTGGGTTAAACTGCATGATGTACCAATCGTGGCATGCCTCTATGTGCATGGAATCATAGGTTCGGTCCAGTTTCACAAAAGCCATGATTGATCTTCATGCCGATGTTGAGTTAAAAGACATTCTCTTGGTATCGGTGCCTAAAATTGAAGGTGATGGATATATTTGGCATTCTATTCGCGTGAAGTACGAGTAGAGACCAACTAGATGTCCAACGTGCAAGGTTTTTGGACCAATGTCTGAAGAGCCCTAAATTGGTTCCTACTGTTAATACAAATAAGCCGTAAAAACATTTATTTATATTCTACGATCTTCTAATGTTTTGTCTATAACAAACGTAAAATCATTTTAATGAAACAAATAAAATACGTAAATGGTTTGAGCCAATAGTTTACTAACACACTTACGTTTTCATATAAATCACTAAACAAGTAATAGTGCTTTCATATTTTAGTAATGCATATGTATAACAACTAGTGTTTACATATTGGGTAGATATATACATACTTAGTATGTATTATAATGGGTAATAGAATGGGTAGAAGTTTAAGTATTTAACCCATTGACTTAATACATTAAATGTACTTGGGTAAAACCCAAAGTCCATGACCCATACCCATGGAGCATAATCCATAACCCATGACCCATTGCATGACATCATGCATAAGTCATAATGGGTACTATCCATGACCCATGGAGCTAACCCATAACCCATTGACTAGATGCATTGCATCTTCTAGATACATTGTATCTACTTGGATACCCATGGTCCAAAGTCTAGGACCCATGACCCATAACCCATAACCAATGGGTAATGAGGAGCGTCTCACGGATCCCTATTATTACACTAGACGGATCCCTCAAGCAAGGGATCCATGGGATCCGTGCAACAGTAGCAAGTTTTTGTCTATAAATAGTGAGCCATTTCTTTATTGTAAGTTGCTACTTCTACACATACTTTCTCCTAGTATTGTAAACTCTCTAACCTCATATCTAAAGTGTCTTTCTATGTAGTTTGTGTTTGTTTTTGTGTGATTCTCTAGGTTCCTCTTAAAGGCAATATCACCACCTCTTGAAGTTAAGCAAGCTCAAGTCCATGAGTTGCCATGCTTCGTCATCATCAAGACTACTGAAGTTCTCTTGTTGATAGTTCTTTCTTCCTATCTAGAAGTTTTGTGTCTAAGGCATTAGTGAAGGATGCCAAAATGGTCAAGAAGAAGGCATTAGTGAAAGGTGCCGAAAGTCTGTGTCAAAGGCATTAGTGAAGGATGCCAAAAGGGTCAGGACGAAGGTATTTGTGAAAGGTGCTGAACGTCCGTGTCAAAGGCATTAGTGAAGGATGCCGAAAGGGTCAAGTCGAAGGCATTAGTGAAAGGTGCCCAAATATCATGTCAAAGGCATTAGTGAAAGATGCCAAGGGTGTACAATCGATATGGTGTATCGATGTACAAATAGAGATAGGTTGTGTCCAAGGATACTAATATCCTTGATGATGTTGTAATAAGGAGTGGGTCTTCTTTGGGATAGGTGTTGTGTAGTGTTGGGTAGTAGTTCTTCCTTTGTAATGGAACTCAATATCTAGCCTTGTACTGGATAAAGTGTAGGCGACGTTGTGATAGGTTTGGTTCTACCTCGTGGAAGAACCCGGTGTCTAGCCTTGTACCGGAAAAAGAGTAGGCGACGTTGTGAAGGCTTTTCCGCCATAAGGAGTTTTGTGTCGTGTAGTGATTACGAACTCTCGAGTAGGTAACTCGGGGAGTGGAGTAGGGCAAGGAAGGTGTCCTTGTAGCCGAACCACTATAAACACTCGTGTCTTGGTTTTGTGTGTCTTACTCTTTACCTTTGTATTACATATTTACATACCTATCTACCAACATCCAACATACACAAATAAATAGATTGACATAAGTCGATCTAAATATTTTAAAACAAAGTTTTAATCGGTAAAACTATTCAACCCCCCTTCTAGTTTTCCACAATTGGTACCAGAGCTTCGTTACCAAGTTCTTTAGAGTATATTGTACTTTTAAAACTTGATATGATCCGTGTATGATTGAAAAATACAAGGAAGGAAACTTCTTAAAAACAAAAGGTCACGTTTTAAATTATCATATTTTATAATGTTGGATAATGATAGATCTCTCTAATATTTTCCTTGTTGAGAATTCTCCATACTAGGATTTGGGGATCCTAAGAAGATCATGAAGAATTTCTCTCTAATATTTCTTCTCTCAAAAAGAATATATAGCAAAGGTATGATCTTTAATAAATTACTTACAAATAAACTATTTTCGTATATTTTCTAGATAAGTTAATAATGTCATTTTTGTTTAAACATGATTAAGTTTAGTAGTATCATTAAACTCTCTTAAAAATCACTAAAGAGGGTATCTATATTGAACTCATCATCAAGAATGGTATTCTTCATTGATCTCTATAGACAAAACTACAAACAAGTGATAATGATATCTCGGCTATTCGAGAGCCTTGATCATCACTCCTCACATAAGGATTATTGACATTTAATCTGTCTCAATAAGTATCCATGTGAGACTTCTCATATTATGATAAAATGGTATTTTATCATAATCTTTAAAACTTCCCAAAGAATTATGATTCATTCATAAAAAGGGAACCTCATCAAATAGGACTAGTAAAATACGTCAAAACCCCAAACCATAAGTTATAGAGCATAAACATCAACCCTAGCCAAGAATTAGAACTCCCAAACCAAAATTATCAAAGATCACTTAAGCTGTCATTTTGCTGATATGTCGGATCCCTGTGCTTGAACTAGCCGGATCCCTCATACAAGGAATCCATGGGATCCATGCAACAGAAGACAGAATAAGAAAGAAATGATCACTGTGGAAGTTCCACTCTTCACTTTACTCTTTCAAAACTCACGAACATAAAACCCAATTTACTGTTCACAGGAGTTAATTGATCATCTTCTCCAAGGAAACAATCTCTTGTGTAAGTATAATCTTCACTACATTATTATTTCCATTCCTTGATTCCTAGGATTACAATTTTCATCTTTAGAAATTGAGCTCAAATGGGTTTGTCACAATTTGTTATCACATTGTTTTCTAAGATATACTAAATCAAAGAATCAACATTGTTAATACAAATTAAACTCATTTTTTGAATTCAATGAAGATGTTTTGAGCAAAATTGTGATGAATCCCATTAGGTTATTATTCACACAATTAACACCACATTGTGGTTTTGATGTTTAGGACTAATCATGCCTAGCAACTGTCAACAAGATTACCATGACACCGCTCACTACATTCCCATGTATCATCGTAAGGATGGTTTGAGCCCGGAGGATAGAAAAGCCTTCAATATGTTGGAAAAGAGACTATTCCACGAAGGACGAGTAGTTGAACCATCATTCCTCAACAACACCAACATTCCCCAAGTCTTTGGGAGAATTAACTTCGATTGTCTCTTGGACATTAATGAGCAAATTTGTCCGGTGTTTGTACTAGAGTTTTACAAAACCATGAGAATCATTCGGAATGAAGATGGAACCATCTCGATAGCCTTCATCATCAATGAGTACGAGTTCACCTTCACTCTTGTAGAGTTTACAAGGATACTCCGTATCCCATGTTAAGGAGTGTGTATGTACTCTAACGAATGGTCGTTGGCGGAGCTACATGACATGGTGGATCATCACGAGGTATACTTCACAGTCATCCCGGAAGCAACTACGGTAAGGGATACCATCTTCATGGAAAGAGCATCTCCATCAAGAGTCACGAGAAACTCCAAGGTGATCTATAGGGATCCGTTTCAAATGGAGCTTTCAAAAATGTTCCTATTATACAAGAAATGGGAACTCGTGCTAAGGGAGAACGTACTTTGCTTGGGAGGAAATAAGGATCATCCCAATGCTTGTCTAAGCTTCATGATCTATTGCCTTGTAACCGGAACTCACTTCATCCTCGCCTATTACATGGTAAAAAGAATGGAAAGTGTGAAAAACATGTACAAGATGGTACTCTCGTATGCCATGCTCTTGACTCGTCTAGCAACCTTCATCTTTGCTCTAGATCCTTCTCCTTATTCCTATGACCACAGTTTTTGCAACAAAGTCATGGTGCCTCTATCCGATGGAAAGACTACAAGGATCATGGTGGATGGCAAGAGACCTCACCCACCAACGGACTCATCAGATGAAAGAGAAAGACAAAGAGAAGGATAAGGAAGCAGCAACCCCCTTGGCAACGTCCATCTTGACCCCTTAGGATACATCAACCAACTGTTGGATATCCCAAGCCCTTCACAAGAATTCCAACAAACTAGGGGCATATTCAAATGTTTTGCTAACTTCCTCATGAAGAAGAAGAAGTAGAGATGGAGGGGTGAAGAGTGAAGGCGATAGCGATGGAGATGAAGATGAAGGTGAAGTAGGAGGATGAGTGGATGGTAGGTAAGGTCTTAGACCTTAATTTGTGAACAATTTATGAATCAATGGTCTGTACACAATCTAAACAATATTTATGTAGTCTAGGATGTAGCTAGTAGAAGATGGCATAATTTAGACTAAGACTTCTAACTTAGGAACTAGGAAAATGAGAATTTTACGACAACTTGATCTTATTCAAGTAGTCGATGTCACTCATTTTACTTATATTTTAGTCATTCCCACTTACTATGCGTTATATTTGTTGTTTGCATATGTTTATTGAATATAGAAATGATTAGGATGAGTATTTGCTAAAGAGTGCAAAAACTGGACATTTGCTGAGAAGCTACTAGTCAGCAGTAGCCGGATCCCTAGGCTATAACTAGCCGGATCCCTCAGATGAGGGAACCGTGGGATCCGGGCAAACAGACATACAACTGTAGACCTTTATACATCAAACCATTCCCCTAAACCACATCATACTAGCTAAACATGATTCTTTAAGACCACTTAAGTCTTCCTCAAGCTCAGTAGGTCTCTCACTCACCCACAGCTAACTTAGGATCAAATTCAAAGTGCTTTTGATTTATCAATTCACCTAAACTCACCATATTTCCACTCCTATGCTCACACTTTGTTCCTCACATCTCAAAACACTCAGCTTGATATTTCTCTCAATTTTAGCAAATTGATTTTAGTCATCCTTACCTTAAAATAGGCCTAAAACTAGTTTTTCATTTCTTTTTATTTTTTAGAAAATTTTCAAATTTCTCTTAAACCACCATCTGATATCTAGGATCAATTGCCCTCATTTGTCATTCTCAAATCAATGAGTATCATCCTTAAACACTTAGTTGCACTCTCAAAAAGTCCACTTTCCTACAAAATAACATCATTAAGTATCCTCACTCCTTATAGTTGGACATTTAAGTCACCTATCACTTAAGACATCTAAGAAAAGTCAAACCCTCATGATTTATAGGTACTAGACCTTAAAAGAACATAATCACTTCACTACTTTACTGTTCGACAGACGGATCCCTGGTTTATAACCAGACGGATCCCTAGTGAGAGGGAACCGTGTCTACAGAACAACTGGTGATCAACGTTTCTTCAAAATTCAAATCCTCTTTGTTAATCTAAACACTTTTTGCTTACTATTTAATGATTCCCTAGAGTAGAACAACACCATATTTAACCTTGGTGCATGCCAAATTTTCTTAGTGGTCAAAATTTAATTTATTAACTCAAAATCATCCTTTATAAACCAAGCACTCTTAAGAGCTTAAGTCACTATTCTTACAAAAATCCTAAAATCAGTAGTTAAAAGACTTCTACTATACCCTCTTCTTCACTATGACTAAAGCATCTAGCAAGAACTCTTCAACCAAAGGCTCATCCAAGAAGGAAGCTCATATGGTCCATGAGATATCATCCACCAAGTCATCACCCGTAAGAAGTCCAAATGATAGAATCCCCCCTCAACAAACTCAACCAACCAAAGCTAGAGGAACCACTAGGATTAGCATTCGACCTTTCGAGTTGGAAAAGGCTTCATCAAGCACTAAACTAAACACTCCTAGCTCTAGTAAAACACCCATACCTTCATTTTTAGAGCCTAGGCTACATTCCTTTACCGCACCTCTCTCCCATCCAAATATTTACTCATTAGAAAACTCACCACCAAGGACCTCTCCTTCACCAACCTTCTCATTAAATAGGGAACCACCTTCACCATCAAATAGTCCGTATTTGGAAACAAGAGATTACCAAAGACCCAACCACTTCGAGTCTCCACCACCAAATCATACATCATCACCCTCATGTTTAGTTGAACCACACCATACGTCACTCAACTCACCTCCACAAAACCTACCATCTTTTGTGGAACCTCCTCAAAACATTCCACCATCTCCGCCCCCTATTCATGACAACAATTGTTCTAATTGTCAACTCACCCAAAGACTTGTTCAAGAAGTACGAAATGAAGTGCATTTCATGTTTAATCATCTCCTTGAACGATTGGATCAAATCAACAAGTCTACTCATCCTTAGATTCAAGCACATTAATGATTTTTAGGTTTCCGTCACTTCTTAGAATTAGTAGAAAATGTATTACATGTTTGAGTCATTCTCTTAGTTTTAGAGATATGTAGATCATTTCTCGTATTTTTATTGAATGAAATTACATGTTATATGCCATATTGTCTTGAGAATATGTGTGGTGCCTTAATACATATCTCATTTTGATGTTAACTTCACATTTTACATCAACATTGTTGTATTGAGTTTACAGAGAGACGGATCCCTCATATTAGCCTAGACGGATCCCTCCAAAGATGAAACCGTGGGATCCGTGCTACAGAAGACAATTTTATTACTAACTTGTGTCTTATTTGCAGGAAATTATGCATTATATACTTGTTTTCTAACCTTTGTTTTGTAGATTTTCAATAAACACATGAAGACTTTGACACCCTTAGCTAGGGAGAATTTCTTGTCAAAGCAAAACATTGCAAAAACATTTGCAATATCATTCACATAGGATTACATTACATGACGTCCTCCTTGGAAAGGTGCAATCATCAATGGGGAGCATATTCGTCACAAAGACGAAACCATTTGCAAACATAATTGCAATGCACTAGTTTAGTATTTCTACTTACTTGACGCCCTCACAAAGGGATGGACTCGTCAAGGGGGAGCTAAGACGAGAATACTTCTCCTCACTTACTCTCTATTTTTTTCATATTTTCTTTCTTTTCACATGTTTTTCTTAAAACAATGTGTTACTTTCTTTTCGAAGCTCTTTTTGTTTCGACAAAAAGGGCGAGAAGAGAGTAAAAACTTCAATTCATACTTTTACGAATTTTAATTTTTCCTTAAAATAATCTTATGTTTTGTCATCAACAAAAAGGGGGATATTGTTAATACAAATAAGCCGTAAACACGTTTATTTATATTTTATGATCTTCTAATGTTTTGTCGATAACAAACGTAAAATCATTTTAACGAAACAAATAAAATACGTAAATGGGTTGAGCCAATAGTTTACTAACACACTTACATTTTTATATAAATCACTAAAAAAGTAATAGTGCTTTCATATTTTAGTAATGCATATGTATAACGACTAGTGTTTACATATTGGGTAGATATATACATACTTAGTATGTATTATAATGGGTAGAATTTTAAGTATTTAACCCATTGACTTAATACATTGAATATAGTTGGGTAAAACCCAAAGTTCATGACCCATACCCATGGAGCATAATCCATAACCTATGACCCATTGCATGACATCATGCATAAGTCATAATGGGTATTATCCATGACCCATGGAGCAAACCCATAACCCATTGACTAGATGCATTGCATCTTCTAGATACATTGTATCTACTTGGATACCCATGGTCCAAAGTCTAGGACCCATGACCCATAACCCATGACCCATGACCCATAACCCATGGGTAATGAGGAGCGTCTCATGGATCCCTAGTATTACACTAGACGGATCCCTTAAGTAAGGGTCCGTGGGATCCGTACAACAGTAGCAAGTTTTTGCCTATAAATAGTGAGCCATTTCTTTATTGTAAGTTTCTACTTCTACACAGACTTTCTCCTAGTATTGAAAACTCTCTAACCTCAAATCCAAAGGGTCTTTCTATGTAGTTTGTTTTTGTTTTTGTGTGATTCTCTAGGTTTCTCTTAAAAGCGAGATCACCACCTCTTGAAGTCAAGCAAGCTCAAGTTCATGAGTTGCCATGCTTCGTCATCATCAAGACTACTGAAGTTCTCTTGTTGATAATTCTTTCTTCCTCTCTAGAAGTGTTGTGTCTAAGGCATTAGTGAAGGATGCCAAAAGGGTTAAGACGAAGGCATTAGTGAAAGGTACTGAAAGTCCGTGTCAAAGGCATTAGTGAAGGATGCCAAAAGGGTCCAGACGAAGGCATTAGTGAAAGGTGTTGAACGTCCGTGTCAAAGGCATTAGTGAAGGATGCCAAAAGGGTCAAGTCGAAGGCATTAGTGAAAGGTGCCCAAAGATCATGTCAAAAGCATTAGTGAAAGACGCCAAGGGTGTACAATCGATATGGTGTATCGATGTACAAATAAAGATAGTTTGTGTCCAAGGATATTGATATCCTTGATGATGTTGTAATAAGGAGTGGGTCTCCTTTGGGATAAGTGCTGTGTAGTTTTGGGTAGTAGTTCCTCCTTTGTAATGAACTCGGTATCTAGCCTTGTACAGGACAAAGTGTAGGCGACTTTGTGATAGGTTTTGTAACACCCCAAATCTCGGTACAGCGGAAGACTTAATCAAGTTTTTGGGGCGTTACATTGGATTGGTATCTCACACAAGTATAGAAAACAAGATTGTCATATTATCATTCAAAAACCAATCCCATTTTAATTATCCAATACAATCATCCCAAAAGAGTTAAATGTAAGGCCCAATATGATTGATAAAATAGGTCCCTACAATATTATCAGAGTTTGATTATGATCCTTCAACCATGCCTCCTTGCCAAGCTTCCACAGAACACGCACTCCAAACATAACTTAAATACTTGAGAAAAACATGCTAAAAGGTCAGCTAACGCTAGTGAGTTCATAGGTTTAAATTCAAGTTTATATAGTGGACCTGTAGGAGTTTATTTGCTATGCGAGACCTAAAATAGATACACATCATCACACCAATCACATACCAATACCTCAATCAACAATACCATCAATATCATATTCGACGTCATAGTAGGGCCCCTAGCGACTCTAGCCAGTGCAGTCGTAGCAAAGTCTAGAATAATTGCTAACCGTGGACTAGGTCGGGGTAGAAGTCTATACTTAGCTAGGCAAGTGTTATAGCAATTAGGATTGCTACCCTAGACTAAGGCAACAACTACCACATATCTATCTAAACAGTCAAGTACATAAGCAAATCAAAATAGTTTAAAAGGTCCAAAAAGAGTAGCATGATTCTCACCCCAAATTAGTTAAAAACAGAGATAAAAGTGGGGCTATGAAACTCACCTCAAGCAAGCAATGCACAAACAAACACTAGCAACAAAGATAACAGCTAACACGGCTCGGCAACTACTGACTCGGCACAACCTATTAATATAAACCAATTTTAATATATATTTCAAAAATCAACGTTATCTACCCCAATGTATTCCTTTTCTTTATCTCAAAAATATCTTGTTTCACCGTTTAGTCCTAGCGTTTGGTATCATTGTGTGTGTGTATCGACTCCACATGATATCATGAATGTACTCAAATAATCACAACGCGACTCAATGCAACATAATGAGATGTCTAAGCGATAAGCTCCATAGTCCAATAAGTTTCGAAATAAATAGTAGACCTTATCAAATTCGTCAACTCGATAACTCAATCATTTATTCGTGTCGCTTATTATCCCATAAACCGGTCGCATCCTAACGAGTCATAAGGATAATTCATCCATTAATAATGTTATCCAACGTGCCTAACGGGCTCTTATTAGATTTGCCAACCTAATAAGTCCGTTATCCACGTGGATCGAAACTATTAATGTTAGGTCATCCGTAACCCATGCACACAACGTAAATAGAATTAAATACTTGAAAATAGTATTAAATGCTCATAAATGGCACATTTCGATAAACCTGCACTCGAAACATTAAATACTCGTTAATTAGAAAACATCTCCGTTTTTAGTCGTTAATTCCCATTTAAAATAGTGAATAACAAGACAAGTCTTGTTATCGAGAGTTTTGGTATGAAAACCATTTATTATTTATGTTTCATAGTTTTATTAACATTTATATATATATATATATATATATATATATATATATATATATATATATATATATATATATATATATATATATATATATATATATATATATATATATATATATATATATATATATATATATTATGTCAATTTCAATATTAGTTTCCAAATCGTTATTCGTTTCGAGTCCACAAGCACGAGTCATGATTTATCGGCTTTTAATCAATCTATAGTCCAATATATACTATAGTCCATGTTACGGCGTTGTCGGGGTCAACTATTGACTAAAAAGTCAAAGTAACACCGACGTTGCTCAAAGTTAACAATTTATATTATAAGTCCAAGTACAAGTCACAATAGCGCGAATCAATCTCCAATCAACCCATAACAATCTCGCCCTCCACATAAACTATCAAATATACCCGTAACCAATGTTATGACCCTAATGGTCATGACACGGTCCCGGTTATGACCACGTTAACCAAACAAGCTCTAGAAGCTTTTCGGCTCCACGCGTCTCATCCAAACTCCAACAGAAACTACCAACAAGATACCACAACAACCCAACCCGGACCCTTGGTCCATGAGGGTCACGTACGCAAGCCAAGACTCACGTACGAGTCTTTTGTGGCTCGTACGCCTCTCCTATCCCATCCAAACACTCCCAAATGGCTTCCACAACCTCCGAACAATATCCAATCATCTAACCCATCAACTATCTAAACCCATCATATGAAACTATGTCTAAAATGCAAAAATACAATAAAATGATACAACACACGATACCAAATCACTAGCTACATGTTTTATTAGTTGTAAATTAGTTTAAGACCCAAGTTTCACCCAAAACCCATTAAGGTCGAGCCATGTACGAGCCTAAAAGGACCCATACGTGGCTTTTCATAGCTCAAACAAGCTTAACCCATGTTCCTTTTACCTTTTCCAAACCCGATCTACAAGATTACAAACCCTAGAATCACGAATAGTTTTTGCAAGATTTGGAGGTGTTATTGAAGGCTTCTATAGGTGTGCCATTTATGGATGGAAAGAGTTAAGAAAGATCTATCTAATGGTGGTGGAGGTGAGTGGTCACTCGCCAGATTTTGGCCGGAATGGCGCCGGAAAGGGGCGGCGGTGGTGGGTGGTATTTTAGGGTTAGGGTTTTTATTTTGGAAGAGAGAGAGTGTAGAGAGAGAAAGTTGGTTAGTGTGTGTATTTTAAAGAGAGAAATGAAAGTATCAAATGAGGGTTGATGGGGACTTATATACTGGACAAAAAGACCAAAATAAAAATGATGGGGAGGGGAGGGGGCCGCAGGCCATGGGGTATTTGGGGGGCCAAAGTCGTGATTTTTCATAAACTATCCTGTTTACCCATTTCCGAGCTCATATATTGGCCTATGAGTGTCCCAAGACGTTCATTCTACTTTCTATCGTATTTATTTACGTTTTTCCACGAGTTTTGACTATTTATTTGCCAATTTTGAGTTACGGTTAAAAAGTTACGTTATTTCTTGTTTTAGGATTTTATAGTACCGAATCGCATAGTGCTTAACAAAAAGAGTTAAAACTCACACGATAACTTATAGTATAATAAAATAAATCATAAAAACAAATAAACGATATCAAATCAAGTCATGGTCGATTCAAATAGTTCTAAAGGCGAATACTCGATTTAGTTTAGCGTAATTCAGTTACCTAAAATAGACTCCCTAATTGCCAGTTGTCACAACCTCCCAGCCTCAGAAGAAACCCGTCCCGGGTTTCACTCCGAGTTGCTTGGTGTCATGAAGATTTTAGGGTACTTCCTACTGAATACATCCTCACGTTCCCAAGCGGAGTTCCAACGAACTTTGATAATCGGAATACGGATATGCTTCAGCCGGTTAATCTCACGATCCATGATCTGTATCGGTTCCTCAACGAAATTCAACTTCTCATCAATACGGATATCTCTTAACGGTACAAGTATGTTTTCCTCCGAAAGACATTTCTTAAGATTACTAACATGAAAGACATTGTGTATACTGCTCAATTCCGAAGGTAGCTCAAGACGGTAAGCTACTGGTTTGATTCTTTCCAGGATTGGAAAGGGACCAATGTATCGGGGATTGAGTTTTTCATGCTTGCCAAAACGTATCACTCCTTTCCAAGGAGAAACCTTTGACATAACACGATCTCCAACCTGAAACTCTAGGGGTTTACGTCTCCTATCGGCATAACTCTTTTTTCTATCGCGAGGGGTTTGCAATCGATTACGAATCTGAACTATCTTCTCAGTGGTTTCTAGAACAAGTTCGGGACCGGTAAACTGACTCTCGCCAACTTCCGCCTAACAAACAGGAGAACGACATTTTCGGCCATACAGTGCCTTAAATGGAGCGGCCTTAATGATAGAATGATAACTATTGTTGTAGGAGAATTCGGCCAAAGGGAGATGTCTCTCCTAGCCTTTTTCGAAATCGATGACACATGCTCTAAGCATATCCTCTAAGGTCTGAATGGTTCTTTCACTCTGACCGTCGGTTTGAGGATGATAAGTAGTGCTCATATCCAGGTTTGTTCCTAACGCTGACTGTAAGGATCTCCAAAAATGAGATGTAAAACGGCTATTGTTGGATCGATATACTTTAATCAAACTAACTTAACTAGCTTGTTAAGGTTTAATAACCTCGGATAAATCCTAAGTTATTAACAAAGAAACACTGAGCAATCTTTATTAAGTACGCGGAATTTACTTAACAAAGCTAAGAAGAATAACTTTATTATAAACTCTAAATCTGCTTATTATGCAGATACTCTAATACAACTCTAAGATAATTGAACTTTTCTCTAAACTCTAATTCGTAAACTCTAAAACTCTTTTTCTCAAATCGTACTTCTAATGCCAATCTAGGAGTCCTTTTATAGGCTCAAGGATATCCTAGTCGGTTTACAATTGATAACCTTGTACGAAAAGTAATCTAAACATGGAATACAATACTTTCCATAAACGAATATAACAATTTGTTTGTTCTATCAGTACTTTGACTTCACATTGCAGTACTTTGACTCTGTCTTTAGCAGTACTTTGACTCTTTGACTTCTTCCAGTACTTTGCAGCTTACAGTACTTTCATATCTTCAGTACTTTGATATCTTCAGCACTTTCATATCCCAACAATCCTCCCCTAACTTGAATTCTACTTGCTTGACTTCAAGTTCTTTTGTGAATATATCTTTAACAACTTCATCTTTAAAAATGGATTGTTCTTTAGTCTTTAGATTGTATCTCTGTAATATCTGTGCTTTGTCAAAGTATCTATTTCTTAAAATTGTTTTCTTCACAGCAGCATCCAGCAATCTCCATCTTTTCAACAACACAGCAACATATGACAGTTTGTACAGTAATTCAGTTTAAGTTGCATACTATTCTCATCACTTTCAAGTGAATCATTGAAAATTTAATGGATTTAGAACTCTTTACCAAAGCCATTATCTCTGGAGTAGCCAAATGTTTTGGTGTGTAAGACCATGGTACATTGATAACCATATGATTTTTAGCAAACCACCAGCTATCAACAGATTTGTTTAGTCTTTACCAAAAGCTGTACCCTTCTGGACTAGTTAGTTCTTCTATCTAATGGTGAACTAATTACCAATAATGGTTTTTCCACTGCCTTTACCACAAGCCATTTCTTGTGGGCTAGCCAACTCTTCACATTTACTGATATGGTGAGTTGATGACCATCCAACTTATTAGCAAGTTGTCAACTAAAAACGGATTTGATATATCTTTACCAGAGCCGTTTGCTCATGGATTAGTCAATCCTTTTGTAACCATGGTGGATTGATAACCTATTGATGTTATCATCACAAAAACCATTCAACCTTTATTTCAAAATATTTATTATTTAGCAAAAAGGTTTCTTCTAAAATTTATTTAACTGGTTTAGTTCAATAAACAGTACTTTGATGAAAGTACTGTCTGATAAGCAGTACTTTGAATAAAAGTACTGATATATCAAAAAGTATTTATTCAAATAAAATTCATACCAGTTAAAGATCATTCTCAGCAATGGTAGTCCAGTCTATAAACAAATTGATCACCATGCAAGCAGTTTCATCAGCCTCTTCTACTTCCAATCCATGCTCAAGCATCCTTCTCATGAGATCAACTGTAAGAGGATATCTTCTTTCTGCAAACATATGAATCATAGTTCCATTTTCTAGCTCCAAGACATGAACTCCAGATTCTTCAAAGAATCTCCAGCAAACTATTTCCCAGTTTTCTTGATCCTTCCAAATATCATCAGTGCTTTCTTCATCAGTTTCCCACATAGTTATGAGATCCCCATGTAAAACCAATCCAATCCCTTCTAATGGATTATCTTCAAAATAAGTCTTCACAACATGATATAAGTAGAATAGATCTACTCTGTCTATTATATGCAACAAATCCCATAGTCTTTTAAAAACTTTGAAACTTTTATCTTCTTTGTGAAAAACCATGTAATCTCCATTCTTAGATTTCTCAACTTTGAAAACAGTGATCTTTGATCTGTTCATCTTCATGTCATTATCTTCCTTGGTATAATCAAAATCTACCACTCTGAGATAATTCTTCAATTCATCACTAGTCTCAGATCTTAATTCAACCTTTTCTTTCTTTGAAAACTGAACATTTGTAGCATCAGTTTTTCTTTTTCTCTTTAAGCTTTTCTTCCTTTCAGCTTCAGTCCAATGAGCTTCTTCTCTAAAGTCTTTAATGCCTGCAACATCTTTCTTATAAGCTTCTCTCTCAGCATCATATAATCTTTTCATATCCACATAATTTAGCTTTTGCAATCCTTTAAATCCTCTGCCTTTTAAATATGCCATCATTGCATTCCTTTCTTTAGCTAAATATGCCATCATTGCAGTTTCAACCAGAATACTTTTTCCCTTGTCTTTTGGATCAATTGCAGGTTGATCAATTCCTGGTTGTTCTTCTTCTTGTACTTCTCTAATAGTAACTCCTCCTCTTGGTTGTGACAAATCAAATAATGTAGCAATTAATTCATCATCACTAGCCGAATGGATAGGTATGTAAGTAGCTTCCTCCTCTTCTTCTCTAACAAATGTAGAAGGACCAGCTTCTTCTTCAAAATTCAAAACCCTTGGAGTTATTGGTGTTATTACGTCTTCCCTAGATGTATCATGAAAATCAGTACTTTGATGTTCAGTACCTTGATCATCAGTACCTTGAACTTGTACTTCTTCTTTTTGTTCCTCTGAAATAGTCTTTTCTGCAGTACTTACAGATTCTTTCTTCTTTGTAATATCTTCTTCAGATTCTTTCTTCTTCATAACATCTTCTTTCAAATTATCCGTTTCAGATTCTTTCTTCTTGAAGATGGTTGAGGAACCTTCTTTCTTTTGAATTCCTTTCGAAGAGTTTTGCGACGTTTGTTTTCCTCCTTAACCCATAAGTTGAAACCTTGAATATAAGGTTTAAAAAAATTCCTTAACCAGAAATAGTTACGCTTCAACTTCCGAATTGTTTTAGCTTGACGCTCAACAGTCTTGTTCAACCTAGCTAGCGCCTTTGTCAAAGCATAGTTATCCATAGTTAAACCTTCACGAGGTATTGTAGGAGCAGCACCTTGAAGTGGTGAATGTTCCTCTGAAACAGAACGTTGTGGAGATGGAGTAGGTGTTCTCTCAATCTCTATTTGAACCTCAGGACCTGAAGAAATATCACTTTGTAACGAGGCAGTACCGTCACTAGAAGCAGTACTTGCAGAAGCAGTACCTTGTGAAGTACCATGTGAAGCAGTACCTTCACTTTCTTTATCCTCTTCAGCACGTACAGCTTGAACAATTTCCATCATGGAAGTAGTTAAAGGAATATCTCCACCTCTGAACAAATCACTACGCCTAGCCATGAATGTATAAATTTTGGCTTGTTGCACAATAACAGGTAGCAAAGCAGTAGGTTTAGGAATATCAGCCAATTGCTTATTTAAGAAAACTTGTATAAACCTTGGGTACATCAACCAAGTTGCCCCAGAGGAGATATGTGATAGCATTCCATCCAAAATAAGCCTTAAAAAATTAAAAACTCTGTCTGTAGCTAAGCCAACCACTGCAGATGCTATATTTGACCCAAACTGCTCCCAAGAAGTGCTTTTAGAACTTATGCAATGGAGCAAAACATGAATCAAAAACTTCCATTGAGGACAGAATAAGGCCTTCTTAAAAGTTTGTTCAGTCAAAGAACCTTCATAACCCAGATTGCTAAAAGTATCCCAAAGCAGTTGCTTATCAAATCGAACAGCCCCATCTTCATCACCAAATAATAAATCTTCACGAATGGAGGCTTCTGTAATCTTGATAGTCCTTCCAGCAACTGTTGATCTAATATAGTATTCATCCTCCTCCATGTTATCTCTTGCATTAGCCCAAAATTCTTGAATCCAAGGTTCAATTATATTCGGCTCAACTAAAAGAGCATAACTAATAGGCGACCCAGTAAGATAGTCAATTATATCATAGAAAGCAACATTCGCCTCGGTCTTGTCCAAATTAGCCACCATATTGTGCTTCGAAACAGTTAAACGATTCACCATTGTTGTAAAAGTGAGCACAATAAAGATTGTATCGAATAATAAAGAGATGGTAATTTGAAGATAAGTATAGAAAAGATGTGTAAGAATAATATGAGAGGGAAAATCGGAAAGTAGTTATTTATAGGTGAGATTTGAAAAATCACAACCTAAATAACAAAGTTACCGTTATTACCAATTACCCATCAATATTACCGTTGGAACAGTACTTTAATACGACAAACAGTACTTTCCCCATAAGCAGTACTTTCTCAAGCAGTACATTCCCAAGCAGTACTTTCAGGAAATACAGTACTTTGCCAAAAACCTTCATATACACTAAGTATAAACTAACATCCTCCCCTCAAGCAATACACAAGACTATACAAAACACCTTATAGTCCTCCTTTTAAACATAGCTTAGTAGTTAATCATTCCAATGCTCACGACCAAGTGATTGAATCGTGACACATCAAAACCTTTGGTGAGTAAATCAGCTACATTGTCATCCGTGTGTACTTTAACCACATTAATGAGCCTATGCTCATAGCAATCTCTGATAAAGTGATGCCTAATCTGAATATGCTTTGTCTTGGAATGATACACAGGATTCTTGACAATACAAATAGTACTCTCATTATCAATATTGATAGGAGTATTCTTAAAGTTGAACCCATAATCCAAGAGTTGATTTTGCATCCACAAAACTTGACCACAACAACTTGCAGCAGCTACATATTCAGCTTCAGTAGATGATGTTGCTGCAATTGTCTGCTTCTTGCATTGCCAGGAGACTAACCTTCTTCCAAGATATTGGCATCCACCAGTTGTGGATCTTCTATCATAATTATCACCTGCATAGTCACTATCTGAAAAAGCTTCTAAGTGAAAAGGTGACTCTTTAGGATACCACAACCCCAACTTAGGTTGTTGTTTCAAATAACAGAATATTCTCTTGACAGCATTCAGGTGAGAGATCTTTGGTGAGACTTGATATCTTGCACATAAAGAAACTGCAAACATGATATCAGGCCTTGATGCAGTGAGATACATAAGAGAGCCAATCATAGATCTGTATAACTTGACTTCAACAGGCTGTCCATCTTCATCTTTTCCCAAAGAATTGATAGATTTAATTGGTGTAGTAACAGCCTTCATACCATCAAAATTAAACTTTTTAAGTATGTCTGTAACATACTTGTCTTGACTAATGAAAATTCCTTCCTTGGATTGCTTAACCTGAAGTCCTAAAAAGAATGTTAACTCTCCCATTGAACTCATTTGAAACTCCTTCTGCATCAGCTGCTCAAACTCCTTAACCATAGACTGTTTGGTAGCCCCAAAGATAATATCATCAACATACACTTGAACTAACATGATATCCTTCTTGTCTCTCTTGATAAACAAAGTCTTATCAATAGCTCCCCTTCTGTATCCATGTTGTAATAAGAATGTAGAGAGCCTCTCATACCAAGCTCTAGGTGCCTGATAAAGACCATATAGAGCCTTAACCACCTTATAGACTTTGTTTGGATGCTTAGGATCTTCAAAACCTGGAGGTTGTTTCACATACACCTCTTCTGTAATAGTGCCATAAAGAAAGGCACTCTTGACATCCATCTGATAGACTTGAAAAACCATATAAGAAGCAAAAGCAAGAAATATTCTAATAGCTTCAATCCTTGCCACAGGAGCAAAAACCTCATCATAATCTACCCCTTCCTCCTGTCTATAACCCTGAGCAACTAACCTTGCCTTGTTCTTGATAACATTGCCTCTTTCATCTCTTTTAACTCTAAAAACCCATCTGGTTCCAATAACTCTCTTCCCATCTGGAAGATCACATAGAACCCAAACCTCTTGAAGTTTAAATTGAAGAAGTTCTTCCTGCATAGCTTCAACCCAGCTTTCTTTAGTCAAAGCTTGAGCAATATTCTTGGGTTCCTCTTGAGAGATGAAACAAGTAAATAAGCAGGTTTGATGGTCCTTATGATTTAGCCTGTTTTGTTTATACAAAAAGCTAAGTAAAGCATTATGAGGTTTTGTGAAACCCTTAGCTTTGTGTCTTGTCATAACTCCAGATGTAGAAGGACCAATGATTTGATCAGTTGGATGATTCCTATGAATTCGTAAAATTGGAGACTGTGGAACTTCATATGTATCATCTAAGTTAGTATAATCAGCACCTTCATTGGAATTTGTGAAAATACCTTCATCTTCAAGCTCATCATCAGTTTCTTCTAACCCAGGCATGGTAGGATCATCCAAATCATCTAAAGTACTGTCAACAGGTGCAGCAGTACTTTGGTTAAAAGTACTGTCCAAAGTACTGTAAGAGTACTCTGCAGTCTTGTTCTTCTTCTTTGCCTCTTCATAAGCTCTCCTTTGTTCATCAGTGTAAGAATGTGCTAATACATCTTGAAGAAGCATCTGATTAAGTTCCTCTTGAATAGATTGATCCTCTGTAGATAAAGAGGATTGTGGTGCAACAGTACTTTGTTTTGGAGAATCAGTACTTTGATTAGGAACATCAGTACTTTGTGTTGGACTTGCAGGATCTTTAGTAGGAACAGCATCAGGTCGAATATGAACATCATGAACAACATATTGAATATCTTCTTCAGTATGCAAAGGTTGATTTTCTTCTTTAACAGGAACATAATTCATTGAAGGAGATAAAATCTCAAGATCAAACATCCAATCAGGACCTTTTCCTTTCTCATTATCTTGATCTTCTAAGAACTCAACATGAAGACAATCTTGAATCTTCTTAGTAACTCTGTTGTATACTCTAAAGCCTTTACTGTTAGTGCAATATCCCAGTAAGTAACCTTCTTCAGACTTGCCATCAAACTTCCCTAGATTATCAATGGTGTTCAGAATAGTAAGAGGGCATCCAAAAGGCTTCATAAAACGAATATTAGGTTTATTGCCCATCAGCAATTCATAGGGTGTCTTCATCTGTGGTTTTGTGACAGAGACCCTGTTAAGTACATAGCATGCAGTACTTACAGCTTCTGCCCAAAATTGAATAGGGAGGTGAGAATCAGCTAACATAGTCCTTGCTGCTTCAATCAGGGTCCTATTCTTCCTCTCTGCAACACCATTTTGCTGGGGTGTTCTAGCAATACTAAACTCCCTCTTTATACCTTTATTTGCACAAAAGTCATCCATAGGCTTGTTCTTGAATTCAGTTCCATTGTCACATCTAATACCTCTAACCTTGAGTCGTAATTGGTTTTCAAGTGCTATTATAAGAGTTTGAATAGCATCAAAGGTATCATCTTTAAAGCCCAAAAAGAAAACCCAACTGAATCTACTACAATCATCAGTAACAACCAAACAGTACTTCTTTTTATTTAAACTTGCCACAGAGACAGGTCCAAATAAATCCATGTGTAATAGCTCCAATGGTTCTCTAATATTTCTTTCATCAAGCTTCTTGCAGGAAGCTTTGTGTTGTTTACCCTTCTTGCATGCCAAACATGATTGATCATTCCTGTAAGTTTTTGAAGGTAAACCTCTTACTAAATTTCCTTTGACCAATTTGTTGATATTCTTGAAATTCACATGGCCCAATCTTCTATGCCATTGATGTGCCTCTTCAGATGTTGCTCTAGCCACCAAACATGTGGCTCTTTCATAAGAATGTAGACTCTTCATGTCTAAACTATACACATCATTTGTCCTAGGTACTCTGAGTACTACCAAGTCATCATCAACAGGTTTGAAGTCAGAAGAAAGGATGAGACATTCTGTGTTAGTGAATAACACAGGATGCTTTTTATCACAAATTTGAGAGACTGACAACAAGTTGAACTTTAGCTCCTTTACATATCTGACATTCTCAAAATCAATTCTGCCAGCTTTAATTGTTCCTTTCCCTGTAATCCTTCCTCCATTGGAATCATTCCCAAATGCAACTTTTCCTCCACTAATACTTCTAAAATCAGACAGGATCTCTTTATCGCCTGTCATACTTCCAGAGCAACCACTATCCACAATAAGATGATCTTTAAGCTCCTCTTCTGGGTTGCCCTACACACAAAGAAAAGAGTTAGAAACTCTTAGGAACCCAAGCCATTACTGACTTGTGTTCCCCTTGAGAAGTTACAAACTCAAATTCTTTGAGTATGTAATTCTCACTATCTTTCAGATTATGATCCAAAATTATCTTTTGAGTTTTAGCTTGTGGATTTTCAAAACTTTCTGGTTTTTCAACATAAATCTCTTTCACCAGTGTATTAGCATTTTCTTGTGTCACACAGACATCTGATTCACTTTTGGTTGAACATACTGTATGTCCCTTACCAGTACTTCCCCTTTTTACCCATTCAGTTTTAACAGGTGGTTCCTGTGATCTAGATCCCCTATATGAATTGTGATACATTCTAGGTTGATAGTGAGATCTCCTAGGATTCCTATTCCAAGCAGTGTTATCAGTACCTTGTCTTTGAGCAGTACTTTGGAAAGTACTGTGAGATACTGAAGGTCTTCTCTGATGTGGGTATCTATGATCTGGTGTGAAGTTTCTGTGATTAACCCTATTTGAATTAGTCCACACTGGTTTGTGCTCTCTAGGTCTCTGATTGTTAGACTTATTCCTTGGAAACTTGCTTAGATATTCTGAGTGTTTGTCACAATCTTTGATTAAGTGAGTAGGACTATAACACACAAAACACAGTTTTTGACCCATATGACCAAAGTGATTTCTTTTATGTCTATGCCCAAAATTATTTTGCCTTCTTAAGGACTGATAAAATTTGTTTTGACCAAAATTATCCCAAAAAGGTTTTGCAGTACTGTTTTGAAAAGGTTTTTCAGAAGGCACTGCTTGTTGAGCAGTACTTGGATTTAAAGGTACTGCTGGATTTTGAACATTGTTTTCAACAGTTTCTTTGGGTTTCTCAGATCTAGATTGAGCAACAAGCTTCTTGCTAAACTCTAGACTATCTACTCCATAACGAGAAACATCAGGCCTAGAGGGGTGATGACTAATGGGATGGGGAACAGCATGATAACCATTGTCTTTCTTATATTCAGGAGGTGGTTCACTTACTGAGCCCTCATTACTAGATGAATCTACATAGTTAATGAGCTCATCATCACTAGTGGTTATGTCCTCAAAAATACCATCATCCTGATCACTAGATTGGTTTTCATCTACATTACTAAAGTCCATTCCAAATCCTAAGCCTGTTCTAATGTAAGCCCTTCTCTGTTTTTCAACATAAGCAACATGGGACAAGCCAGACTCTCCCCAAGCAGCAAACTTAGCTAACAAGTCATCTCTTTCCTTAGTCAATGTCTCAATTTCAGCAATTTTACAGTTTAGTTTCCATTCACTAAGTTTTAACAGGTAATCCTGTTGTTCATACCTTTCAGCCCAAGCCATTTCATTATTTTCATGTGTTATGATTTTAGCTTCCATAGACTCTAAAGTAATTTGATAACCAGCCACTTCAGATCTAGCCTTAACACAATTATCTCTTTCGTAAACATAAGCATTAAGTAATTTTTGATAAAAATCATGACACTTAGAACATACCTCTGTGATAGGAGGTGATGCAGCTTCAGTCGACATCTTGAATATTGTTGAAGTAGGGTTTCTTCCCAGTCAGAGTTTCCACACAAGCTCTGATACCACTTGTTGGATCGATATACTTTAATCAAACTAACTTAACTAGCTTGTTAAGGTTTAATAACCTCGGATAAATCCTAAATTATTAACAAAGAAACACTGAGCAATCTTTATTAAGTACGCGGAATTTACTTAACAAAGCTAAGAAGAATAACTTTATTATAAACTCTAAATCTGCTTATTATGCAGATACTCTAATACAACTCTAAGATAATCGAACTTTTCTCTAAACTCTAATTCGTAAACTCTAAAACTCTTTTTCTCAAATCGTACTTCTAATGCCAATCTAGGAGTCCTTTTATAGGCTCAAGGATATCCTAGTCGGTTTACAATTGATAACCTTGTACGACAAGTAATCTAAACATGGAATACAATACTTTCCATAAACGAATATAACAGTTTGTTTGTTCTATCAGTACTTTGACTTCAAATTGCAGTACTTTGACTCTGTCTTTAGCAGTACTTTGACTCTTTGACTTCTTCCAGTACTTTGCAGCTTACAGTACTTTCATATCTTCAGTACTTTGATATCTTCAGCACTTTCATATCCCAACAGCTATCTCGATCGGAAATGATAGATACCGGTACTCCATGACGCGATCTTTGATATACAGCCGAGCGAGCTTGTCGAGACTATCAACCTCGCTAATGGCCAAGAAGTGAGCAGACTTAGTCAAACGATCTACGATTACCCAGATAGCGTCATTACCGCTAGCTGTTCTTGGTAATTTGGTGATGAAGTCCATGGTGATTCGCTCCCATTTCCATTCTGGGAGTTCGGGTTGAACTAAGAGTCCTGAGGGTTTCTGGTGTTCGGCCTTTACCTTAGAACAAGTCAAGCACCAACTGACATACTGAGCTATGTCGGCTTTCATGTTATGCCACCAGTAGAGTTTCTTCAAGTCCTGATACATCTTATCGGCTCCGGGATGAATAGAGTATTTTGATTTATGCGACTCTTGCATAATCAACTCACGGATTCCGCCATGAAATGGTATCCAGCTTCTGTCTCTGAAGCATAAGGTTCCGTCGGAACGCTTCAAGAAGTCGTTTTCACTTTCTACCATTCCATGCAGATTCTCATAAGGACGGTTCTCTCCCGTCAATGCCGCAGCTTGGGCTGCTAAGATTTGAGATGGTAGGGGCGAACTAATGGTCATTCCTAGGGATCGAACGAGTAAAGGTGGAATGTTCTCCTTACGGCTGAGGGCATCTGCCACTACATTGGCTTTACCAGGATGGTAACGAATCTCACAGTCATAATCATTGAGCAACTCTAACCAACAACGTTGTCTCATATTCAACTCCTTCTGATCTAAGATATGCTTCAGGCTCTTATGGTCGGTAAACACTACACACTTGGTTCCATACAGATAATATCTCCAGATTCTAAGGGCAAACACTACAGCACCTTACTCCAGATCATGGGTGGTGTAGTTTTTCTCATGCTTCTTAAGTTGTCGGGAGGCATAAGCTATCACCTTCTCCCCGTTGCATCAAAACAACACCTAAGGCTTTATGCGAAGCGTCGCAGTACACGAAAAAATCTTCGCTTCCTTCAGGAAAAGCTAGGATGGGAGCACTACACAACTTCTCCTTCAGAAGTTGGAATGCTTCTTCTTCCTTTTCTCCCCATTCATACTTAACGTCCTTCAGCGTCAGTTTGGTCAGCGACTTAGCTATTTTGGAGAATCCCTTAATGAACCTTCGGTAATAGCCTGCTAAACCTAGAAACTGGCAGACTTCTGATGGGTTCCTAGGGGCTGCCCATTCCTTAATGGCCTCAATCTTGGCTGGGTCAACATGAACTCATCATCTATCTATCACGTGACCTAAGAATTGCACGGTCGGAATCCAAAATTCATACTTAAAGAATTTGGCATACAGCTTCTCTTCTCTCAACAACTCTAAAATGAGCCTCAAATGCTCTTCGTGCTCCTCTCTACTCTTGGAGTATATCAAGATGTCGTCTATGAATACTATCACAAACTTATCCAGGTATGGCTTACACACTCGGTTCATGAGATCCATGAATACCGCTGGCGCGTTGGTCAAACCAGACGACATCACTTGGAATTCATAGTGTCCATAACGAGTCCTAAACGCCGTCTTAGGAATATCCTCCTCTCGAACTCTAAGCTGATGATAACCAGACTGTAAGTCGATCTTGGAAAAGACACTAGCTCCTTGGAGTTGGTCAAATAGGTCATCTATTCTAGGTAGCGGGTATCGATTCTTCACCGTCAACTTATTCAATTCCCTATAGTCAATGCACATCCAAAATGATTTGTCCTTCTTCTTCACAAACAACTTCGATGCTCCCCACGGTGACGAACTTGGTCGAATGAATCCCTTCTCTGACAGTTCTGCCAACTATTTAGACAGTTCCTCTAATTCTCTTGGAGAAAGTCGATAGGGTGCCCGGGCTACGAGTGTAGCACCAGGTATCAACTCAATTTGGAATTCCACTTGTCGGACAGGTGGAATCCCTGGCAGATCATCGGGAAACACATCCGAAAACTCTCTTACGATGGGTACATCATTAAGGTGTCTTTCACTCTTCTTCTTGCTTTTCTTTTCAGAAATTCGAGCCAAGAAAAGACAACCTCCTCTATCGATGTACTTCTGGGCCTTAATACAAGAGATGATGCTCAACCGGGAGGGACCTCCACAGTCGCTCCGATCTCCTTGTATGCTCAGAACTTTTTCGCCACACGGTACACGTACGATCTTCTCATCGCAGATGATGTGTGCACCATTCTTCGACAACCAATCCATTCTGATGATGACGTCAAAACTTCCTATGGTAACTAGAAATATGTCTATGCTAAACAGGTGGTCTAGGAAACTCAAGATACAACCTCGGCCTATTGTGTCAATCAATTCCCTATTCCTGTTTGCTAACTCCACATCATAACTTAACCCTAAAGGTGTTGGGGAAATTCCTAGTAATGGCATAAAGGTGGTGGATACGAAACTTATATCGGCGCTAGTATCAAACAGTATGGAAGCATAGCGATTATTGAGAAGGAACGTACCCGTAACTACGTTAGGGTCCTCACCAGCTTCCTTCCCAATAGCATACACACGCGCTGTTCCCATGTCTCTCTGCTGATTTCTAGCACCCTGATTTCCCTGGTTCCATACAACCTCTCGCTTCACAGGGTTTAAGCCATTACTTCCCACACCTCGGTTAACCAATCCTCCTCCATTTCCTGGGTTTCCCTTCATTCACGGCTCTCGGATCTCATTCTTGTAGTGCCCTTTCTTTCCACATCCAAAACAGGTGACAGTGGCCTTCCAGTCCGTTCCTTGTGCAGTTTGAGCCGCAGCAAGGGGACAGGACCTATAGTCCTTGGCCATGTGTCCTACCTTAGAGCAATTCCAACACACTATTGCGCACGGTCCGTGGTGGTGTCGGTTACAACGACCACACAAGGGCTTGCTACCTTCATAACCCTTCTTCTCTCCATTTCCTATGACATACACTATGGCAGTCTCTTGCCGTTTTTTGCCATTCCATTTAACAACCTTATTCCTCTTCCTCTTATCACTCTTATCACTCTTACCCTTGTCTCCTCCTTCTAACATATAAGAGTCCATCAAACGCTGAGCCACGGTAATTGCCTCATGCAAGTTAGCTGGCTTCGCAGCGATGACATCAATCCTAGTTGCTAAAGGTAATCCATCTGTATACCTCTCAATCTTAAGGGCTTCAGTGTGAACCATGTAACACCCCCTAATTTCGTGATACACATCGGAATTCTAACTGGGTGTTACTTCATGGCACAACAGTCATAACAATAGAAAACGAGCTCTAATGGAGTCGTTTTAAAAGATTTATCATTCGCTTTATATAAATATCAGAGTTTACAAAATAGGTCCCAGTTGGTTCCATTGTTTACAAAATACATTAAATGAGTTTTCGAATAATCATAAAATTTATAGCCTTCTTCAGTATCCTTGCTCTTCCGTGCTAGCTTCCGACATTATGGACCTGAAATACATGCTTAAAACTGTCAACACAAAGGTTGAGTGAAATTCATAGAGTTTGTTTAATGGTTGAACACATTATGTTTGTAGTGTGAGCTATAGACTCACACCAATGGTTTGAAAACAAAACAGAAATTATTGCATGGTACGGCTGCCTCAAGTACATGATACTTGAGCCCGCTTTTGTTTGTCATGGCTGGAACACATAATGTTTGTATGAGTTACGTTGTTATACATTCATAGTGTTGAAAACAATTTGAAAGCAATGTGTTCGGTTTAAAATAAAGAATGTATCTCCCCCAAGGGTTTGTAAAACAATTAAGTAATAAAAGTGGGGCTATGAACTCACCGTAGTATAAATGATATCAAATGTATGATGAGAATGATGGATATGCCGTGAGAACTTCTACGAGCAACCTAGAATAAGATGTTGCGACTTAGGTTTGGAATAATGTTTAGGAAAACATAAACCATCCTATATACATTCCTATGTTGATCATGATGTAGTCAATTATCATTTGATGTTTATAGAAAGATCTTTAATATGTGAAAACATATTTAGTTTATAGATATCGTACTACCGTTCGGGCCATCATAATTCAGAGGTCATGCAGTAAACGTTCGAGGAGCTAGGACACTTTAAATCGTAAATCCAGCAACTCGTCGATACGTTTTACTCAAATGAAACCCCTCACATGAAGCTCCCTACTATTGTAGCACTTAGTAGATATAATATATGTTTTGAGTGAAGATTGTTATATAAATAAGTTTATCATGTTCTTACAAGTTCTCGTCGTTTCATAAATATGACTACCTTAGTTAACGGTCTTGGGCAAACAAGCCTTAAGGCTTTAACCATGGTCTTGCCGTGACTTTGGTCTTGACTACCATGGTCTTGAGACTCATCCTCGACCTTAGCCGTAGCCGTGGTCTTGGCTTATGGCCATTAGGCCTCTTGGTTTGCTTTTAGTTGTGACAAAAGTATAGTTGTGAGACTATATTTACGGCAGTTTCTGTTTTTGAAAGATTATTGCCTGTTTACGCGTTTTCAAGGTCCGAGCTTCTTTTTTGTTGAAGGAAAACGTCGTTCCGGACAACTTTCGTATTTTAATTTTTTGATGATTCGGAGCAGAAGTGCCACTTTTAAAAAGACAGAACCAAAAACAACATATACATGGCAGTTTTGGCGTTTAGGTTTCGCTAACTTCTTTTGCCTATAACTTTTGACTCGTTTATCCATTTCGGGTGGTTCGAATTGCTATGTTTACCTTCTTATCTTGTCTACCATAGTATGTAAGTTAGAAATTCCATATGTTACTGGTTTTAATGGTCTCAAATGTGTAGAATATGACTAGTTTACTAGTTTGTTACTTTTACGACAATATGTGAATTAAAACATGTGATTGAGTATATGTACATCATGAATCAACATAGTAACTATATATATAGCATGAAATTATTAAGATTATGAATAAATAAGATGAGATGATGGTGGTGATAAGTTGCTTATAACTTTTGGCTTTCAATAAGAAAGGAGTAACTAGTAAGGATCAGACTTTGATTGAACACTTAGGACTTCAGATTGAGCTAGCTTTCTACACCTTGGCACCCTTGCAATCTTGAAGAGTTGGTGATGAAGTATTAAGTGACTTGAGTGGATCTAAACTCAAGAAGATCACTTAAACTTGCTAGAGATTTGATGTAGTAGCTTGATCTTTTGGAACTTCCTTGCATAAACTTGGAGTTTATAGATCAAATGATGGAGGATATGGTGGATTTGCGATATGAACGACCCAAAACAGATTATGAGGGTTCTTAGGATGCATTTCACTTGCTATTTATAGGAGGGTAAGTTTGGTTAACCATATATTGGGTTAAATATTAACCATGGTTAAGTTAGGACACTTGTAAAGATCTAAATGAACCATGGTTAGGATGATGCCACCAAAATGATGACTCCCCCCCCCTAAGTCGGCCATATAGTGATAAGATGACTTAGGTGGATATTTTTGATCTTATCTTGAGTTTAGAGCATGATTTGGTTCCGTTAAATGCCAACCGTAAGTCATTAAGCCATAAAACGTAAAATCGGGTATCGTAAAAATACGAAACTTGTAAGAATGATGAGACTCATCATTATAATCCAACTAAAAATGTAAAATGGGTGATAAGTCTCATTGGGTGCAAAAACGCTGCTTAAAGCTGGAAATACGGGTAAAAAACGCGTAATTCGCAGTTTATCGGAAAAGAACAAAATTTCAGGGAAACGACCGTGAATTTATTTAGAGTAGACTAAAATTAGTCTAAAAGTGATATGAGATGTAAAAATGTGGTTTTCGTCATACGTGGGATAACTTAACAGTTATTCGTGAAGTTTAAAAATTACGCGATTTAAGAAAAAGGTAGAACGTTCAAGGTTAATTCCTTTATGGTCAAAGGAGGAGGGAAATATGTTTGACTTTTCCAAAAAATTTAAAAATGTCAAAAACGTATTAGAAACACAGTGCAGGAATCGTTAAGCCTGAATGTAAGTAGAATTGTTTAAAATGCAAGTTTAGTTTTGTTCTGCGCTGGGCTTATTTGATAACATAAAAATAATAAATCTTAAAAATTCTCAAATTAGTCATGAGTGATCTAAAAATTTATCTGATGCGAGAAAAATTGTCAGAGACGGTTTTCGTTATGCGCGGGATGTTAAAATGGTGTTCCGACCAAAATGAAGCTTTAAAACGATGTTTTCTTAATAACTTTTGCGAAAATGATCTAACGATGGTCGAACTCTCAGGTTATTACTAAAATAATTTATCTTACGAGAATGTGGATTAAAAATTTACGGGATGAATAGTGAAAGTGAATAGTGAAAGTGAATAGTAACTTTTTAAAAATATGAAAAGTAACTCGAAAAATGCGGGTTGTTACAGTCTCACCACCTTAATGTGAATTCCGTCCCGGAATTCAATGTGTGTTATCCGATGTTGAAATGTCTAGGAAAATGAGGGTTTATACGCCAAATTCTAATCTTTGTGTTCTCAAGTTTCTAATCATAGAATCTATTATGCACCATTCTAAGTTTTTGGTCGTGGCTTAAGTTGGTAATCTAAAGGGTTTTGTTAAAATCTTAGAGAGTCCAATATACTTCAAGTTTGGCTTTTCCCGTTTCTCAAAACGAATCATATCTTATTGTATCGAGGTTATCAATAAAACCTTAATTTCTAATATGGAGTTTTTGGTGATAGTGTGCGTCATGGAGCCTAATTTGTATTTGTATGGTTTCCTTAGTTGTTTCGTGGGTGATCTCTAAACACCTTAGTTCAGTAAATGGTTAACTAACACTTTCATCAATATAGTGCCTCAAATGGAATAGTTTTGTTGTTGTTAGGGTAACTGTTGTTAATCAAAGGTGTAAGATATTGTTGATGTGAAATGGTTTGTAATGATGTTGTGGGAAAGTCTTGCTTGAGGCAAGTGGTTATCCAAACCATTTCTAAAGTTGATCATGTCTTAGGTGGTTTCGGGATGAAGATCATATCTTATAGTGTTTATGTTCAACTAGTGTTTGAAGGAAACGTGATACTGTGAAGTTTTATATATTGACTTACAATGGGGTTCAGATAATGATGTGATATGTTGACGATTAGAAGAGTGTATTGTATGTTTACCATTATTCTTAGGTAGAGATGTCAAGTTTGTTTTAAAATCAAAAGTGAATTTTAAAGGAATATGGCGGAATGATATCTTTGAAACCTAAACAAGCTAGTATTTCTAAGAAATGACGAGAAGATTTGATGACTATCCCATGATAGTAGTTCGGATTGTCTCATGTATGAAAATTTCAAGAATGAAATTAGGTAGTATAAATAGGATGTTAAGATTTTGCTGAGTGATAAGACACTATCGTGTCTCTAGATCTTTTTAATTAAATCTGGTGGTTTATCGAGTAGGAAATCAACCTGAATATAACACTTGTATAACTATTCCCAGTATTTGAAAATTTTAAGTCGAACATAGTTAGTCAGACTATGTTCCACTATCCCTAGGTTAAATATAGCTGACTAGACTATATTTAGCCGAGGTTCGATAAATTTTCCAAATACCTAAATTAGGTACACTTGTGATATGTCCATAGCTTTTGAGAAATTGTCCACTAAGCAAAGGCGATATCAAACCATCCAGTTGCAAGTCCTGGCCATAAAAGACTTGTAACCTATGTTTTCACATTTCATTGCATAGAAGATAGTATAGGTAGATACGTGTGGAAAGGAAGTTTTAAGTAATTCTAAAATAGTCCATACGTGGCTAGAATCACGAACCTTTAACAATGAAGGTTTCAGAAGAGAATTTTGATGAATGTAGAGAAAGTTGCTGAACTTCAGCTTTTGTAGATGAAGAATTAGTTTATCTTTTAGAAATCCCATTTCTTGTATTTCCATTAGGGAAATTGATAGACTGTGACGGGTTTCATGTAAAACACTATCATATAATGTTTATAAGTTAATTTTTAGAGACTTTGTATAACTTACAATGTCTGAGGAGTAGTTGAGACCATTGTGCAACTCACAATGTCTAAGAAATAATAGAGACCATTGTGCAACTCACAATGTCTAAGAAATGATGGAGAGATCATTGTGTAACCCACAATGTCTTGAGAAATGATAGAGAGATCATTGTGTAACTCACAATGTCTTGAGAAATGATGGAGAGACCATTGTGTAACTCACAATGTCTTGAGAAATGATGGAGAGACCATTGTGTAACTCACAATGTCTTGAGAAATGATAGAGAGATCATTGTGTAACTCACAATGTATTGAGAAATGATGGAGAGACCATTGTGTAACTCACAATGTCTTGAGAAATGATGGAGAGACCATTGTGTAACCCACAATGTCTTGAGAAATAAATGAGACTACTGTAGGATTTACAGTGTCTGAGAATGTAATAGAGACCACTGTAGGATTTACAGTGTCTGAGAATGTAATAGAGACCACAGTATCTCACAGTGTCTTGAAAAATGAATGAGACCATTGTATCTCACAATGTCTGGGAAGTAGGAAAGACCATTGTAGTCAGTTACAATGTCTTGGAGGAAGTTTCATAATCCTAAAATGCATGAGTAGATGCATGATTGGGAGATTGGGAAAATATGATTGTGCCGTAATGCCTTAGAATAGGCATACGCAGATATGTTGAGTACTTTGTTTATGATTGAAATTATGTCAAGTGTATATATTAATATACTAGTATGATTGTATAGCTTAACATGCCTAAAAGTTACATAATCGTCTGGAGGATGGAAGGCACGGAGAACGGAAGGCTATAAAATGTTTTTGTTTGTAAAAGTAGTTATAGTTTAAGTCTCGATTAGACCCGTTTCTCTATAACTGTGGCTCTGATACCAATCTGTAACACCCCCCAATTTCGTGATACACAGCGGAATTCTAACTGGGTGTTACTTCATGGCACAACAGTCATAACAATAGAAAACGAGCTCTAATGGAGTCATTTTAAAAAATTTATCATTCGATTTATATAAATATCAGAGTTTAAAAAATAGGTCCCAGTTGGTTCCATTGTTTACAAAATACATTAAATGAGTTTTCGAATGATCATAAAATTTATAGCCTTCTTCAGTATCCTTGCTCTTCCGTGCGAGCTTCCGACATTATGGACCTGAAATACATGCTTAAAACTGTCAACACAAAGGTTGAGTGAAATTCATAGAGTTTGTTTGATGGTTGAACACATTATGTTTGTAGTGTGAGCTATAGACTCACACCAATGGTTTGAAAACAAAACAGATATTATTGCATGGTACGGCTGCTTCAAGTACATGATACTTGAGCCCGCTTTTGTTTGTCACGGCTGGAACACATAATGTTTGTATGAGTTACGTTGTTATACACTCATAATGTTGAAAACAGTTTGAAAGCAATGTGTTCGGTTTAAAATAAAGCATGTATCTCCCCCAAGGGTTTGTAAAACAATTAAGTAATAAAAGTGGGGCTATGAACTCACCGTAGTGTAAATGATATCAAATGTATGATGAGAATGATTGATATGCCGTGAGAACTTCTACGAGCAACCTTGAATAAGATGTTGCGACTTAGGTTTGGAATAATGTTTAGGAAAACATAAACCATCCTATATACATTCCTATGTTGATCATGATGTAGTCAATTATCATTTGATGTTTATAGAAAGATCTTTAATATGTGAAAACATATTTAGTTTATAGATATCGTACTACCGTTCGGGCCATCATAATTCAGAGGTCATGCAGTAAACGTTCGAGGAGCTAGGACACTTTAAATCGTAAATCCAGCAACTCGTCGATACGTTTTACTCAAATGAAACCCCTCACATGAAGCTCCCTACTATTGTAGCACTTAGTAGATACAATATATGTTTTGAGTGAAGATTGTTATATAAATAAGTTTATCATGTTCTTACAAGTTCTCGTCGTTTCATAAATATGACTACTTTAGTTAACGGTCTTGGGCAAACAAGCCTTAAGGCTTTAACCATGGTCTTGCCGTGACTTTGGTCTTGACTACCATGGTCTTGAGACTCATCCTCGACCTTAGCCGTAGCCGTGGTCTTGGCTTATGGCCATTAGGCCTCTTGGTTTGCATTTAGTTGTGACAAAAGTATAGTTGTGAGACTATATTTACGGCAGTTTTTGTTTTTGAAAGATTATGGTCAGTTTAAGCGTTTTCAAGGTTCGAGCTTCTTTATAAATGAAGGAAAACATCGTTCTGGACAACTTTCCTTTTTTAACTTTTTGATGATTCGGATCAGAAGTGCCACTTTTAAAAAGACAGAACCAAAAACAGCTTATACATAGCAGTTTTGGCGTTTAGGTTTCGCTAACTTCTTTTGTCTATAACTTTTGACTCGTT
Source organism: Chrysanthemum seticuspe (assembly GCA_019973895.1). Taxonomy (NCBI): domain Eukaryota; kingdom Viridiplantae; phylum Streptophyta; class Magnoliopsida; order Asterales; family Asteraceae; genus Chrysanthemum; species Chrysanthemum seticuspe. The sequence goes on from BPTQ01000006.1 coordinate 310,047,148, forward strand.
TGTCCGTTTCGGGTGGTTCAAATTGCTATATTTACCTTTTTATCTTGTCTACCATAGTATGTAAGTTAGAAAGTCCATATGTTACTGGTTTTAATGGTCTCAAATGTGTAGAATATGACTAGTTTACTAGTTTGTTACTTTTACGACAATATGTGAATTAAAACATGTGATTGAGTATATGTACATCATGAATCAACATAGTAACTATATATATAGCATGAAATTGTTAAGTTTATGAATAAATAAGATGAGATGATGGCGGTGATAAGTTGCTTACAACTTTTGGCTTTCAATAAGAAAGGAGTAACTAGTAAGGATCGGACTTTGATTGAACACTTAGGACTTCGGATTGAGCTAGCTTTCTACACCTTGGCACCCTTGCAATCTTGAAGAGTTGGTGATGAAGTATTAAGTGACTTGAGTGGATCTAAACTCAAGAAGATCACTTAAACTTGCTAGAGATTTGATGTAGTAGCTTGATCTTTTGGAACTTCCTTGCATAAACTTGGAGTTTATAGATCAAATGATGGAAGATATGGTGGATTTGTGATATGAACGACCCAAAACAGATTATGAGGGTTCTTAGGATGCATTTCACTTGCTATTTATAGGAGGGTAAGTTTGGTTAACCATATATTGGGTTAAATATTAACCATGGTTAAGTTAGGACACTTGTAAAGATCTAAATGAACCATGGTTAGCATGATGCCACCAAAATGATGAATCCCCCCCTAAGTTGGCCATATAGTGATAAGATGACTTAGGTGGATAGTTTTGATCTTATCTTGAGTTTAGAGCATGATTTGGTTCCGTTAAATGCCAACCGTAAGTCGTTAAGCCATAAAACGTAAAACCGGGTATCGTAAAAATACGGAACTTGTAGGAATGATGAAACTCATCATTATACTCCATCTAAAAATATAAAATGGGTGATAAGTCTTATTGGGTGCAAAAACGCTGCTTAAAGCTGGAAATACGGTTCAAAAACGCGTAATTCGCAGTTTATCGGAAAAGAACGAAATTTTAGGGAAACGACCGTGAATTTATTTAGAGTAGACTAAAATTAGTCTAAAAGTGATATGAGATGTAAAAATGTGGTTTTCGTCATACGTGGGATAACTTAACAGTTATTCGTGAAGTTTAAAAATTACATGATTTAAGAAAAAGGTAGAACGTACAAGGTTAATTCCTTTATGGTCAAAGGAGGAGGGAAATATGTTTGACTTTTCCAAAAAATGTGAAAGTGTCAAAAACATATTAGAAATACAGTGCAAAAGAATCGTTAAGCCTGGATGTAAGTAGAATTGTTTAAAACGCAAGTGTAGTTTTGTTCTGCGCTAGGCTTATTTGGTAACATAAAAATAATAAATTTTAAAAATGTCGTTCCGGACAACTCTTTTGTTGAAGGAAAACGTCGTTCCGGACAACTTTCGTATTTTAACTTTTTGATGATTCGGAGCAGAAGTGCCACTTTTAAAAAGACAGAACCAAAAACAGCATATACATGGCAGTTTTGGCGTTTAGGTTTCGCTAACTTCTTTTGCCTATAACTTTTGACTCGTTTATCCATTTCGGGTGGTTCGAATTGCTATGTTTACCTTCTTATCTTGTCTACCATAGTATGTAAGTTAGAAAGTCCATATGTTACTGGTTTTAATGGTCTCAAATGTGTAGAATATGACTAGTTTACTAGTTTGTTACTTTTACGACAATATGTGAATTAAAACATGTGATTGAGTATATGTACATCATGAATCAACATAGTAACTATATATATAGCATGAAATTATTAAGATTATGAATAAATAAGATGAGATGATGGTGGTGATAAGTTGCTTATAACTTTTGGCTTTCAATAAGAAAGGATTAACAAGTAAGGATCAGACTTTGATTGAACACTTAGGACTTCAGATTGAGCTAGCTTTCTACACCTTGGCACCCTTGCAATCTTGAAGAGTTGGTGATGAAGTATTAAGTGACTTGAGTGGATCTAAACTCAAGAAGATCACTTAAACTTGCTAGAGATTTGATGTAGTAGCTTGATCTTTTGGAACTTCCTTGCATAAACTTGGAGTTTATAGATCAAATGATGGAAGATATGGTGGATTTGTGATATGAACGACCCAAAACAGATTATGAGGGTTCTTAGGATGCATTTCACTTGCTATTTATAGGAGGGTAAGTTTGGTTAACCATATATTGGGTTAAATATTAACCATGGTTAAGTTAGGACACTTGTAAAGATCTAAATGAACCATGGTTAGGATGATGCCACCAAAATGATGACTCCCCCCCCTAAGTCGGCCATATAGTGATAAGATGACTTAGGTGGATATTTTTGATCTTATCTTGAGTTTAGAGCATGATTTGGTTCCGTTAAATGCCAACCGTAAGTCATTAAGCCATAAAACGTAAAATCGGGTATCGTAAAAATACGAAACTTGTAGGAATGATGAGACTCATCATTATAATCCAACTAAAAATGTAAAATGGGTGATAAGTCTCATTGGGTGCAAAAACGCTGCTTAAAGCTGGAAATACGGGTAAAAAACGCGTAATTCGCAGTTTATCGGAAAAGAACAAAATTTCAGGGAAACGACCATGAATTTATTTAGAGTAGACTAAAATTAGTCTAAAAGTGATATGAGATGTAAAAATGTGGTTTTCGTCATACGTGGGATAACTTAACAGTTATTCGTGAAGTTTAAAAATTACGCGATTTAAGAAAAAGGTAGAACGTACAAGGTTAATTCCTTTATGGTCAAAGGAGGAGGGAAATATATTTGACTTTTCCAAAAAATTTAAAAATGTCAAAAACATATTAGAAACACAGTGCAGGAATCGTTAAGCCTGAATGTAAGTAGAATTGTTTAAAATGCAAGTTTAGTTTTGTTCTGCGCTGGGCTTATTTGATAACATAAAAATAATAAATCTTAAAAATTATCAAATTAGTCATGAGTGATCTAAAAATTTATCTGATGCGAGGAAAATTGGTAGAGACGGTTTTCGTTATGCGCGGGATGTTAAAATGGTGTTCCGACCAAAATGAAGCTTTAAAACGATGTTTTCTTAATAACTTTTGCGAAAATGATCTAACGATGGTCGAACTCTCAGGTTATTACTAAAATAATTTATGTTACGAGAATGTGGATTAAAAATTTTACGAGATGAATAGTGAAAGTGAATAGTAAAAGTGAATAGTAATTTTTCAAAAATATGAAAAGTAACTCGAAAAATGCGGGTTGTTACAAACCATTTCTCGGCAAAGCGACGACAACTCTTGGAAACGACGATTGTAGGTCGTCATGTCGGTACCCTTAACCTTATGGTTCCAGAACTTAATCTCTAACTTCTTAACTTCATTCCTAGGACAGTAAGTCTTGATCAGGAGAGCCTTAAATTGGGTCCAAGTCATGCTATAAGCTACATCACTTCCTACGGATCTGCGATAGTTGTTCCACCAGGTCAACGCTTCATCCTTAAATGTGAACGTCGCATACTTAACCTTACAATCCTCTTCACAATTACTAACGGTAAACACAGACTCAGTTTTCTCCATCCACCTTGTTAGGTAAACCACTCCCTTGGTTCCTCCGAACTCGATGGGACCACAGAATCGGAACTCTTTGTAGGTACAACCTCGAGCTCGATTAAGCGGTGGGGTTCCACCAGAGGTGTTAGAGTGATTAGACTCAGCTAGCAGTTCAGCTACACGCTGCGTCACAAGCTGGTCGATGTGGGCTAGATCTAAAGGCGGAGGGTTTAATGGAACAGGACCATTCTCAGCACGGTCGTTCACATTCGGGTTCCCAACAGCGGGGTTACCAGTATTCTGGTTCTTAACAGGAGCTGCTCGGTTGGTCCTAGGCGGGTTTCGTCTTGGTGCCATTGATCTGAAGGTAAGAATAACAGTTTCATAAGTTCACAATTCACGCTCTAAAAGACTGGATTTGGTTTCAAGGATCACCGAATAACGCACGAATACATAATCAAGGATAACGCTATATCATAACGAAACAAATAGAGACCGAATCATAACTACGGGATGCACATTCTATTAACCATAACTCATAGGTTCCAAAGTGGAATACATGAAAGGATACGGAGAAATAAAAAACGATCCTAAAAACGATACTAACAAGATAACTAGTATAGATCTACATCTCGAACTAGAGACTACTCAGTTTCAAGATGGTACAATGCCATGAATCTAACACAATCTAACCACGACTACGAGCACTCCTAAATGATCTCCAAACATCGTCCATCACTCTCCATAGTGACAGGACCTCCAGACGCTGAGAGTCGCGATCTTTCTTAAGATTCACGACCTCTTCCTCCAACTCGTCGACCTTGGGCTGAAGCGCTTGGTCTGCCTCTTGGGCTATCGAACACTCTGCTTGCTGGTTCCCTACCTGCTCATAAGAGTTCCGACATGCCCTCTCTCAAGGCCATCAACGTCTTAACCATCTTAGTCATATCCACTCTCAAATCTTCTACACCAGTCCTCGACACTCCATCTAGTCGATCAGACAACTGACTAAGGCTAATATTCTGGGATATAATCCTCTCCCAAATCAGACCAGTACCTCCATACTCCTCGGGCTCTAAAGCAATCTCTGATGGTATCTCTGAACCTAGTGGGCTACCTATCTCAGGTGAATGTGGAGGTGAAACAAAATCAAAAGGCTGCCCAGGAGAATCAGGCTCAGGCAAAGGTAAGGGAGAGCCTGGTCCTGGAGAATGCGCAGAATGCGCAGGACTCTGCAATGGTGGAGTACCCCCTTCTGGGATATCCTCATCATCCTCCTCCTGAGGATCCTCATCCTCATCTACATAATCCTCCTCGATCTCATGCTCCTCCTCGCCCTCATCTTCAAAGGGAGATTCCATGAGTTGGCGTCTTTGTGTGGGTGAATCCTGAGGTGGTACAGTAGGGGATCTAGGTCTTCTAGGACATGGTGATGCTGGTGGTGATGATAGGAGAGAGTGGGCTGTTAGGTGAATAGGTGATGATGGTGGTCGCACGGACATGCGGGCAGTACTACGAGTAAGTCTAGGAGTCTGGGCTCGTGCTAAGACCTGATGCAATGTGAGCTGCCTAAATGAGCTAGGGCGATCAGATGATGATGATGAACTAGAGTGACGGGCAATCAAATAGGGATCACCCTGCGCAACAGTCATGAGAGTCAATGTTGGGGAAGTAGTAGCAGCAAGGACATCCTCAGACACATCATAAGCTAGTGAATGCATGGTCTGTGGCAATGGCATAGGGTAGGTATAAGTGTTTGAAAACAACTAGTTCTAATAAGCGCATCAACTCAACCAAAACATATATCACATAATGAATGCTTTATAATAGAGGTACCGCATTACTCAAAATATGCCTTTAAATAAAACACATAAGTTCTATTCTATCACATAATCCACGCATCATATAATCCTAAATCAAATCAATTATGTAATCAAGCTCATAATCCCAAATCACAACATATCAATAATCCAAATCAAGTTCATAATATCTCGACAATCAAATCACATTACCTCAAAATCAATAATCATATCTCAAAACATAACATCTCAAATAATCAAATCACAATAAATAATATCTCATAAATCAAATTGCAGTTCATACCATAATCAAATAAAGAAGCTTCGGCTTGACAAGCGGGCATGCGTCGGTCGAGGATCAATTTTTCTTAAAAAGTTGTCATAGTTTAGGTTTTATTGAATACCTAGTTCTCTATAACCTTGGCTCTGATACCAATCTGTAACACCCTCAAATCTCGGTACAGTGGAAGACTTAATCAAGTTTTCGAGGCGTTACATTGGATTGGTATCTCACACAAGTATAGCAAACAAGATAGTCATATTATCATTCAAAAACCAATCCCAATTTAATTATCCAACATAATCATCCCAAAAGAGTTAAATGTAAGGCCCAATATGATAGATAAAATAGGTCTCCATAATATTATCAGAGTTTGATTATGATCCTTGAACCATGTCTCCTTGCCAAGCTTCCACAGAACACGCACTCCAAACATCACTTAAATACCTGAGAAAAATATGCTAAAAGGTCAGCTAACGCTGGTGAGTTGATAGGTTTAAATTCAAGTTTAAATAGTGGACCTGTAGGAGTTTATTTGCTATGCGAGACCTAAGATAGATACACATCATCACACCAATCACATACCAATACCACAATCAACAATACCATCAATATCATATTCGACGTCATAGTAGGGCCCCTAGCGACTCTAGCCAGCGCAGTCGTAGCAAAGTATAGAACAATTGCTAACCTTGGACTAGGTCGGGGTAGAAGTCTATACTTAGCTAGGCAGTTGTTATACAAATTAAGATTTCTACCCTAGACTAAGGCAACAGCTACCACATATATATCTAAACAGTCAAGCACATAAGCAAATCAAAATAGTTTAAAAGGTCCAAAAAGAGTAGCATGATTCTCACCCCAAATTAGTTAAAAACAGAGATAAAAGTGGGGCTTTGAAACTCACCTCAAGCAAGCAACGCACAAACAAACACTAGCAACAAACATAACAGCTAACACGGCTCGACAACTACTGACTTGGCACAACCTATTAATATAAACCAATTTTATTATATATTTCCAAAATCAACGTTATCTACCCCAATGTATTCCTTTTCTTTATCTCCAAAATATCTTGTTTCACCGTTTAGTCCTAGTGTTTGGTATCGTCGTGTGTGTATCGACTCCACATGATATTATGAATGCACTCAAATAATCACAATGCGACTCAATGCAACACAATGAGATTTCTAAGCGATAAGCTCCATAGTCCAATAAGTTTCGGAATAAATAGTAGACCTTATCGAATTCGTTAACTCGATAAACTAAATCATTTATTCGTGTCGCTTATTATCCCATAAACCGGTCGCATCCTAACGAGTCATAAGGATAATTCACCCATTAATAATGTTATCCAACGTGCCTAACGGGCTCTTATTAGATTCGTCAACCTAATAAGTCTGTTATCCACGTGGATCGACACTATTAATGTTAGGTCATCTGTAACCCATGCACACAACGTAAATAGAATTAAATACTTGAAAATAGTATTAAATGCTTATAAATGGCACATTTCGATAAACGTGCACTCGAAACATTAAATACTCGTTAATTATATAACATTTCCGTTTAAGTTGTTAATTACCATTTAAAATAGTGAATAACAAGACAAGTCTTGTTATCGAGAGTTTTGGTATGAAAATCATTTATTATTTATGTTTCATAGTTTTATTAACATTTATATATATATATATATATATATATATATATATATATATATATATATATATATATATATATATATATATATATATATATATATATATATATATATATATATATATATAGGGAAGGGTTCTTTTCAGAACCAAGAAAAGGTCGAGAACTGCGAGAACCAGCATCAACCAATCAGATTTTTTTGGATATTTAATTTTATTATTTAATTCAAAAGGGCATAATAGTAAAAGTACATTTTTTATTTTCTTTTTGATTTTTTTAATAAAAAACGTTTTTCTAGTTCCTAAATTTTAGGATTTTTTTTTTTTTTTTTTTTTTTTTTTTTTTTTTTTTCATGATTTCAAAAAGTAAGATGCATATGTGTTTTTCTCATATAAGTCAAGGTGCACATGTGTTTTTTTAAATATGTGTTTTTCTTCGTAATGTAGTGTCCAATTGCTAAAACCACTTAAATTTTTGAATAGTTTTTTTTTCAACATTTATGTTTTTTAAAAGTATGGTGCGTATGTGTTTCATTTAAGAAGATAATTGCACATATGTTTTAGCGTACAATTCTTTAATATTCAAAAACTGAAATTCAATAACATAAACATTATACATATGTCTAAAAAATGCAAGTACAATATATCGATTATACATGTGTGCACTAATAATAATTAACGCAATAAGAGACTCTCGTGATCTTTGTATGTACATGTATTCGCATTCGTCAATGTGCACATGTGTCTTTACATCTTTATCACATTCAAATTATCTTTAGAAGGTATATGTTTGCTGAAGACACGTGTGCACTTCCTATATTGGTCATTATCCTCATCTTTATCAAACATATTCAATACCTGAAAACATAAAAAATTGTTATTTATATCATAAACAACTAGCAAACATATATGAAAAATCTAAACAACTAGGAGACGAATTTTTCAATCATAACAACTAACATAATACAAATGCACAATCATTGTCTATATCATATAAATGACACAAGTGCACTTTCAATACATTTAAAACTCCGAAAACTATAAAAACACATATGCACGGAAGACATCAAATTCACCACAAACTGTAAAAACACATATGCGCTCTCAATAACACATATGCAAAATTTGCTAATTTAGTGTACCAAACACATCACTCTCAAACCAAATATCATACTAATTTACTATATCAGAACAAAATTTGCTAAATCAATCAATTTATCATTATAAATTGTAACAGCCTATATACTATCAAGTGGCAACATCAATGCTTTGTCTTTAGGTTCCACATCAAACAAATATATTAAGAACACCAGTTTATAACTTTGTATTTTTTAGATCTAATTTACTTTTAAAATACATATGCACACTTACATATTTGTTTCTTGTATTGGTCATACATATGAAAAAACCATACAGATTGCCACTAATCAGTCAAAGAAACAGTTGGTAGTATGGTTATCTCATTTCATTGTCATTCGACATCTTAAATGTAACATTATGTAATATGGAAACAAAAGATTGTCATTACCATTATGGTTTTTTGCAGCTTCTTTCATTGTTCTTCCAAATTGTTTTTCTATGTCCTCTCGAGATAATGAAATAGGAGCTGTCTTGTATTTTGCATTCGAGGGTTGTATGCATCTCTTATCCACTGACTTCCTTCCTTCTTCTGATGCATTATCTGTAGTTGATAATCTATTTCCTTTAGATAACTTTAAAAATTTAGATTCACTTCTTGTTAAGAATCAAAACAAACTAAAGATCCTCCATTTGATATTAAATATCTTGATTATAGAATGGACTGTATACCAGAACCCAAAAAAGACATAACCCAAGTAACTTTAGTAGCAAAAAAAAAATGATTATTAATAACTGAAAAACCGTATATCGAGTTTTTGGATCATATGCGAATCTTGGATCATATAACTGAAATCGTAGATCAAGTTTCTTGGATCATAGAACTGAAAAAAATAATGCATATTGTTTTTTAGACAAGGTTTCAATGGTGGTGATTGAACGAAAATGGAGGAGTTAGGTGGCTAGCGTGGAGATGGAGAAGAAGAGATGCGTGATTTAGGGTGGCGGCTCATATTTTGGTGAGGCAGTTATTAGGTTAAAAATGGGAGAGGAGAGATGCAGGTGAATTTAAGAATAGAGAGAATAATGGAGTTTTTTTAGAGTGATACAAAATTACATAAACGCCCTTCATCCCTTTTAGAATGTAACTTAATATTTAAATTTATTACTATTATGCCACCAATATTTTTAGCCATTGATCAAAAAATGAATGGATGAGATCGGTTCTCGCAGTTCTCGACCTTTTCTTGGTTCTGAAAATAACCCTACACTATATATATATATATATATATATATATTATCTCAATTTCAGTATTAGTTTCCAAATCGTTATTCGTTTCGAGTCCACAAGCACGAGTCATGACTTCTCGGCTTTTAATAAATCTATAGTCCAATATATAGTAAAGTCCATGTTACGGCGTTGTCGGGGTCAACTATTGACTAAAAAGTCAAAGTAACACCGACGTTGCTCAAAGTTGACAATTTATATTATAAGTCCAAGTAAAAGTCACAATAGCGCGAATCAATCTCCAATCAACCATAACAACCTCGCCATCCACACAAACAACCAAATATACCTGTAACCAATGTTATGACCCGAATGGTCATGGCACGGTCCAGATTAAGACCACGTGAACCAAACAAGCTCTAGAAGCTTTTCGGCTCCACGCGTCCCATCCAAACTCCAACAACAACTACCAACAAGATACCACAACAAGCCGACCCGGACCCTTGGTCCATGAGGGTCACGTACGCAAGCCAAGACTCACGTACAAGTCTTTTGTGGCTCGTACGCCTCTCCTATCCCATCCAAACACTCCCAAATGGCTTCCACAACATCCAAACACAATCAATCAACCTCCAAACAACATCTAATCATCAAACCTATCAACTAATCTAAACCCATCATATGAAACTATGTCTAAAATGCAAAAACACAATAAAATAATACAACACACGATACCAAATCACTACCTACATATTTTATTAGTTGTAAATTAGTTTTAGACCCAAGTTTCACCCAAAACCCATTAAGGTCGAGCCATGTACGAGCCTAAAAGGACCCATACGTGGCTTTTCATAGCTCAAACAAGCTTGACCCATGTTCATTTTACCTTTTCCAAACCCGATCTACAAGATTACTTGAAAACCCTAGAATCAAGAATAGTTTTTGCAAGATTTGGAGGTGTTATTGAAGGCTTCTATAGGCGTGCCATATATGGATGGAAAGAGGAAAGAAATATCTATCTAATGGTGGTGGAGGTGAGTGGTCACTCGCCAGATTTTGGCCGGAAAGGGGCGGCGGTGGTGGGTGGTATTTTAGGGTTAGGGTTTTTATTTTGGAAGAGAGGGAGTGTAGAGAGAGAAAATTGGTTAGTGTGTGTATTTTAGAGAGAGAAATGAAAGTATCAAATGAGGGTGGATGGGGCTTTATATACTTGGACAAAATGATCAAAATAAAAATGATGGGGAGGGGAGGGGCCGCCGGCCATGGGGTATTTTGGGGGCGAAAGTCGTGATTTTTCATAAACTATCCCGTTTACCCATTCCCGAGCTCATATATTGGCCTACGAGTGTCCCACGACGTTCATTCGACTTTCTATCGCATTTATTTATGTTTTTCCACAAGTTTTGACTATTTATTTGCCAATTTTTGAGTTACGGTTAAAAAGTTACGTTATTTCTTGTTTTAGGATTTTATAGTGCCGAATCGGATAGTGCCTAACAAAAAGAGTTAAAACTCACACGATAACTCATACTATACTAAAATAAATCATTAAAACCAATAAACGATATCAAATCAAGTCATGGTCGATTAAAATAGTTCTAAAGGCAAATACTCGGTTTAGTTTAGCGTAATGCGGTTACCTAAAATAGACTCTCTAATTGCCAGTTGTCACAGGTTTGGTTCTACCTCGTGGAAGAACCCGGTGTCTAGCCTTGTACCGGAAAAAGAGTAGGCGATGTTGTGAAGGCTTCTCCTCCATAAGGAGTTTTGTGTCGTGTAGTTATTACGAATTCTCGAGTAGGTGACTCGGGGAGTGGAGTAGGGCAAGGAAGGTGTCCTTGTAGCCAAACCACTATAAACACTCGTGTCGTGGTTTTGTGTTTCTTACTCTTTACATTTGCATTACATATTTACATACCTATCTATCAACATCCAACATACACAAATAAATAAATTGACATAAGTCGATCTAAATATTTTAAAACAAAGTTTTAATTGGTAAAACTATTCAACCCCCTTTCTAGTTTTTCACACCTACAACTTCCATGAATTGGGTTGAGGTTCAAGCTGATGGTTTGCATAGAAATAAGAAGATGAACCGAAGCAATATTAGAAATGGTAGCAAGAAACAAGCTAGAGGAAATCATGGTTTTATTACAAAATATAAATTTGTTTACATGCATGTCTCGAAAATGTCATCACCAAGTAAGCATATGAAAGCAAGTAAATTGAATATTATTGATAATGGGGTAGTTAAAACTCATAATCCGTTTTCAATCTTGAAACAGAGGATCGGGATATGGAGGGAAACAATTTTGCTAAGATTCAAGGGACGAATTCTTCTGCTAATGTGGGTGCAACGAATCAAGCCTCTACATCTACATCTAATGTGGCAGTTTATGAGTAATCTACATCTAAGGGTACAAACACATATCTTAATGTTGATATCATTTATGATATTGGTAAATCTGATGATCATGTTGATGAGGATAGTGGAAGTGATGTGGAATATGTTTATGACGAAACATAGAGTTTCATGGATCCTAAGAGTAGGGGAGGCGTTGGAAGTAAGAGTTTATACGAGCATTGGAAAGAGGATAATGAGTATGATCCATATGATGATGATGTGTATGATGATTTAACGGATGTTCAACGTGTATTCCGCGACGCTCTTGATATAATTCTCCATGGTCATAATAGACCTTAGATTATATTTGGTTATGTGTTGAGTCAAATGTAGTCTAGTGGTTAGTTTGTTTTTCTTCTAATAGGAGCTAGTAGCGTCTTTGTTATGTAAGTCTTACCGCTTATGTAACGGATTGAGATGTGAGACTCACTCACATTCTATATATATTTTTTTTTGAGTAATATATTCACCAAAAAGGTATTGCTGAATTACAACTTTTTGAGTGCTGATGTCAATACAACTTGTACTAAAGAAGGAAACATGAATAATACGCCTTAAGCAATCTTCATTTTCTTACCTAGTAGAAACTTATATACTACTCTAGTATATATATTCTTCGAGTTTTGTCAACGTTTTGATGAATATTATATTTACAAGTTATATAATATTTTGGCAAATATTACACAACATTTATCGATTAACAAGTATCTTTCACCGTCTTTCATCATAATTTTGTAATACTACTGACTACCGTTTTCATATCGTCATTGCATTCTGATGCATAGGTACTTGACATTTTAATATAAAATAGTGTGCGATAAAGTTATTTCCAAAGTTCTCGTCATACGTAAAGTAATTATCATGAAAAACATGTAATCGAAAAATATTATTAGCCAAAAAATTTGATTATATGGTACCCGCTACCGTAACGTGCGAATACCCTGCTAATATATAAAGTAATTATCTACGTTATGAATACATAATAAGCTTAATTTAAATAAAACTAGGTTTCAGAACTAAAAGGTTAGTCGTCACTCATGTATTAAGCTCCTATAAAGCTTAGTGAGCTATAAAAAAGCTATACTAGCTAGTCTGAGTTACCCCATGTCATGTTACATTGAATGCTCTTGTTTCTTCGATTAATATATTTCCATTTTGGTAGGTAAAACATACGTAGGTATTACAGATTTACTTATATATAAGTAACTTGCGAAATGTCATTTCTTTCCTCTTTTTGAAACATTTATTGGCCAAAGTTAATTGTTGCCAGTATGGACACAGGTATTTACATCCATATGTCATATGTATAAGTAACAGCATGTGGCCTTTTTAATTGTTCATTGAAAGAGCTTCTCAATGAGCTAGGATGTGTACAAATGAATTTAATGTGGATGAGAGATATCTACGTGAGTCACTTAAAGGGAATTGAAGGAATTGAGATTTGGTTTTCCTCCAAATTTGTGGGTGAGCACACCTCACAGATTTAATTTTAACCAACAATATAGATGACTATATGAACATTTGCTTGTGTTTTCCTCTTATGTTACATTGACGGGTGTGCGGGGGTTCATTCACAATACGCCTATTATGGATTTTAAAATTGTTTTAGCTGTGTTCATATGATATGTTGGAATGTGAGAGTTAGATTAGTCAAATATGGCTAGAGGTGTATGAGCCTATTGGGGGCACATACGGAAAACACTAGAATACGTTTTAACGTTTAAAACTCAAGTTTGACCCGACTTTGACCCGAGATATAATAGGACCGATTTCTACTTTATCCTAGCCCAATGGCCGGTCCATTGCAAGGGTGTTTGGGGTGGGTTTCAGCCTATGATAGGTTGTGTGGGAAAAGGTAAGTAAGCTTAAACTTGGAGCACAAGTTAAAGCCCAAGCTACCTAGGGTTTGAGGCTATATAATCCCCTACCCTAGGTCATTACCCACACTAAATATACTCTCATTCACAGAAAAGATCAAATTGATCCATCACCACCTTGTTGCTCAATCCGATCGGAATAATTAAAATGATTAGGGTTTGCTCATAAGAAACCGTAAGTTTGCATCTTATCGATCCAAGCTTGATTAGGGTTTGTAGTTCCTGTTTTTAGGTGAATTCCTGGTCGAATAAAAGCCACACAAAGGGCGTTTGGTTGCTGTGATCGCGAGGAAGAAGAGAAACATACCAAGTCCCTTTTATCCGATATCGGACAAAAGGGTAGTTTGGTTCTCGGTTTGGTTGCAGATCTCGGACAACAAGGGCTTTGTTTGGTTCTCAGGTTTGTTTGATCTCGGACAACAAAGGGCTATTTGATTTTTTTTTTTTTTTGGTTCGAGGGTTTTGAGTATTACAAGGGTTGTTTGGTTAAACGTGACACGACTAGCATATCGGGCGTATTCAGGTTACGTGTTTGTGTGAGCACTCGTAGAGGTAATCGCGTTGATTACTTGGTTTTTTGTTGATAATTGCGGGTGACTACGAGGGTTAGTTTTATTGTTTCCTTTTATATTCTTTTGTTTATTATACGTATTAACATGATTGCTTAAACTAGATCCATATTGCGTTGCGTACTCGTAGTTAATGGTTAACTTAGATTGTAAAATCCCAACATGATCTGCATATCGTATCAGATATGATTATGACTGCAAAATCATATCTCACTAATTACACCATCATTAATTCAGTTTTCAGTTATATACACGCGTTGGCTTAATTCATTTTTCATATTAGAAAACAAAATAGAGTTATGCTATTTAGACCTACAACACAAGCCTAAATATATACCTAATGCATAAAACACTTGTACAATTGAATTAAGTACTTTCTCTCTCTAAATTCCTACCAATAAAATTTTCAAATCAACCAATCAAATCATTAGGTTCATTTGTAGGCATGATTAGTAGGTCTAACAATCATTTTTCAACAAGAGTTATGCTATTTAGACCTACAACACAAGCCTAAATATATACCTAATGCATAAAACCCTTGTACAATTGAATTAAGTACTTTCTCTCTCTAAATTCCCACCAATAAATTTTTCAAATCAACCAATCAAATCATTAAGTTCATTTGTAGGCATGATTAGTAGGTCTAACAATCATTTTTCAACAAGAGTTATGCTATTTAGACCTACAACACAAGCCTAAATATATACCTAATGCATAAAACACTTGTACAATTAAATTAAGTACTTTCTCTCTCTAAATTCCCACCAATAAAATTGTCAAATCAAGCAATCAAATTATTAGGTTCATTTGTAGGCATGATTAGTAGGTCTAACAATCATTTTTCAACAAGAGTTATGCTATTTAGACCTACAACACAAGCCTAAATATATACCTAATGCATAAAACACTTGTACAATTGAATTAAGTACTTTCTCTCTCTAAATTCCCACCAATAAAATTTTCAAATCAACCAATCAAATCATTAGGTTCATTTGTAGGCATGATTAGTAGGTCTACAATCATTTTTCAATAAGAGTTATGCTATTTAGACCTACAACACAAGCCTAAATATATACCTAATGCATAAAACACTTGTACAATTGAATTAAGTACTTTTTCTCTCTAAATTCCCACCAATAAATTTTTCAAATTAACCAATCAAATCATTAGGTTCATTTGTAGGCATGATTAGTAGGTCTAACAATCATTTTTCAACAAAATAATACAGAATGCATTCCATATATGCAAAGCATGCATGTAAGTCCACTCCGTTTTTTTGACAAGTTAATTTGTCGAGTTCAGCACTACGTACGTATTATGTCTGCTGATAGATCATGAGAAACATGTTCTTTGTAATATGTGATTTCGGTTTCATACAAGCAATATAAAGTATATTGAAAATAGCAGAAACAAATTTCTTTACAGTATTGGTAATACATTAAAACTATCCATCAACCATTTCTTTTTTTTCTTCTTTGTTGAAACACAGCTATATTTTTTCTTAGATATAGTAGTTGAAATTGGATCCAAAGCATATTTTAGTGCAAAGATACCAAATTACTTTAATTTGTTATCAGATGAAAAGGATCTCTGTTGAAGTTATTAACTCAACCTGGAATAATAAAGTATAAGGGCTAATGTTGCCTTTTCTAATTTTGCAGTTATAGCTTAAGAATAGTTTTCAGCTAAAGTTGAAAAGTTGTTGGAACTTTGAGGACTGAAGTTGGCTCAAGCTGGAAGTTATATTTGGAGGCTATATAAGCTCATATTCAGATTAGGGTTTCATTATCTTCCACACATTATTTATACACAGATAAAAGTATCCGATTATCAACCAAGTTAGATTGTTTTCTGATCATTGTGTTCTGATCATTCTTGTTATATTTCATTGTGAGTTGAGTGTTTGTATTGATACTATTGGCAAGATAGTCAATAGATCTGCACCTGAGTAGCAGTGGCAGATTTGTGAGAGTTTTTGATTGTTGGTTGTATACTGATTAAGATCAGTATCTTTCTGATCTTGTAGTTGATTTGGTTGATAATAAAAGTAACTTGAATTGAGATTCAAGTTGTGTTTACAGTTTTATTATAAAATTTTACATGGTATCAGAGACAGGTTCTTCGCCTTGCTCTGATTAAATTGATTTCGGGAAAATTAGGGTTTCAAAATTTGGGGGTTTTTCAAATTAGTTTGATTAAACCTAATTAATTGTGATTAATTAGTGTTTTTTGGCTCTAATTGATCGATTCTAAAAGATTTTACAAAACGCCTAATTTTTGAGAAAATTAGGGTTTGGTATTTTTTGGGGGTTTGATCTCTTGCTTTGATTGGTGGTTGGTTCTTGGTGTTCTTGATCCTTTCTAGTGAATCTTGGTGGTTCTGGGTTGATTGAGATCGTGTGGGTTGTGATTCTTGTCTCAAGAATTATAATCAGGGTTCTTGTTCCGCTGCTTTCTGGATTTGCGTGCACTGTAACAGCTCTCGCACCCTTTATATTTCTCTTTTTATTTCCTGTTTAGATTGACTGGGAGTAGGAGTTGAGTATTGTTGGAGGTTTGTGATTGTTGTTAGGGTGTAGTTTATCTGTTTTAGTTGTAGATCTTGATTTAGAGTGATCTTCCCTTGACCTACCACCTTGAGTGGCAAGGAAGCCTGGGAACTACTTTATTGTTTTTTTCTTGTGTGTTTGTTGTTCTTGCTTATTTTTCAGTATGTCTGTTCATGGTTATACTGATGATGAATATGAGGCTGATGAGCCTGTTACTTTGATTAGCAGATTGGATCTTAGTAATCCATTGCATTTGCATAATAATGACTCTGCCACTCTTACTGTTGTTTCTATCAAATTAAAAGGGACTGAAAATTATAATGTGTGGTCTTGTGCTATGTTTTTAGCATTAGAAGGCAAAAATAAAATTGGTTTTGTTGATGGGTCTTGTAGAAGATCTAATGCTGATGAGGTTCTAGGTAGACAATGGGATAGGGTGAATGCTGTAGTTTTGGGATGGATTTTAAATTCTATTTCAGAAGAGTTGTTTTTGGGACAAATTTTTTCTAAAAGAGCTTCTGATGTGTGGAATGAATTAAAAGAAATGTTTGATAGAGTTGATGGTTCTGTTACTTTTAACTTACATCATAAGATCAACTCTTTGTCTCAAAATGGTAGTACTATTGCTGAATATTTTAATAAGTTGTCTACTCTGTGGAAACAGTTTGATGCCTTAGTTCAGTTGCCTAGATGTACTTGTCATGCTGCTGATGATTTTAAAAAACATAATCAATTGATGAAATTAATGCAGTTCTTAATGGGATTAGATGAGTCTTATATGCAAATAAGAAGTAATATTTTGTCTAGAGACCCTCTCCCTGATGTTAAAGGGGCTTTTGCTGTCATTTCTAGTAAGGAATCTCACAGGTCTATGGTCACTGGTTCAGATGGTGTGGCTTCTCAAAAGTCTCATTCATATGTGTTCAACTCCAGTGTTCCAAATAGAGGGAACACACAGAGGTCTTCTACCTCTGGCAGTTCTTTCAGACCTAACAATGGCCCTAGAAATAATGATACTAGAAGGATTACTGGTGGTCCTGTCTTAGTTTGTGAACATTGTGGATTCAATGGTCACACTGTGGATAGTTGTTTTAAGATCATTGGGTACCCTGCTGATTTTGGGAAAAATAGAAAGAATAATAATAATCAGGGTGCTCAGAATTTTAATAAGAGATTTTTGAACAATAATAATTCTGTTGGTTCTAGTTCTATCTCTGCTTTTTCTGATGAACAGATATCTAAACTCATTTATTTGATTAAGGAGAACTCTGTTAATACTAAATTTAATGGATTTTGTGAGCAAAATGGTATTATTCATCAAACATCTTGTACTTACACACCTCAACAGAATAGGGTTGTTGAGAGGAAACATAAGCATCTCTTAAATGTTGCCAGATCCCTTATGTTTCAGGGGGGATTGCCTTTATATTTGTGGTCTGAATGCATTCTAACTGCCACTTACTTGATTAACAGATTGCCTTCTTCAGTGCTGAATGGATTATCTCCTTTTAATCTTGTTTTTAATAAAAAACCTGAACTAAATCATTTAAGAACTTTTGGTTGCCTTTGCTTTGCTACTATTCTTACTAATAATGATAAGTTTAGTAGTAGAGCTGAAAAATGTGTTTTAGTTGGGTATTCCAATTTTCAAAAAGGTTATAAACTTTATAGTCTTGAAAGGAAACAGTTTATATTCTCTAGAGATGTAAGATTTTTTGAAAGTGTTTTTCCTTTCAAGATTAAAACCTCTTCTGCTGCTCCTGACCCTCTCAGTCAGAGTTTGAATCATGTTAACTTCTTTGATGAAGTAGCTTGTGAAAACTCTGACACACCCAATGATGATAGTACTCATAGTGATCATCATGAGAGTGAGGGCAGCCCCTCCTTGCATCTAGGCAGCCCAACTATTGACCATGAACAAGGTGATTTGGGGCACTCTGATGGTTCCAATGAGGTTACCAGTACAAGTGAGTTGGCTGCAACTCCTTTTGGTGTGAGCAGTTCTGAGGGTGTAAATAGTCCCTTAACTGATCAAGCAGAAGAGGTGGTTTTGGAAAGTAATAGTCAGCCTTTTTTAAGAAGGTCTGATAGAACTTCTGTTTTTCCAAATAGATATAATGATTTTGTGGTTGAGTCTAAGGTTAAGTATGGGCTAGAAAAATTTGTTAATTACTCAAAACTAAGTTCTGAAAACTTCTGTTTTGTTGTTGAACTAAATAAAGCTGTTGAACCAAAATCTTTTAAAGAAGCTTCTAAACATCAGCACTGGAGAGATGCAATGGATAAAGAAATGCATGCTCTTTATAGTAATGACACTTTTGAAATATGTGAGTTGCCTGTTGGTAGAAAAGCCATAGGAAATAGATGGGTGTATAAGATTAAGTATAAATCCACAGGAGAGATTGAGAGGTATAAGGGTAGATTAGTTGTCAAAGGTTATAGTCAGAAGGAAGGTGTTGACTTTGTTGAAACTTTTTCTCCTGTGGTCAAAATTGTTACTATTAGATGTGTTGTTAATCTTGCTGTTCAGATGTGTTGGCCTATTTTTCAGCTTGATGTTAATAATGCTTTTCTTTATGGTGATCTTAATGAAACTGTGTATATGACTTTACCTGAGGGATATTTTGATGATAATGATAAAAGAGTATGTAGACTTAAAAAATCATTGTATGGGTTCAAACAAGCACCCAGGCAATGGAATGCTAAGCTAACTAGTGCTTTGCTTGAGAATGGTTTTAAACAGAGCAAAAGTGATTATTCTTTGTTCACCAAAAGTGACTCAGGTAACTTTGTTGCTTTACTGGTTTATGTGGATGATATAATAATTACTGGGAACAATTTGAAGAAAATTAAAAGTTTTAAAGTTTATTTGAAATCTAAGTTTCAAATTAAGGATTTGGGAAAACTTAAATACTTTCTTGGCATTGAGATTGTTGATACTGAAAAAGGTGTTTGTTTAACTCAAAGAAAATACTGTTTGGATTTGTTAACTGAATTTGGGTTATTGGCTTGTAAGCCTTCTGCCTTTCCTCTTGAACAAAACTTGTTTTTAACTAGTGAACCTACTGTTAGTGATCCAGTAATAGATAACTTAACTGAATATCAAAATTTGATTGGAAAATTGATTTACCTAACTCATACTAGACCTGATATTGCTTAATATGTTCACTGTTTAAGTCAGTTTATGCATAAGCCTCTTAGGTCTCATTTGAAAATTGCACTTAAAGTCTTGAGGTATTTAAAAGGTTCACCTGGGAAAGGTATTCATATTACCAAATGCCCAGATGTCTCTTGAAGCATTTGTTGATGCAGATTGGGCTAAATGTCTTACAACTAGAAAATCTGTTACTGGTTATTGCTTATTTTTAAATGGTTCACTAGTATCATGGAAAAGCAAAAAACAAAATACCATTTCTAAGTCATCAGCAGAGGCTGAGTATAGAGCTATGGCCTCTGCTACTTCTGAAGTTATTTGGGTTCTCAAAATTTTAAATGACTTGAACTGGGAACATTTTTTACCTGTTAAGCTCTTTTGTGATAGTCAAGCTGCTATCAAGATAGCAGCTAATCCTGTCTTTCATGAGAGAACTAAACATTTAGAAATTGATTTACATTTTGTGAGGGAAAATTTTTTGGCAGGGGTTATTAAGACTGAAAAGATTAATACAGCAGATCAAACTGCTGATATTTTAACTAAGGGATTAAGCAAGCTTCAACATGAAAAGCTTGTTGGTAAACTGTGCATGATTGATTTATTCCAGGTTGGAGTTAAGGGGGGATGTTGAAGTTATTAACTCAACCTGGAATAATAAAGTATAAGGGCTAATGTTGCCTTTTCTAATTTTGCATTTATAGCTTAAGAATAGTTTTCAGCTAAAGTTGACAAGTTGTTGGAACTTTGAGGACCGAAGTTGGCTCAAGCTGGAAGTTATATTTGGAGGCTATATAAGCTCATATTCAGATTAGGGTTTCATTATCTTCCACACATTATTCATACACAGATAAAAGTATCCGATTATCAACCAAGTTAGATTGTTTTCTGATCATTGTGTTCTGATCATTCTTGTTATATTTCATTGTGAGTTGAATGTTTGTATTGATACTATTGGCAAGATAGTCAATAGATCTGCACCTGAGTAGCAGTGGCAGATTTGTGAGAGTTCTTGATTGTTGGTTGTATATTGATTAAGATCAGTATCTTTCTGATCTTGTAGTTGATTTGGTTGATAATAAAAGTAACTTGAATTGAGATTCAAGTTGTGTTTACAGTTTTATTATAAAATTTTACAATCTCTTAAGCTTGTGAGCGTCGGCAACTTAACATTGGTCGCTAACCCCATTGCTTCAAGAAACAATATAAACCACCAACAATGGTCAATCTGCCACCATTCCAATCCAAATCTAGCCGAGTACTCAAAAGCATGATGGTTGTTATGCCATCCTTCTCCAAAAGTAAATAATGCCACCCATCTGTATATATATGCATAAGGTTAAATGAAACTATATATCTCACCACAAGAAAGATGTTATTAGTGACACAAACGGAAGTCTCATTAGAAGTTATGAAAGTGTCATTAAACGGCTACAATTAGTGTATTTATAAACCCTAATATATAATCTATTACCCTCTTCTTCTTATAAATATCGCTAAAAACTTGGCAGAGAGACTCTTAATGGTTTGTCGATCAATTACTTTTCTGTCACTAATTGACACTTGTCGAATTTAGCACGAAAGTTGTAACTTCCAATATTTTCTTAACAACAGAAAAATTGTTTTTGGAGAGATCACCGGTGTTCCAAGCTTGGTTTCCCCATATATGGCAGGCGGAATTAACTAGAAACGTCACGTGGTAAGTAAATGTGATTCTCACACCCTGCATTGCGTAGACATCTTCATCAAATAATATAACCAATATCATATTTGATGTTATGTTGTAGCATGTTCTTTTTCTGTATATCTTTGAAATTTGCCATAAAATATATTTAGAACTTTAGCTTTGAACAAATTTTAATTTTGTGATTAAAGTATTAGTTCAAATATTGTTAAAACTCGTAGCTTGAACAAAATAGTTTGCATCATAGTTATAGTGTTGTAAAAACCAACCACAATAATGTACATTGATATATATGAACTTTATAGGGATAAAGATCCTCTAATGTTGAGTTCAACATGATTAGTCATGTTGTCTCACATAACAGATAGTAGTCCTCACAAGATGACCCACTTTGAATTTAAAATAAAGGACCTACTAAATTTTATGTGAGACAACATGACTAGCCATGTTGAACTCAACATTAGAGGATCTCAATCCCTTTATAGTTATGCAAACTGATTTCGTACCACAACCCAAACAAGGTAGGGAAAACCACCCAAAGCTTGTACAACAGCTGCAAATGCAAGTATATGCCATAAGTAGGTTTTTCGGATGAATCTATAAAATGGTTGACTCTTTAGATCTTCGACATTCTTGAGTTCTTTAAACTGAAAATTTGTCCCATGTAAGATCTTTATGATAAAAATAAATCAATGAAAGTATATTTTGGAACTTGATATAAATCATATAGTAAACTACCTTCTCGACAATGTAGCCACTGTCAAACAACCAACCAATATGACTAAACCAAAACCCGTAGGTGGGAGAGTGTGGATCTTTTTCCGATTCAGCGTATTGATGATGGGACCGTTGTATGCTCACCCAAAATATGGGGTCTCTCTGTTATTAAAATATATAACATCATATACTAAGGTTTCGTAGTAAAAAATATAACATTTATTTTGATAAAGACGTTAGAAATGTTTGACAGATTTTAATTTCGTTACTGAAAGAATAATCACTTATGACAACTTTACTATATTGTTGTAAGCCATGCATCTATATGAAATTTAGCAGGGGTAAGAAAAACCTGAGCAGCTTGAACACCAAAACATGCAAATGTATATTCGAGCCATTTAGCCAACTTAAGACTATGGTGAGCTAGATTCGATGATAAGAGAGAGTTACACAAAGCATCCCACACAAAACTGTTGAGATTCTATAATCTAGTTAACCAAGTAACACAAACAAGTACGCAGTGAAATTGGATCTAGTTAAAGCAATTAGGTAAACACGTATTTAATAAACAATAATAAAATAAAGGTAAATAGAAAACTGATGCAGGTTTTACTGACCAGGTCTTTATATTTATAATGTCTCGCTATACCTATGGTCTACCCTAATGCACTAACGGGCAGTGTACCCGGTCGTGTGTAGTGTAGTAAATGGTAAAGCCGAGGTCGTCCCAAGAGCTACGAGAATCGGAAATTAACTTAAGTCTATGTCATGATTATAAGATGGTTTCGATAAGGATTTAATAAATTAACTAATTAAGACAAGAAAGCAGATAAAGGCAAGAGATGTGATCAATGAAGTAGAGTGGTGCTAACCTAGTTAATCCTCCTAGCTAGTTATGTCTACGTCTACTTACTTCCAATTACTTTAGGTGGGGTCAAAGTCGAGATGACAGCATTTGGTCAATTCGCCCTAACCTATCAGCAAAGATGCCACCACAGGAGAAATCAGGCGCACCGTCATAAGTCCTGTTGTTCCTGGTCCCCTAAGCCGAGTCATTAAGTACCGCTACATGCTAGATTTATAATAGTGAGTGCCCGGCTGTTAGGAACTTAAACACTCACCCCCTAATTTTTAAGTTCATCCAAACGATAGGTGATCAGTTGGTCAAATCGCACAAGTAGAAAGGGTCGTCAGTTGGTCATATCTTACCCTTCCCGTATCAGTCCGCTCACCTAGGGTCAGTTGGTCATATCTCCTAGGCAATTGGCCTCTACCGCCATTCAAAACTACCGAACCAAGGGTGGCTACCAATAAACTATGCATGCATACACTTAGAAATAATTGTACGAAAATAAAGTAAAAGTAAACAAAACAATTAAGGAATCAAAACAAGGCCAGCACCAGGGTGCTTAGCCAAACATATAATAAATCATACCAACAAAGATGAATAAATCATAAATTGAATTGAACATAATGTTTGATACAAATTACTTGATGTAGAGCTAATAATGATGATGATTACGAGTGAATTCTTTCTTCAAAACTGGCTTCGGACTGCTGGAAAATACCCTGGAGTGGTGCCCTAATCGACCCCTAGGAGAGAGGTGAAGAGAGATACTGAAAAATGCAGATTTAGGGCTGTATTTATAGGCCCCGACATGGTTACGGCGTAATTAAATAAATTAATTACGTCGTAACTAAAGTTACGTCGTAAGTTAAATAAATAGTTACGTCGTAACTAAGTTACGCCGTAACTACTTATAGAAATCTCAACTTCGTACTTTCTTTCATCCTTTCATTTACTTGAAGCATTTTTGCACTAGATGTCGCTTTAGGCCCCTCATCGTACTTCTTCATTTATATTTTTCATCCTCGGAGTAAATATTATCTTCATTTAGCCACGGGACTTCAAATCCTTAGCGCCCAAGTAATAATTACGGCGTAATTAAATTACCGAATTACGCAGTAACTCTTCAACCGTATATTTTTATCCGCACCGTAATTATCTCTACGGCGTAACTAAATAGCAATGTTACGCCGTAACCTTCACAAAAATAATTACGACGTAACCATAAGAATTGGTTATGCCGTATCCTTCAAAGCTCATATTTACGTCGTAGCCTAATTAGCTAGTTACGGCGTAATCTTCACATAAAATCCAAAGGCCCTCGTAAATCAATCTTCAGAACGTATACTTGGCCTTTTATCACTTCTTTTCCGCTCCAACGCCTCATTTATCCTCAAATGCAAATATGAACGAATATGAAAGAATTAAGTACCATATTAATGCAAATGAGGCCATAAACACGGGAATTTTATATATAAAAGATCAGGCTAATTTGATGTTATCAAATATCCCCCCACTTGAATCCAACTTGTCCTCAAGTAGACCCTTTAAATAATTCTTAAAAAGATATCTCCCAGGATTAATTGCAAGTTATGAGTTTAAAAATCACATAAGCTAGAAAATTCCAAACCGAGCACCTCACGAAAAGGGAATTGAAATCACACTCTCTCTCATAATTCACGTGTTTAATATTTTTGGGGTGATCACTCAACTGCTCAGTCATGGCGAGTATTCTATCATAGGCTTGGCAAAGATACTAATCTCCACCACTAGAGTCTATAGATGCAGCTATTCTAAAAGGCAATGGGTTGACACAACAGGCTTATGGGGTTATTTTGTCATTACTAACGAGCTACGCTGAGGGGGACAAAACCAATGATACATGACCAAATCCATGGCCAAGACACCAATGATTGCTCGCTTCCTCACCTAAGCTCGATTCATGACTAAGGGTAGGATAAGACATGGGAAATTTAATGGGTGTAAACAAAAAGACACGAAACAAATAGATTCCTAAGTCCATAGTTGCCCCACCACTAGTCGCATTCAATCCCGTAGCAAAAATCAAGGGTCAAGAGTCAAGGGGTCTTCAATAATCCAATACACGAGTTAATGCATAAGAAATGTAATGTGGTGCCTCATAAACTAATCTAGGAAAATAAGATGCATTAACTCGGCCTTCATCATCAATGAAAAAAGAATGTGCTATAAAAAAATTTTAAAATTTGGGTCAATTTAGCACATATTTCTATCAAAATCGGCCATTTCTATCTCCCATCCCCCCACTTGAAATGTACAATGTCCCCATTGTACGAATATTGATTAAAATTTAAAAGGCGAGATAGAAATGTTCGGGTTTCTAATTTTATCCGTAAGACACAACGGATATGTAAAAAAATAGCGCCAATTGAAACAAGGCGAGAATACTCAACACAATACGACACATAAACTGAACGACTAATAAACTCTTGCTTGCATTCTCATCTTTTTTTTTTTTTTTTTTTTTTTTTTTCTGTCGATGCAAGACAAGGTATACAAGAATAAAAAATAAAGACAATACGAACGAATAAAGCATCCCCCCACTTGAGATCAACTATCATCTAAACCCGATTTTCTTCCAAAATCCTTTATTCAAAACCCGCGACTTTCACTAATGGAACCAAAATTAACTAACAGCGCCCGGACCATGGACATAAGAAACTACAGGGTAGGCTAGGCGATAGGTGAAACGAAACAGTTATATTGGGTGAACAAAATGAAAGGAAAGGCTCTGAAGGGTGTATCTAGGGGTATCTTGCACTAATGGAGAGTGCAAACAAAAAGGGTTTAACAGGGGGATTGACTAATCGATGTGAAAAGTCAATATACACAAACATATATGGGCTATTTGGGTTTAATCCTAAAATTGCCTTATATCCTAGCTGCACCGATCACACCAAGTTACCTCAGTGTAATGCTCATGATAATGGTCTTGAAAAGATATACAAAGCCAAGTTCTAAAGTCTACTACAGCCACCGGCACACTCATTTTTATGGATTTATGTATAAGGGGAAAACGGATAGGCTTATCCTCACACAATGGAAATATAGGATAGGTGTGCTCAGTCTAGATTAATCCAGTTAAGTAATGAAAAACATGTCAAAATTAATGAAACACTTTTCATCAAAAACTAGAAAAATAATGGCAAGTAAAATCAAGCGGGTGTCTATGTCTAATCCCTTCCCCCCACTTGGGTCATACTTAAGCATATAAATGAAAGATAAGAAGGGTTAGAATTGGAACAGAAAACTCCCCTGGATTTGCTCGGCATGATCGAAGACACACGAACAAACGCGTCCCGCTTTGAGATTCATGAGCAAACTTTAATAACCTGAATTCACTTAAGATAACCAAACGCATCATACTAGAAAAACAACAAGAAATAAAAGAAAAAGAAAAACCTAACTCACTTTCGTAGGAATCACGGTTGCATTTAGCGAATGCAACAAGCCTTTTAAACCATTTGGTGTCCCAAGTGGACGAGTGTAGTCTCGTGAGGGTTTACAGGGAACACACCCACAAAGTTCATTTAAAACTAATACAAGGTTATTGTGCTAATATAGGATATAATTAGAACAGCAGGAGAATTACGTCGTAACCCCAATAAAAGAGTTACGCCGTAATTGTGGCAAACCTGGCAATTTGCTACTGGAGAATAGCTACGGCGTAACCACGGAATGGGATTACGCCGTAATTGGTAATGCTCTGGAGAGAAACGTAACTTGTGATGTGTTACGGCGTAATCATAGGGATGAGTTACGCCGTAACTGATGGACAGGACAGGTCCCTGTTTAGTTACTGATGCAATCTTCTCCAATTCCTGCAAAAATGGTTAAAAACACAAAACCCAACTATACTAAAAAAAAATGAAAAAGAAAAGATAAGCATGGGGTGCCTCCCACGAAGCGCTTGTTTTTGTTCGAGTCACGAGCTTGACTCCACCCTTATTTACTACGTAAAAGGGTGTTCATCCCCTCACTTAAAATCAAGTGTGGGTGAAAATAGCAATAAACACCATGAGGGTGTGAATTTGCTATGGGATGGGGAAATGATGAATTATAGTCATACCTCAGGGGAGAAGTCATTTCCCTACTTACCGGACCAATGTTCATTGACGGATTAGAGGATTGGCTTGTTCCATGTTGTTGTTGACTAACTTTCTTCAAAACCAAATTCGTTTCATCAACTGCCAGATGTGCCCTTTCGTCCATAGAAAATGATGAAGGATCTTTATAAAGCGGTTCCTCGAGCTCCTTCACATCTTTAGCAGGGTCGCATTCGGCTTCATCGTCAACCACTGAAATATCCAAAATCTCATCTCCGAATTCCTTTATAAGCTCATTCAACACTGGGTTGGTAGTTGGTGCTACAGAACAGTCATTGGCAGGTGTGATAGGTGATGTCAAGGGTTGCATTACCGGCTCTGGAATGGGTTCATTACGCATGGGAGGTGTTAGAATTTGCCTAAGCCTTTCAACATCCTCTACCGTGATATCCGACATGTCATAAAAATTCCATTCATCACATTCCTCCTCGGCTTCCTCTTCCTCCTTTGTAACGTCGAAATTGACATTATCTGCATCCTGTTCACAAACACTAGGAAAAATATTAGTAATAGGAGAAATAGGAAAGTTAAGAAGGTCCTCACTTTGAAGGTTCACATCCTTAATAGACTCATCACGAGTCTCCTCTTGTTCCATGCGTTGAAGATTTTCAGCACCAATTCTGAACAAATCATCCAACGCTCTTTCAATCATCAACTCGCTATCATCAGGTTCAGGATCAGGAGTGTTATATGAATTATCACTAAAGTTGTTCATCTTTCGACATCGGTTGGCCGTATATAATTCATATACATGAATGGTCATGTTATCCATGTCCAATTCATCATACTCTTGAGGAGATACATAATCACCATAGGTATATGGTTGAAAGAAATGCTCTAGGGAAGGCGATCTCGTAGAAGTTCTCTAAGATTGACGATTCCTCAAAACTTTTCTTTCCTTTCGCGCTCGTACTCCCAGTATTCTTCCAATGTCATATTATCAAAATCTGGCTCCATTTCCATGATTACCTGAAATTCACACAAGAAACAAAGAAAACAGCAGAATAGGAGAAAGAAAAGAAAAACTTAAATTAAAATTCTAAAATAGCTCCCCGGCAGCGGCGCCAAAAACTTGATGCAGGTTTTACTGACTTTATAGTGTCTCGCTATACCTATGGTCTACCCTAATGCACTAACGGGCAGTGTACCCGGTCGTGTGTAGTGTAGTAAATGGTAAAGCCGAGGTCGTCCCAAGAGCTACGAGGATCGGAAATTAACTTAAGTCTATGTCAAGATTATAAGATGGTTTCGATAAGGATTTAATAAATTAACTAATTAAGAAAAGAAAGCAGATAAAGGCATGAGATGTGATCAATGAAGTAGAGTGGTGCTAACCTAGTTAATCCTCCTAGCTAGTTATGTCTACGTCTACTTACTTCCAATTACTTCAGGTGGGGTCAAAGTCGAGAGGACAGCATTTGGTCAATTCGCCCTAACCTATTAGCAAAGATGCCACCACAGGAGAAATCAGGCGCACCGTCATAAGTCATGTTGTTCCTGGTCCCCTAAGCCGAGTCATTAAGTACCGCTACATGCTAGATTTATAATAGTGAGTGCCCGGCCGTTAGGAACTTAGACACTCACCCCCTAATTCTTAAGTTCATCCAAACGATAGGTGATCAGTTGGTCAAATCGTACAAGTAGAAAGGGTCGTCAGTTGGTCATATCTTACCCTTCCCGTCTCAGTCCGCTCACCTAGGGTCAGGTGGTCATATCTCCTAGGCAATTGGCCTCTACCGCCATTCAAAACTACCGAACCAAGGGTGGCTACCAATAAACTATGCATGCATACACTTAGAAATAATTGTACGGAAATAAAGTAAACGTAAACAAAACAATAAAGGAATCATAACAAGGCTAGCACCAGGGTGCTTAGCCAAACATATAATAAATCATACCAACAAAGATGAATAAATCATAAATTGAATTGAACATAATGTTTGATACAAATTACTTGATGTAGAGCTAATAATGATGATGATTGCGAGTGAATTCTTTCTTCAAAACTGGCTTCGGACTGCTGGAAAATACCCTGGAGTGGTGCCCTAATCGACCCCTAGGAGAGGGATGAAGAGAGATACTGAAAAATGCAGATTTAAGACTGTATTTATAGGCCCCGACATGGTTACGGCGTAATTAAATAAATTAATTACATCGTAACTAAAGTTACGTCGTAACTTAAATAAATAGTTACGTCGTAACTAAGTTACGCCGTAACTACTTATAGAAATCTCAACTTCATACTTTCTTTCATCCTTTCATTTACTTGAAACATTTTTGCACTAGATGTCGCTTTAGGCCCCTCATCGTACTTCTTCATTTATATTTTCATCCTCAGAGTAAATATTATCTTCATTTAGCCACGGGACTTCAACTCCTTAGCGCCCAAGTAATAATTACGGCGTAATTAAATTACCGAATTACACCGTAACTCTTCAACCATATATTTTTATCCGCTCCGTAATTATCTCTACGGCGTAACTAAATAGCAATGCTACGCCGTAACCTTCACAAAAATAATTACGACGTAACCATAAGAATTGGTTATGCCGTATCCTTCAAAGCTCATATTTACGTCGTAACCTTATTAGCTAGTGACGGCGTAATCTTCACATAAAATCCAAAGGCCCTCGTAAATCAATCTTCAAAACATATACTTGGCCTTTTATTACTTCTTTTCTGCTCCAACGCTTCATTTATCCTGAAATGCAAATATGAACGAATATGAAAGAATTAAGTACCATATTAATGCAAATGAGGCCATAAACACGGGAATTTAATATATAAAAGATCAGGCTAATTTGATGTTATCAAAAACTAACCCTCGATGTCAACTGCACGCTATAACACAAACAAGAAACCAAGTATCTAAAGTAGACACCTCTACGATTTCACACACAAACACTTAAACCAAGTACGTTCGAATTGAGCTAGTCGAAAACGTTTAAAACAATCAACCCTTGAATACTTGAATACCACGAACAAGAAAACCCAAGAACCTTCTTCTGATTCTGCCCGAGAACAATACTGTCCGAGAATAGCTTTACAATGTTACCCGATATCGGACAAAGGCTGTCCGACTTCCTCCCTTTGTTGTCCGAGAACTACCAAGACAGAAAACCAAGAATCTTGTTGCTGAAACAATTCGACCAGGAACTAGAACAAGATAACACCAATAATCAAAACCTAAACAACTTGGATCAATAAGGTCGATGCAAGTTTAGGGTTTCCAAACCAAAACTAAAACCTAATCGATTTGTATGCAAACCGATAAAGAAGAGGACAAGTGGGATGGGGCGATTACTTTAGGATTTTTAGGGATAGTATATGCGTATTAAGGATGCAAGGGTGTGTTCGTTTATATATCATCTTGAACCGACCCATGCTTGGGCTCATTGCTTGAGCTCCAAGCAATCGATCCAAACATGCCCTCAACCCGATCGTGTACTATGGCCTAAGGCAAACACTAACTGAACCAAGTCCAAGAATAAAATTTTCCATGGATCGTGTATATGGATTGGGTTTTCATTCATGCATAAACGGGTTAATATATTCAAGGAATTATAACGTTCGTCACGCACTCTCGTGTTTAACATGTGTGCCCCCATCGGCTCACACACTTCTAATCGTTTGTGTGTGGTGTTAACTCTCACAAACCAACAGCTCCCACTTGGGAGTTGGAGTGTCGAATGGCACACAAAACTAACGACGGAAATGCCTAGCAACGCTCTCACTCGCTTTTTAACTAAAAGTGTTTGAGATAATAGTTTCATAAAATTTCTCAGTAGCATTGTCATTCAATGTCTTGCTTTAATCATTTTTTGTTATAGATACCGTTAAACCATGGATATGGATCCTAACTCATTCCATATAGTTTAACCATTTAGAATCTCGTTATTGATTTTAATTCAGATATACCAAATGTAATCAAGAATCATCTTGCATTAGCCTTTGGGTTTGGCCAAACAATTATCTGATTAAATCTGGAGAGACGCCATGGTATCTTTCTACACATATCAAGTGGAGTAACAAATCTGGAGAGACGCCATGGTATCTTTCTGAAATATATCCTTTATAACTACCTTATACTGATAGTGTTTTGCGTATACTTACAAAAAATAATATCCACACATAACAGAACTTTCTTGTATCTCAAGTCTAAGGACGAAATTAACAAACCATTTTCAATATTCTACTTATGACAAGGATCCAAAAGTAAATGTTTGAAAGTTGGGGTATCCAATATGCATCTCTAGTAAATACATATGAGTTTGGCGGGAACAATCCAAATTCTCATTAGAATATAACCAACACTCACATTTGCCTTACATAACAATATTCCCATATTGTTAACCGACAATGGACATATTTAGAATGATAAATCATTTCATAAATTAAACATGCAAATATGGAATAACAGATTATATGAATAAAATAACAAATACCTCGTATCTTTATTTATCAGAAAGTAATAACTGTCTTACAATTCCAAATTATCCAAATACTAATTAACACACAGATTTACATGAGACTACTAGCTGGTATTAAACCTATACCTCTAGTTAATTTAGAATTCTTAGGATACTTTAAAGCTTTCGTAAATGGATCTGCTAGGTTGTCATCTGTGTTAACCTTTGATATCTTCACATTACCCATTTCAAAGGTCTCTCGAAGATAATGAACTTTAGCGCAATAATTTCTAGCACCTTTAGTGATTCCTCTTTCATTAGCTATAGTAATGGCTACAGTATTATCACAATACATATTTATAGGTTCTTCAATTGTGGGAACAATGTTCAACCCAAAAATGAGTTACTAATCCATACAACCTCTTTAGATGCATCACAAGCAGCTATATACTCAGCTTCTGTAGATGAAGTAGCAAAAATACTTTTCTTTGTGTATTTCCAGTCAACAACACCTCCATTTAGAACAAATACATATCCAGTTTGAGATTTTAAGTCGTCAGCATCTGTCAGATATCCAACATTAGTGTAGCAAGAAACCCTGAGCTCTTGTTCCTTATCTCCTCCATAAACCAGAAACATATCCTTAGTATTGCGTAAATACTTAAGAATATTCTTAACAGCAGTCCAGTGAAGTTCACCTGGATTCTGTTGAAATCGGCTTGTCACATTCTGAGCGAACGCAACATCGGGACGAGTACATCTCACAGCATACATAATAGATACAATAGCCGAAGCATAAGGAACTCTTTGCATGCGCTCTTTCGCAGCAGTTGTCTCAGCACCTTATGACTTACTCAACTTAGGCTCTTCTTGCATTGGGATAGCTCTACGTTTGGAATTCTCCATACAAAATCTCTCCAAGATTTTCTCAATGTAAGCACTTTGACATAAACCAATCATTCATTTAGATCTGTCTCGATAGATCTTGATTCCAAGAATATATGCAGCTTCTCCTAAATCTTTCATGGCAAAACATCTTCCAAGATAGGATTTTACATCTTGTAACATTGGAATGTTGTTTCCCATGAGCACTATGTCATCAACATATAGAATTAGAAAAGTGACAAAACTCCCACTAGCTTTCTGATATACACACGGCTCATCTTGATTTTAAGAAAATCCAAATTTCTTAATCTCATCATCAAAAAGTTTATTTCATTGCCTAGATGCTTGCTTAAGTCCATAAATAGAACACTTGAGCTTGCATACACGGTTAGGATATTTAGGATCAACAAAACCCTCAGGTTGCTCCATATAGACCTCTTCGTAAAGATGTCCATTGAGAAAGGCAGTTTTGACATCCATTTGCCATATCTCAAAGTCATAGAACGCCGCTATGGCTTTGAGAACCCTTATAGCTCTAATGTTTGCTACAGGAGAAAAGGTTTCTACATAATCAATCTCGTAGGTTTGAGTGAAGCCCTTTGCTACGAGACAAGCTTTAAAGGTGTATACCTTACCATCCATGTCGGTTTTCTTCTTGAAAAGCCACTTGCTACCAATTGTCTTGCAGTTAGGAGGAAGCTCAACTAAAACCTAGACATCATTGTCTTTCATGGGTTGCATTTCCACATTCATCGCATCAAGCCATTTCTTGGATTCAGGATCCAGCAATGCAGCTTTATAGTTATTGGGTTCACCAAGATCCCCTAACTCATGTTCCTCAGCATCAATGTATAAACACATACGGTCAGGAGCACGGCGTGTCCTTGTGGACTTACGAATTGGAACAATATCACTTTGAGGTTCTTCAATTTCTTGATCATCCTCTTCATGATTAATGCTTGTGTCTAAAGAAGGATTTGTATCTTCATCTTGAATTATTTCAAGATCTTCTAAACTCCCACTTGCTTCTTGATCCATGAGATTGCTCTTAAAGAACTCAGCATTTCGCGCAATAATAACTTTTTTCTCTGGTGGAAGGTAGAAAGAATATCCCACAGTTTCCTTTGGGTATCCTACAAAGATACACTTAACAGATCTGGGTTCAAGTTTGATAAGTGTATCATGCTTAACAAGTGCCTCACAACCCCGAACTTTTAAGTAAGAAAGCTTAGGGGCTTGCCCATGCCATACATCATATGGTGTGTTATCGAACCATATTGAGAATGTGTGCAGCAGACTCAAGGGCATAATCCCTGTTGGGAATTATGAAGAATACAAAACTACGAGAAAGAATGAAGAAAGAAGAAACAATGAGGGTCTATTTTATAATTAGGTAGCTTTGTTAGTAAGCTACAATTAGGGTTTATGTAACCTCCCTCTCCTATATAAAGAGGGTAGGCATCTAGTTTATAATCATCCTTTTCCATCATCTCTTTCATTTCATTTAATAGTAATCTCCTAATCGTGTGTCTAGATGCCTACCCTCTTTATATAGGAGAGGGAGGTTACATAAACCCTAATTGTAGCTTACTAACAAAGCTACCTAATTATAAAATAGACCCTCATTGTTTCTTCTTTCTTCATTCTTTCTCGTAGTTTTGTATTCTTCATAATTCCCAACGGGCATAATCCCAAAAGGACTTTGGAAGCTAGTCATAGAACGCACCACGTCAAGCAGGGTTCGATTTCTCCTCTCAGACACACCATTATGTTGTGGAGTGTAAGGAGGAGTTTGATGGGCAATAATCCCATGCTCCTTTAGATGATCCAAAAACTCTTGACTCATATATTTACCTCCACGATCAGAACGTAGTGATTTTATGGTCTTCTCGAGTTGGTTTTCAACTTCCTTTTGAAACACCTTAAATGTTTCAAACACTTCATGTTTATGTTTCAGCAAGTAAACATAACCATACAGACTATAGTCGTCAGTAAAATTCATGAAGTAACTTGCTCCTTGTCTTGACATAATTCTAAATAGGCCACATACATCTAAGTGTATTAGTCCAAGTAGATCTTTAGCCCTATCCACTTGATGTTTATAGGGTTTTCTTGCCATCTTACCAGACATGCATGAAACACACTTTTCAAGTGACTTAATGTCAGCTGAGTTGAGAAGTCCATCGTGTTCCAACGTCTCCATGCGTTTCTTGCTAATGTGTCCAAGACGACCATGCCACAAGAGAGTAGAGTCCAAGTTATACTTGGCTCTTTTATTGCTAATAGCAAACATAGAACTATCATTTGTATTTGAACAAGACATATCAATTTCATAAATACCATTAGGAGGAATAGTAGCAAAATAAACAACGTTATTCTTAGAAACTGAAATTGCATTATTCAATTTAATTCAAAACGGTTAACAAAACCATCATCATACAAACGGGAAACTGAAATAATCCCTCTAGTAATAGAGGGAGCATAGTGACAATCATTTAAGACAATAACTAATCCACTAGGGAGACATAAATGAAAAACACCAATAGCTTCAACTCTTGCCCGTTGACCATTGACCACGTACAGACTTAAAGCTCCTGGCTTCAGCTTCCTACTTCCCCTAAGACCCTGAGTAGTATTACAGATGTGAGTACCACAACCTGTGACAACTGGCAATTTAGGGAGTCTATTTTAGGTAACCGCATTACGTTAAACTAAACCGAGCTTTTGCCTTTACTACTATTTTCATCGATCATGACTTGATTTTATTTCGTTTATTGGTTTTTATGATTTATTTTATTATTGGATGAGTTATCGTGTGAGTTTTAACTATCTTTGATAGGCACTATTCGATTCGGCACTATAAAAGCCTAAAACGAGAAATAATGTAACTTTTAGACAGTAACTCGAAACTTGACAAATAAATAGTCAAAACTCGTGGAAAAACATTAATAATGATAATAGAAAGTCGAATGAACGTCGTGGGATAATCGTGGGACAATATATGAGCTCGGGAATGGGTAAACGGGATAGTTACTAAAAATGACGACCCCGACCCCTCCTCTTTCTCCTTAGCCGGCGCCCCTCCTCCCCATAATAATTTTTATTTGGTCCCTAGCTCCTAAGTATAAAAGCCCACTCACCCTCACTTTTACTTCCACTTTCTCTCACTAAAAACACACACAAACACACCTTTCTCTCTCTACTCTCTCTCTCTTCCAAAATTCAAAACCCTAACCCTAATTTACCACCACCACCGCCGCCCCTTTCCGGTGAGATTCCGGCTACATTCCGACAAATGACACTACACCTCCACCACCATTAGATAGATCTCTCTTTCCTCTTTCCATCCATATATAAAACTCTCACAAAATCCTACATTAACACCTCCAAATCTTGAAAATAAGATTCGTGATTCTGGGGTTTTCATTAAAACTTATAGATCGGGCTTGGAAAAGGTAAATGGAACATGGGTCAAGCTATTTTTGGCCTTGAGAAGCCACGTATGCGTCATGGTTGGCTCGTACATGGTATAAATTTGAGGGGTTTTGGTTCAAACATGGGATTAAACCTAATTAACACTTAAATAAACATGTAGCTAGTGATTTGGTATCATGTGGTGTATTATATTGTTGGGTTTTTTCATTTTAGGTCAAGTTTTATGTTTTTGATTAGGAATAGTTGATGGGTTTGATGTTTGGTTAATGATTGGAGGTTGATTGATTGTGTTTGAATGTTGTGGAAGCCATTTGGATGGCATTTGGTTGTGGTGATGGGGCGTATGAGCCACAAGATCTACGTAGGGGTTGTGGTTGGTGGCGTACATGACCCACATGGACCAAGGGTCCGGGTCGAGTCGCTGTGGTTGCTAGTGGGTTGATGTTGTTGGTGTTTGGATGAGACGCGTGGAGCCAAAAAGCTTCTAGAGCTTGTTTGGTTCACGTGGTCTTAACCGTGATCGTGTCGTGACCATTAGGGTCATAACATTGGTTTTGGGTATATTTGGTTGGTTGATTGGTTGGCGAGATTGATTTGGATTGATTTGAGATTGAATTGCGTTATTATGACTTTTATTTGGACTTCATATATAAATTGTCAACTTTGCGCAACGTCGGTGTTACTTTGACTTTTTAGTCAATAGTTGACCCCGACAACGCCGTAACATGGACTTTAGTATAGTTTGGACTATTGATTGATTTAAAGCCGAGAAGTCATGACTCGTGCTTGTGGACTCGAAACGA
Organism: Chrysanthemum seticuspe; assembly: GCA_019973895.1. Taxonomy (NCBI): domain Eukaryota; kingdom Viridiplantae; phylum Streptophyta; class Magnoliopsida; order Asterales; family Asteraceae; genus Chrysanthemum; species Chrysanthemum seticuspe. The sequence continues at coordinate 310,084,200 of BPTQ01000006.1, forward strand.
ATAACGATATGAAACTAATATTGAAATTTGACGAAATGTATAAATGAAAATGCTAATAAACTATGAAACATTAATAATAAAAAGGCTTTTATACCAAAAATAACGATAACAAGACTTGCCTTGTTATTTATTGTTTTAAAATGGAAACTAACGACTAAAATGGAAAGTAATAAATAAGTAATTAATGTTTCGAGTGCACGTTTATCGAACTATGCCAAATATGGGCATTTAATACTAGTTTCAAGTATTTATTTACTTACGTTGTATGCATGGGTTACGGATGACCTAACATTAATAGCGTCGATCCACGTGGGTAGCGGACTTATTAGGTTGACGAATCTAATAAGAGACCGCTAGGTACGTAGGATAACGTTATTAATGGGTGAATTATCCTTATGACTCGTTAGGATGCGACCAGTTTATGGGATAATAAGCGACACGAATAAATAATTGAGTTTATCGAGTTGACGAATTCGATAAGGTCTACTATTTATTCCGAAACGTATTGGACTATGGAGCTTCTCGCTTAGACGTCTCATTGTATTGCATTGAGTCACATATTGGTTGTTTGAGTGCATCCATGGAATCATATTGAGTCGATACACCCACATAAGGATACCAAACACTAGGACTAAACGGTGAACAAGACATTTTTGGAAATAGCGAAAAGGAATACATTGGGGTAGATAACGTTGATTTTGGGAATTATATATTAAAATTGGTTTACATTAATAGGTTGTACCGAGTCGATAGTTGATGTGCCATGATTAGCTGTTATCTTCTACTAGTGTTTATTTGTGCGTTGCTTGCTTGAGGTGAGTTTCATAGCCCCACTTTTATCTATGTTTTTAACTAAATTGGGGTGAGAATCATGCTACTATTTTTGGACCTTCTAAACTATTTTGATTTGCTTATGTTTTTGACTGATTAGATAGGTATGTGGTAGTCGTTGCCTTAGCCTAGGGTAGCAATCCTAATTGCTATAACACTTGCCTAGCTAAGTATAGACTTCTTCTTCGACCTAGTCCAGGGTTAGCAATCGTTCTAGACTTTGCTACGACTGTGCTGGCTAGTGTCGCTAGGGGCCCAGTGTGATATTGGATATGATATTTTTTTGTGTTTGATGTGTATCTATCTTAAGTCTCGCATAGCAAATTAACTCCTACAGGTCCACTACTTTTACTTGAATTTAAACCTATGAACTCACCAGCGTTAGCTTACCTTTTAGCATGCTTTCTCAGGTAATTAAGTGATGTTTGGAGTATGTGTTCTGTGGAATCTTGGCAAGGAGGCATGGTCAAGGATCATAATCGACTCTCATAATTTATGGGGACCTATTTTTATTAAATTATGTTTGGGTCTAATATTTACACTATGGGATTAATGTTTTGAATATTTAAATTTGGGATTGGTTTTGAATGTTAAATGACTGTCTTGTTTGCTATACTTGTGTGAGATACCAATCCAATCGTAATGCCCCGAAAACTTGATTAAGTTTTCCGCTATACCGAGATTTGGGGGTGTTACAGATTGGTATCAGAGCTCAAGGTTGTGAGCTAGGTATTTAATAAACCCTAAGCTATAACCACTTCTTATGAAAAATGATCCTCGACCGACGCTTACCCGCCTGCCAAGCCGAAGCTTCATATTTGATTATGGTATGAACTGCGATTTGATTTATGAGATATATTTTAAAGCTTTCATTATGTGATACATGTTTTGGTTGAGTTGATGCGCTTATTAGAACCAGTTGTTTTCGAACACTTATACCTACCCTATGCTATTGTCACAGACTATGCCTTTACTAGCTTTTGATGTGTCTGAGGATGTCCTTGCTGCTGCTAGTTCCCCAGCGTTGACTCTCATGACTGTTGCCCAGGGTGATCCCTACGTGATTACCCGTCACTCTAGTTCATCATCATCATCAGATCGCCCTAGCTTATCTAGGCAGCTCACTTTACATCAGGCCTTAGCACGAGCCCAGACTCCTAGACTTGCTCGTAGAACTGCCTGCATGTCCGTGCGACCACCATCATCACCTATTCACCTAGCAGCCCACTCTCTTCTGTCATCACCACCAGCATCACCATGTCTTAGAAGACCTAGATCCCCTACTGTACCACCTCAGGATTTACCCGCACAGAGACTCCGACTCATGGACTCTCCCTCTGAAGATGAGGGCGAGAAGGAGCATGAGATCGAGGAGGAGCATGAGATTGAGGGGCAGTATGTAGATGAGGATGAGGATCCTCAAGAGGAGGATGATGAGGATATCCCAGATGTGGGTACTCCTCCATTGCAGAGTCCTGCACATTCTCCAGGACCAGGCTCTCCTTTACCTTTGCCTGAGCCTGATTCTCCTGGGCAGCCTTTAGACATTGACTCACCACCTTACTCACCTTATATGGGTAGCCCACTAGGTTCCGATATGCGACCGGAGATTGCTTCAGAGCCCGAGGAGGATGGGGAGACGGGTCTGATAATGGAGAGGATTACATCTCAGGGTGTTAGGCTTAGTCAGTTGACGGACCGATTAGTCGGAGTATCGAGGGCTAGTGTAGAGGATTTGAGAGCGGATATGGATGCGGTAGTTAGGAGGGTTACGATCTTGATGAAGGGTATGTTGGAGCTCTTTGACCAGGTAGGAGACCTGCGGAGAGGGCTCACGACAGCCCGAGAGGCAGACCAGGCGCTTTAGTGCAGGGTCGGCATGCTAGAGAGAGAAGTTGCGGATCTGAGGAGAGATCGCAGCTCTCAGCGTCTTGAGATCTCATACCTTAGGAGAGTTATGGACGAGGTTAGGAGATCTGTTAGTAGTATTCGTGATCGTGGCTAGATAGTGTTAGATTCATGGCTTTGTACCATCTTGAAACTAAGTAGTACTTGGTTCGAGATGTAGATCTATCCTAGTTATCTTATTAGTATCGCTGTTAGGATCGTTTTAGATTTCTCAGTATCCTTTCATGTATTCCACTTTGAAACTTATGAGTTATGGTTATTGGAACGTACATCCTTTAGTTATGATTCGTTCTCTGGTTGTTTTGTTATGGTATAGCGTTATCCTTGTTGACCTTGATTATGTATTCGAGCGTTATTGGTGATCCTTGGAACCCAACTCGATCTTTTAGAGCGTGAACTGTGAACTTATGAAACTGTTATTCTTGCCTTCAGAATGATGACACCAAGACAAAACTCGCCTAGGACTAACTGAGCAGCCCCTGCTGTTGTGGTTGCCCCTGTCCGTCGAGGTCGTCGTCCGAACCTGACCACTCCACCTGTTGAGAACCTGAACACTGATAACCCAGCTGTAGAAAACCCAAATGTGAACAACCGTGCTAATAATGGTCCTGTTCCACAAAACCCTCCACCTTTGAACCCAGCCCACATTGACCAGCTAGTGACGCAGCGTTTCGCTGAACTGCTAGCTGAGACTAATCTCTCTAACACCTCTGGTGAAACCCCACTGTTGAATCGAACTCGAGGTTGTACCTACAAAGAGTTCCGATTCTGTGGTCCCATCGAGTTCGGAGGAACCGAGGGAGTGGTTTACCTAACTAGGTGGATGGAGAAAACTGAGTCTGTGTTTACCGTTAGCAACTGTGAAGAGGATTGTAAGGTTAAGTATGCAACATTTACCTTGAAGGACGAAGCGTTGACCTGGTGGAACAACTATCACAGATCCGTAGGAAGTGATGTAGCCTATAGCATGACTTGGACCCAATTTAAGGCTCTCCTGATCAAGATTACTGTCCAAGGAATGAAGTTAAGAAACTAGAGATTGAGTTCTGGAACCATAAGGTTAAGGGTACCGACATGACGACTTACAATCGTCGTTTCCAAGAGTTGTCGTTGCTTTGCCCTGATATGGTTCTCACTGAAGCCCTTAAGATTGAGAGGTATACTAATGGACTGCCTTTAGCTACTCGAAATGATGTCATCGCTGCGAAGCCAGTTAATTTGCATAAGGCAATTACTGTGGCTCAGCGTTTGATGGATTTTTACGTAATGGAAGTAGGAGACAAGGGTAAGAGTGATATGAGTGATAAGAGGAAGAGGAATGAAGTTGTTAAAGGGAATGGCAACAAATGGCAAGAGACAGCCAGGGTGTTCGCCATAGGAAATGGAGAGAAGAAAGTTTATGAAGGTAGCAAGCCCTTGTGTGGTCGTTGCAATTGACACCACCATGGACTATGCCCGATTGTGTGTAGAAAGTGCTCTAAGATAGGATACATGGCCAAGGACTGTAGGTCCCGACCACTTGCTGCAGCTCAAACTACACAAGGAGCGGACTGGAAGGCCACTGTCACCTGTTTTGGATGTGGGAAGAAGGGGCACTACAAGAATGAGTGTCGAGAGCCGTGGATGAGAGGAAATCCCGGTAATGGAGGAGGATTTGTTAACCGAGGTGTGGAAAGTAATGGATTAAACCCTGTGAAGCGTGAGGTTGTGGAAAACCAGGGAAATCTGAGTGCTAGGAATCAGCAGAGAGACATGGGAACAGCGCATGTGTATGCTATTGAGAAGGAAGCTAGTGAGGACCCTAACGTAGTTACGGGTACGTTCCTTCTCAATAATCGCTATGCTTCCATACTGTTTGATACTGGTGCCGATATGAGTTTCGTATCCACCAACTTTATGCCATTACTAGGAATCTCCCAAACACCTCTAGGGTTCAGTTACGATGTGAAATTAGCTAATGGAAATAGGGAGAAGATAGACACCGTAGTCTGAGGTTGTACCTTAAGTTTCCTTGACCACCCCGTTTAGCATAGACCTATTGCCAGTTACCTTGGGAAGTTTTGATGTCATCATTGGAATGGATTGGTTGTCGAAGATCGGTGCACACATCATCTGCGATGAGAAGATCGTGTGTGTACCTTATGGCGGAAAAGTTCTGAGCATACAAGGAGATCGGAGCAATTGTGGAAGTCCTTCCCGGTTGAGCATCACCTCTTGTATTAAGTCCCAGAAGTACATCAATAGAGGAGGTTGTCTTTTCTTGGCTCGAATTTCTGAAAAGAAAAGCGAGGAGAAGAGTGAAAGATACCTTAATGATGTACCCGTCATTAGAGAGTTTCCAGATGTGTTTCCTGACGATTTTCCAGGGATTCTACCTGTCAGACAAGTGGAATTCCAAATCGAGTTGATACCCGGTGCTGCACCCGTAGCCCGGGCACCCTATCGACTTGCTCCAAGAGAATTGGAGGAACTGTCTAAACAGTTGGCAGAGTTGTCAGAGAAGGGATTCATTCGACCAAGTTCATCACCGTGGGGAGCACCGGTGTTGTTTGTGAAGAAGAAGGATGGATCGTTTCGGATGTGTATCGTTTATAAGGAATTGAATAAGTTGACAGTGAAGAATCGATATCCGTTACCTAGAATAGATGACCTATTCGACCAACTCCAAGGATCTAGTGTCTTTTCCAAGATTGATTTACGATCTGGTTATCACCAGCTTAGAGTTCGAGAGGAGGATATCCCTATGACGGCGTTTAGGACTCGTTATGGGCACTATGAATTCCAAGTAATGTCGTTTGGTTTGACCAACGCGCCAGCAATTTTCATGGATCTCATGAACCGAGTATGTAAGCCATATCTGGATAAGTTTGGGATAGTATTCATAGACGACATCTTGATATAGTCCAGGAGTAGAGAGGAGCACGAAGAGCATTTGAGGCTCATTTTAGAATTGTTGCGAGAAGAGAAGCTGTATGCCAAATTCTCTAAGTGTGAATTTTGGATTCCGTCCGTACAATTCTTAGGTCACGTGATAGATAGTCGAGGAGTTCATGTTGACCCAGCTAAGATTGAGGCCATTAAGGAATGGGCAGCCCCTAAGAACCCATCAGAAGTCCGCCAGTTTCTAGGTTTAGCAGGCTATTACCGGAGGTTCATTGAGGGATTCTCCAAAATAGCTAAGTCGCTGACCAAACTGACACAAAAGGACGTTAAGTATGAATGGGGAGAAAAGGAAGAAGAAGCATTCCAACTTTTGAAGGAGAAGTTGTGTAGTGCGCCCATCCTAGCTTTGCCTGAAAAAAGCGAAGACTTTGTCGTGTACTGCGACGCTTCGTATAAAGGCTTAGGTGATGTTTTAATGCAATGGGAGAAGGTGATTGCTTATGCTTCCCGACAACTTAAGAAGCATGAGAAAAACTACACCACCCATGATCTTGAGTTAGGTGCTGTAGTGTTTGCTCTTAGAATATGGAGACATTATCTGTATGGAACCAAGTGTGTAGTGTTTACCGACCATAATAGCTTGAAGCATATCTTTGATCAGAAGGAACTGAATATGAGACAACGTCGTTGGTTAGAGTTGCTCAGTGATTACAACTGTGAGATTCGTTATCATCCTGGTATGTGGTAGTGGTTGCCTTAGCCTAGGGTAGCAATCCTAATTGCTATAACACTTGCCTAGCCAAGTATAGACTTCTACTTCGACCTAGTCCAGGGTTAGCAATCGTTCTAGACTTTGCTACGATTGTGCTGGCTAGTGTCGCTAGGGGCCCAGTGTGATATCGGATATGATATTTGTTTGTGTTTGATGTGTATCTATCTTAAGTCTCACATAGCAAATTAACTCCTACAGGTCCACTACTTTTACTTGAATTTAAACCTATGAACTCACCAGCGTTAGTTGACCTTTTAGCATGCTTTCTCAGGTAATTAAGTGATGTTTGGAGTACGTGTACTATAGAAGCTTGGCAAGGAGGCATGGTCAAGGATCATAATCGACTCCGATAATTTATGGGGACCTATTTTTATTAAATCATGTTTGGGCCTAATATTTTCACTATAGGATTAATGTTTTGAATATTTAAATTTGGGATTGGTTTTGAATGTTAAATGACTATCTTGTTTGCTATACTTGTGTGAGATACCAATCCAATCGTAACGCCCCGAAAACTTGATTAAGTCTTCCGCTGTACCGAGATTTGGGGGTGTTACACAACCGGTGTCATATAGTAAGGATGTATTAGGAAAAGAGTAGAGTTCTATAGTGAAAATACCTGAAGAACTAGCTGCAAGAGACTGTTTCTTCTTTTTCATCAACTCGGCAAGATACTGGGGACAATTCCTTCTCCAAGGACCTATCTCACCACATTGGTGACAGGTAGCGTCCTTCGCTGGATTATCCTTCTTGGATGGTGGAGGAATATTAGGTTTGGAAGCATTGTATGGTTTATACTCAGTAGCATAACCAAACTTGCTTTTTCCATTTCCATGATTCCCCTTAGCAGCCTTAAACAATTTATTCTTCTTTTGGCTTTTCTGGACCTTCCCCACATGTATGTTATGTAGTGCAGGTGCAACATCTTTCTTTGGCAACGTCTGCTCATGTTGCTTAAGCATAGCATCTAATTCATTTATAGTCTTCCCTATGCTGTGCATATTAAAGTTCTGCACAAACGAAATGTACTCTTTAGAGAAACCGATTAGGATCAAACTAATTCCATAGTTCAGAGTAACTGGGTGACCAAGACGTTCCAAATTGTCAATGTAGCTCTTCATCTTTAGAACATATGAGCTAACCGATTGACCATCTTCCTGCTTGCAAGCGTGAAATTCACGTGCAGTTTGTAGAAGCTATTGTTCTACCTATTGGGAGAACATAGACTTTAACTCCTGAAGCATGTCATAAGCACCAAGATGAGTTAGATTTCATTGGATCTCTAACTCCATGGCCATGAGCATATAGGCATATATATCCTTTGAGCCTTTGACCCAAGCAGTGTGAGCTGCAAGGGCCTCAAGAGGGATAGGGTGGCCAGGATTTGCAACAGGTGCAGCAGGTATAGGATGCTCCAAATAAGTTTCCTTATCTTCATCTGATAGTATAATGCGAAGCTGGCGATACCAATCAATGAAGTTAGGTTTAGTGAGTTTTTGTTTCTCAAAGAAACTCCTGAGTACCGAACTGTTTCCGACTGAAGTAGTCATCTACAATTTAAAAAAGTTCAAATAATTAGTATTTTCGATAATTACATTCTTAACAGAATTAACTACCCAATTAATTACTGTTAGGACCGAAAAACATAAGATTTATGTGGTTCGGGAGGTCTTGGTTGGTGATAGAAGATGAAAGTATTCATCTTGTTTAGAGAGAGAAACTAGAGAGAGGGAGGAGAAAACAAAGACTTTTATTAAGAAAACACACACTACACCTTTAGCCTAATGCTTCACCTCACCCCTCATGGAGAGTCATGAGGGGTATATATAGGCCCTATCTTTGCCACTTAAATGATACTTGTCCCTAAGGGCAAAGTATACTACGCGTCTAGTCCAATTCACGTAAGTGACGTTATCTTTATAAAAAGCGAGGCTAACAATCTCCCTCCAAGATAGCGTCACACGTGAATGGTTACAATGAGACCTATAAATACAAAACAAAGTAAATTACAATAGTAATGAACAATGTTGACTTTCTTGAAGCGCAGAGTCTCTGTAGTCTAGATACTGAGGCAAACTTGAAGTTCTCCCTTCCGATGACCTCGGCATTTGATCTTTGGCGCTGACGGCACAAATTCTTGTAGCTCTGAACTTCAACTGTAACGGTCTAGTTAGGTTATTACTCCCTCCTAACTAGTGAGCCTTTTTTCTTTCTATGCTCCCTCCTGAACCGACAACACTCTTCCAACACATCTTTAATCTTCAGACACGCAGCGGAGAAAGTAAACTCTTGATCGTATAATGGTTGTCGTTCTGGGAACATCATAACAGCATAACTCACTTAGTATTGCATCCAAGTTGGTAAAAAACCCCGATGTACACCACACTACTTCTCCTTCTTTAGTCTTAACCAAAAATCCCTTCGTAATCCAAACACGGAAGATGAAATACCAACTTCTCCCTCCTGATGGTTGCGAGCTATCGGAATCATCATAATGTTGCGTACATGCCGTATTACCTTCTTGATGCAATTTTCAAACATCATAGCTTGATCATAATTTCCGTGAGAATATGTCGCAAAAATACTCTCAATATACGTTTCTCAAACCAACCTTTTCTCGAACCTCCTTTGAATTCACCGGCTAATTGTAATGACCACATATGGAGATAACCCGATACGACTAACTTGAAAAGGAAGTAAACATCCCAACTTTGTGACTTACTGCTTGTTCTAAATTTTTGACCAATCCACAACTACGTGTGACACTGAGCACTACAACGTAACTCCTTAAAGTGATGGTTACACACTGTAAGCACTACAATGTAACTCCTTACCAGTTATAACCAGATTTTCAAATTTCATAATGTGCTCCAACAAGTTATCTTGAGACATGCATCCAACCAACCATCGTCTCAAAGATAAAGAAGTCCACCCGTGAAATGTCACGTCAATTTCTCATCAATAATACCGTACAAAAACCCCGTAGTCATTTTTTAAGATTACTGTTCAAGCCATGAATTATGTATCCCTCGTGAATAATATACCATACCAAAAATATACCATTCAATATACCAATGCTACAAAAAAAATTTGTATCCAAAAGTTTGTGTCACAAAAGTTGGAAGACAAAATTTCTACATCTATTTTATCTCATAGGAAAGAAAACAAACGTATATAGCAAATAAATTTCGGATATATACTCAGTCTACCTCAGCCCACACACAACGAAAGCCCACGTTAACTCAATTCCTGGTCCAAGTAATGGGAAATTAAATGAACGGCCCAAATATTAAATATTGCCCGATCCATTCCCAACACATGAAAGTGCCGGTTATAAAAATATAACCCTAATATTCGGTCATTACCTAAACACACATTTGATAATCACGCCTACCACAAGACGTTTTCTCCCAAGACAGATCTGGGATAGAAACGTATCTCCTCCTACATCTCAACACTTCTCAAACGAATCTCAATTTTAAATGAATCTCATCTCAAATCTCATTATCATCAAACCATTTAACACACAACTCAATCTCACGTGAGCACCAATTGTCTTTTACCATATTCGAAGAACACATGAAGTACTTCAAGATCTCTGATGGAGGTCACGGGTAGGTTTTTTTCTTTTGTTTTGAGTTTGTTTATGGTAGAGGAACGAGACAGGAAAACGATTTTAACATACTTGTTAAAAATCTTTTCATTCAAGTTTCGGATATTGAACAAGGAGCATAGCTTCATATGGATCAATGATGATTGTTGTTCAACTTCAAAAAAATCTTTGAAAGATTGGAAGAAGTGAACCAGATCTGAGATTAATTTTATTTTTTCTTTTTGAGTCGTGAAATAGATGGAAGATGGGGATAGTAGGTTAGATGAAGTATTTGTGATGTTGGTATGATGTTGATAATCGGATTGAACTTTCTTTAATACTTCTCGATTTCTTTTCTTTAAAGAGGACTGATGATGGTGTTGTAGCACTGAGGTTGTGTAAAATTTGGTATACGGTATAGTGGTCTTGGTCGAGTCTACGCGTAACTTTTTCTTTCATTTCCTTATGCGTAAAAAATATCAGTTACGCGTAAACCTTGTTATACGAAACCTTATGCGTAAAGCAGTTTCATAAGCGTAAGACCTTTATGCGTAACCAGGCTTAGGCGTAAGCGCATACGCGTAACTTTTCTTACGCATAACTTCACAGTTATGCGTAAATACTCTATAGATGCTCCTTATGCGTAGAAAAAGAGGGTTTTGACCCTTTGACTTTTTCCGGCGAGTTTTTCCGACCAAGATATTCCGTCCATCTTCATTTTTACCCAGAAAAGCTACTAAAAGGACTCTTCATTTTGCCTTGTTTGACCATGAAAAGATGAACAGGTGACCACTTTTGTTTCACAGGATGATGTTTGGTACAAAAAAATCATATAAATACTGTTTGGACAAGATATGACCCAAGACAGATGTGAACAAATGAAAGACCAGGACTTTTTGTTTTGACCAACAAAAGGATACTAAACATAGTTTTAAAACTGTTAACCCACAAATCGGAAAAAAAAATTTCCGACCACAAAAAATAGCACAAAAACAGTTAAAAACATGTGTAAAAGCCAACATAAATCAACAAAAGATAACCATGGCTCTATACCACTTATTATGATCGAAAAACATAAAGATTTATGTGGTTTGGAGGTCTTAGTTGGTGGAAGAAGATGAAGATCTTCATCCTTTTTAGAGAGAGAAACTAGAGAGAAGGAGGAGAAAACAAAGACTTTTATTAAGAAAACACACACTACACCTTTAGCCTAATGCTTCACCTCACCCCTCATGGAGAGTCATGAGGGGTATATATAGGCCCTATCTTTGCCACTTAAACGATACTAGTCCCTAAGGGCAAAGTATACTACGCGTCTAGTCCAATTCACGTAAGTGACATTATCTTTATAAAAAACGAGGCTAACAATTACTAATAAGACTAAGATCCCATCTTGCACTCCCACTTATTTACCAGAGGTTTGACCAGTGAGTAACTAAGTAGGAGAAAAGGTAAGCGACGAGCGTTAATTGCATAATGCAACTCTTAGACTTTATGAGACTGTTTAAGGCATTAGTAAACAAGTAATAATGTCAAAAGCATGTTTAGTTCTCATCTTATGCCTCGGGTTCAAGGTCTGACCAAGCAAACGCGAAATAATTCGAACAAGTAAGAACTTGCAAAAATAACCAAAGGTATGACCTAAGAGAAATAATCACCATGGGTTGAAATGGCCCTAAGGTCTGACCAAAGAAGTCAAACCAAATGCACGTGTTCATAGTTGGATGACATAGACTTAAAATTTTACAAATGGGGTATTCACATTAATGTGGTAAAATCATGTACAAAGAAGCATGCAAAACAACTTTGTAACACTTATTTTAAAAACTTTTGGTAATGACACTGTAGTGATCATCATGGTTCACGGTAGCTCCAATCGAACTCGCAGGGTGGCGGAGGACCAGGTCAGCGCTAGGCAATAACCGGAAATCCTTTATGTGTGACTGTGCGCACCTCCTTAAACCCCTCTTTATAGTATGTTCTAGTGGGTGAGCCGTACATCCCAAGTGTCCATAGCGTCTAGTTTTTAAATTCATGAAAAACTTGTTTCAAGAGTTTAGGTCACTTTATTTAACAAAAAAAATTTTCCACGAAACAAATAGCAGGTCACAATGAGCATGATATTTAGGCGTGTAAATAAAGACCAATATTAATGTTATGATTACGATATGTATTATTCCATATTGCATATAATTAGGTGTCAAAAACAAGCAACAATAATGCACATAAGGAATCACAAACATATCAACATAAACATCAATATATAAACACATATTGTTTCGAGTTCTCTCGCGAGTCTTCCCCAAAAGGAGAACCATAAGACCGTCACTAGGTTCAATACCTAGATCGCCCCATACATCACAAAAAGCAATTGAGTGGGTCTTGTGGCCGAAAAAACACATAAAAAGCATGACAAACTTAATTAACAATTAATTACATTATTTTATGTATTTAATAAACAATATGTAATTCTAATTATCATTATAATTCTAATTAACAATTAATTCTAATTAACCTTTAATTCTAATTAACAATTTAATTTAATTGGTGTGTGTCTTGTTATTTTTTATTAATAATTGACAAGTATTGCATATAGTTGTCAAAACAAAAATAAAACGAATAATTAATTAGATTTCATGCAGCCTTTTAAACATGTTTATTAAAGCGTGTAACCCATAATCGCAAAAACGAGTTGACTCGTGATGCCATTGTTGGGATTCTATAATCTAGTTAACCAAGTAATGCAAACGAGTACGCAGCGGAATTGGATCTAGTTAAAGCAATTAGGTAAACACTTATGTAATAAACAATAATAAATAAAAGGTAAATAGAAAACTAACCCTCGATGTCAACTGCACGCTATAACACGAACAAGAAACCAAGTATCTAAAGTAGATACCTCTACGAGTTCACACACAAACACTTAAACCAAGTACGTTCGAATTGAGCTAGTCGAAAACGTTTAAAACAATCAACCCTTGAATACTTGAATACCACGAACAAGAAAACCCAAGAATCTTTCTTCTGATTCTGCCCGAGAACAATGATGTCCGATAACATCTTTACAATGTTACCTGATATCGGACAAAGGTTGTCCGACTTCCCCCTTTTGTTGTCCGAGAACCACCAAGACGGAAAACCAAGAATCTTGTTGCTGAAACAATTCGACCAGGAACTAGAACAAGATAACACCAATAATCAAAACCTAAACAACTTGGATCAATAAGGTCGATGCAAGTTTAGGGTTCCAAACCAAAACAAAAACCTAATCGGTTTGTATGCAAACCGATCAAGAAGATGACAAGTGGGATGGGGCGATTACTTTAGGCTTTTTAGGGATGCGTATTGAGGATGCTAGGGTGTGTTTGTTTATATAGCATCTTGAACCGACCCATGCTTGGGCTCATTGCTTGAGCTCTAAGCAATCGATCCAAACACCCCCTCAACCCGATCATGTACTATGGCCCAAGGCAAACACTAACCGACCCAAGTCCAAGAATAAAATTGTCCATGGGTCGTGTATATGGATTGGGTTTTCATTCATGCATAAGCGGGTCAATATATTCAAGTAATTATAACGTTCGTCACGCACTTTCATGTTTAACGTGTGTGCCCCTATAGGCTCACACACTTCTAGTCGTTTACGTGTGGTTTTAACTCTCAAACCAACAAAAACATAACCCACAAATGCTGCCCAAAAGGCGTCCCACGTAAATGTAAATGGTGCAAAAAGCGTGAGGATATGAACAAATATGACCCAAATAGCCGTTATAACGTCCACAATATTCCACTTACGGCCACGAAATAAGCTCCTCTTCCTCGTCACAACCATATCGGACATAAAAATCTTCTTATATCCGGACTCTTTTGCATCCTCGGAAGCAAAGGTATCCAAATTTCTCTTATTTTTTTTTTGGTGGTGGAAAGTATGTACCAAATGTGTTGCATATATATGCAAATATCATTCAATACATTTTAAAGGAGTTGTTGAAACACATTTACTGTTTGTACGAGGTAGGTGACAATCCTTCTATAGAACTATTTGGATTTGTCCTCTGCTAATTGACAATATATACAAAGACTTCAATAAGTATTCAATGAGCACCAAAGAGGTATTGCTGGATTACTACATCTTTGCTGTTTGCTGATGTTAGTACTAAAGAAAGAAACAGCAATAGTACGTCCTCAGCAATCTTCATTTCCTCACCTAGTATATATATTCTTTGAATTTTGCCAATATTTTGTGAAGTGTTCATGAACATGAGGTTCTATCTACACATGGCCATGTCTAAAGTAATTATATTTCCAATCAGACTCATGGCATCAATATGCTTGTTTTCTCTCTTCTATTTTATCTCTTAGATTCACATATGTATATTTTTAAGACATATTTTAAACTAAGATCATAAGAAGTTATTTTATTTTTATTTTTTTTTATTGAACGGTCATCATATTTTTTATCTAGGTCAAGCTCGAAACTCAAAATGAGTTCAAACAAATATGTGAAGTAAAATTGGAAATGTGTGTAACTTTTCTGAAAGACATTTTGTTGGGAGAGGGTGAAGATATGTTTTGGAGAGACATTTCGTTGGGAGGATCTCCCTCTCAATCAAATTGGTAACTAAAATACCTACACAATCTTGATAATAATCAGTGTTTTCCGTTAAGTGATCGGGCTATGTGAATCAAGCAGCATTATTTCATCTTAGGCATGGCGTAGGTCACTTCGACTTGGGCCTGCCTGATCATGAATAATTTCAAGAAATTGAAAGTCAATTGTGTACCTTACGTTTCATGATCGGAGGTATAGTTGGGTATCTGTATCCTTAGCAATCTGTATTTGTGATTGTAGCATGCATCTTGCTAGAATCAACAAATAAAATCCAAAGCTGGTAAAAAAATTGTTGTAATTGTCTCTTACTAGATTCAAAGGTGTTCACTGTAAAGGCCAAGAGATCACTTATTGAATAAAAACTGTGAACGAATGTTAACAAAATCCGACAAAATCCCTTACTTCCAAATAAATACAACGTTTTAAAGAGTTATCACATATTATGAACCAGCGTTCCGATCAGTAGAATTCTGATTCTAGCGAATCGACCTTGATTTGAGTACTAGATGCCTGAACAAAATGAAGATCAAGAAATCTATTTGTTGAAATGCAATACAACAACAGAATTAGGACACCTCATTACAATATGGTGGAACTTGGATTTTTTTATTTTTGATTTTATTGATACTCTCAAAGATATATTCGGCATTATATTACAACAACCACAACAACAAAAAGTAACGATGATACCTAATCCCACAATAACCTATTATTGTTGTGCGGGTTGCAGGAAAGTAAAATGTACACAATCATACCCCTAAGCATGGGTAGCGAACCACTTTCAACACTACAGAAATAATAACTCCGACTTGTAACTTATCATGACGAGATTGTATATATAGAGTTAGGATCAAATAATAAGAAAAATTAAAATAAGAATGATAAGAAGAAACTACAACTACTCATTTCAGATGCATCTCCCCTTAAAATTCTCCTCCGTATCTGAAATGTGTGGCTAGAAATCCTACTTATTCTTCTCATTTTAATTTTTCTTCTTGCTGGATCCCTTCCCTATAAAACTATAATAAATGGAGATACTGCAAAAATATTAATGTGGCCTACAAAAATACAAGTGTTTGCATTTAGAATATTCTTCAATGTTCTGTTCACAACTCACTTTTGGTCTTATGGCTGCATAAATATGTTTTGACGTTTAACCTTATGAGCCGAGAAGTGATCTGCTTGGAGATGAAATCAAAACCCTGCCACATACATACTCGGATATCAGCTAGAAGTGGGAAAACTAATTAAAATTGGATTCAGTGTATTGTTAATGCAAATATTTCTATTAATGTAATTTGATGTATGTATTACATATTTACGTACATACTCCAGCATCTTGTTAGCAGGAATGTTGTTATTCTGCCGACAATACAAGAAGCGCAAGAAATATATAATCGACAGAAGGAAACTTGCACAAAAATGTAACCCTCAATCGTCAAATGTTTATTCCATTAAGTTTTGAAACAATGACTTAATTTTACACACAGTCCCCCACCGGTGTCCTTATATAGAGAATGCGGTAGAGAAGGACTATGACATGGGCAAACAAGTCCACCATCTGCTGTGATTACAAAGTGAATGAGCGATGTGATATCTTGAGACTCAAGCAACACCAAACAACCCTAATAATGCCAATCCTAGTTTTACACGGCTAAAGAACAACCAAAATGAACCGCAGACATGTTTCATAGTTTTCACCTAAGCAACATACCTAACACGACTAAGAGAAAGCCTACGTTAATAATAGGTTTAGTTCCGCGGCACTTAAGTCTCTAAACTAACTATTGATTGAACTAATATTAAGACTAAATGTATCCAGGTATATTCTAATGACCTCCAAAAGTTTTCTAATGAATTTCCGCCGAATCACGCTAGCTTGCATTCTGATTCGTGATTGGTCAGTTTCTCTAGGATTATGCTTAGGTTCTTTCAATCTGTGTCAGACTATAACATGGTTCACTTTAACAAAGGTGTATAGAACAAGACTTAAGAATTAATGCCACATAAGGTCCTTGTTAACGTTTAATTCTTGTCTAAAATGAATCATAGATTACATTGGAACATATTAAACTAAAATATACATAGTTGAATGCTGTACGTAAATACAAACATTACATAGTTGAATGCTGTACGCAAAGGCATGTGGTAGATCTCCGCCTATTTAAAACAAATAAATGTTGAGAGTAAGTGCTGTCTTTTGCGAATTTAATTCTCATACATATTGTAGAACGGGTTGTACTATTAGATTACTCACTTTTTTCAGTACAACACAGTTTTTTGTCAGTTTCTGTTCCGTATTTCTGACAGTTTTAAGCGTTTGACTTATTAAACTTTATATTTACTGTTCCGCATTTTCAGGTTTATAGTTTTTTGATATAAACAAAATTATAAAAAAAAATAATAATAATAAAAAAATAAAAAAAAATGCAAAAACATTAGGGAGGTCAATCTAAAATTATAGCCACCGTCAAAATTACCCCACCCTGTAGAACCTTTAGAGCATCCCGGGTGATTGTCAAATTTTGAATTTATAAGATGTGACATAAGGCGATACAAAATATGAAGATACTTTATATGTTTATATCATTATTCATATATATCGAGTTTACAAAAATATGTGACATAAGATATTATGATAGCATAGCGTGATAGCATTATCTAGGGGTGGCAATTTCTGACCCGACAAGAAACCCGACCTGAAACCGACACGAAAATTAACATGTTCGGGTTGTGCTAAATAGATTTCGGGTCAGGTTTGGGTCGACCTATCTAACCCGTTTATTAAACAGGTCAGGTTCGGGTTGGGAATAAAATTAACTGGTCGACCCGCCAACCCGTTTAAGATTTTTTTCATAAACTCAAAATTATTAATATTTTATTATGCATGTTAAATGTGTTAAAAGGGTCAACCCGAAAAACTCTTTAACCTGTTTAACTCGTGTAATGTGCCAAATTTTGTATATAAAAAGGGTTAAATGGGTCAACCCGAAACCCGCTAAACCGATTTAAACCGTGTAACCTATTTAACCCGCAAACCCAAGTATATATACGGGTTAAATGGGTTAGGTTCTGGTTATGTCTAAACAGGTTAGGGTTGACATAGCTGACCTGATGATTTAAATGGGTCAGGTTTAGGTTGGGAATTTATGATCCGCCAACCCGAACCCGTCAACCCAAACCCGACCCAAATTGCCACCCCTAGCATTATCAAGCCTTACGCCTTTGTGAGGCTTTTGCCGTTCTTTTAGAACACTGTAAAGTAGTCACGTTAGTTCATTTTGTCGTGTCAAGAAATCCATGGAGAAGTACACATTATATTAATTTTTTTATTCTAACTACACTAGAAAGTTTTTTTTCGTGAATAGCAAAAGTTAATAAAGGGATAGGTTATAAAATCCTTTTTTATTTTACAAAGGGGTGGGGTTATTTTGACGGTGGCTATAATTTTATATTGACCACCCTTATTTTTTTTGCTTTTCTTTTTTTTTTTTTTTTTTATTTTTTTTTATAATTTTGTTTATATCAAAAAACTATAAACCTCAAAATGCGAAACAGTAAATATAAAGTTTAATAAGTCAAATGCTTAAAACTGTCAGAAATACGGAATAGAAACTGAAAAAAACTGTGTTCTACTGAAAAAAAAGGAGGGACAAAAAGAATATAAAGTACGATGTGACCTCATAGAGGTTCTAATAGTACAACCATTTACAAAAGATCCATTTTATGTTGATTTTCTTTCCAATAATGTTTGAAAAGGTCGTTCCTTTGTTTCCACGTTGTCAGAGCGTTGATCACTATTCAACAAACTATTAATGTACTTTTCCTAAATTTTATTTTTCTAACAACGAAATAAAAAGGAATTAAATTCATATTTTTAATTTGAGAAATAATATAAAGACCTAAACTTAATGCTAATTTTAGACCTAAATTCAAGTAACATCATCCTGATGGCTATAGACATGGACTCACTTACTTTATAACTCATCAGGATAATGACACTTGGATTTAGGTCTAAAATTAGGCCTAAGTTTAGTTCTCTGTATCATTTTTTTTTTAAATTTTAATTGGGACATTTCATTTATCACATCAGGTAATTGCCATATTAACATCCGCCTTTAATTACTTTTACCATGAGTGTCCAAATAAATAAAAAAAAAAAATGCAAATCACTACCCAAAATAAAAGGTCTAAACTCTAAAACAAAAAACTATAACACGAATATAATAAAAAGATAAGTATAAAAAAAGAACAAAATCTTTTTTAATATCCTTATCATGGTCATTTTTTAAGCAAATTTCTTAAAATGGTCATACTCAACTTCGCAACTCCACCCAAAATTTGACACGTGTACAACTCCGCAACTACACTCAATACTTGACAAGTGTCCAACTTCGCAACTCCACTCAATACTTGACAAGGGTCCAACTCCACTCAATACTTGACAAGGGTCCAACTCCACTCAAAATTTGACACGTGTCCAACACGTGTCGAGAAATGGGTGAAGTTGCGAAGTTGAGTAGTTGAGTATGACCATTTTAGGGAGTGGCTTAAAAAATGACCATTATACGACCTCAAAAAAGATTTTGTCCCCTCTTGATACTTTTCTCAATAATAACATGTAGTTTTAGAAAATAAAGTTGTGTCGATTTCCTCACTTAGGTAGTTTCTTCTTATTTCTTTTAATTTGTTGGGTTAACCACCTGTTTACCATCGGGAGTCCTTTTTCCAAGTTTTATAGTCTAAACTGGTCCTTTGACCACTTTTCCGTTAGTTAACCACCTCAGTCGTCGTTTGCTTTTTCTTTAGTCCAAGGACACAAATGTCTTTTTATCACTTTCCATTATTTAATATTACCGTGTCAGGTCCATTTGTTTACCGTAGGCGCTACTGTAAAATTTGCTAATAAAAGGGAAAGTTTATCACCACTCATCCCTAACCTTTCCTATCCCCTTAAATCTTAATCTTCTTCACTTAGACTGTAATATAATCGGAAAAATGGTTCGTTCTTCATGCAATCGAAGGGTTGTGGTTCGAACATGTTGGAACAACACGAACCCTGGACGGAGGTTCTATGTCTGTCTAAGACAGGTTGGGACACTTTATTTTATTTCATTTTAAAGTTGGCTTGTAGTGGTTTACCTTAAATGTATTGACTATAGTAATCTCTGTTTAATTATAATTGTGAGTTTATACAAGTGGGTTTAGTATCAGTTTATGCTGCAAAGAGATGCTAACATTTTGATTATCGATTTTAGCTTACTACATGTCCATTTAATGGGTGGTACGATCCACCCATTGTAACACCCCCAAAATCACAAAGTGACAGCGGAAAACTATTTGGGGTATTACTTAGAGGATCATCGTCACAAGTTATAGAAAACGACTCTAAAGAGACGTTTTAAATAAAAGTTGTTACCATTTCATAAATCTCGGTGTTTTGGAAACACAAAAGGAAATACCACATGTTTGAAATTACATAAAAGATAGTTTAAACGTTTGCGAAATGATAACTTTAATTGAAAATAACACCACTTCAAGCGTCCCATGACGTCCACTCCACGCCTTCATGATATCTTAATTAGTACCTGAGATAAGCATGCTTAAAAAGGTCAACAAAAATGTTGAGTGATATTCATAGGTTTAAATAATTAGTTGAACACAAGTATGAGATGATAATTGCTTCGAATACAATCACCATGGAAAACATAGATTATTATTATGCGCTAAGCTCATGACACCAAACTAACTGCATACACCTAATTACTGGTGTAAGTAATAATATTGCCCTCAGAGATGGAATTGCCAATTCCATAGTTAACCAAATATAGTGCGCCCCGGTTATTTCCGATAACCGAGTCGGGGTCGTTAATTCCCATAGTACTATCCACAATATTCGCGTCCACTCGCAAGTGATTAATGGTTCATGATGTAAGGGACTTATGGCAGGCAACTTAGGCTATAATAATAATGATCAGGCAAGCATACAGTTTAAGAAAAGACTTGTGTTCTAGTTTATAACATGCATCTCCCTCGCGGGGTTTGAAAGAAATAAGTAAAGGCGAGGCTATGAACTCACCTTGATGATAATGCACACGCACAAATAGATCAAGCACAATGTAGCGGAGATTCCAACTTGAAACCTAAAATGATGAGATGGCGAGTCTCAGTAAATGAGCATTTCGGGTTCGCGACCAAAATAATAGAGCATTGAATATTCCTATTCAATAGATCATTAGATTGCCCCATCTAATAGTGTGTGTGCGTGCTTAACGTTTTAAATTAATTTACGTGCTACATTGTCTTATTTAGTGATCATCACTTACGCGTAAGTGAAATGTTTTCCCCGTTGTGATCTTAGTAAATTCGTTGAGCATTTTACGTATTTAGATTTCCCGGGCATTTTATCGAAATATGTATCTTTTTACATATACTTAATTATTTTCTAAAATATATATACATTTACATATATATTTGTACATGAAATAAATTTATCGTTATTTGAAAATATTACGCTCATGTGATCAAAATACTTATTTTTACGAGGCTATAATGAAATCATAAGTTTTGCTAAACTTTTCTCAAATTTACACTTTTCACCCTCGAGTTATAAAAAGTACGAGTTTAGCCCCTAAACTTTTTGAAAATGACACTTTGTACCCATAAATATCATATGCTTAAAGTTTCCAGATTTGACGCTTTTAGTCCCTCGAAATTCTGTTTTTCAAAAATAACCTTTTTAAAACTTAACTTTTGTTACTTAATATTTACTCTATTTAGTTATAGGTTTAATGGAAGTGGAGGGGTATATTTTGCCAAGCTGTGAAAGTTATAAAAATAAAAAGGTAAGGAAAAGTGACAGAGACTGGATTCGAACCATGGACCTCACGCCTACGCCCAAACGCACCAAACCAACTGAGCTAGTGCTTGTTTTGTGCTCTATTTTACGTTTCATGTTATATATGGTGAGGTTCTAGTGTTAATATTTTGTATACATGCTACTGTGATGTCGAGATACATGCATGATATTATTTTTGTTTTCCATTTCATCTTCTTCTCAAATTAGCCTAAGGTGCCATGGTTTCAAGTGAAACAAGTTTAACAAGACGTAACTCATAATCAACGAACATGATACGTGAGTTTTATTTCAAGTTATGATGCTAAGTTACCTATTAAGATTTTTTAACGAAGTTTCGATATGTTTTTCACTTTAACGAGACACTACATGAAAAGAGCTAAGTATGATTTATGGTCTACAACTAACATTACGTATCGAAGTAGGTTTAGGTACTTACTAGGATGAGAGGGTACGTACGAGCTGAGGGAACGAACAAGAATCAAAGAAACCCGATGTGTCAACTATCTTTCTAAAGCTTATATCCGCTTAGAACCTAACCGAATGCACTTCCAAACTCGTGAGAATGAGAACCAAAAACCTTTTGTTTTCCTTACTCTCTCTTGGCAGTGAATGAGGGTGAACGAGAGGTGTGTTTGAAGTTTGAGAGTTGTGATGAAAGGTTATGCATGTGTGTAGCTCTTATAGTGAAGAAAAGGCATGGTAACTTGTTTATTTTATTTGTGTTGTTCCTAGAATTCAAGGAAAAGAAGTAAAAAAATTATGAAGTCCATAAGCATGCATGCTAGGATCGGCTAAGAACAAGGGCACGTTTGGTGTTGTCATGTCAGAATGAGGGAAGAAGACATATTACTTGGTGGTTAACCAAGTCAAAAGTGGTCAAGGGGAGTCCTAGGGGAATTGTTTAATACTTAGGGTAGCTCAAGAGAAAGCGTTGTCTCCTTTTGGTCATGTCTACACGCAAGGGATCAAGGTCAAAGTAAAATAGGTATTTGTGAATTTCGTTTTGTGTTCCTGTCGTGAGTGATAGCAGCGAGGAGCCCAAATAAAGTGGACATGGTTTTGGTTTGGTAAATTACATAGTTTAGTTAATTAGTTTTTGTGGTGTTGAGCCCTTCTCTTGCTCTCGTTTTGACGCACAGAAAGGAAAACAAGAAATCAAGTTTTTATTTGTTACTATCTCACATTTGAAAGATATGTGTACATTTTGGGCTAGTAAAACAAATCGACAAGGGCCCAAGATAAAAGGGTGTTTCGTTGGGCTTGGCATGGGTCGAAGGCCCAAGAAGCTATCGTGTATGAGTTGGGCTCGGATCAAATGGAGGCCCAAAGAAATCATGGGTGGGTGTTTTAGGCCTGGTCCAAGTTAATTATAATTTATATTCGTTTATTATATATATTTTTATTTTTATAATTTTTATTTTTATTTTTTATATTTTTTTTATATTAAGTATTAAAAATATCGGGATCGTGGAGAATTTTGTTTAGATCACAACGGTGTATTTTATGAATGCTACGCTGCGTTGATCATGCATATGCCAAATGATATGCAAATGTGATGTTTAGAAAATTTCATGACGAAATAGATCGTGTTTAATTTATGATTAAAGCGCTAAGTACATTGAAATTTTCCGGGAGCTTACACCCATGTCAAGGAGAGCAAGGGATGTGATTATCTACTTGCAGAGAAACATCTACAGGAATGAGGCGGCATTACAAGAATGCCAAGCCACCCTCATTGCTGAGACTTTGGAGGCTGTCAACGCGGGTGACAGGAAAAAACGAGCTAGAGGCTGCTCACCAAGCATCCTTGGCTGATCTCCTTCTTGAGTAGGAGAAAGTTTCGGTCTGAGGAACTTTTGTTTTTTCTCTTGGATAGTCATCGTCTTGGTTTTTCTATGGTTTTTCTAGAGGGTTTAGAAAGTTACCGGTTTTTGTGTTTTGGATCGGTGGTAGATGGTCTGCAATGGGTAAGTTGTGTTTAAGAAGTTTGAGTGTAGGTTGACTAATAATAGTCTCTTGGTTGATAATGTTTGGTCCTTGTATAATGGTAATATTATATTTCATTTATGCTTTAGTCCTTATATTGTGCTGCCTTTACTAATAGGTCCTTGCCTCAAAAATTCATATATCCGCCTCAGTTACCACACAAATACTAGTAAAATGATCAAACTCATAACACATATACAAGTATCAAAGATGGATGAATGATCAGAGATGGATGAACAGACACCACTTTTGAGTATCAACATAAACTTGATATGGTGTTGTTCATCCATTTTTGATTCTTCATTGCAGTTTGTGATAATAGAATAACAGTATCCAACTCAAAACATAGATCCAAGAAAAGCAGATCCAAGTATCAAAGACGTATGAAGTTTCAAAGATGGGTGAACAGTAATTGGCTTTGTAAAAGTCAACAGTTAATATGCGTATGAACTTGTGACAATATGTAGAAATGGGTAAAGTAGCAAATCAATACATTTAAAACACAATTTTTCCCATAGACTAACATGACATTATTTCATACATAATTCAAATAGATATATTTCCAAATGCATAAAATTTAGTAGTCTACAAAGTTCAGAAACAGACATTGTTTAAAGACAGTAAATAATGTTTAGGGGAATACATATTCGATGGAAAACATTGGCTTTCAAATGCTTAACCAACATTTTTTTGTGGTGAAAACAGTTTTGCTGCTATAATCTTGGTCTTAGTCCAAAATTATTTTGGAGACCCACCAGAAGCAACATCAACTTGACATCCAGATTGAGACTGGACCACACTTGGTTGAAAATCACCTTAAGATTGAGCATCAGTGTGGAGTTTGTTAGACTCCTTGAGATCGTTTTGATCCTTAGGGTTTAACAATAACAAAGATTAAGAACATGCACAGCGGAATTAAACAAACATCAATGTTATTGACATAAGGTTTCTTTCAACATCACCTCCAATTATGTTAATAACGTGTTACCTAAATGTAACAGGGATCAAATACTTCTTTGATCTTGGGGGTTAACTAAACTACTTACCTAGGCGTTTACAAGACAATACGCCTAGGACACACACACACACACCTTTAGTCGACTACATTATGGAAGACTTAATTATAAAAACCTACACCCCATGTCCTCTTTATATGCTAGAGGATTAGGGTTTACAAAAGACTACGAAGGACTATATAATAAATCTTCTTTTGCAAGCAAGTCCTTCCATCTTTTTGTAGATTTCCTTCTTGTCACTTTAAGTCCTTGATATTTCATTCTTTATTATTTTGTATCATGAAATCAATAAACCCAACAATCAGTTTGACACTGAGGTTTTTCATTTGCTTCAAAGTTGTGACTTGTAACCTTTGCCTTATTCTTTGCTGCAACTTTTGGCTGGGATGAACCTATTTTTTGAGACTGTTGTGTACTGCCTTGACTTCCTGTTACACCTCCTTGCCCAAGACATGTTTTCTTGTTGTGTCCAACATTGCCACATATACCACAAAACACACTCCTACTAGACTGTGACAAGTTACTGATTTTGTCACTATCATCATTTTCAGTAAAAGCCCTAGTTCTTTTCTTTCGTGGCCTACCTAATGGTTTATGATGTTTAGGTGGAAGAATGCTTGTAGGCACCTGTGACTTATTCCAATGTTGATAACCATTTATTGGCTGGATGTGGTGTTTGTAAGTTTCTTCCCAAGTCTTAAGCAAGTAACATGGATGAACCCATGATTCAGCATATCCTACTTGCATTCCATTGAAGCTCATATACCGATGGGTAGCAACAACATGTTTACATGGTATACCTGTAAGCTCCCATCTTCTACATATACAAGCCCTAGCTTCAACATTCACAAAACACTTATCTCCCCATCCACTGATCTGATACTTATCTCCTACAACCCGTAAAACGGTGTACTTATAAGTCTCTTTCTTTACCAAGTCTAACATGAGTGTTTCCTTTGGTGTTAATGGTCCGGCACACTTGTCAATTACATTCACAACATTCACTATTCTTTTCATACACTATTCTCTAATGTATTCCAAAGCAGTAATGATGGGTTGGTGCCTACCTCTCACTAGTTTCCCATTGAACACCTCACACATGTTATTAAGTAACACATCAGAATAAGCCCTCCCTACACATGTATACAACATGTTTGAGTTATACAAACAACAGTGTTGAAAAATGTCGTAGAACAAAATATGTACACTTAGACATAGATTTGGTTAGTACGTGAAAAATGCGACCTTGAGCAATCGGTTAATGGTATCTTACTTAACCAAGCATGGGCAGGTTCGCTAAAACTCTTGAATGCTAGCATGGCTGCCTCAAGTTCTTGGACGGTTGTTGCTGCTGCACATCTCTACAAATGTTCCTTGTATGCTTTAGCATTCCATTGCAATTTCATATTATCATGGATGTGCCTCAAACAATATCTGTGTTCAGCACTAGGGAATACTGCTGCTAATGCTAGAATGATACCTGATAACGCTCAAATTGTGCATGTTTTTAGTAGCGTTATCCGTGTTTTTATGTATGTTATTTGGTTATAATCATATGCTTTTGTTGCTTAATCGTATCAAAGTGCGTTTGCTAGTTCATTTGTAGCCAAGTACAGGAAAGTGGAGAAAAAGAAGTAAAATACGAAGATTTCTCCATATATGAAGAATTCCCGACCAAAGCAAGACTTGCGGAGTATATTCGAGAAGATAAAGTCATCAAGTTAGTGGTCCAAAGACTCAAGAATAAAGTTCAAGAAGGAAAACGAGAAAGAAATGAAGAGAAGAAGCTTAAACGAAAAGATATTGGAAGACTCGTTGTTCCCGACACACCTTCACCATTTTGGCCATAACTTTTGCATACGGACTCCGTTTGACCCCCGGTTCGCGGCCACGGAAAGCTAAGAGAAAGATCTACAACTTTCGTGCTTATGACTTTTTATGATTTTTGCTCCAACCGGTCGGTCGAGACCCGTAACCGGATCCGGTTGGAGAATTGTCACGAAGACCAACCGAACGGTTGGAGCTCAACCGGATCCGGTTGGAGGTCCTGTTTCTGCCATTTTTACATTACTAAGACTCTAAACTTGTTCCAAACGATTCTAGGTCCTTCCTTCATGTATTCTAGGTCCTTCTAAACTCCTTGGAGGCCAAGTTCAACATTTAATACCCCTAGCCTTGAGAGTAGTATAAATAGAGGCCTTGGTAACCTCATTTCACACACCACAACTTGAGAGATCTTCTCTCACACCTATCTTACCACCACTACTACTCTCTCAAAGCCTAAATTCGTTCATAAAGTTCCAGGAAACTTTGGAGGTCCAAGAAGTCATCATTTGGAGGTCAAACCATCAAGAAGTCATCACCAATACTTGAGGCATCATTACTACATCATTTGTAATCTCATTTCAATCATTGTAAGACCTTTAATCATGTTTTCTAATGTTCAAAGTACTGAATTTATGTTTATGTTTGCTATGAGTGGCTAGTTTCTTTATGCACTTGCTTAAATGATGTTGATTATCATATGATTAGTTAGTGGTTGTGATCCAATTGTGCTAAAGTTTCATAGTGACATTTGTTAATCAAGTTTGGCTAATTGATAATAATCGTTGGGGTCGAAAGAACTTCGTGTTATTCAACTAGTCATAATCATTTTGTCTATGGATGATTGTTTTTACCCATTATTCTTGATTATACAAAGGAACTAAGGTGTGGTTGTAATAGAAACGCTTTTTGATTATCAAATTGGATTGGTTGGAAACATCTAAATGGTCGTAAGATTAGTTGTTGAGAATCAATTGTAGCCTTTTGTCTATGATCGGTTACCTTTTGTATTGACCATTTCTTAAGCAATTTGATGAACAAGTGGATGTTTTTGTGTTTAAGTTTATTGATGTAGACTTATGAAACTTGAATTGATCTTGAATTGATTGGTTAAACTTAAAGCTTGTTTTTATGAACTAAAATCTTGACGAAGGTTTAACTTGTAAGAACAATAGATTAGTTTTCAACTAATTATCACAACCAACATGTTTAGTAGTTAACACAATCACATTAATCTATGATATGAAACTAGTTTAAGCAAGTGTAGTTTTTAATCATCTGAATTTCATTATATCTATTTGTTTTGTTATATGTTTTTGATAGACTCCGTTAATTCTAACTTGTGCTTAGATTCACTCAAATCCCTGCGAACGATCCCGACTTACCTTCATAATCTTGCTATAACGGACGAGTATACTTGCTCGTATGTGTTATTGGTAATATTGGTAATTCACCTTTTATAAATTTAAAACTTGCACCAACCGGGCACATCAAGTTTTTGGCGCCGCTGCCGGGGATTTGATTGTGTTTCAACAAGTTTTTGAATTTCCCTCAGCCGATTCAACCAAAAAAAAAAATAAAATAAAAAAATTTATTTCTCAGAAACCTTAACCGGATTCGGTTGCCCCTAAACCGAATCGGTTACAATTTTTACCCATAACCCAACTGGTCTAACCGATCGGTCACAAACCGCAACCGATCCGGTTACTTACTCTGACCGATAAAAACTTTTTTCGTTGTTTGTCCGTGTGTTTAGATATTGCCTGGATTCTCTAGGTCATTGTATGAACACTCGAGCAACGGGAATAGAACCAATTACACCTCTTACCAACCCTGAACGATTGATTCGAAGAAGAAGAACACGTTTCATACCATTAGAAAATCGTGTACCAAGAGTACCAAACCCACCATTTGATAACCTCATTGAAGCCAAAGTTGTTTACAATCCTTTCACCAATTTACCTTTTCCCATGGCGGACGATCAACCCATGTGGGGAACCAACCGAACCGTAGCACCAACTCCCGGAAGTGCTATTGTTGCTATTAACCTTGGTGACAACTTCACCGTGAAGGGACATCACCTTTCTATGATCAAAGACCGACAATTCGATGGCCGTGCGCGGGCCGATCCGCATAAGCACATTGCTGAATTTATCGAAATTTGCGGCATGTTTCGTTATGGCGACACCGATGTCAATGCCATTAAACTCAAACTTTTCCCATCATCACTCGCCGGAGATGCCAAAGTATGGTACAACGAATTAACCCCAGGAATCATCAATACTTGGGAGGAGATGAGGCAAGCTTTTGTGAGCCGATTCTTTCCACCTGCCATGTTTGATCGATTAATGGGAGAAATTCGTGCTTTCAACCAAAACCCAAACGAATCACTTGTCGAAGCTTGGCTTCGAATGAAAGATTTGCTTCGTAGTTGTCATGGACATGGATTATCAAAAGGAACCATTATCCAAATCTTTTACCATGGACTAGATGAAATCTTTCAAGGCATCCTTGATGCTGGAGGAATTTTTCTCTATAAAACTCCTAATGATGCACATCAATTACTCGAAGATCGAGTACTTCTCAAACTTGATTGGTCCAAAGATTCAAAAACTAAACCTCTCCGAAAAACCGTTGCTTTTGTCGAAAACACCGATACCTCAAAACTCATGGAGAAGATGGAAGCGTTAACCTCACAAATCAACTCGCAATACAAGGATATCAAAGATGAAATGAAGGAAATGCGAGACGGATGCAACAATTGTGGAGGAAATCATCCATCGTCCGAGTGCGACGATAAACCTATGGGTGGACCGAAAGAAGGAGAAGCGAATTACGCTCAAGGAGGATACCGTGGAGGGGGATATCGTAGTAATTATTATGGTCGAAATTCTGGAAATTGGCAAGATCGCCGACCAAGGGATGACAACCGTGATTCTCAACCACGAACTGACGATCCACCACACCAAAGTTCCGACAAAAAGACAGAAGAAACCGAATTCGAAAAAACCATGAGAGAATTCGTGGCTGCTCAAAAATCTGCAAATGATTTTATCAAAAATCAATTTTTCAATCTCAAAGCCAAAGTTGAGCAAGGACAGAAAAATCATCAAGCATCTATCCAAGATCATGAAAACAAGTTTGGCAGATTTTCTGACCAACATTCCTCTAGACCATCTGGTTCATTGCCAAGTAATACCCAATCCAACCCAAAACCATCAAATGATAAGACGTACCATCCACCACAAACAAGAAATGAATATGTCAATGCTATCTTCACAAGAAGTGGTCTATCGAATGATTCCAATATGAAAACCGTTGTTTCCGCCGGTGGAAACAACATCAATACCGATCATGCCTCGTTGATCGAGAAATTGGAAGCTCTCTCAACAAACATCGATACCCAATTCATAAGCATACGGAGGGAGATGATGGAACTACGAAGTAATCACCAAGCTTCAAACCACGATGCTGAGGATGACACGCCGATGTGTGATCCCATGGAAGCGGACCTAGTCCAACATGAAGGATATCACGGAGGATATCACCACCAGAATTCCAGAAATTCGTACTCCTATCCATATCACAACCCAACCCATACATATCCTCGATATCAGTCATGGAATACAATACCTCATCCATCACAACATTTCAATACACCTAAAACCTCACCGGAGGAGATGATGAGAGAATGGATGGCCAGTCAAACAAAAGCCAATGAGAATATGACGAACCTGTTGGTTGAATTGGAATATAAAGTCGATCAAGGAAGAAGGAACCAACAAGCGATAAGCCAAGACTTGGAGAGGAGGATAGAACGATTAAGTAAGGAACAGGAAGTCCATCACGTTGAATCTCTTCCTTACACCACAGATTCCAACTCTAGACATGAGTTTGTCTACAAACCACCCTCAATTCAATACGAGAACGATAAGGGTGAGGATGAATTTATCGAAGAGGACGAGACCGAGCATATTCCAACCACGCCAAATCTGAACCAAACCGTGTTACCTTTTCTTGAGGATTGCACCATGCATATCCCAATGACGCAATTAAAAGGTCCTGAACACAATCATGTTGATGATGAGAAGTTCAACAAAATCAGTGACAACTGGAATGGAGAACTGGAAAGAAAGATAGACAAATGGTCTGAACCACAAAATCCAGTTTCTTTAAATCAAAACGGTAGGACTAAGCCACCTTCTTTAACTCACCTTGAGAATGTGGATGCAATATTCACTGGGAATGGAAAGTCCGATGATCCTCCGAAAAATCATAAAGATCCGCCACCTGTCCTCATTTCTAATGAAATCGACCAAATGTTCGAGATAATAAAGAGGGACTTTCACTTGGTCAAACCAAAAGAATCAAATGTATTCCCGTCCACTACGGAGTACAAACCAAAGATTCCATACCCTCAACGTTTAAGAGCTGAAATTCCCCATTTAAACCGTATGGTCAAAGTATCCTAACCCGGGGAAGATTCGAGTCAGGCTGATGACTCGGTAATAAAACAAGCGCTTCTCGGGAGGCAACCCGTGTGTTTCAGATTTGATTTTCTGTGGTCACTCCCCAAAGTTTGAACCTTTGGTTGAACTTAAGTGTGGGGGGGGGGTGCCATCCTTTTAATAAAACCTTTTGTTTGTTTATAAGATTGTGTGCAGGTGATGATTTCTCCAGTGGACGCTAGGAATGAAGAAAGATTTTAAGCTGATAAACTCGTTGACATATCTGGTTTCATCTCTATTTTCCCTATCTCTATACTTTGAAGTTCGTTTTTCATTGAGGACAATGTCTAACTTAAGTGTGGGGGGGGGGGGTGAATAGGAAAAATTAGAGTTTTTCATGCTTAAATTTAAAATTTTGTTTGCCCTTGTGATCTAGTTGTTTTCACACTTTTAGGATTATCTATTAGAATAACTGGATCATTCCACTGGTAAAACTGGTAATATTTGAAACTTCGAGATGTGTTCCGATTACTATTGCAATCCATTCTGGGATCGATGACATTTCCTAACACATATTATACCCTTTCCACTAAATTGTGAGGATTTGAGCCTATTTCTTATTAGCATACATCTTTTATGCTTTGATTTTTTGCTATGAGTGTGCCGGTGATTTTATTTATTCTAGAACTTGTGCTTGTAAATCATTACTAGACCGCAGTGAGATTGCATTCGTGCGATATAAGTGAATTCGTGTGATAAAGAGGCACCTTAGGATTTAACCCAAATGGCCTTCCATTTTACATCTAATGATATATTAGCTAGCCTCATTGGCTAGTTAACCACCCACATGGACCCATTTGTAGTGCTCATTTTTAGCACTAGATACCCCTAGTTACACCTTCTGAGCCATCCCTTTCATTTTTGCTTCACCCAGAAAATACAAAAAGATTTTACACTTTAAACCTTAGCCTATCCCGTATCAATGTCTAAACGGTTGGTTGCTAGTTGCCTGAAAGTGAAGATTGTTCAAATGATTATGAGTACCACATCCTATGAGATTGATTGTGCCATGAGTTTATGTTAAAAAAAAAAAAAAAAAAAAAAAAAAAATTGTGTTGAAAGTATGGAAATAATAGCCAATGTGCTATGATCGAAGAACAATTGTCATGGCAAAGCAAAAAGCTGTGGAAAGTGAAAAAGAAGAAAGCAAAGCTATAATCGTTTATTTGGTTCGTGGAATGTTTGGTAGCTAGCAACATGGGTATTAGACTTGATTTTATTTTTATTTTAACACCAATTTCATAAACATTCCCATGCCTTATCCATACCCTTAACCCTTAGCCATATCATTATAACCCGAATAAAAGCCCTCTTTAGATGTTTTTACTTGGTGCTCACGCCACGTCGGTGGAGTTTTGTTTCTTGTACAAGCTTATGGTAATAATCTAATCACGACTGAGCAATGAGTGTGATTTATCTTGTTACTCCACTAAAAATGAGTGATTGAGTGAATTATATTCCATTATTTTTCGTGAGGTGTTTTGAAATGTTAATCATGCAAGAAAATCATTGGATATTGTCAAACATCTTGATGTTTCACCTTGATAAGCATAATTGATGAATCTTCTCTCGTATTTATACTTGGTTGATTTGCATCACATTTTTCATAATCACGATCTGACCAGTGGATGTTTGTCCTAGATTTGCTTGAGGGCAAGCAAAGTTTAAGTGTGGGGGAATTTGATAACGCTCAAATTGTGCATGTTTTTAGTAGCGTTATCCGTGTTTTTATGTATGTTATTAGGTTATAATCATATGCTTTTGTTGCTTAATCGTATCAAAGTGCGTTTGCTAGTTCATTTGTAGCCAAGTACAGGAAAGTGGAGAAAAAGAAGTAAAATACGAAGATTTCTCCATATATGAAGAATTCCCGACCAAAGCAAGACTTGCGGAGTATATTCGAGAAGATAAAGTCATCAAGTTAGTGGTCCAAAGACTCAAGAATAAAGTTCAAGAAGGAAAACGAGAAAGAAATGAAGAGAAGAAGCTTAAACGAAAAGATATTGGAAGACTCGTTGTTCCCGACACACCTTCACCATTTTAGCCATAACTTTTGCATACGGACTCCGTTTGACCCCCGGTTCACGGCCACGGAAAGCTAAGAGAAAGATCTACAACTTTCGTGCTTATGACTTTTTATGATTTTTGCTCCAACCGGACGGTCGAGACCCGTAACCGGATCCGGTTGGAGAATTGTCACGAAGACCAACCGAACGGTTGGAGCTCAACCGGATCCAGTTGGAGGTCCTGTTTCTGCCATTTTTACATTACTAAGACTCCAAAATTGTTCCAAACGATTCTAGGTCCTTCCTTCATGTATTCTAGGTCCTTCTAAACTCCTTGGAGGCCAAGTTCAACATTTAATACCCCTAGCCTTGAGAGTAGTATAAATAGAGGCCTTGGTAACCTCATTTCACACACCACAACTTGAGAGATCTTCTCTCACACCTATCTTACCACCACTACTACTCTCTCAAAGCCTAAATTCGTTCATAAAGTTTCAGGAAACTTTGGAGGTCCAAGAAGTCATCATTTGGAGGTCAAACCATCAAGAAGTCATCACCAATACTTGAGGCATCATTACTACATCATTTGTAATCTCATTTCAATCATTGTAAGACCTTTAATCATGTTTTCTAATGTTCAAAGTACTGAATTTATGTTTATGTTTGCTATGAGTGGCTAGTTTCTTTATGCACTTGCTTAAATGATGTTGATTATCATATGATTAGTTAGTGGTTGTGTTAACATGTTTTAATTCAATTTCAAGTTGATTCTAAGATCCAATTGTGCTAAAGTTTCATAGTGACATTTGTTAATCAAGTTTGGCTAATTGATAATAATCGTTGGGGTCGAAAGAACTTCGTGTTATTCAACTAGTCATAATCATTTTGTCTATGGATGATTGTTTTTACCCATTATTCTTGATTATACAAAGGAACTAAGGTGTGGTTGTAATAGAAACGCTTTTTGATTATCAAATTGGATTGGTTGGAAACATCTAAATGGTCGTAAGATTAGTTGTTGAGAATCAATTGTAGCCTTTTGTCTATGATCGGTTACCTTTTGTATTGACCATTTCTTAAGCAATTTGATGAACAAGTGGATGTTTTTGTGTTTAAGTTTATTGATGTAGACTTATGAAACTTGAATTGATCTTGAATTGATTGGTTAAACTTAAAGCTTGTTTTTATGAACTAAAATCTTGACGAAGGTTTAACTTGTAAGAACAATAGATTAGTTTTCAACTAATTATCACAACCAACATGTTAAGTAGTTAACACAATCACATTAATCTATGATATGAAACTAGTTTAAGCAAGTGTAGTTTTTAATCATCTGAATTTCATTATATCTATTTGTTTTGTTATATGTTTTTGATAGACTCCGTTAATTCTAACTTGTGCTTAGATTCACTCAAATCCCTGCAAACGATCCCGACTTACCTTCATAATCTTGCTATAACGGACGAGTATACTTGCTCGTATGTGTTATTGGTAATATTGGTAATTCACCTTTTATAAATTTAAAACTTGCACCAACCGGGCACATCAATACCCTAAACAAAGGAACATCAATTCATCACTAATAATAGTAGCAGTTATCAAAAATACAAGTGAATATAATCAACTAAAAGGTAACATCACCTTTTGCCTGTCGCTGATAAAAGTGTAGTTTGAGTTTGGTTGCAAGCTCAAGATCATCTCCTAAACATTCAAGAAACCAAATCCATGAGTCTTTGCTTTCAGCTTCTGCAACAGCATAGGCTAAAGGGTATATTCCATTGTTGCTATCTATACCGACTGCTGTAAGAAGCTGACCAGGAAAAGAACCCTGATTCGTTGTTGTGAGTGTGGTGAAATAAACACAATATCAATATATCAAATTAATCGTAAAACCCGACAAATCAACCTTTTAGGAAAAGGGTTAATGTGCCAAGTCTCACGAGTGTGATAAAAGTGATACCGGGAAAGTAATTTCCCGGGTCGTGTCCCAACGAGGTGTGAATGGAAGGATTCGTTGAGTTTTGTCATTTATAACTTGAATTGGTTAATGATTTTTGGATTTGAATTACGTTTCCTACAAATTAATGAACGGGAAAGTAATCAAGACAAGGAGAACAAAGTAAATCACAAATTAACTATTACTAAGCCTAAGGAATGATAAAACGAAGCTAAACTAAGTCCTATGATGCTAAAACATAAAATCATAAAAAACCGGGAACAACCCGAGCCATAAACGTAAATATTTTGCAATTTAAGGGCTACGGGTGTAAAAACAATTTTCCTACGTTCTACTCAACTAAAAGTAATTTTAGAAAAAAGCCGGGAATTTTTTCGACTTTTAAATTAATTACTACGAATTAAAAACTAATTTAATCTAATTAATTAATTAAAAATATTAAACTAATTTATAATAATTTGCAAAAATCACATAAATTACTTTACACTATGGGGGATCTAAGAAAAATAAAATGGGCACAACAGCTTATATTGATAAGCTGTTAAAAATAAGCTAAGGTTAATAAGCTACTACTAACCAAACTACCTTAAATAATAAACGTTGTAAACTAAAACCAAGAAAAGTCCCAAGGGCGCTGGTCTCAGGTTCGACCCTGCTTCCCACCTTTTTGCTTTTTATTATTCTTTTTTTCTTTTTTGGATTTTTGCTTTTTGGAACTTGGAAAAGAACTAAGATTATTAACTTTTTGTGAAAACAAAGTTTGTAAAGGCTTAAATAAGGACTGTTTACGAGCTTAAAATGGCAGCAGAGAGCCTAAAGGTATGTTGGGTTAATCAAGGACTACTAGGTGTTATATAAGCTAACAAGAGCTCAAAAAGGGACCTATTAAGCTACTCTAGGACTAAACTAAATGAGCTTGAGCTGAATTAAACACAGATAAGCTAACCAGTAGGCATATTAAGCATCAAACAGGAATAAACTTGGACAACCCGAACAAACCCAAAAAAACCTAAACAGCCCAAAGGGGTGTTTTTAAGCTAGCAAAAAGCTTTGTAAAAGCTAAAATAAAAAATCGTAAAAATTAAAAATGACTAGATTACCAACCAAATAATGAGCGTACCAAATCTTAGCTTCTCAGGACTCTAAACGAACAAATTAAAAATAAAAAACAAGAGTCAGTTTGGACAAAAGGGTCGACTGAAGCAGTTTTGAAAATGGGTAAAAATGAGAATTTTGACTAATGAAGGTTTAGTACCAGATTTTGAACAAGGAGTTTAACTTAAATTGAACTAATTTCAAGCAACAAAAACAACTAAAAAGGGCCCTAAGTTATAATCTAAATTATGCTACTAAAGAAAAATGTTTTAAACGCAAATTTTAAAGAACTATGCAAAATAGCTTTAAACTAAAAAATGATTAAATTCAACTTAAATCTATTAACTAAACTATTTTAAGGCTGAGCTAGCTTGGATAAATTGGTCAAAACCGACTTTGGCTAAGAAAATGGTCTAATGCCAAACACCCCTTAAGTCGTGTCTGATTTGACAATAGGCTGGTGCAAACTGTTTTTGAAGCAAGTTTTTGGAAAACACTAGTTTAATTAACTCAAGTAACACTTAACAAGCTCAACTTAATTCAGGACGAGCAGTTTTAATGAGCAATATAAGAAAAGCAGTCTCAAAGCTATCATGGACAGTTTTGACTAAGAACTTAAACCAAGGGTTTTAAAACTACAAAGAAGGAAATAAAAGTAATAACAAGCACAAATAACTATATTAAACTAGAAATAAGCAGTGATAAGCAACAATAAGCAATGGAACAGTGAAATACAAGAAGTAAAAAAAAATTGGACTTACAAAACAAAGGCTCAAAACAAAGGCGAATTCTAAGTACCCAAATCAATATCTAAACTAACCTAATGCTTCCCATGAAGCTCTAACCCATGGCCATCCATAATTCACCATGCTCAAGCTGTGTTGACAAAGATAGATTTTGTTTGACCAAGGTTTGACTTTGAGAATTAGTATGAGACAGTCGTTTTTTTTAGAGTGCAGTCTTAAAGTCAATTTAAACAGTGGGTTTTGCTAGACAAAGCTTATTGAGAAACAATTAATAAACTTAGCACAAGAGATTTTACAAACTAATTGCAGAAAGAAAAACAGAATTTAAATAAGAACAACTTTTTCATTCATGAAAGAAAATTTTACAACTAAATTTTTGACTGAAAACTAATTGAATAATCTAAAACTCTAATGCCTTTGAAGGCTACAAATGGCTCCTATTTTTACTAAATGCTAAGTCGTCTTCAGATGCCTCTCTTGTGTTTCTTTTGTGAGACAGGATAGTGGAGAAATCAGCTTGTGCTATTTGAAAGTCAATCACAACCATTGAAGTAATCTTGGTCTCCAATTTCCAATCCTGGCCGTCTGTCATGCTCTTGATCCTGGGCCTTCATGCTTGAGCCAATAGGAGGTGCTGGATTGCCAAGGTGGCTTGAGCAGATATGTGAAGTGAGTTTGGCTTATTCTTGTGCTGATCTCTAAGCTGAGAATGACAGGGAGATAGTGGGGAGTGGGTTTTTGGGCGGGATAAAGATTTCTGGGTAAGTTTTTTTTGTGTTTTCTGGTTTTGTGTTTAAGAGAAGAGGGAAAGGGGAAAGAGTCGTGGGGAGTAGGGGGTTCAATTGGGGAGGAGGGTCAAAATGGTGTTAAGGATGGAGGGTTCAAAAGGTTTTTTGTTGTAAAAATGTATTTTTAGTATTTTTGGTTTATTTATTTATTTATTTATTATTATTTTTTTTTTACTTTTGAAAATAAAAATTGGTTTTAAGAAAAAAATAGAATTTTTACAAAATGGTTTTTGAGGTTTAAGATAGTTTTTTTTTTTTTTTTTTTTTTTTTTTTTTTTTTTTTTTTTTTTTTTTTTTTTAAAGGTATTTTGGACATTATCGGTATCGTGAAAGGGTAAAATGGAATTTTTGGGTTTGGGTTAGGTTTTTAGTTGTTTTCCCCCTGCTCACTCTCAAAACGCGCC
The DNA here is from genome assembly GCA_019973895.1 of Chrysanthemum seticuspe. Classification (NCBI taxonomy): domain Eukaryota; kingdom Viridiplantae; phylum Streptophyta; class Magnoliopsida; order Asterales; family Asteraceae; genus Chrysanthemum; species Chrysanthemum seticuspe. The sequence continues at coordinate 310,121,987 of BPTQ01000006.1, forward strand.
TCGGGCTTCAGAAATGTAGAAAATCACTTCCCAGCTACGTCTTGACTGCACTTTTCCAGATTTAGCTCGATTTTTTCCGTTTTCATTCTGTTTTCAATCCTTTTGTACCTGAAAGACATAAAACACACTCCGAGGATATTTTTAACATATTTTGAGCATATTTGGGTGTTTTTAGTCATTTTTGAGGTCTTAGGTGGGTAAAAACGAGGAGTGAATAAGCACTCATCAGACCCCTCATAAAAGCACCATCTAACCCCAACAACTATCTTTGACAAGCTTTATATCCTTCCTTCAAAGCACCTAAGCATACATACATTCTCTTGAAAACTCTGGTTGGACTTGTTGGATCTATTGCAATTTGTACACTTATCCAAACTATTGTATTTGGGTTTGTTTTCTGCAACTCTGCAACATAGTCTCTTAAAAGGGTGTATTGCTGCTTATGATCACCCCTAATCTCATTTTCTGCCTTGATTTTTTTGGTTGGTCCAAAGAATTGAGTAAATCTTGATAAAAATAAAGAACAACTTCATTAATAAAGATGAACAATTGTTACAAGATTTCTCAATACTAAGTAGACTACATGATAACATCCTTAACTTTTTACTGGGATAATTTCGGTATATTATCCCCATTGAATGACAAATAAACTCTCATTGATCTAAGCTATGCTTGTGTTTCAATGAGAGGATGATCCTATCAACTAATACTAAGTATTATGTGTTTGTTTAGGATGCATTCCTATCTCTATTACAATACAAACATATATACAGGAACTAAAATACAAAGACATGTGATGATGGTAAGATGTCATGATCAGATGGTCCTTCTTCATCTTCCTCTTTTGGAAAAGCACCAACCATCCTTTTGGAATTGTCATAACTAATATTCTCACTTCTTTGCATTCCTATCTCTATCAACTAATACTAAGTATTATGTGTTTGTTTAGGATGCATTCCTATCTCTATTACAATACAAACATATATACATGAACTAAAATACAAAGACATGTGATGATGGTAAGATGTCATGATCAGATGGTCCTTCTTCATCTTCCTCTTTTGGAAAAGCACCAACCATCCTTTTGGAATTGTCATAACAAATATTCTCACTTCTTTGGTAATGTCTTGTACTTGTTTGACTTCTTCTCTTGGAAGTTTCCACCAATATTTTTCTGTCTGTATGTAGAGATAGCGTCTTCAGGATCACTAAGACATTTGTCAAATCTCAGTGTCACTGGTGTTGTTTGCAGCTCATATATTTTACTCACTGACACCGTATCAGTAAGTAAAGAGCACTAAACAACACTCACTGATTTCTTTATCAGTGAGTCACTCACTATTTATTTAGTGAGTTAGCCTATTTTATTTTCAAATCTTGTTAAAGGTGATTGGGTCAATTTTTAGACCCAACAGTCTCCCCCTATTTGAATATACAAATAGCCTAAGGTAAGTGTTAGTGAGAGAGGTTTAGGTTGGTCACTAACTGGGGTTTAGTGCTTGAGTTCAGTGAGAGGGTTTTTGACCAGGAGTTCAGCAACCTTGTTAATTAAGGGTTCAGGTTGTTCAGTGATTAGGGTTCAATGCCCAAGTTCAGTGAAAGGGGTTCAGTGAGTAAGGTATCAATAATCTGGTTCATTGGTCAGTGACCAGGTTCAGATATTCAGTGACCTTGTTCACTTTGACAGGTTTGAGGGTTCAGTGACCAGGGGTTCACGGACCAGGTTCAAGGCCTTGAGTTCATATGTTTTGTGTGAATATATAATTCCTGGTTCACATTTGATACATCAGTGACCTTCTTCATTTTCACACTCTATCAGTATTGCCTGATACACATTAACTGATAAAGCAAATTAGGGACCTGGTTCAATTTGACACATCAGTGTCCACACATTTATCATTACACGTACCCTGATATTCAGTGACCTTGTTCAGTAACCAGGGGTTCACGGACCAGGTTCAAGGCCTTGAGTTCATATGTTTTGTGTGAATATATTAGTCCTGGTTCAATTTTGATACATCAGTGACCTTCTTCATTTTCACACTCTATCAGTATTGCCTGATACACATTAACTGATAAAGAAAATTAGGGACCTGGTTCAATTTGATACATCAGTGTCCACACATTTATCATTACACCCTGATATGAGACACACTTTGACTTGTGTCCATCTTGAGTTGTCTGTCCCTGATTTATTTCAGGATACATGTGAGAATTACAACTCATTTAGACTATACCTGAAGATACAATCCTTTGATGTTTACTCTATCACACACTCACTGACACCACCAGGGTCTCTGGTTATCAGGTCTCCGGGTTCTCATTTTTTCAGTGACTTGGTTTTAGTCACTACGAGTTCAGTGGCTCGGGTTTCAGGGACTTGGGTGTTCGTTCAGTGAGACCATGGTTCAGGGTCTCGGGTTTAATTTGGGTTCAGGACCTGATGCTACCATCATTTCAGTTACCGGGGTTGAGTCACGAGTAGTTCAGTGACTTTTGTTTAGTACCTGATCCCTCTCAGCCCACCGATTCTTATCACGCCCTCTGATTTTATTACCCACTGAATCACAAGCATAACACGATTAATTCCAACAACCTCATACAATATCATCCTGATAAATCAAATTTATCAGTCACCCTTGAGTTTTACCACTACCTGAGTACTCACTCATACACACTTCAGGATCACACATCTATGATCTATCATACTACCCAGTTCTTCTCACCTCCACGTGATCACTCTTTGAGTCACAAGTTCACTTGACTCCAACACAAGCTGATAAACACCATTTTCAGTAAAAAGACTTCCTGATAAATTTTATCAGCTCACCCTTTAATCTTCTCACTTTCACACCCTCTGATCAGGTTTTAACCCGAAAGACAAGACCTCTCGTTAACACTTCCTGATGTTACAATCTTCTGACCTGATTCTTATCAGACCTACAACCTATCTTAGCCTTCTTTGCTTGAACCTGATTCTTTCAGGGACACTCTTTTTCAGGCTCAGCCTGACAAGCACTTAAAGATCTTGATGTTTATCACACCCTGACCCAGTTTCACTACTACACAAAATCTCATAAAAACCGGTCAAATTAGCCTATGAAGAGTGGTTTTGAGACCACTCTCTGAAGAGGGGTATCTCCATGAACGAAAGTTATAGAAACCAGTTGCATAACCGGTCTTTGTTAGAAGCATTGAAACCGGTTTTGTCATAAGAATTGGTCTCTATATTAGAGAAAACACACACATGTTTGTATTAGACACTGGCACTGGTTCTCCCACAACCTGTCTTTATAGAACCATCAAACATGTGTTTATATACAATAAAAAGATATGTTTCTATATCAAAACCAATCTTTTTGTAAATCTTTTTATTAAAAAAAAATTGAAAATTTTCCAATTTTTTGAAATTCCATAATCTACAATTTGACTCGCCATAATAAAGAAATATAAATGCAACAAATATATGTATAAAGCATTTAAAAACACCAAAAATGTAGAAATCGATAAAGTACATTAAGATGATACTTCAATTTAACAAAACATAAATCCTAGACAAAATCCAAATTGAACCACTAAATTCAACAAACTGTAAAGAAAAACACTACAACTCGAAATGACTAGCCATAGAATCAATCACGCCACAACGTGAACCATGCACCAATGATAGCGTTCAAATCTTTGTTCTCTAACGGACGCTCGTCACTCCAAGGTACCTATACGTAAATTATTGAATTAAAAACATCAGCAATCTAAAAAACAAATAAGATTGTTTTCAGTGCAAGAAACAAATTACAAAGTTATTTAACAAGTACTTACTATGTTCGGGAAATCTTCATTTTGATACTTTAGCACAAAGTCAAGCATCCATTTCATCACATAAAATCCACACTCCCAATTAGACGGCTGGCGATATACATCAAGGAATTCCCACCTCAGACCACCAACGACACTAGAAAGGAAATAACAAACAGTTTATAAGTTTAAAATTTATAGAAACAAATGTTAAATCTAAAACAATTAAGATAGTTCTTACGACTCCACAAGTCCAGCGAGCCTATGAGTTTCCTCATTCTTGCTTGAACCCTTAGAAGAATTCAAAATAAATGCCACTTCATGTTTTGGGCAAATTATGAAGAGAACATAGTGACGGCTGCATTTTGTGTACATGTATTAGTAAAAGAATAATAACCATATGAAAAATATTGCAATTATAATTAAGATGGAAACATAGTTACCCTTGTAGATACGGTGTGAGATAAAAATCGTAACCCTCCAATGCTCGAGTTAAGTAATCTAGTGTAGCCCACTTTTCAAACAAGCATGTATCTGCTGTAATTAATCCAGGGTTCAAAAAACCAACCATGTTCAGGGGGGAGAAGCCAACCCTGTTTAGTGAGGAGCGTCCCTTAAGGTGATACATCGACCTAATTTAAGCATATAAAATACACTAACATAAATTTATGTAAAAAAGAACAATGCCTTTAGCTACATATTCAAAACAAAAATGCACTTACATCTAAAAAAGGGTCAGGATGCCACACTCAAGTTCTTGATTCGTCAAGAGGTTAACTATGTCTGTTGCATTAATTGCAAAGTATGAATCATCAACTTGTCGTAAGACCTCCTTGTCAATACGAATAGCGTACGGCTCAGCACAATATCCACCTCGACTCATCCAACGATTGTAGCCATCTAACACATACTTTGGTTTATTCAATTATATATCGTGTTCCAGATCCATCAACTTATTTCTATTCTCAGCTTTCTCTTTTTCAGCCTGCACATATAATGGTATTCATATGATATTGCTATATTTTGAAATTAGCACAACTTTATATGAATATTATAAACGACAACGAATCTACTGCACAATCATTCACACACATATTTTCCATATAGATTTTGCCACTTGCCTACGGCTTGATCAAGTTGATTGAATTCAACAGATTCACCATCCAGAAGATCTTGGATTCTATTGATTCCACTACTCCTCCTTGGTACGGGAAGCTCCTACAATTCAGGTATACATTAGCCATTTAAGAGTTTCAAGACTACACCATGGAAAAGCATCATAAGTTCACAACTATCCAACTAAGTATCTCATACATACACATTGAACCTATAACTAATTTAATACACCAGCTAAAAACCTTTTTGCATAGAAAGTGTACAGCTCATAATCATAATTAGTTGTGTTAATCGGGTCGGGTTGGTCGGGTTCGGGTCCAAGTCGGGTATAGGATAAAAATAACATACTCGAACCCGACCCTATTTGAGGTCGGGTTATTCGGGTTCAGTCAAATCAGGTTGGGTCAAGTTGGGTTCGGGTCTGCACCATTTACAAAATCACAGAATTTGATTTCTAAAACTAGTAGTTAAAATCATAATTTATTTTTGCATGAGTTGTATAAGAAAACGAATTATTGAGATAAGTCATAAGTGTATGAATGAAATAAAAAAACTAGTTCAAAAAAAATAATAATGCGGGTAACAAATCGCTAGTCACTCTTTGTCCACATTACGTATACAATACATATGATCTTGAGCCTAATGCTAATAGTATACACCAACTAATTGTCTGCAGACACCAAAATGAAAAATAAATATACCATCAAACAATACTTTTTATCCTATTTTGGATTGCATCCTATAATGACTTCCGATAGTCTATATGTATCATTTTATCACAATGAAAATGTGACATTAACATGGAACCATAATAGTGGGGGCTGTAATTTTCTTAAGGACATTAAAATCCACAACCAAAGCATCCAAAAGATTTTGTTATTTGGCATTATAAAAAGGTATCTACCGGTTTGCATATTTTCTTATTGCAGACTTGCAAATTTGCAAAATTGCATATATGTTTAATATAGACTTGCATACACTCAAACATAGCAATACAAGTTACAAGTCTTATTGCAGACTTTCAATTAAATAAAGATCGGGAAACATTTAAAAATAAATAAAAAAAACACTAACTCGGGTCAGTCGGGATGACCCGAACCCAAATAGCCAAAGTATTTTGAACCCGATACCCGACCCTAGTTTGTATTCGGGTTGACCCGATTGACATGAGTTAGATTTTGAACTCGAGTAACCCGACCCGATTATCCTTATTTAGGTCCGGTTCGGGTCGTGATTTATGACACCCCTAATCATAGCTAACTTTCTGAAATAAAGAAAAAAATAGACACTCAAGTTGTTAAAGAACACAATGCAAACTAAGTGGGTTATTTTTTTGCAAAATTGTGCTCAAGTTGTTAAAAAAAACAATGCAAACTTAAATGATTCTACTACAGTAACAAGAATGCATCCTTGCTGCATCACTAAATGTAGCAACCCTTAATGTGAATATATACGTTATTTGATATTTATTGGAGCAACCCTTACTGTTGTACACTTTTAAATCTTATTGGGAGCAATTTAACCAGGAAATGATCACATCTGATGCTCGCAATTCTATGGACGATGCGACTGATCTAATGTTACTTTTACTAGATTGCTCTTGTGGATATAATGTCTTAGCAGTATCACAGTATCTGAAATAATTTGTAACCAGTGGTATTGAGATTAGAATGTACAAGACCAAAAGTTTAACTAGATTAATTTACTTTTCACTCAAGTCCTGCTATTTATGCATGAATAGTTGATATTTTTGAGTAAATTTTATATCATTTATGATGACCACTTACTAAAGATTGAAAGATTAACATGTGGGTTTGTAAACGTGACTTTATTTAAAATTTTAAAGGGAATAACTCTTTTGGACCAGACTATATGCATAACGCGTTGGGGGCAAATATCAAAAGAGTTAGAAATCACAGCTTCCCATTTAGTATGTTGTTTATCATCTATTCAAGTAGACATTATCCAAAGATAAAAGGCCGTCCAACTCAAATTTAGGCCACCAACTAAAAGTCGATATGATCTATATACCTACTGAGTTCGCTAGATCAATGTCTCGCCAGGGTAGTATAAAACAAATCTTTCATGATAACATTACCTTTTTTTTAATCTTAGATAAAACTAATGAGGTCTACAAACAGTAAGCAATTGAAATGCTCTTTACTTGTTAAAAAGCATAAGCTTGATTTAAGTTTTTCTATTCAGGCAATACAACAAACACTTAAAAGGCAATAACTAAGTTCAATTAACCTTGGAGTGTAAACACATAAATACATATTTGTCAATTTAAAAACAGTAATTAAAAAAATAAACCTAAACAAAAAATACGAAGCAAATATAAACAATTGATTCAGAGAGAAAGATATACCATTTTTGTTGCTCAACTCTATTAACAAGAAATGCGTTTGGTATTGGCAGGAGAGGTGTTTGGTGGTCTGATGGTGGTGATGTTTAGGGTTCGTGACCTTTGATAGGAGGTACAAGTCGCCTTTTATTCATCATTTTTGGCGGGATTTGAGAGCGATCTTGGAGGAGGAATGAAAAAAAAGGGGAGTATCTTTGTTGATTGCTGAAAGATCGGATTATTTGGGGTTAATATATGAAACTTGATTGTTGTTAATGATATGAGGAAGAAGGTTTGACTTTTTTTATTTCAACTATAATACTCCCTAAAAAACAAAAAATATATATATATATACAAACTAAAACAAAGATTCGTAAGTCTCTGTTTTAATTTATTTTTGCATATTTTTCTGCAATAATAAACCAAAATTAAAGCACGATAATAATTAGCTGATTTATATAATAAAGTACCATTAATGAGATTTTTATATTAAATATTTAATATATTTTTTATTACTCGTAGGCGCACATGGTTTTTAGACCTCATGTCCTTCTTGGTGGTCGGATCTAAAGTAAAATGTGTCATCAAGAACATCATCCCTAGATTGTATATCGATAGAAAAAAGAGGTAGCTCGTCAAATTTATTATATTCTTCCTCGTCTAAAACATTATCAACACCAACTATACGTTGTTTACTCTGCAGGACAATGTGCCATCTCTTGTCTTTTAAGTCCTCAATAAAAAATACTTGGGTGGAGAGATGTTGAGGGATGAAAGTTCAAAATAAAGAATACTCACACTGGTTGTTTCTTCAAAAATGGTGTCTATAACATAAATACATAGAGACATGTTGTTACCTACACACCAGTGTCTTTGATTGTGTAAAAAGACTGGTTTTTACCCGCAAACCCAATTTCTATGAGTTATGTATTATGAAAACTGGTTTTTTCAAGAAAACCTATCTCAGTTGCTTTTATTCCCACTAGTTTTTTTATCATAGGAATAGCGTTTTACATAACCGATCTTTATTTGGGGGTGTTTATAGCCTTTTATGTAGTAGTGTTTCAATCTCACACAACACATAATAACAAATCCGATGCTCACGCTTCATCAAACCTAAAGAAAACACACAATTAACTCTACATCATCGCTTGACCCACACATTTATTAAATCCATCTTTCATTTACTTCTCCAATCTTTCTTTCCTGAAACTTGGGGATTTTTTCATCGTATTACGAGAACTTGGGGATTTTTGTGAGTGTTTTGATGATAATTTTTTAAGTGATGTTTATCTTGGTTTGTTGTAAATTTGTGTGAAGTTTTTTGTTTTGTGGATTTGCGAGTGATAGTGATTGTTTTATTTAAGATGATTTGGTTTCATCTTCTTTTTGTGTTGAGATAGATGGTTGACCGGATCTGTGTTTCTTTGATGATTGAGAGTGATGATTTTTTTATGTGAGTTGATTTTTTCGGTGAGAGTTTTGTGTTGGTGATTTTTATAGATCTAGAGTGATGGTGTTGGGTGATATGTATTGACCGGATCTGGGTTTTTCATGTGTTTGTGTTTTTGTGTGTTGGGGATAAGATTTTGTGGTGTGTGGGTGAGTGATACGTGGATAAGGTTTTTGTTTGGTGGGTAAAGTATTGATTGATTATTTCAGTCAGTGGCATTTTTTGGGTATGTTTTTGTCAAATAGTCAATATCAGTGTCTCTTTCCCCCTCAAAAATTGCTATTACAGTAGCAGTTTTTGAAGGTATACACTTGATTAAAGAAAAATCCTGATTTGACAAATGTTATCAGCAGTCATGAACGGATCTGGATTAGAGAAAAATCCTCCCGCTCTGATACCACTTGTTGGTCCAAAGAATTGAGTAAATCTTGATAAAAATAAAGAACAACTTCATTAATAAAGATGAACAATTGTTACAAGATTTCTCAATACTAAGTAGACTACATGATAACATCCTCAACTTTTTACGGGGATAATTTCGGTATATTATCCCCATTGAATGACAAATAAACTCTCATTGATCCAAGCTATGCTTGTGTTTCAATGAGAGGATAATCCTATTAACTAATACTAAGTATTATGTTTGTTTAGGATGCATTCCTATCTCTATTACAATACAAACATATATACAGGAACTAAAATACAAAGACATGTGATGATGGTAAGATGTCATGATCAGATGGTCCTTCTTCATCTTCCTCTTTTGGAAAGGCACCAACCATCCTTTTGGAATTGTCATAACTAATATTCTCACTTCTTTGGTAATGTCTTGTACTTATTTGACTTCTTCTCTTGGAAGTTTCCACCAATATTTTTTAGTCTGTATGTAGAGACAGCATCTTCAGGATCACTGAGACATTTGTCCAATCTCAGTGTCACTGGTGTTGTTTGTAGCTCATATATTTTACTCATTGACACTGTACCAGTAAGTAAAGAGCACTAAACAACACTCACTGATTTCTTTATCAGTGAGTCACTCACTATTTATGTAGTGAGTTAGCTATTTTATTTTCAAATCTTGTTAAAAGTGATTGGGTCAATTTTTGGACCCAACATTTTCCCTTAACGCCTTTTGCATAGACACTTGAACTTCAAACTGTTTAGTGAGCTGATCTTCAAAAGCCGTGATTGGAATATCTGGATTGACTTGAAGTTGGTCAACTATTTGCTTTGAAAGAAACTTGTAGTCACAAGCTTTAATCTCTCTTGATTTTTGGCTACATACAACAACCATGGGCAATCTTTTGCTTGCTCCTTGAGTAATCTCAAATATACATCCCTTCCAAGGCCTTTAGTTATCGGACCAGTTTTACTCTTTAGGGTTGTTCCCAGCCCAACACCTTCACTTGTACCACAAACAGGTATCGTTCCAACACACCTAACCCTAATTCTCTGTTTGTCATTCTTAATGAGTTACAATTTCCTCCTAGTCTGTATTGAAAGCAGGTTGATCTTATCTTTCACTTCTTTTGCAGTTACAAAAGTTTGACCACAGAAAAAGTATACTTCGTCCTCTACTTGTGTTGCCTCACTTAAATTTTGTTTCTTGTATGCCCTCATTTTTTTCTTCCTAATAATATACTCATCCTCATTCTCAGAACCACTTGCAAACTCATTATCATCTAACATATCTAACTCACTTTTCTTTAAAAAAATCATATGGTATCTGGCTGGAGCTACCTATATATGGTAACTCTGTAGTCTCTGTCACTTTGAACAGATTAACATTTACATCAGGCTCCTCAAAAGTATTTGCCTCATCAACAACTGTGTTTACACTCGATTGTTCTCAATATCATTATCATCACTCACATAACTATCTGTTTCACTCACATTGTCATCACTTAAAGCTTCATCAATTTCACATACCTGTACAAATTTACCTTTTTGGATATGCTCAACATGATTACATATTTCCTCCTCTTGATGACCTAACTCTTGATCATTTTGACATACCTCTTCAAGACTATCTATTTCGATATACTCAACATGTTTATCTATTTGCTGGTTGACATCACCTACAACATCTTGAGTTTGACAGGCCTCTACAGATGAAAACAAGGGTTATGTTTCTGGCATCTGGCTATATTATACCAAAGTATTAACTTCCAAAGGTTGATGTGTAACCTGATGATAACGCTCAAAAGGAGTATGTTTTTAATAGCGTTATTGTTGGTTTTATGTATGATAATCGGCTATATTTACTCATAACTGTTGCAAAAGTGCAGAAGATGCATATTTGTATGTGAATGTAGCCAGGTATCGCAAAAGATGAAGAAATGAAGATTTCATACACATTTGGATAATTCCCGATGAAGGAAGTCAAGTAAGGAAGCTCTTGGACTCAATGATTAGGAAGCGCAATGATTTCTAAGCATCTACAACAAGTAAAGATCAAGTTTCATCTTGGAAATCAGCAGCGAAAGCATAGAAAAAGGCGCGAATCAAGAAAAGTCAACAAAAGTCAAAATTGGGAGCCCAACCGATTCGGTTGGGCTAATGGTCAAAACGTGACCGGATCGGCTGCGTCGCAACCGATTCGGTTGCCAACCCTGAAGTTACACCATTTGTAATTTAATGTTGCCTTAACTTCCATTAATCATTAGAGGCCGATCATTTCTAGTTAATAACTTGTATGGGACGTTTTTAGCCTGATAGTTAAGGGTTTTTAGCTATAAAACGAACCTAGACTTAGTAGTCTATGGGTGACACAACTAAAAGTGTAATAGTTTACACCAAAGCTATTACTAACCCTTATTATTCATCCCAAAAGTCTTGTTACTGCTGTAAAACGTCCAGGAGGTTGGAGAGACGAATTCTCATCCATTGTTTGATCATTCGGAGTTGTACGGTTAGGCTAGACGATTGGAGGCGTGTGGTTGCTATATTCCATGATTTCTAATTCTTGTAATCCAAAAGCTTAGGTATTCTATGGAACTTGTTATGAATTTCTATTCTCTTAAATTATTTGAATTACCTTGTTACTACTTGTGTTTTGTTATGATTGTCATGGAGTAATTCTTGAATATACTTGTGTGTAAGGATGTAGGAAATCATACTAGTGTTCTTATATGTGATGCTTGTAAATGATCTTGTTCAAATGAGTTTGTTGGAAAACTACTAGTCTTGTTTGATTTGTCGGTAAAACATGTTTAAGAAAAAGGACCGAAAGGATTTCTCTTGTGTTTTATTCTAAAAAGTTAAGTGACAAACTAGTATGGGGATATGGTGATTGACACTCACCATGTTTACTTATTGAAACAAGACTAGAAAAATTTTCATCACGAAAGGTCGAAAGATTCGTAGGAACAAGTTTAATAAGAACATTTTACAAACAAATGGGCTTTCTAAAGGATAATCATTAGGATAAGGACCGAAAGGATTACCTAAATGTTATTGTTCTTAAAATGATTTTACAAAACATAAACCATGGTTTGGAAATCATTTGCTTATGATTTGTGCATCACATCAAGAGTTTACACCAAGCCTTCATGAATACTTTCTATGATTGCCTATAGACTTCACACAAGTATATGTTTCTTAATATTGATTTTCACTAAACCATAACTTTGAGGAAGCCTTGACAAGATTTCTTGTTACTAATCTTTTAAAGCAAATTAAAACGCAAATCTCTTGGGACGATCTCGACTTACCCACCTTTGCTATCGCGAACGAGTATACTTGCTCGTATGTGCTTATAGTAATTGCCGGATAATTCGTGTTTATAAATTTTTAGAACATGCATACGGTGAGCACATCAAGTTTTTGGCGCCGCTGCCGGGGATTTGAGTGTTTTTGATTTTGTTTCGTTTCTGTAAAATTGGTAATATTAAAATTTGGTTTCAAATTGACATAAAAAAAAGTAAAAAATTTTGGTTTTAGGGACCAACCGATTCGGCTGCGCGAGCAACCGAACCGGTTGGTGGTCTCGGTAAATTTTTATTTTTGATTTTTCTTGTTTTTAGTTTATCTATTGTTTTGTGTTTTAGTTTATAACTTATTTCTTGTCATTTCTGATTTTTAGAATAGTTTTTATAGATTGTTTATTCTTGTTTTAGTAATTTTTAGATTTTTGGTTATAAGTCATTTTTAGTTTTATTTAATTTTTTAATTAATACGTATTTATTAGAGTAATTATTTAGTTAATTTTCAGTTTCATATGTTTAGTTGGTTTCAATGATTAGTTATTTTATCTAGTTAATGTAGTTTATGGTTAATTAACATAATTAATGTTTTTAGTAGACACACTTATTAGAGTTTAAGTATAATTAATTATCTTTAATTAGTTTAATTAATTTCAGTTTAAAAAAAAAAAGTTTTGGAAAACCACTCCAACCGATCGGTTGCAACCCGCAACCGGATCCGCTGGGTATTTTTGGTTTGAGACTTACCACCAACCGAATTGGCTGGAGGGCCAACCGATCCGGTTGGAGCTCTCGATAAGGATTTTTCTAGTTTTTCTATTTCAAGTTTTAGTTTATGTTTTTAGTCTTAATTAGTGTCTTTACTTGTGTAGAATATGTATCTGTAGTTTGTCTTGATTTTAACTAACTCTAACGCTAATGATTTGGATGTTTTGTCTTTGGTTTTGTTAGATAGTTTGTTATGGATAGTTTAAGCAGAATTTCCGAGTACTTACGCAACTTGGATGAGATATTTAAGGACACCGGTAACTCGTTGGAGAAGATTGGGAATATTTTGGAAGAAAGTAAGAAAGAGTTGGCTATCAATTCGGAATGTTTGGAAGAAGTTGGAGAAAACAAGGTTCAAGTTCCTAAAAAGAGTAGAGTCATGATTTTCACGCAAGCACCTGTCACGGGGTATGATTCACCATTTATGAGGTTCGGGACACCGTGTAGTGTTGAAGGGGTGAGCGCGTGGGATGCTCAATTGAACATGGCTTATGGGGACAATTATATTGTGGACAAAGTTCTTGATCAAATTGACCACGTTCGTTTGGATTATGAAGCATATGGGAGAAAAATGGTTAAGAATCTTCAGATTAATATCCATGGTCATATTTTCGAGGCCGATTTTGTAGTCTTGGAAGAAGGGAACGCGGATGAGCCCGACGTATGCTTTGGGTAAGATTTCCTTGTGACAACCAAATGTCAATTGGATTTTGTTCTAGGTGAGATGAGAATCAACATTACCGACTTGGAGGAAGAGAAGGAAGTGAATGAAATGCTTGTGGAATTATGTGCAAACATGGAGAAGGAGAATGTGGAAATTGTGAAAATGGGGAAGGCTAGTAGAAAGAAAACTTCATTAAATAAATTAACTCCTACCACTTCTACCACCAACAAGACCCATGATTACACACCATCACCACCCAATTCACCAAACACCTTCAAACCCTAACTCAAGACCAAAAGGAAGCCATCTTAGCAAACCTTGAACAAAAATTCCTCGAACTTAACGAGAAGAAACCGGTAATTGAAGTGCTACAAGATTATGTTCTCTACCGCAAAAAGCTAGATGCGGTTATGTTAGCTAGAGCAAGGTTGGAAGAGACTAAGGATGGGAATGCGGCTTAGCTCATAGCTGAGTATTTGTCTAGGAAAGCCCCAGGTATTAAAGGTAATACAATAGCAATGAGTTGGCTAAGTGTGGAGAACCAAAGATTAGTGAGATATGGAATGCGATGAATTTTGGAACAACTTTGAATAGGAGGACAAAGACGTTGGGAGAATGGATTGTGTTAGGAATTGGAAATTCCATAGTGAAGTGTCGGTCACCCCAACTATAGTCTAGCATATGTTAGCTCGTAGACATATCGTTATTTAGTAGTTTATTATTTAGTTATTAACTTAGTTTAGCTTAGTGTAACACCATGGAGGAAGGACAGGTCTTTACCCACTGTATGCCTGATCCATAGTCCGAAGGAGGACGTGTAGTATATAACTATAAATACCCTCTACCTCCCAAGGTAAAGGGTTGGACCTTTCACTTAATCTAACCTTTCTTTCTTTTGTTTACTTTCTCTCTAGAAAGGCTCCCATCCTACTTTCTCTCTCTGAACTCTTGCATAATTCGACCTTATATGTGATTGTTTGTGTGATTGTGAAAACCAATATCTAACAATTGGTATCAAGAGCCATGGTTTGATCACTCATCTTTCATGTTCTTGGATTTCTAGTGGTTTTCATAAGGTTTTTGGGTTTGAATGAGTTTAGAGTAGTTTGCATCATTTGGATCATTTCTTATGTTAAAGTTTGGATTTTGATAGTACTTTTGTGTTTAAAATCATTATAAGTGTTTAGGTTTTGATTTGGAAGGCTTGAATCAGCGTGGTTGGGTTGTTTTTGGATTGAAAAGTGGTGTTTTTTGATTATTTCTTTGATGCGATTTGAGTCATGTCAAAACATTCTTCTATGCGATTTGTCCCTGTTTGGATCGTTTATTGAAGCGATTTGTCATCAGTGCGATTTGTCTCCACTGCGATTTATCACCAGTGCGATTTGTCACCAGTACGATTTGTCTCCACTGCTATTTGTCTCCACTGCGATTTGTCTCCACTGCGATTTGTCTCCACTGAAATTTGTCTCCACTTCGATTTGTCTCCAGTGCGATTTGTCATCAGTGCGATTTGTCAAAAAGAGGATTGTCAGTGCGTTTTGTCAAGGACTGAGATTTGTCAATTCCTGCGATTTGTCTATAAACCTAACATACAAAACCCTTTTTTTCAAACCCTAATTTTCCGAAATATAGAGAATTAGGGAATATCACAAACCATAACACCTAATTCATCTTTAATTCCTTATCATCTTCTAGTTCTTTTCATCTTCTAGTTCCTTTACTACATCCTACGTCTCACTCTCTTACGGTTTGGTCTTTGATAAGGATTTAAAAGGTACACTTTTTAAGGGTCATTTAAGCCCTAAATTGATCACTTTTTTATCCGTTACTACTTAACTTCGTTCCTTTTCAATTTTTAGGTCTCTTGAAGGCAAATGGCTGGAATGACACTTATTCAAACGAAAAGGCGCGAATATATGAAGAAAATGGCCAAAGTCAAGAATCGAGACACTCAAGCTGCCGGAACTGAAGGGGACGGCGTCACAGCTTAATAGCGATGCCGTCGCGACACACCTTGAGATGACTCAGAGAGCAAATTGCTATTTTACAAGTGACGGCATCAGGTTTAAAAGAGTAGGGCGTCACAACTCAGACGACCTAGATTTGGATCCCGACGGCGTCAGAGGTTGAAGCCAACGGCGTCACAAGCATAAGGTGACGACGTCACAGAGTTGACGTGGCCAAGACAAAAACCTAATGGCGGCGACCCGACAACGTCACAATTAAAGAGTGACGCCGTCGCATATTGTAACTCTATATATAGAATTCGAATTTTCAGTATTTTAGAGAGGTAGTTTTGTGGAGTAAAACCGAAACCGAACATAGGCTGTCTTGGGTAGTATCTTAGGGTTCCATACCCTATTTTACAACAAGATAAGTGATTTACTTCATTAATTCAATTATGTCTTCAATTTTTTGTGTGTATGCTTGCATGTTTTCCATGTCCGGCTAATTTACTTGTGTGTTTGCTTAGATCTATGAAACCTAGGTATTGAATATTGATTGGTTGTCTCTTATCTTAATTGTGATTGACCTAGTATTGCTGTAGGTCATTCATTGTGTTTTTAATGCTTGAGTAATCTTTGTGAACATTAGTTTATAATCACCTAGAGTTATTGTAGTCTAAACATCCAAAGATAACCTTAGAGTTAGTTTATAAATCTTAGAGATTTCGTAGGCAATAATCTTAAAATAGACATAAAGAGTTAGGGAAAAACGCATACCCTACGACCTTAGAAGACACAACACGTTAAGAATAAGGACGTGACAATTCAACCATCAATAGGAGATAACTAGGGAGTAATAGTATCTAAGTAAACACATTTTTAATCATCATAAGAGCACACAACAATAGACATAGACTACACTCACCTTAGTTTAGATAATTAGATAATTAGATAAGTAGAGTAATCGGTAGAAATACCAACCCCCAAATCCAATACCTCGAGATTCGTACCTTTCCATTTTCTAAAAAACATACAAAAAGATAAAAAATAATCTTCCTCAACCCCAACCTTAACGTAGTAATTTCTCACTAGCATTCCTATTGCCCTAGAGAACGATATCAATTCCCGAGGCTTACCCTAATACTACACTACAACGATTAGGTTCACTGCCTAGGGTGTTGAAAAACTTGCTCGACGAAAAGGAAGTTAGTTTGACCCCGAACGCGCGTTGTACGCGTACCAAGTTTTTGGCGCCGCTGTCGGGGAATAGAATAGCTAGTTAGATTTCCATCTCGTTTAGGTTTCCTTGCTTGATTCCTATCAAGTAAGTTTTTTTTTTTTTTTTTTTTTTTTTTTTTTTTTTTTTTTTTTTTTTTTTTTTTTCCATTTATAGCTTCCTCGTAGTCTATCTCTCTTCTTCGTGACCTTTGTTCGTAAAACCCATCACTCACCATGATTCGCATCTTTCGTCGAAGAGTCTTCACACTACCCGCCCACAATCCTCCTCCCAATCCCGAAATTGAAAACGCAATCCCACATAACCCTTCACCCGTTCACCACTTTGGAAATCACCTAGGGCATAATGAAATAAATTTGAAACATCATAGTCCCTTCTATGACTCGGATTCCGAAGAAGAGTTTGACTAAGGTGAAGCACTTGATAACGGGGAGGTCATCGATGAAGTTAATTTTGAAATGGAAGAAGACTTCTCCCAATGTTTTGACCCTAGGTGTACAATTGAGAAAGATAGTCCCTTCAACATGCAATTCCTTTGTAAAATTGGATTTGAAGGGTTTGGTGCTTACTTGAATTCGTTCTTACCTTTAAACTTAATTTCAAGGAACTTATATAATAAAATAAAGGTAAGCGAGTTAACATATCAAGGGAACAATGTTGTTGACGCGGTCAATCATTTGCATGTGTTTGTTGAAAGTTTTGCTTATTTGGTAGAATTCATGGTCTTAGAAGACTTAGGAGAATTTATTGATAAGGATCTCACTCAAGTAATTTTTGGAAAGCCTTTTAAGAGAATGACTAGGTTGAATGAACGAATGATTGATGGTCTAATTACATTCTCTGATGAAGTTGAAGATTTTGTCTACCAAATGCCACGTGCTCATCCTAGGTTTAAACACAAGGATATTGAGGCATGTAATAGAATGACTCCTATTCCATTACTTAGTGAAAGGGATAAGCAAAATGGACTTAGGTACCCGTATGAGAAAACTAAGAGATATTACAAACAATGCTTCGAATTAGGAGATAAGTACAAGAAAAGTGAGACAATGTTGGAATGGCTTAGGTATGGGCACGTAAGCGTGCACGAGACAACGTAGGGGCACAACTTTGAGTCTAGCTACAAGACTCATAAATAAAGAAAAGCGCTTCGTGGGAGGCAACCCATGCTTAATTGTTTGCTTGTTTGTGTGTCGTATATCTTTTATTGATTGTTTATTCTCATGTTTGAATTTGTAAAAATGCTTTATTTTTTCTTTAGCCTCGTCTTAATTACATATAAATGTATTTTACAAAAGGGATAAGTGTAGGGAGGATTACACATGTTTTCAAAGAACGTGAACATGAGAATTACGATTATTAAAAAGATATACAGGTGTGTTTGTTCGAGTCAAATGCTTGTATCGAGTCATAATGGATTTTTTGCAGGAAATTTTTCCAGATTCTAAAGATAAATTTTTTTCCAGAATTTTTCCAAGAAAATCAGAGACCAGTTTCTGTAAGGATAACCTGACGGTGTCAGGGTCGCAACCTGACGGCGTCAGGAGGAGTAGAAACAACTTACTACTTTTTCTCGTTTTCTGAGCTACTTAGAAATTTTTGGAATTTTCCAGGTCTTAATTTTCCAGAAAATCTGTATACATCATTTCCACAAGCATTATATCCTAGTTTAGTAGAGTCATATATATATTGTTACCGCCAATTTTACACGAAGGTTTCGTTTGTTTTCTTCAAGTGTGCAGGTTTTATTTATCAGGAAGAAGATATATAAGATTGGATGGAGCTTTTCACGCATACATTCTTCTTGAAGAAAGATTTAACCACTGCTTCACACGGATCCTACCGAGCTAATCAGGGGAGTACTAGTTTCTTTGATTTTTAATTACCTTCCATTATCATAACTTTGATACTTTCGGGGGACATTGGGGACAATGTTCAGTTTAAGTGTAGGGAGGGAAAATAAAACGGGAACTTTGAAACTATGCTTATCCTTGACTATTTGCATTGTCCAATTTCATTTGTGTAATAAACCATGAGAAATATCGGTTAGGGTAATTTTGACACCAAATTTAAAATTTTTCATGACATGTTGGAGTGGGCCATTAGTCTTAATAAAGCGTCTCATGGATAGGAAGTTATATGATTAGCACAAAACCCTTTACCACTTAAATTCCACCCAAAATGTGAGGATCGCCCTTAGATTTGTAAGAATTAAAGCATTCCACTTTAATGCTTTGTGTGTGTACCGGTAATATAATAGATTCTAGAACTTGTTTTGTGATGCATTCCGAGATCGCTAGTGAGACTACACTTGTGTAGTTAGGAATAACTAAATAATAAGAGGCATTAGGATAACCCTTGTTTGATACCTGTAATATAAATACTTTTTCTACATCGGTTGAGTAATTCCCCCACACCCTTGCGTTGTACTCATCTTTATTACACGATACCCCTAGTTAACCCCTCACAGCCTATCCTTTTCGCGGTTCTCGTGATGTTTCGGTTTTCTGGAATATTAATGAAGAGCATTGTTTACAATCCACCCCAAATGTACACCCAAATCGCCTTAGCCTACCTTGTATGCACTCACTTTTAGTGCATGATTGTTATCATACTAAACCCTTAGTTCAATTATCTAGTTTCTTGCATAAGTTGCTAAGTCGAGTCATATCCTTTGTACACAGTTTTGGGACGATTGAGACTCATGGGAAAAGTTAAATTTTATGAAATGACGGTAAGGAACGTTAAATTCAAATTCCCTATTTGCGTAATAATGTACTCCAAGTGTTTTGATCTTTTCAATTCGGGTCAAATTAGTGTTAGAGAAATATAAACTCAAGTGTAGGGATGTGCCTATAAATCCCTATTATTTTGATGTTATCATAGAGGATGCTAGAGTAAAAGTGTATGAAAAAAAAATGAAAAAAACATACGGGCTACCATCCTACATCTATCTTTAAATATATGTTTGTTTGTTTCAATTTATCTAGAGTTTAGAGTGTCGAGTCTTGGTCTAGCAACACCATTCTTCTCATGCTTATAACAAAAAGATTTTTGACTTGCCACCACTAAATCGCCTATCCCACCAAACCCTTTGTTTCCCTACCGTAATCTATGTACTAGGACCGGTTAATGACCTCTTGGATAGTTTTTTCTAGGTGCTTACGCCAAAAGTGATGGAGGTTTGATCTATTCTCAAGCCTATGGTAATCTATGTACTAGGACCGGTTAATGAGTGTTTATCTTCCATTTCCAACTTGATATAGTTCATATACACCCGAGAGATGAGAGTTTCCAAACACCACTTGTGAGGTACTAGTATGTAATTTTCGTGCTTGTTATGACTTTTGCAGGGCTTATACGTGTTGTGAATTGTTCTAAACTAATGCTTCATGACCCCTAACTTATAAATTAATTGGCTAAAAGCACATTTGCTTGAGGACAAGCAAATAACAAGTGTAGGGATATTTGATAAGGATTTAAAAAGTACACTTTTTAGGGGTCATTTAAGCCCTTAATTTATCACTTTTGTATCCGTTACTACTTAATTTCGTTCCTTTTCACTTTTTAGGTCTCTTGAAGGCAAATTGCTGGAATGACACTTATTCGGACGAAAAGACGCGAATATATGAAGAAAATGGCCAAAGTCAAGAATCAAGACACTCAAACTGCTGGAACTGAAGCGGGCGGCGTCACAGCTTAATAGCGACGCCGTCGTGACACACCTTGAGACGACTCAGAGAGCAAATTGCTATTTTACAAGTGACGACATCAGGTTTAAAAGAGTAGGGCGTCATAACTCAGACGTCCTAGATTTGGATCCAGACGGCGTCAGAGGTTGAAGCCGACGACGTGACAAGTATAAGGTGACGACGTCACAGATTTGACGTGGCCAAGACGAAAACCTAATGGCGGCGACCCGACGACATCACAATTAAAGAGTGACGCCGTCGCATATTGTAACTCTATATATAGAATTCGAATTTTCAGTATTTTAGAGAGGTAGTTTTGTGGAGTAAAACCTAAACCGAACATAGGCTGTCTTGAGCAGTATCTTAGGGTTCCATACCCTATTTTACAACAAGATAAGTGATTTACTTCATTAATTCAATTATGTATTCAATTTTGTGTGTGTATGCTTGCATGTTTTCCATGTACGGCTAATTTACTTGTGTGTTTGCTTAGATCTATGAAACCTAGGTATTGATCATTGATTGGTTGTCTCTTATCTTAATTGTGATTGACCTAGTATTGCGATAGGTCATTCGTTGTGTTTTTAATGCTTGAGTAATCTTTGTGAACATTAGTTTATAATCACCTAGAGTTATTGTAGTCTAAACATACAAAGATAACCTTATAGTTAGTTTATGAATCCTAGAGATTTCGTAGGCAATAACCTTAAGGTAGACTTAAATAGTTAGGGAAAAACGCATACCCTACGACCTTAGAAGACACAACGCGTTAAGAATAAGGACGTGACAATTCAACCATCAATAGGAGATAACTAGGGAGTAATAGTATCTAAGTAAACACATTTTTAATCATCATAAGGGCACACAACAATAGCCATAGACTACACTCACCTTAGTTTAGATAATTAGATAATTAGATAAGTAGAGTAATCGGTAGAAATACCAACCCCCCAAATCCAATACCCCGAGATTCGTACCTTTCCATTTTCTAAAAAACATAAAAAAAGATAAAAAATAATCTTCCTCAAACCCAACCTTAGCGTAGTAATTTCTCACTAGCATTCCTATTCCCCTAGAGAATGATATCAATTCCCGAGGCTTACCCTAATACTACACTACAACGATTAGGTTCACTGCCTAGGGTGTTGAAAAACTTGCTCGGCGAAAAGGAAGTTTCTTTGACCCGAACGCATGTTGTACGCGTACCAGTCTTGATTTTAGTAAAATCCCGTGAAAGATTCTATTTCTCGGTTTAAATCACAGACTTGTAAAATCCTGTGTACACAGCAACATCATGTCTTACACTCCTGATTCAGTGATTTCGGAAGTACTTAAATTGTATGATGTTGTGGACAACAATGATAATGTATGTTACACTGAACGGTTATAGATGATTGAATCAATCAATGAGGATGTGAGATCTTCGTGTTCTGATTCTGAAGAGAGAGAATTGCACCTGTTTAGGCTACAGAATTCCATGCTAAAGGAAAGTAACATTGAACCTTATCAACAACTTCACTCACACCTCAAGTTACTCACACCTATAACAATGGAATGAACATGCAATGCCCTTTTCCGTCAAGATTTATCCACATTAACAGGAACACTACTATTAAACTTAGAACAATTGGAACAACAACTTGACAAACAAGAGGTTCAAAAGGATAGTTCTAGTGCTGCACTTCAAGTGATCCACAAACAACTTCAGTCATTCCTTAGTGAGGAATTCACATCAGATTATGATCATCACATGACTGAAATGTCTTTCAAAAGGCACACTGGAATGGAAATTCACATGTTCATTGAGACATTTATCCAACTCATGGATAATGTGGAGAAGTACATTGAGGAAGTTACACAAAAAGATGAAAAAGTGGATGAGTTTCAGGTGCAGTTGAGAGATAGTTGTGATGAATCAGGTAATGTATCTGCTGAAAGATCGGGTGTTGCTGAATGCAGAATATCAGTGACAACAAAGAATGATGTAACCAGCTGCTTAGTAACTCCGATCACACAAGAAGTGGATGCGGTGATCAGAAAGGTGAATGAATGTTGGGTACAATCATTAGATTGTAGTGTTGAGATCGGTAAAGCACCAGATGAGGGATCAGTTGGCACTGAATACAGGGGCTCTGAGACAGATAAGCTTGATACAACCAGTAGTTTAGTGACTCTTGTTACACATGATGTGGATGCAGATATCAGACCTATAAATGAACAGGTGTCATGTGATGAGGTACCCTTAAATGTTCAACATAGTGCATCTGCTAATGTACCTAAACAAACTGATCTTAATGCTAAACATGATTCTGATATATGTTCCTTGGTTGAGGCTGAGACTAATAATTTCAAAACAAATGATATGGTTGATAAAAAGGCTTTTGATGAACTTTCAAACAAATTCTCAAAACTTGAAAAGCATTGTATTTCACTTGAAATTGCAATAAAAAGAAAGGATGAAAGTTTTCAAACTAAGAAACCATGTAAAAATCTGGAATTTCCTGAATTTCGTGAATTTTTTGAAATAAACGATTTAAAAGCTCAACTTCAAGACAAAAACTTGACTATCAACAATTTGAAGAAACATGTTTCTGGTATGCATGAGAAAAGTAATTCAGTCAAGACTACACAAGACATTGAGGCTATTATAACAAGAAATAATGAACTGTCAATTTATGTGGCTAAATTACTAAAGGAAAATGAGTCTTTGAGAAAGCATCACATAGAACTAAGTGAGTCTGTCAAAGAAGCTAGAACTAAGTCAGTGGAACAAACAAACTCTTTGCTAGCAACAATTGATGATCTCAAAGCTCAACTTCAGGAAAAGAGTTTCGCTATTGTTGCCTTAAAGAATGAGCTTAGAAAAACCGTAGGGAAAAGTGTGAACACTAAGTTTACAAAACCATCAACCTTGGGGAAGCCAATTTCTCATCCCACAAGAGACCGGTCCGTTGTTAGGCAGCCTACTGCATTCATATCTGAAAGAACAAAATCTTTAAAGACAAGGCTTGCCTCCCAAGTTGATGCGATAAAAGTTTTGTCAAAACCGGTCACTTCACCTGAGTTACCTAAGAATAATGCTTCTAGCTTCGTTAACCCTCAACAAGTAGCTACTTCTACTCCCAGCACCTCTAGGATTAGTTAAAAAACAGTGTCAAAACCAAGCATTAAAACCCAGAATTCATATGATATGAATGACTTGTGGAAGAACTATTATCTAGAAGAAGCTAGGAAAAAGGCACAAATTCGAAAAGACGGAATTTTAGGTGCAAGACCTAGGGTGATGAATTCCACGAGATTCCAAGGCACTGCTTGTAGTAGTATACCATTACCTACGAACACTCAAAAGACTAGGGGTTGGCTTGCATCTAAGAGTAGTTATATGAAGAAGAATGCTAGGCATGTAGAAAATGAAACTAGAAATTCTTAGTCTTTTCTGAATAAGAAACATTTTCCTAATTCACATGCTAAGGTACAATCCACTAAGACTACTAACATGGCTATGGTTAAATATGCCATGAAGCAAAACAAACCTAAAACTTCACCTAGATGGATCCCAACTGCTAAATCTTTGGAGTCTAGGAATATCGATAAGTCTTCCACTGTGCATAAGAATATCAACAATCCTAGACCTTGGCATAAGTGGATACCATCTGGTAGAATGTTTAACGATGTTGGACTTAGGTGGATCCCTACCAGAAAGCTGTTTACCGTTGGCAAAATCAAGGTTGACCATGAAACCCCAAATGGTTTGGATGCTAATGTCACTAACCAATATATATGCAATCATGCTTGTAATGTTAGTGCATGTAGTCCTTACTCAGTTGCAGATACTTCGATCCTTCAATACATGAACTGGCTTAAAGTATGGATAACAAAAGGATTGATATCTCATAACTCACGGGTTCAAGTAACTCAACCTTGATATTCAATCGGCAATGACGTCTGTTCATATCAGTTCAGGCCTCGTTCTTCAACACTATGGCGTCTGTAGATAACACTTCAGGCCCCGTTCCTCAAAGAAAAGAAAAGTGTATGCCTCAGTGCGCTTTATCTTCAGAAGAAGAGAAATCTTCATTTTTCTAACCATTCTCATCGACATTCTTCATCAACAAGCTTCATGTTTTTCCATGCTCATTCAATCCTCAGGTGGATCTCCGTTCATTGGTATATATTCTTATTCACTTGCTCAATCAAAAATGGCAAACTTCATTTGCAATTTTTAAGGGAGAGAAGAGTGAATATACTACATGTTGATGGATGTTTGAGTTATGGTCATACGACTCTCCAACGCCTAATGGATAACTGGGATTTACTATTTGGGATTCATTGTTTTTCAAGATATGTTTGATGAGTACTTTTAATCTCCAAAGAATTTTGATCATCCAGTTTCTGAAGCTCTTGCTCCGGTTCCTACTGACTTAATTGGTTCACCATCTAAGAAGTACTTCTCGGAATTCTCAAGAAACCTTATCCCCAGTTACTTCACAAGGCATTGATAATGACTATCATGATATTGTAGTTGCACTATTGAATAATGATCCACTCTTTGGTATTCCTTTGCCAAATCTTCACGGATTATTGTTCATGAATAAGGATCCGCTCTTTGGTATTCCTTTGCCAAATCTTCACGGATTATTGTTCCTCTCATTGTGCACACTATAAATCAACCACATGAACATTAAGGAAAATGACTACCTCATCCGCTCGAAGACATTATTGGTGAATCTTCCATATCAGTCTCTACATGTATACCTTTAGGAAGAATGCATTAATGTTGAGGAATCATTTGTTCTGGTTCATTCAGTGGGTCAATGTACTTCTGATTGTATGTTGATTCACATGTTGGACATTTGACACAAGTTGATTACTTTAGAGTTAATCATTTATCACTAATTTGAGATTGAAGTTGACTTTCACAATGGCGTGTTCTTATTTGATAACTTGCTCGGGCTTAAGAATTTAAGTTGAAGACTTGGTTTATCTAGTTACCAGCAGTCGTGGTGGATGGTTAAAGACCGATGATGTGGATAATCTCAAGAGGTGTTAATGTCTCATACTTTGTTTAGAGATTTTCTTGAAGCATAGATTCTCAACACCGTTCTTCCATCATTAAGTGCAAGCTTAAGATACAAATGTAGGGAATTTGACTTCAGTTTCAAGATTGGTATATCAAGTTTTCTTCATTAGTGATCACTTCAAATTGTCTAGATATGGGTTGATAAAGATAGTCAGAGAGAGTTTCTGTAGCAGTTGATTCTCACAGGATTCAGTTGAGCTAATTGTTTGTTCTTCTCTATTTCAAGCGTATTTGGCATGTATAATGTGTTGTTGATTCTGAGGTATCAAAACCAGCAAGGGGGAAGGAGATATACATCTAAACACACAACGAGTACACGTGATGAACTTAATACTTCTTCTCTATTGAAGTAATCCCAGGAAAGACAAATGTCATAACCGCAAAGAAACTCAGTGTTTAACTCGTAGCCTTTGGTGTGCTATTCCAACTATTTGGGGGAAGGATGTATTATTCCAACTATTTGGGGGAAGGATATATTATTCCAACTATTTGGGGGAAGGATGCATTATTCCAACCATTTGGGGGGAAGTGGTCTCTGGATACTTTTGGTATGTGTTAACTCAGCTTTCAGTAGGAAGAAATATGAGAAGAATATGTGGAGCGTGAGATGATATTGCTTATCGACATCTTCTATATGATTTATGGTAGTGCTTCCGGTTATTGCTTCATGTACACAATGCAATGATGATTCCGATGAGATCGCAACCATCAAGGGAGAGATATGTGTACATCAAGGATGCACAACATGTTCACTTGATCGAGCTAATTCAGTTATTCCATAGTTGACATCCGCATAGATGATTAGTAACTCAACATGTTACATGGATGTCATTGTCTCTACTCTTGTTGGGTACATGTGTACATTATGGGTTGATTGGTTATATGTTAGATATCTGGAATGCATTTGGTGAAATGAAGACGTTGATATATTGTTCTCCTGAATAGACAACTGCTCAAACTCGAAGAGTAATGTGTACATCGAGGACGCACAACAGGATCATGTGATCGAGCTTAATCATTTATTTCGGGTTTGATAACCGCAGAAATGATCCGTGTTAACTTTTTACTTCGTTGTTATCGTCTTCTTCGGGTTCTTGAGCTTTATACAATTAGACTGTTTGCTTGACTTCTTCTTCTTGGGGGAAATGGTCTTTTTACGAGGATTGTCGGTTTGGGGGGCAGCTGCCAAAGATTCACTTTTTGAAGGCTCAAGTTCTTGCGACGATTCAAGAGCCTCGAATGCTTTGGTGGTGAAAGTTTAAGAGACGATGACTTCTATATTCTACAAAGTGCTGAACGATTTCCTTATCTCGGTACTCGTATCATCATCTTCTTAAACTATTTCTCTATCTTTGTAAATAATTTTCAAAAACCAAAATAGAAAAATATAAAACCTACAAAAATCCATAAAAATCAAAAAATTTGAAAAAGTCAAAAAATATTGTTTTTCTCATGACATGTCTTCTGGTATCGATAACATCTACGGTCTTAGAAATGTCATTCAATAATGGCATGGGACGTTAGATGAAGTTCGAGTAGAAGGTGTAAATATTTTTTTCAAAACATGTCTCAAATGGCTTGCAGTTACTTTAGACTGTAACCCGCGCTAAAACTATGGTTTGCTATTATTTCAGATAGCAACCCGTTCTTCAAGAAAGTAAAGTGCTACGCTTAAACGATTTTCACTAAATTTGTGCACTTATCCTAAATCAAAATGAGGAAAGTATGTCGAAGGACTGCTGTTCCTACACAAATGTTTTTCCTTCTAAAATTCTTCAGAAAAATATTGTTGTATTCAAAAATGATGGAAATTAAGTTGCTTGAAAATCAATCAGAATCAAAATATTCATAAATTTGCAAAACCCAATCAATGACTTCAGCATGGTTAAAACTTTTTATGAAATGAGTCATTGATTGAGGGGGAGAATGTTTTTCAAATTTATATCATCTAACGGGCTTATCTAATCATCCTATGTGCTTAAAAGAAAAATATGTTTGCCTACGTTGAAGGACTAGGATTCTAGGATGTGATCGTTAGGATTAGATGATTATAGTTTGATGAACATATTCTTCCCATGCCTTATATGAACTGATTGATATGTTGGATTGACTTTTATTAGTCGATTGTTGTTTGGGTGATGTCGACCACCATATATCTGTTTTTGTCCACTAACATATGCAGATATCATGGTTTAAAAGAATGTTCCCGATCCGAATCCCACAAAAGAAGATGATTGGATGCTGAAAAGAAAGGGAAACTATTTCTTGGGTCGACAAAAGAAGAAACGGAGCTTAATTATATCTCCATGGAGAATTGGCACGATAGATGCAACTTAAGAGGTCTCACTGCATCTGTAGGTGGTTTTCTTCCAGCATTTCAGCAAAAACAGAAGCAGCTTATTATTCTCCCCACCTAACGTATCTTTGTGCAGGACAAGTAGTGGATGATACCATTTTCAAAACAATTTTAAAATTATTGTTTTTGAAAATGGAAAAATATTTGTTTGAAAATAATTGGACTAAATTTTGGAAATCAATCGGACTTCATTTTATCAAAACTTAAGTCACACAATCAACGACTACGGTCATTGACTGAGGGGGAGAGTGATTTCAAACTTAAGTATTTTCAAACGATATTTCTTCAAACTTAAACCTAATTAAATCACTTGGGATCCAAAATCTCAAAGGGTTTGATATTTTTTATCTGGGGAGAATTTGTGATTTAATTATGAAATCTGATAAATGATGATCGACTGGATTCAAAAGTGCAGGTTGCTCTCCCATATGTGCTAAACGCTTTCGAATCTCGAAGCACATATTGAGGGGGAGCATTTCAAAAGAAAATAAACTATCAAGGTACAAAGATTTCTATGTTTCAACATAATGTACCTTGATTAATTTTCTAATGGTTTTCTGTATGGCTATATGATCGTGAAAGTACTTAGAAATCTTTCCTCTATGTGCTAAATGATTTCAAATAACCAAAGCACATTTTGAGGGGGAGAATTTACCAAGAAAATGAAGAGGCTTTTTTTAAGGAAATTGTGATCAAAAAATTATTTCAAAAGAACCCTTGCCTCCATGTGTTAAACAATTTCATAATCATATGCACATGTTGAGGGGGAGCATTTCTAAATGATCAAAAAAATTAAGGTACGAAATGCTTTGATATTATATCACAAGTACCTTGATTGATTTTCCAAATGATTTTTCAATTGGTTTCAAGAAGGAAAGAACAATACCAAAAGACCGACCAATTTACTTTATGCATGGTGATATAAGGATTGTTAGGTTAGGTATTCGTTCCCACGATTCCACCAAAGCCGGAGGGATCTACCCAGGGACAATACACTAGATAGTGTAGAGTCCTTAGGTATGATGAAAAAAAGGGAGAAAAGTGAGAAATGGGAAGAGTGTGGACTGAGAAAGAGCTAGAACAGGAATTAACCCAACAAGGTTCTAGTAATGAAGTCTTGGTAAGCACTGAAGGGGTTGAAGAATGAAAAAGAAATGAATGTGAAAAGGGTGAAAAGAAATAGCCCTCCAACAATTCAACCTTAGGGCATAAACCGGGTTCAATACATATGCTACTGGTGTTTACTAAGGTAACACTGGTATTAAATACAAGACGTCATGGACCCAGTGATGCACTGCACCTAAACTTCCCAAGCTACTCAAGTTCTCTTAAAAGGACTTGTTTCATTCTCACGGGGAACCTACGTAATCTATCGACTTTCTCTTAGAGATTATTGATATTGAAGAAGGAGACCCTTTCCCTAGTCTCCGGCATAGGAAACCAAATATGCATAATTGAGTCTAGAGCCAAGAGATCATCCACAATATCTCATTAGGACACAAAATTAATGAAGACTTACTGTTTCACACAATGTGGGAAGTAAGTATATATTGAGAGTCCTACACATTATCCTTGTGGTATTGCCAGAACATCTGAGTGATATGTTAAATATTCACGATGAAGATGGAAATCCTTCTAGAACCAACATCAAACAAGCTCTTGGTAGGTGACATGTGAGATCTTTCCAAAAGATCAAGCTTGTGACAACTAGATAGAAATAATGGGGCGATTCATTCTTGAATCAACCTTGGTCCAGGAAATAAATTGACGAATACTTTTGGATAAACCGTTCGATGTGCAAATATTCTTTTCTCTAGCACATCGAATGTGTATTCATGTTTTAAAACATAAAAAGTATCTCTGATTGAAAAAAAAATAATTTTGGAAAAAACATTCGATGTGCAAATCTCTTCTTTTCTCTAGCACATCGAATGTGTATTCTTTTCCAAATATAAAAAGTATTTTTGATTGAAAATTGATCCTTCTCATAAAACCTTCGTCGTATTGCAAAACTCTTTCTTCAAGCAATACACGATTGTTTTTCAAATCAATTTTTCGTCAATCAGTGAATCTCAATTCGCTGGTTTACTCACTTTGTGTTGTCTACTTTGGGACGCTCCGGTTTGAGAACGGCTAGATCAAGCTGCGAAAACCTGTCAAGGAGATTCTTAGGAATCCTACCTGATCACAGGCAGTATTTATACTAATCAACGAGGAACCATAGTTCTTGCAACTGTATTCAACGAAAGTAAACAAAGACACTTTTGTGTGTTTTAGTGCTAACTGTTGTTTGCAGGAACATTGGACGGTTGCAGCTGATCGATATTGAGAAGTCGATTCACAGTCGTATGCTCACAACATTCAAACTTAATTGAAGAAAATCATGACCATCAAAGACATACTACAAAGATGCTTCCACTACTCTGATGAAAAGATGTCATCATCCAGAAAGTGTAAGCATGTCGGTCCAAAGTCACAACATCACATGAAGGCAACACAACAAAGGGTGATCCAAAGATTAACTATGGCTGATGATCTCAAAGAAAGCTAAGATCATCAAGGCGTGGATCAGTTCAAAGACCTCCACTGAAATTACAAAATAATCAGACTATGAAGAGTCACTGCTTAAGCACAAAGATTGCGGAAGTGAAGAATGGAAGTCTACGAGCTCATAACAGAAGACAAAATAGAATGCTATGATTCAAAATGTAAATCATGGGGTGACCTCCCTTAGGGGGAGATTGTTAGGAATTGGAAATTCCATAGTGAAGTGTCGGTCACCCCAACTATAGTCTAGCATATGTTAGCTTGTAGACATATCATTATTTAGTAGTTTATTAGTTAGTTATTAGCTTAGTTTAGCTTAGTGTAACACCGTGGAGGAAGGACGGGTCTTTACCCACTGTATGCCTGATCCACAGTCCGAAGGAGGACGTGTAGTATGTAACTATAAATACCCTCTACCTCCCAAGGTAGAGGGTTGTACCTTTCACTTAATCTAACCTTTCTTTTTTGTTTACTTTCTCTCTCTAGAAAGGCTCCCATCCTACTTTCTCTCTCTAAACTCTTGCATAATTCGACCCTATATGTGATTGTTTGTGTGATCGTGAAAACCAATATCTAACAGATCGAAACACAACCACAACAACCACCACAGCAGTAGGGAAATGTGCCAATGGGCAATGTACCGATGGGTAACATGCAAACGGGTACGTCAAGTAGTTTTGACTCAGGTTGGGGAGATTGGAACCGACATTTGAATGAAATTGAGTGTAGGGATATTTGGAGAGATTCGTTGATAAGGTTTTAAAATGTACCTTTTTGAGGGGTCGTTTAAGCCCTTATTTGATCACTTTTGTATCCGTTATTACTTAATATCGTTCCTTTTCACTTTTTAGGTATCTTGAAGGAAAAATGCTGGAATGACACTTATTCGGATGAAAAGGCTCGAATATACGAAGAAAATGGCCAAAGTCAAGAATCGAGACACTCAGGCTGCTGGAACTGAAGGGGACGGCGTCAGGTTTTAAAAGAGTAGGGCGTCGCAACTCAGACGGCCTAGATTTGATCCAGACAACGTCAGAGACTGAAGGGGACGGCGTCACAGGCATAAGGTGATGTCGTCGCAAGACTAACGTGGCCAAGACGAAACCCTAATAACGGTGACCCGACGGCGTCACAAATCAAAGGGTGACGCCGTCGCATTTGTAATCTTATATATAGAATCTGAATTTTTTAGTTTTCAGTGTGTAGTCTTTGGAGTAAAAACTTAAACCGAACCAAGGCTGTCTTGTACAGTATTTTAGGGTTCCATACCCTATCTTACATCAAGATAAGTGTTTTACTTCATTAATTCAAGTATGTCTTCAATTAATTGTGTGTATGCTTGCATGTTTCCCATGTCCGGCTAATTTACTTGTGTGTTTGCTTAGGGAATATGAAACTTAATTATTGAATATTGATTGGTTGTCTCTTATCTTAATTGTTAATGATCTAGTATTGCGATAGGTAATCCGTTGTGTAGTTAATGCTTGATTAATCTTTGTGAACCTTAGCTTATAGTTACCTAGAGTCATTGTAGGCTAAACCATCCAAAGAGTACCTTAGTGTTAAGTTTATAAATCCTAGAGATTTTGTAGGCAATAACCTTTGGTAGTTTCAAAGAGTTAGGGATAAACGCATACCCTACGACCTTAGACACACAACGCGATTAAGAATAAGGACGTGACAATTCAAACATCAATAGGAGATAATTAAGGAGTAATAAAACCTAAGTAAACACATCTTTAAATCATCATACGAGCACACATTAATTAGACATAGACTACCCACTAGATTAGATAATTAGATAAGTAGAGTAATCGGTAGAAATACCAACCCCCCAAATCCAAACCCCGAGATTCGTACCTTTCCATTTCCAAAAAACATAAAAAGATAAAAAATAATCTTCCTCAACCCCAACCTTAGCGTAGTAACTTCTCACTAGCATTCCTATTCCCCTAGAGAACGATATCAATTCCCGTGGCTTATCCTAATACTGCACTACAATGATTAGGTTCACTGCCTCGGGTGTTGAAAAACTTGCTAGACGAAAAGGAAGTTCCTTTGACCCCGAACGACGCGTGTAGAGTTATCAAGTTTTTGGCGCCGCTGTCGGGGAATAGAATAGCTAGTTAGGATTCCACCTCGTTTAGGTTTCTTTGCTTGATTCCTATCAAGTAAACTTTTTTTCCCCATTTTTAGCTTCCTTGTAGTCTATCTCCCTTCTTTGTGTTGGTGTTCGTAAAACCCTTTTCATTTGTCGTTATGGCAAGTGAAGTTGAATTTGAATCATTAACAAATGAGGAACAATTTAATTTCGCAGATTGGATTGCTTTTTATTGTTCTAATGAATTTATGAGTGATCTTAGAGATATCCAAAAGGAGACGGGTGTGAGGTTTGATGGATTTGATAAATTTTGTGCTTGTGTGGCTTCTATTCAATGATCATTGTTAGAATCAACTCCTTCTAGTGAGAACCTCTGGAAATTTTTTGAGAAAAGCCTCCTAAGCATAAACCATCAGCTGTCATAACTTGAGGAAATGGATAAGGAGGATTTATCCAGCCTTAGGCATCATGATCAAAAAGACCTAGTTTTTAAGAACATGGAACCTAAACCTGAACAAGATTGTGAGATGGTTATAGTTGAATTGCCTAGTTGCATGCGTGGGGATAGATTTCACCAAAACATATGACACGCGTGAGGAATCCTTTAGGCAAATAGAACATAGTGATCAAATTTTTGAGAATGATTCTTATGAACTGGACCAAGAATTTGAAATGGCTAAAGAAGGATTTGAGATACTTAGGATTGTATTTGGGTTAGATCATACTAAAACACATGATGAACTTTTAGGAGATCTAGATATAATGGAGAATGAGGTGGAAACTCCAAGCTCACAAGCCCTACCATCACTTGAGGAACAGACATCGCCTATAACTTACCCGGAAGAAGTTGAAGAGACTATAGGAACCCCGATTGATATAGAACCTTTGGACCAAACGCCACTAGAGAATGTAGGTTTAGATGCTTGTTATCATGACCTCTCTCTTAGTCCTAGGGAAGTTCCTAATTTTGTTGAACCGGAGCCTCAACCAAAAACCTTACCCAATTTTCCATCTTTAGATGTGAATCTTGGAATTGAATTAGGCCCCAATCCACCCATCAAAATAAATAGTCCGGGTAGTTGCTTGATAAAGGTGGTAGCCTCTAGGCCATGTAGAGTGGAAGCTAATATAGGAGTAACCCATGACCTTACACACTTATATCACCCATTCATGGTTGATAACAAGAAACATAATGGGTTTAAACCGGGTTTATTAGGTCAAGATGGATCCTTAACTAAGAATCTTTTGAAGTTGATAGAAGATGATCCATTTTTAGGAGAGAGATTTGATTCACCGGCTACACCCATAAAATTAGGTAAGGTTTGAATGAATGGAGCACACCCCTTTGAGCATATAAATCACCCATCACCCTCTCCTCACGTAGCAAATTTCCACCCTAAGGGTGTGTATCGCTACTATCACCCGCACTTAAGCTTAAGTGTAGAAAAAACTTCCCCTTTATCCATTAAATAAGGGTAGAGTCAAGCTCGTGACTCGAACAAAAACAAGCGCTTCTTGGGAGGCAACCCATGTGTATTTGTTTTTCATTTTTATTTGTGTGTCATATATCTTTTCATTATTGTATGTTCTCATGTTTGAATTTGTGAAAATGCTTTATTTTGTCTTTAACCTCGTCTTAATTACATATAAAGGTATTTTACAAAAGGGATAAGTGTAGGGAAGATTACACACGTTTTTAAAAGAATGTGAACATGAGAATTACGATTATTGAAAAGATATATATGTGTGAGTCAAATGCTTGTATCGAGTCATAATGGATGTTTTGCATGAATTTTTCCAGATTCTAAAGATATAAATTTTCCAGAATTTTTCCAGAAAATCGCAGACCAGTTTCTGTCATGATAACCTGACGGTGTCAGGATCGCAACCTGACGGCGTCAGGAAGGAGCAGAAACAGCTTATCACTTTCTCTCGTTTTCTGAGCTACTTAAAAATTTTTGGAATTTTCCAGGTCTTAATTTTCCAGAAAATCTGTAAACATCCATTCCACAAGCATTATATCCTAGTTTAGTAGAGTCCTATATATATTGTTACCGCCGATTTTACGCGAAAGGTTTCATTTGTTTTCTTCAAGTGTGCAGGTTTAATTTACCAAGAAGAAGATACAAAAGATGAGAAGGAGCTTTTCACGTAAACGTTCTTCTTAAAGGAAGATGTAACCACCACTTTACACGGATCCTACCGAGCTAATCAGGGGAGTATTAGTTTCTTTCATCTTTTATTACCTTCCGTTATCATAACTTTGATACTTTCGGGGAACATTGGGGACAATGTTCAGTTTAAGTGTAGGTAGGGAAAATAAAACGGGAACTTTGAAACTATGCTTATCCTTGAATATTTGTTTTGTCCAATTGCATTTGTGTAATAAACCATGAGAAATATCGGTTAGGGTAATTTTGGCACCAAATTTAAAATTTTTCATGACATATAGGAGTGGGCCATTAGTCTTAATAAAGCGTCTCATGGATAGGAAATTATATGACTAGCACAAAAACCTTTACCACTTAAAATCTACCCAAAATGTGAGGATCGCCCTTAGATTAGTAGGAATTAAAGCATTCATCTTTAATGCTTAGAGTGTGAACCGGTAGTATAATAGATTCTAGAACTTGTTTTGTGATGCATTCCGAGATCGCTAGTAAGACTACACTTGTGTAGTTAGGAATAACTAAATGATAAGAGGCATTAAAATAACCCTTGTTTGATACCCGTAATATAATTACTTCTTCCACATCCGTTGACTAATTCCCCCACACCTTTGCGTTGTACTCATATTTAGTACACGATACCCCTAATTAACCCCTCAGAGCCTATCCTTTTCGCGGTTCTCGTGATGTTTCGGTTTTCCGGAATATCAATGAAGAGCATTGTTTACAATCCACCCCCAAATGTACACCCAAATCGCCTTAGCCTACCTTGTATGCACTCACTTTTAGTGCATTATTGTTATCATACTAAACCCTTAGTTCAATTATCTAGTTGCTTGCATAAGTTGCTAAGTCGAGTCATATCCTTTGTACACAGTTTTGGGATGATTGGGACTCATGGGAAAAGTTAAACTTTATGAGATGACGGGAAGGGAACGTTAAATTCAAATTCCCTTTATTTGCATAATAATGTACTCCAAGTGTTTTAATCATTTCAATTCGGGTCATATTAGTGTTATAGTAATAAAAACTCAAGTGTAGAGATGTGCCTATAAATCCCTATCATTTTGATGTTATTGTAGAGGATGGTAGAGTAAAAGTGTAGGAAAAAAAAAAAAGGGCTACCATCCTACATCTATCCTTATAATTATGTTGTTTGTTTCAGTTATCTAGAGTCTAAAGTGTCGAGTCTTAGCTTAGCAACGCCATTCTTCGTATGCTTGTAACATAAAGATTTTTCACTTGCCACCACTAAATAGCCTATCCTACCAAACCCTTTGTTTCCTTACCGTAAGCCTAACATTACAACCCTTTAAAAGACCTCTTGGATAATCTTTCCTAGGTGCTTACGCCAAAGCGATGGAGGTTTGATCTAGTCTCAAGCTTATGGTAATCTATGTACTAGGACCGGTTAATGAGTGTTTATCTTCCATTTCCAACTTGATATATTTCATATACACCTGAGAGATGTGAGTATCTAAACAGGCCATGTGAGGTGCTAGTATGTAATTTCCGTGCTTGTTATGACTTTTGCAGGGCTTATGTGTGTTGTGAATCGTTATAAACTAATGCTTCATGACCTCTAACTTATAAATTGATTGGCTAAAAGCACATTTGCTTGAGGACAGGCAAATACCAAGTATAGGGATATTTGATAAGGTTCTAAAATGTACCTTTTTGAGGGGTCGTTTAAGCCCTTATTTGATCACTTTTGTATCCGTTATTACTTAATATCGTTTCTTTTCACTTTTTAGGTATCTTGAAGGCAAAATGCTGGAATGACACTTATTCGGACGAAAAGGCGCGAATATACGAAGAAAATGGCCAAAGTCAAGAATCGAGACACTCAGGCTGCTGGAACTGAAGGGGACGCTGTCAGGCACAACTAGCGACGCCGTCAGACAAGTTTTGTGACGACTCAGTAGCCAACTTGCTCATTTACAAGTGACGGCTTCAGGTTTTAAAAGAGTAGGGCGTCGTAACTCTGACGGCCTTAGATTTGATCCAGACGACGTCAGAGACTGAAGGGGACGGCATCACAGGCATAAGGTGACGCCGTCGCAAGACTAACATGGCCAAGACGAAACCCTAATAACGGCGACCCGACGGCGTCACAAATCAAAGGGTGACGCCGTCGCATTTGTAATCTTATATATAGAATCCGAATTTTTTAGTTTTCAGTGTGTAGTCTTAGGAGTAAAAACCTATACCGAACCAAGGCTGTCTTGTATAGTATTTTAGGGTTCCATACCCTATCTTACATCAAGATAAGTGTTTTACTTCTTTAATTCAAGTATGTCTTCAATTAATTGTTTGTATGCTTGCATGTTTCCCATGTCTGGCTAATTTACTTGTGTGTTTGCTTAGGGAATATGAAACTTAATTATTGAATATTGATTGGTTGTCTCTTATCTTAATTGTTAATGATCTAGTATTGCGATAGGTCATCCGTTGTGTAGTTAATGCTTGATTAATCTTTGTGAACCTTAGCTTATAGTTACCTAGAGTCATTGTAGGCTAAACCATCCGCAGAGTACCTTAGTGTTAAGTTTATAAATCCTAGAGATTTTGTAGGCAATAACCTTTGATAGTTTCAAAGAGTTAGGGATAAACGCATACCCTACGACCTTAAACACACAAAGCGATTAAGACTAAGGATGTGACAATTCAACCATCAATAGGAGATAATTAAGGAGTAATAAAACCTAAGTAAACACATCTTTAAATCATCATACGAGCACACAATAATTAGACATAGACTACCCACTAGATTAGATAATTTGATAAGTAGAGTAATCGGTAGAAATACCAACCCCCCAAATCCAAACCCCGAGATTCGTACCTTTCCATTTCTAAAAAAGATAAAAAATAATCTTCCTCAACCCCAACCTTAGTTTAGTAACTTCTCACTAGCATTCCTATTCCCCTAGAGAACGATATAAATTCCCCTGGCTTACCCTAATACTACACTACAACGATTAGGTTCACTGCCTAGGGTGTTGAAAAACTTGCTCGACGAAAAGGAAGTTCCTTTGACCCCGAACGACGCGTGTAGCGTTATCATCCATTCTTTCAACACATGGCTCAAGAAGCCAATTATGAGTTGCCTCCCTACAACCCACTCAATGTTTCACCATATCCTTTCCCCTACGCCTCGTATCCTGGACCTTATCCGTACCCATATCCTGGCTATGCACCATTCCCCCACCCAGTGCCTGCGTATGGTAGATTACCCGAGGTTGGAGGATCTAGCTATGATGTTGGAGGAACTTCATCAGGAGCTGCAAAGGAGAAGAAAAAGAAAAGGAAGGTTTACACAGTATTTGATGAGGAAGAGAACTATGAGACCGAAAGCGATGATGATGAAGGTGATGAGATGAGTGAGGATGACGAATGATCGTGGATCATTCTTTGGATTGTGATTTCAAAAACAATGCTTATTGTGTGTCGAACAATATTATCTCTATCTCTATCTCTTAACTATTTCTTTAGGATGATTATCATACTTTGTTTATTTTTATTTTTAAGTAGCGTTTGGATTGTTTTTTTGTTTGTTTTGTGTATTATCTATATTTTGCAGTTTGTTTGTAGGATGGATGTGACGGAAGCTTATTGTTGGTCAATATTTGGAGTTGGATAACTCACATGCTTGCTTAAGACCCAATATGCATATTGCATATTCTATCCTGTGGTATTTTTTTGACTATTTATTTTTTCCATTTTCTTTACTTTGAAGTTCATTTTATTACATTGAGGACAATGCAAAACTTAAGTATGGGGGAGGGAAGAAAATAGGAAAAAATGATATGATTTTTAAATTTTAGTTTTTAGTCTTATTTTTTATTTTAGGTAAAGTTTTTGGATTCAGGTAATTAGTAGAAAATCGCCCTTGATTGTCTAGTTGTTTTCACACGTTATTAAAATATATTAAAAGAACAACTTGGGTATTTCAATGGTAAAATGAGGTTTTTGAAATTTTTTGATTTGAACCAAATTACGAAAGTAATTCATTTTGGATTCGATAGCATTTTCTAGCGCGCATTATAGCCTTTTTCCACTAAATTGTCAGGATTCTTTTTGTATAAAACATATTTTTTGTTTTATATTTGCTATGAGTGTGCCGGTGATTATGTCGATTCTAGAACTTGTAATTGTTATGCATTACGGTTAAAATCACTCTCGAGTGATAAAAATATGTTCACATGATAAGAGGCATCATAGGATTTAACCCAAATGGCCTTCCATTTTACATCTAATGTTTTTTGCTAACCACATCGAGTAGTTAACCACCTTATATGGACATGATAAGGATTTAAAAGGTACCTTTTTGAGGGGTCATTTAATCCCTTAATTGATCACTTTTGTATCCGTTACTACTTAATTTCGTTCCTTTTCACTTTTTAGGTCTCTTGAAGGCAAATTGCTCGAATGACACTTATTCGGACGAAAAGGCGCGAATATACGAAAAAAATGGCCAAAGTCAAGAATCGAGACACTCAGGATGCTGAATTGAAATGGGACAGCGTCAGGTTCTAATTGTGACGCCGTCGGAACAAGTTTTGTGAGGACTCAGTAGCCAAATTGGTTATTTACAAGTGACGGCGTTAGGTGTTAAAAGAGTATGGCGTCGCTGCTCAGACAACCTAGATTTGATCCAGACGGCGTCAGAGGACTGAAGGCGACGGCGTCACAGGCATAAGGTGACGCCATCACAATGCTAACGTGGCCAAGACGAAACCCTAATGACGGCGACCCGACGGCGTCACTATTAAAGAGTGACGCCATCGCAGTTTGTAACACTATATATAGAATCTGAATTTTTTAGTTTTCAGTGTGTAGTTTTGTTGAGTAAAAACCTAAACCGAACCAAGGCTGTCTTGTACAGTATTTTAGGGTTCCATACCATATCTTACATCAAGATAAGTGTTTTACTTCATTAATTCAATTATGTCTTCAATTGATTGTGTGTATGCTTTCATGTTCTCAATGTCTGACTAATTTATTTGTGTGTTTGCTTAGGTAATATGAAACCTAGTTATTGAATATTGATTGGTTGTCTCTTATCCAAAGAATACCTTAGTGTTAAGTTTATAAATCCTAGAGATTTTGTAGTCATTAACCTTTGGCAGCTTCAAAGAGTTAGGGATAAACGCATACCCTACGACCTTAGAAACACAACGCGTTAAGAATAAGGACGTGACAATTCAACCATCAATAGGAGATAACTAGGGAGTAATAAAACCTAAGTAAATACATTCTTAATCATCATACGAGCACACAACAATAGACATAGACTACCCCTAGCTTAGTTAATTAGATAATTAGATAAGTAGAGTAATCGGTAGAAATACCAACCCCCAAATCCAAACCTCGAGATTCGTACCTTTCCATTTCCTAAAAAATATAAAAAAGATAAAAAAAATAATCTTCCTCAACCCCAACCTTAGCGTACTAACTTCTCACTAGCATTCCTATTCCCCTAGAGAATGATATCAATACCTGTGGCTTACCCTAATAGTACACTACAACGATTAGGTTCACTGCCTAGGGTGTTGAAAAACTTGCTCGACGAAAAGGAAGTTCCTTTGACCCCGAACGTGCTGTGTAAGGGTATCAAGTTTTTGGCGCCGCTGCCGGGGAATAGAATAGCTAGTTAGGAGTCCACCTCGTTTAGGTTTCCTTGCTTGATTCCTATCAAGTAAGATTTTTTCTCATTTTTAGTTTCCTCGTAGTCTATCCCCCTTCTTCGTGACCTTTGTTAGTAACCCCATCACTTTTCATCATGGAAGGTGATAATCAACCACCACTCATCAACCCACCACCAAATGACCCACCAAGAGGCCGTACTCTTGGTGAATACTCGAGACCAAGCCACCTAGGCTATAGGAACACCATTGAGCTTCCCAACCAAGCTCAAACTACGGCCCTGCAATCCGACACCATCCGGTTGGTGCAAAACGGATGTGCATTCCATGGACTTCGTTTCGAAGATCCTAATCAGCATCTTAAGGATTTCCTTAAAATTGTCGATTCCATCGACCTCGATGCTACTACTCGGGAGACCACGCGTTTGCGTCTCTTCCAATTCTCTCTACGGGACCAAGCTAGTAATTGGCTTGACCGACTTCCCGCTGGATCCATCTCAAGCTGGGATGATCTCACCACTCGTTTCCTCGCCCAATTTTTTCCACCGGGGAGAACTACTAAGCTTAGGAATGAAATCTTGATGTTCCAACAACGTCAAGGTGAATCTCTCTACGAAGCATGGACTCGATTCAAGGACTTACTCCATAGAGTGCCTCATCACGGCATTGATCTTTGGCTTCAAGTCCAACTCTTCTACGATCATGTCAGCTTCCCCACTAAGCGATCCATTGACCAAGCGGCCGGTGGAAAACTTAGTGATCTCACCGCGGAAGAATCATGGGGTATAATAGAGGACCTTGCTCTCTATGACAACGAAAGTTGGAATGACCCTCGTGAGTTGCCCAAAACCGTAAAGGTAATCTCCTTGCCTCCCATTGACTCACAATCTTCTGACCGTAGGATGCTCGAGCTTGAAGATCAAGTTAAATTCCTGATGAGCTCCTACGAAAATCCTAAGTCTTCACAACAAGTGAACAAAATCACTGTACCTTGTGAATTGTGTAGTGGTTCCCACAACACTCGATATTGCACAAGACTCCCCGAACAAGATTTTGCAGACTACGCCTCCATGCGTACCGACGGAGCGGGAGAAAAGTTGTACACTTTCAAGCCCGAACAAAACAACTTAGGAAACTCTTACAACCCATCATGGAGGAATAACCCTAACCTTAAGTGGAACCAAAATTCAAGCACACCCCAAAGCCCATCTATTCCACCTAATAGATTCAACCCTTAAAACACCAGGAACCCCACTAGTCTTGAGGAAATTGCATCTAGATTCATGTCATCTTAAGAAACTCGATTGACTAAGCTTGAAGCCGATTTTAAGCGACGACAAAGCGAGATGACAAACAAGCTTGATGCCCTCTTAAAAGCCTTTAATGACAGTGAAATTAGAGCACTCCCAAGTGATACTATAAAGAACCCAAAAGTGAGTTCGATTTCATCGACTTCATGTTCTCGTTCACCATGGGAGAGTGCGCATCCATGCCCCTCACACCCAATGGTCCACTCGGTGAACGCTATCAACAAGGGTTCCAAGCAATCCAAAATGAGGTACCAAGGCCCCGAACCATTGGTAAAACCTACTCTTGAAAAACCCATCAACCAAGAACCCAAACCTAATCTAGAGGAGGAGTACAAGGAACTCCATCAAGAAAAACCGGTTCTTGAAGTCTTAGCTCATGCACCCTATTATAATGCTTTAAAAGAAAAATATGAGCTAGAACTTAGACTTGGAAAACATGGATCCGCTTTTGTGCAAAATAATTTACCTAAGAAGTTAGACGATCCCGGGCTATTCACTCTTCCGTGTAGGCTTGGAACTTCCAAACCTCTCGATGCTCTAGCCGACTTAGGGTCATGCATCAATCTTGTTCTGTTGTCCCTCCATAGAAGCCTTAACTTAGGTAAGATAGAACCAACGGAAACCATCTTAGGTCTAGCGGATGGTAGTATTGCATATCCGGTAGGGATAATAAAAGACATGGTAGTATACGTAGGAGAATTGACTCTTTTGGCGGATTTCCATGTGCTAGACATGAATAAGGACCCGACATGCCCATTGCTTGTAGGAAGAGGATTCTTAGCTACCGCTAGTGCCATCATTGATTGTAAGATGTCCAAAATAGTGGTAGGAGAAGGGAGTGTTAGGTCAATTTACGATGTCAAAAAGCATACTTAC
Organism: Chrysanthemum seticuspe; assembly: GCA_019973895.1. Lineage (NCBI taxonomy): Eukaryota > Viridiplantae > Streptophyta > Magnoliopsida > Asterales > Asteraceae > Chrysanthemum > Chrysanthemum seticuspe. The sequence goes on from BPTQ01000006.1 coordinate 310,164,792, forward strand.
TATAAAGAAGAGGAAATCCCACACGAAATTAGGTTGGATAGAGCACAATCTAGATATGGACCTTGGATTAATAAAACTTCATAGGTCCCCAACGGCCTTTTTATCTAGATGAAGCCTTTGCTATTAAAGCAACTTTCCATGAAAAAGAATTGGCTAGGGAAATGGAAGTGAACCCGTTCGAGGACGCCTTAGTATTTAGGAAGATGACCGAGTTCCTAGGAAGCTTGCCCGTCAACCTTGTCATGAATAAGTGGAAAGTTGAGAGCGATAAACCCAAGCAAAGGTGGGATTAGGATAGACCACCTAGTGATGGTAATGGAGCGTGGCACATTAGGATAATGATCTATGACCCCGATGGAGAGAAATTTGAAAAGGCATATTGAACCAAACGTACTACTAGGAACTTATGTAACACCCCAACCCGACAATGGTAAAGATATCACAATACGGTTTCATATCAGAACTTTAAATAATATTCAATAGCGGAAGCCTTTACAAAATAATTAAAAGAAAACATAAATAACTTAATAATTAAAATAAATATAAGATCTCTAGGGTAAAGTCTTGCTCTCAACTCTACTCTCAAACCCAGATCAGCCATCCCACAAGCTCATCTTGAATGCTTAATACCTGCCGCAGGAAAAGAAATGTGCGGCTGAGCTTACAAAGCCCAGTGAACAGATATAACAGAAACGGAAACTAAACAAAACAGAAATGCAAACTGAAACAAATGAAACGAATAACGAAGTCGCAGCGGAGTGAGCATAATGAATCATAGAGGATTCTGCGGAACACAAACACACAGAAATCCGGAAGAACAACTAGCAATCAAGAGCAAACTCACATAGCATATTGATGACACAAACGCAAACACATTAGAATATCCAGACACTTAACATATCAAGAAGATAGATTACATATAAACCAAACGAAAAGTCTAAGGACTAACGGAAGCAGTTCCTAGAAGGTAAACATGGCATTCATACAAATCAATTAATCTACATTTAACACACTTTTTTCAATATTGTAGCAGCGGAAATAGCAGTCAAATCATGGCAGTCACACATACAGATAGAGAACACAGTAGACAAACTATAACTAAATAGACAAAGACATAACACAGCCATTAGCAATTATCAGAACAGATCTCATAAGCTAAACCAGTTCTTAGATCAAATCTTAACATCAGCAGAGTTTTAACATGGCAGGTCACATATGCAGACAGATAACTAACCGATAGGCAAGGTTTATAAAATTAATTGAACCATCATACATACTAAACTTACAGAATACTCAATTACACACTAGCATAGTCATCACGCAGATCAACGAATTCACATAACAGTAAGAAAACATAAAATCAGAAGACAACATATAAATCACATATAAACATATTAATCTTATCCTAGCATAGTAGACGGTATTCACATAACCATGTAAAAGCATAATCACCTTCAATAAACATATAATAAACCTGATTTGTAAATAGAAGCATTGGAAGCTACAGAATCATAAACATAGTTCATAAAACAGAATTAACAGATAAGGTTTAGTCATTCACCACGAGCCCAGAAACATAACAGATCATAGCATATCATAAGTAACCATTGTATTCGGAGGGGTGACCTCGGAATACCTTATATAATATGAGGGGAGACCTCAATAACAAATGGAGTAGCTAGCTCCCAGAATTTGTGAAGACGCGTATTGCACACGACATCATTCACCAGACAAATCATATCAGATAACAGATCAGATCTAGGATGCATCCATACGCCCCTTCCTACATATACAAAATATGCTCCACCATCCAGGGACGTGGCAGAACATCACTCTACTGCCCTAGAGTCATATCAGAGGTGCATCACTGATACGGACATGGAACCCCCATGACTAGTGAAATATTTGGCTCGGGTATCAAACCAACTTAGGTCAAACAGATTGTCATAATTGACACAGATCATAATTCATCATAAAAGTCAACAGATATATATATCAGAGGTTTCATATCATAAAGTCCAAATCAGATATTTCATGGTTCACTAAACAGAAGTTTCAGATAAGCAACGGATCAAACAAATCATAAAGGGTTCATATCAAATGTTCAGAAGTCAAAGGTTCATATCAAAGTCATATACCATACATTCATAATCAGAGGTCCATAATCAGAAATTCATACTCAAACATAGCAAGGTTCAACAAATGTGCCTATCAAAGTCTTCCTAACATAAAGTTCAAATCAGATAAAGGCACAGTTCAATAAAACAAGCAACAGATCAAACAAACATAATGGGGTTCATAGCAAAGGCTTAGGAAACCCTAATAAGTAAAATAGAAAAGCTAACGAAAAGAAAACGTCATAAGGAACCTTTACTGAAAAGGTCAGAATATCTGTACCTTAAAAGTAATGCAACGCGTACCGGAAAACACAACTTACTCCTTCTTCGATTTATCTACAAGAATTATATAACCATTTATTATTTAAGTTTTCTTTTTAACTACCTATTGTTGGTGACATGAATTATTACAAACTTATTTGTACCACTAGTTCTTATTTATAAAAGTAGTAAGTGTTACACCATATTATTAAAGAATTCTCCATGCATGCTAAATACTCTTCTTTGTCATTTTAATGGTTACTGTAACCTCGTACTTTTCTTTTCACTTTTAACGTTCATGGTCATGCATGTCCTTCCTACTACATGCTACATAACAGTTATAAACCATGCATTTTATATATCAATTATGAACTATGCTTGCAAGATTCTTTTTCATGACATTCGTAATACATAGTATTACCGAAACCGATTTCGACTTTCTTCATTACTTGTTTTTAGATTCAAGTTATAAAGTCTTGGTTATGAAAATATGAGTAGATGACATAATCACATTGTTACCGAGAAATCTATAACTAGCCTATCCATGCTAGCATCTTAACGTTAACATACCCAGTTTTAATGGAGAACTATTATAGTAAAACTTAGCATGCACAAAGATTCATTAATATAAGTAGTTATGATTATGTATTAAGTTTATAGTTAAAGATATACCTCTTGATATAATGACATACAATGTGATCGATCCCAAACCCAGATGTAACCGAACACGAGTGCGGACACCCACCAAAATTCGAACTCGAACCCATAGTTTGTACACACGCTCACATTTATTCATGAAAACTTAAAGAAGATTTAGAGTTGTATAGGTTTGGATTATGATTAATAACATATGACAGGTTCTCGACCAAGAACTCATGACCAACACCACTCCTTCTCGAATCAACACCGACGACCAAGATCACCTATCACAGCCCACGACCCAGCAGCACCATCCACGATCGCAGCCTCCTCACAACGCCTTACGAGTCTCCTTTGCCTGCCCTTGGTGTCGACTGAAACAAGGAAGAAAATGGGATGTTGCCGTCACTTTTTAATGCTAGGGTTTTAAGTGTTTTTGAGATGTGCAAATCTAGGTTACGAATGAGATGAAAAGGGATATAGGGGTGTGATCAGTTGCCGAGAAAAAGGGTTACCAAAGCCTAGCTCACAACTTGGATGGGCTTTTATATTTCACTTGACATGACATGTAGTTTGCATATATAAATTGGCCCATGCAACTAAAGAAAAACGTGTGCTACTTATACAAATTTCGGTTCAAGCATATTTTAAACATAAGTATAAGTTGGATCTTATTGATCTTGGGTATTAGGTTTAATGATTCATTTATAAGTTTAGGTTAAATTTGAATTTAATGAGCATTGACAGATTTTACGTATTTTATACGTTTTAAATTAGAGGGGCAAAATAGTCTTTTTACGTGTTTTAGATTTTAGGGTTTTACAACTTAAATGATAAGTTTGATCCTTATGACATTCTTGAGGATAAGCTTACTTATATCGGTATGTAGCGGCACGACTTTGAGTCTAGCTACAAGACTCATAAATAAAGAAAAGCGCTTCGTGGGAGGCAACCCATGCTTAATTGTTTGCTTGTTTGTGTCGTGTATCTTTTATTGATTGTTTATTCTCATGTTTAAATTTATAAAAATGCTTTATTTTGTCTTTAATCTCGTCTTAATTACATATAAAGGTATTTTACATAAGGGATAAGTGTAGGGAGGATTACACACGTTTTCAAAAGAAACGTGAACATGAGAATAACAATTATTTAAAAGATATACATGTGTGTTTGTTCGAGTCAAATGCTTGTATCGAGTCATAATGGATGTTTTGCAGGAAATTTTTCAAGATTTTAAAGATAAAAGTGTTCCAGAATTTTTTTTCAGAAAATCGTAGACCAGTTTATGTCAGGATAACCTGACGGTGTCAGGATCGCAACCTGACGGCGTCAGGAAGGAGCAGAAACAGCTTATCACTTTCTCTCGTTTTCTGAGCTACTTAAAAATTTTTGGAATTTTCCAGGTCTTAATTTTCCAGAAAATCTGTAAACATCCATTCCACAAGCATTATATCCTAGTTTAGTAGAGTCATATATATATTGTTACCGCCAATTTTACGCGAAGGTTTCGTTTGTTTTCTTCAAGTGTGCAGATTTAATTTATCAAGAAGAAAATACATAAGATGAGAAAGAGCTTTTCATGCAAACAGTCTTCTTGAAGAAAGATGTAACCACCACTTCACACGGATCCTACCGAGCTAATCAAGGGAGTACTAGTTTCTTTCGTTTTTAATTACCTTCCATTATCATAACTTTGATACTTTCGGGGAACATTGGGAACAATGTTCAGTTTAAGTGTAGGGAGGAAAAATAAAACGGGAACTTTGAAACTATGCTTATCCTTGATTATTTGCTTTGTCCAATTTCATTTGTGTAATAAACCATGAGAGATGTCTATTAGGGTAATTTTGGCACCAAATTTAAAATTTTTCATGACATATAGGAGGGGCTATTAGTCTTAATAAAGCATCTCATGGATAGGAAATTATATGACTAGCACAAAAAACCCTTTACCACTTAAATTCCACCCAAAATGTGAGGATCGCCCTTAGATTTGTAGGCATTAAAGCATTCCGCCTTAATGCTTCGAGTGTGAACCGGTAGTATAATAGATTCTAGAACTTGTTTTGTGATGCATCCCGAGATCGCTAGTAAGACTACACTTATGTAGTTAGGAATAACTAAATGATAAGAGGCATTAGGATAACCCTTGTTTGATACCCGTAATATAATTATTTATTCCACATCGGTTGAGTAATTCCCCCACACCTTTGCTTTATACTCATCTTTAGTACACGATACCCGTAGTTAACCCCTCAGAGCCTATCCTTTTCGCGGTTCTAGTGATTTTTCGGTTTTCCGGAATGTCAATGAAGAGTATTGTTTATAATTCACCCCCAAATGTACACCCAAATCGCCTTAGCCTACCTTGTATGCACTCACTTTTAGTGCATTATTGTTATCACACTAAACCCTTAGTTCAATTATCTAGTTGCTTGCATAATTTTTTAAGTCGAGTCATATCCTTTGTACACAGTTTTGGGACGATTGGGACTCATGGGAAAAGTTAAATTTTATGAAATGATGGGATGGGAACGTTAAATTCAAATTCCCTGTATTTGCATAATAATGTACTCCAAGTGTTTTGATCTTTTCAATTCGGGTCAAATTAGTGTTAGAATAATAAAAACTCAAGTGTAGGGATGTGCCTATAAATCCCTATCATTTTGATGTAATCGTAGAGGATGGTAGAGTAAAAGTGTATGAAAAAAAAATCGAAAAAAAAATAGAAAAAAGAGAAAAAGAAAAAAATAGAGTGTTGAAAAAAAGACAAAAAAAAAACATACGGACTACCATCCTACATCTATCTTTAAATTTATGTTTGTTTGTTTCAGTTATCTAGAGTTTAGAGTCTCGAGTCTTGGCTTAGCAACGCCATTCTACTCATTCTTGTAACATAAAGATTTTTGACTTGCCACCACTAAATCGTCTATCCCACCAAACCCTTTGTTTCCCTACCATAAGCCTAACATTACAACCCTTTAAAAGACCTCTTGGATAGTCTTTCCTAGGTGCTTACGCCAAAGCGATGGAGGTTTGATCTAGTTTCAAGCCTATGGTAATCTATGTACTAGGACCGGTTAATGAGTGTTTATCTTCCATTTCCAACTTGTTATATTTCATATACACCCGAGAGATGTGAGTATCCAAACAGCCCATGTGAGGTGCTAGTATGTAATTTCCGTGCTTGTTATGACTTTTGCGGGGCTTATATGTGTTGTGGATCGTTCTAAACTAATGTTTTATGACCCCTAACTTATAAATTAATTGGCTAAAAGTACATTTGCTTGAGGACAAGCAAATACCAAGTGTAGAGATATTTGATAAGGATTTAAAAGGTACCTTTTTGAGGGGTCATTTAAGCCCTTAATTGATCACTTTTGTATCCGTTACTACTTAATTTCGTTCCTTTTCACATTTTAGGTCTCTTGAAGGTAAATTGTTGGAAAGACACTTATTCGGACGAAAAGGCGCGAATATACGAAGAAAATGGCCAAAGTCAAGAATCGAGACACACAGGCTGCTGAATTAAAAGGGGACGGCGTTAGGTTCTAATTGTGATGCCGTCGGAACAAGTTTTGTGACGACTCAGTAGCCAAATTGCTTATTTACAAGTGACGGCGTCAGGTGTTAAAAGAGTAGAGCGTCGCAGCTCAGACGGCCTAGATGTGATCCAGACAGCATCAGAGACTAAAGGTGACAGCGTCACAGGCATAAGGTGATGCCGTCACAATGCTAACGTGGCCAAGACGAAACCCTAATGACGGCGACCCGACGGCCTCACAATTAAAGAGTGACGCCGTCACAGTTTGTAACACTATATATAGAATCCGAATTTTTTAGTTTTCAGTGTGTAGTTTTGTGGAGTAAAAACCTAAACCGAACCAAGGCTGTCTTGTACAGTATTTTAGGGTTCCATACCATATCTTACATCAAGATAAGTGTTTTACTTCATTAATTCAATTATGTCTTCAATTGATTGTGTGTATGCTTGCATGTTCTCCATGTCCGGCTAATTTATTTGTGTGTTTGCTTAGGTAATATGATCCCTAGTTATTGAATATTGATTGGTTGTCTCTTATCTTAATTGTGATTGACCTAGTATTCCGATAGGTCATTCGTTGTGCTATTAATGCTTGATTAATCTTTGTTGAACCTTAGTTTATAATCACCTAGAGTTATTGTAGGCTAAACATCCAAAGAATACCTTAGTGTTAAGTCTATAAATCCTAGAGATTTTGTAGTCATTAACCTTTGGTAGCTTCAAAGAGTTAGGGATAAACGCATACCCTACGACCTTAGAAACACAACGTGTTAAGAATAAGGACGTGACAATTCAACCATCAATAGGAGATAACTAGGGAGTAATAAAACCTAAGTAAATACATTCTTAATCATCATACAATCACACAACAATAGACATAGACTACCCTTAGCTTTGTTAGTTAGATAATTAGATAAGTAGAGTAATCGGTAGAAATACCAACCCCCAAATCCAAACTCCGAGATTCGTACCTTTCCATTTCCTAAAAAATATAAAAAAGGTAAAAAAAATAATCTTCCTCAACCCCAACCTTAGCGTAGTAACTTCTCACTTGCATTCCTATTCCCCTAGAGAACGATATCAATACCCGTGGCTTGCCCTAATACTACACTACAACGATTAGGTTCACTGCCTAGGTTGTTGAAAAACTTGCTCGACGGAAAGGAAGTTCCTTTGACCCCGAACGCGCTGTGTAAGCGTATCAGGACCCATTTGTTAGTGCTCATTTTTAGCACTAGATACCCTTAGTTACACTCTTCGAGCCAATCTTTTCATTCTTGTTTAAATCCAGAAAAATACAAAAATATTTTACAACTTAAACCTTAGCCAACCCATGTCATGTCTATTGGTTTGTTGCTAGTTGTTTGGAGTGTTGGATTGTTTTTTATGATTATGAAGAAGCTACACTTTGTCATATGTGTGTACCATTCTCCAACAAAGAAGAAGGAGACCTCTTTCTTGTTTGTATTTTTTGTGGTGTATGCTTATACTAAGTGTGGGGGAGTTAAAAAAAATTGTTATAGCCAATGTGCTATATGGAGTATATTGATTAGCCAATGAGCTAAATTGAGTTATATATGTTTGGAGATCGATATGTGAAGAAGAGGAAAATATAATCATTTTCGGGATTGTGGTTTGTATGATGGCTAGCAACATGGAGGTTTAGACTTGACTTTATTTTTCTTTTAAAACCAATTTCATAAACCATCCCATGCCTTATCCATACCATTTATAAACCCAAAACCTTAACATTATAACCCGAATAAAAGCCCTCTTTGATGAATTTATTTTATTTGTCTTGATACTTGTACAAGCTTATGGTAAAAAGCTTTAATCATGACTAGGCATTGAGTGATTTACATATACCCACTAATATATGAGTGTTGAGTGAATTCTTAAAAGCATTCGTAAGGTGTTTAGTTATGTTATCTAAAGTTATTTGGTTCATTTTAAAGTTTTCACATATTAAAAGCAAATTAATAATTATTTCTTTTGAGATGATTGTTAAATTTTCGAAACCACAGTATCGAGACCATTGAAATCGATTTTTGAAAATGTTAGACATACTCGAGGGCGAGTAGAACTTAAGTACGGGGGAATTTGATAACGCTCAAAAGGAGTATGTTTTTAGTAGCGTTATTGTTGGTTTTGTGTATGATAATCGGCTATATTTACTCATAACTGTTGCAAAAGTGCAAAAGATACGTATTTTTATGTGAATGTAGCCAGGTATCGTAAAAGATGAAGAAATGAATATTTCATGCACATTTGGACAATTCCCGAGGAAGGAAGTCAAGTAAAGAAGCTCTTGGACTCAATGATTAGGAAGAGCAATGATTTTTAAGCATCTACAACAAGTAAAGATCAAGATTCGTCTTGAAAATCAGCAGCGAAAGCATAGAAAAAGGCGCGAATCAAGAAAAGTCAACAAAAGTCAAAATTGGGAGTATGAGAGACGCCCAACCGATCGGTTAGAGCCCGCAACCGATTCGGTTGGGCTAATGGTCAAAACGCAATCGGATCGGCTGCGTCGCAACCGATCCGGTTGCCAACCCTGGAGTTACACCATTTGTCATTTAATGTTGTCTTAACTTCCATTAATCATTAGAGGCCGATCATTATGATACGCTTACATAACGCGTTCGGGGTCAAAGGAACTTCCTTTTCGTCGAGCAAGTTTTTCAACACCCTAGGCAGTGAACCTAATCATTGTAGTGCAGTATTAGGGTAAGCCACAGGTATTGATATCGTTCTCTAGGGGAATAGGAATGCTAGTGAGAAGTTACTACGCTAAGGTTGGGGTTGAGGAAGATTATTTTTTATCTTTTTATAAATTTTAGGAAATGGAAAGGTACGAATCTCGGGTTTGGATTTGGGGGTTGGTATTTCAACCGATTACTCTACTTTCTAATTATCTAATTAAATAAGCTAGGGGGTAGTCTATGTCTATTGTTTTGTGCTCGTATAATAATTAAGAATGTATTTATTTAGGTTTTATTACTCCCTAGTTATCTCCTATTGATGGTTGAATTGTCACGTCCTTATTCTTAACGCGTTGTGTTTCTAAGGTCATAGGGTATGCGTTTATCCCTAACTCTTTGAAGCTACCAAAGGTTAATGACTACAAAATCTCTAGGATTTATAAACTTAACACTAAGGTATTCTTTGGATGTTTAGCCTACAATAACTCTAGGTGATTATAAACTAAGGTTCAACAAAGATTAATCAAGCATTAATAGCACAACGAATGACCTATCGGAATACTAGGTCAATCACAATTAAGATAAGAGACAACCAATCAATATTCAATAACTAGGGATCATATTACCTAAGCAAACACACAAATAAATTAGCCGGACATGGAGAACATGCAAGCATACACACAATCAATTGAAGACATAATTGAATTAATGAAGTAAAACACTTATCTTGATGTAAGATAGGGTATGGAACCCTAAAATACTGTACAAGACAGCCTTGGTTCGGTTTAGGTTTTTACTCCACAAAACTACACACTGAAAACTGAAAAATTCGGATTCTATATATAGTGTTACAAACTGCAATGGCGTCACTCTTTAATTGTGACGTCGTCGGGTCGCCTTCATTAGGGTTTCGTCTTGGCCACGTTAGCATTGCGACGGCGTCACCTTATGCCTGTGACGCCGTCACCTTCAGTCTCTAACGCCGTCTGGATCAAATCTAGGCCGTCTGAGCTGCGACGCCCTACTCTTTTAAAACTTGATGCCGTTACTTGTAAATAAGCAATTTGGTTAATGAGTCGTCACAAAACTTGTTCCGACGGCATCACAATTAGAACCTGATGCCGTCCCCTTCAGTTCCAGCAGCCTGAGTGTCTTGATTCTTGACTTTGGCCATTTTCTTTGTATATTCGCGCCTTTTCGTCTGAATAAGTGTCATTCCAGCAATTTGCCTTCAAGAGACCTAAAAAGTGAAAAGGAACGAAGCAATTTGCCTTCAAGAGACCTAAAAAGTAAAAAGTGATAAATTTAACGAAATTAAATGACCTCTCAAAAAGGTACCTTTTAAATCCTTATCAAATATCCCTACACTTGGTATTTGCTTGTCCTCAAGCAAATGTGCTTTTAGCCAATTGATTTATAAATTAGGGGTAATGAAGCATTAATTTAGAATGATCCACAACACATATAAGCCCCGCAAAAGTTATAACAAGCACGGAAGTTACATACTAGCACCTCACATTGGGTGTTTGGATAATCACATCTCTCGGGTGTATATGAAATATAGCAAGTTGGAAATGGAAGATAAACACTCATTAACCGGTCCTAGTAGATAGATTACCATAGGCTTGAGACTAGATCAAACCTCCATCGCTTTGGCGTAAGCACCTAGGAAAGACTATCCAAGAGGTCTTTTAAAGGGTTGTAATGTTAGGCTTACGGTATGGAAACAAAGGGTTTGGTGGGATAGGCGATTTAGTGGTGGCAAGTCAAAAATCTTTATGTTACAAGCATGAGAAGAATGGCGTTGCTGAGCCAAGACTCGACACTCTAAACTATAGATAACTGAAACAAACAAACATAAATTTAAAGATAGATGTAGGATGGTAGCCCGTATATTTTTTCATTTTTTTTCATACACTTTTACTCCACAATCCTCTACGATAACATCAAAATGATAGGGATTTATAGGCACATCCCTACACTTGAGTTTTTATTACTCTAACACTAATTTGACCCGAATTGAAAAGATCAAAACACTTGGAGTACATTATTACGCAAATAAATGGAATTTGAATTTAACATTCCCTTCCCGTCATTTCATAAAATTTAACTTTTTCCATGAGTCCCAATCGTCCTAAAACTGTGTACAAAGGATATGACTCGACTTAGCAACTTATGCAAGCAACTAGATAATTGAACTAATGGTTTAGTGTGATAACAATAATGCACTAAAAGTGAGTGCATACAAGGTAGGCTAAGGCGATTTGGGTGTACATTTGGGGGTGGATTGTAAACAATGCTCTTCATTGACATTCCGGAAAACCGAAAAATCACTAGAACCGCGAAAAGGATAGGCTCTGAGGGGTTAACTAGGGGTATCGTGTACTAAAGATGAATACAACGCAAAGGTGTGGGGGAATTACTCAACCAATGTGGAAGAAGTAATTATATTATGGGTATCAAACAAGATTTATTCTAATGCCTCTTATCATTTAGTTATTCCCAACTACACAAGTGTAGTCTTACTAGCGATCTCGGGATGCATCACAAAACAAGTTCTAGAATCTATTATACTACCGGTTCACACTCTAAGCATTAAAGATGAATGCTTTAATTCTTACAAATCTAAGGGCGATCCTCACATTTTGGGTGGAATTTAAGTGGTAAAGGGTTTCTGTGCTAGTCATATTATTTCGTATCCATGAGACGCTTTATTAAGACTAATGGCCCACTCCTATATGTCATGAAAATTTTTAAATTTGGTGCCAAAATTACCCTAACCGTTATTTCTCATGGTTTATTACACAAATGAAATTGGACAAAGCAAATAATCAAGGATAAGCATAGTTTCAAAGTTCCCGTTTTATTTTCCCTCCCTACACTTAAACTGAACATTGTCCCCAATGTTCCCCGAAAGTATCAAAGTTATGATAATGGAAGGTAAAAAATGAAAGAAACTAGTACTCCCCTGATTAGCTCGGTAGGATCCATGTGAAGTGGTGGTTACATCTTTCTTCAAGAAGAATGTTTGCATGAAAAGCTCCTTCTCGTCTTATGTATTTTCTTCTTGATAAATTAAACCTGCACACTTGAAGAAAACAAACGAAACCTTCACGTAAAATCAGCGGTAACAATATATATATATATGACTCTACTAAACTAGGATATAATGCTTGTGGAATGGATGTTTACAGATTTTCTGGAAAATTAAGACCAGGAAAATTCCAAAAATTTATAAGTAGCTCAGAAAATGAGAAAAAGTAATAAGTTGTTTCTGCTCCTCCTGACGCCGTCAGGTTGCGATCCTGACGCCGTCAGGTTATCCTGACAGAAACTGGTCTGCGATTTTCTGGAAAAAATTTTGGAACATTTTTATCTTTAAAATCTGGAAAATTTCCTGCAAAACATCCATTATGACTCGATACAAGCATTTGACTCGAACAAACACATATGTATATCTTTTAAATAATTGTAATTCTCATGTTTACGTTTCTTTTGAAAACGTGTGTAATCCTCCCTACACTTATCCCTTATGTAAAATACCTTTATGTGTAATTAAGACGATGTTAAAGACAAAATTAAGCATTTTTACAAATTTAAACATGAGAATAAACAATCAATAAAAGATACACGACACAAACAAGCAAACAATTAAGCATGGGTTTCCTCCCACAAAGCGTTTTTCTTTATTTATGAGTCTTGTAGCTAGACTCGAAGTCGTGCCCCTACGTTGCCCTAATCTTAGAGGCCCATTCGATCTCCTTAACCCTTCTCTCATCACGAATATACTCAGGGCCTAACTCAAGACAAGCAGTGTAGTAAACCTTATTCTTCCAATCTATTTCAAATGCCGGAATGTTGTCCACATCTAAATCATCAATACCCTCAAACTTCTTATTTTTGTAGGGCATTATGTATTTAACACTCTCGGCTCCATTTGAGAACTTGACTATTCCTTCCTCTTAATCACAAACTGATGATGTACCCTCCGAACAGCTCGAAGGACACTCCTCCGAGACTTTTCGAAGCCCTTCTATTCGAAGGCCCAAGTTAGGTCTGCAAAATATTCATAGGCGTCAAACCATTCGTTATCACGAAGGTTACCTCAGGGGAATTCGCCATTCGAAGCCCTAAGCCCTTCGAGGTATGGTTGACGAAGGAGTAACGGATAAGAGAACCTCCTGACTTGGTCAAACCCACGATCTCCCTCTCTTTCCTGGCTTCCCCGCCAAGTTTGAGAACGTGGGTCACTAAGCCCTAGCGGTTACCCACAAACATGGGACACCCCCATGATCTCCGAGATTCATGTAGAAGTGCCCCTAACCCTATTTCTTCCACTATAAATAGGTTGGACGGGCAATGGATTATGGTATGCTCATTTCACACTCATCTCTTTACTTACACACACTTATACAACCATAACTCATACTTACTCTCACGCCGGAGGTGGTTCGGAGGGTCCTACCCCTGCGTAATCACTTAACTTAGTGTCTTCGTATTTCTTATTCTCAAGTGAAAGACAAGTCTTGGCTGGAACATAAACCCCTCATACCTTTGATCATCATCGAAGCCTGGTAGTGCAATCTATTGCTCAATCAGTGGCTCCATCCGTGGGACCACTACTATTAGTCCCGTAATCACCAAGTCTGAAAACCTTAACTGATTACGCTACCTTTCCGGCATGGAACCAGGAAGGGAAGATACACCTCCACTAGGTTTCTCTAACCTAGTCGCCCTCAACATAACTAACACCGATAATCTCGCCCCCCCCCCCCCCATATCAGCCTCAACCTTCACTACATGATCTCGTTTGGAAACCACTCCCTTACATTACGCCTATTAGGATTTAGTAAATCCAGTTATTAAAGTGTCGGTCACCTCAAGTATATGTAATCATTAGAAAGCTCGTAGTTGTAGTTATTTAATGTTAAGTAGTATTTAGTTATGTAACACCGTGGAGGACGGACGGGTCTTTACCCACTGTATACCTGATCCACAGCCCGCAGGTGGCATTTTTTGTAAGACTATAAATACCCTCTACCTCCCAAGGTAGAGGGTTGGAGCTCATAATAATACTTTCACTTTCTCTCACTGAGTTCCCAAATCTCTAACTCTTTCTCTCTCTAAAAACCTATAGTATACGCCTATATTAACCATGGTTTGATGTGTTTGTAAAATCCAATATGTTACAAATGGTATCAAGAGCCATGGTTTGATCATCTCTCTTACATGTTCTTGGATTTCTAGTGGTTTTTATATGGTTTTTTGGTTTGAAAAAGTTTAGTGGTTTTTGCATCATTTGGATCATTTCTTGTGTTAAAGTTTGAATTTTGACTGTACTTTTGTGTTTAGAATCATTGTAAGTGCTTGGGTTTTGATTTGGAAAGCTTGAATCACTGTGGTTGAGCTTGTTTTGGATTGAAAAGGGTTGTTTAAGTTTTTCTTCCTAACGACTTAGTTCTCGGATAAATTTTCTTCATAGCGACTTGCTTCGTTAGTTGGTAGCGACTTGTAGTTGAAGTGGTAGCGATTTGAGCCCTAGCGACTTGTCTATTGAGACAAGACGACAAACAGTACAAAGTAGCGGAGACACCACTTCGGCTAGCGACTTGGTTGACGTAGTGACTTGTCTCTATTATTTCCAGTGACTTGTCTTTGTTTTTACTAGCGAGTTACTCTTTAGCGACTTGATCTCTCAGCGAGATGTTCCTTAGCGACTTGTCTACTTAGCGAGTTGTTCTTTAGCGACTTGCTGCTTTAGCAACTTGTGTTTAGCGACTTGGTTCACAGCGACTTGTGTCTAGCGACTTGATCCACAGCGACTTGAGGCTCTAGCGAGTTGCTACTTAGCGACTTGGTGACTTAGCTACTTGTCTTCAAGGGTTATAGCGACTTGGTTGATTTTGTTTCTAATACGGTTTTCTCTTGATTCAGTAAAATCCCGTGAAAGAATCTATTTCCCGGTTTTATCTCTTCTGTTGCTGAGGACGTTCAAGCAGCTGGATCAGATACTCGTCCACCTATGCTTGACAGAACTGACTATGACTCATGGGCTCAGCGAATTAGGTTGTACTGTTTGGGAAAAGAAAATGGAGTCAACATTCTCAAGTCAATTGATGAAGGACCGTATCAAGTTGAGACAACCAGAGACATACTTGATACTGCTGCTGATGGCTCGGTGATATTAGGACTGGACAGACCTAAAATGTATGATGAACTGACTGATAAGGAGAAGAAGAGATACGATGCATACATCAGGGCTTCTAACATCATACTTCAGGGTTTACCTAAGGACATTTACAAGCTGATCAATCACAACACTGAAGCTAAGGCAGTTTGGGACAATGTCAAGATGCTTCTCTCAGGTTCTGAATTAACTAAGGAAGACAGAGAATCACAGTTGTATGATGAATTTGAGCATTTTAAGATGAAACAAGAAGAAAGTGTCTATGAATATTACGTGAGATTCCACAAGCTTGTAAATGACATGAGGAACATCAAAATGACCATGCCAAATATTCAGCTGAACTCAAAGTTTGTGAACAACATGAATCCCGAATGGCACAAGTTTGTCACCTCTGTGAAGCTAACCAAAGGATTAAAGAACACCAACTATGAGCAACTGTATGCCTTTCTTCTTCAGAATGAGAGACATGCTATGTTTGAACGAAGGATTCTTGAACAGTTCAAATCTAAACAGGGAGAAACAAGTTCGTCAAATAATTCAACAGACTTCTACACCAATGTTGGAATTACCACCAAAGCTTCTCAAGTCATACCAACGGGAAATGGTAACTACAAACTCATTCCAGGTCCATCATATAAGCCTCCTGATTCAAACACATTCATGGAAAACTTCATCAATCAACTATCTCTCATGGTCAATCAAAATCTGAGTTCCTTCCCACACACCAACAATAACCTCAGAACAACATCCAATCCACAAAATCAAGCTACCGTCAGAGATGGGAAGGCTATGGTGCAACCAGTTCAAGGAAGGTAGTATGAACAAGGAAGAGGTGGAGTTGGTGGAGGGTATGTGGCAAATCAGAATCGTGGAAGAAATGCCAATCAAGGGCAAGCAAAGCCAATTAAATGCTACAACTGTGGTGGTGAGGGACATATTGCGAGGAACTGCACATCTCCAAAACGTCCACAGAATGCAGAATACTTCAGAGACAAGATGTTGCTTGTGCAAGCTCAGGATAATGGAGCAGCTTTGGATGAAGAGGAGTTGTTGTTTCTTGCAGAAGGGAATGCTAAGACATATGATGCTGATGTGGATGAGCAGCCAATTCAGGAAATAGGTCACAATCATCAAAATGCCTTTCAAGTTGCAGACTGTGATGCATTTGACTCTGATGTCGATGATGAACCTACTGCCCAGACAATCTTCATGGCTAGCATCTCACCTATGGTCTCTCCAAAGGTCTCGTCACCACAACAGGCTGGTCCATCCAAAGAATCAATCATCTCAGAGGTATTAAAACTATACGATGAGGTGGATGAGCATAAGATACATAACGAAGTACAAACTCTTGAAACTTATGAATCAGATATTGATAATGAGGGTAATAGTAATATTGTCCCATATGATCAATATGTGACACAAAGTGAAAGTGAGATTGTGCCAAGTGATGTATCTTCTGAAGTCAATGATGATTATGTTATTGATGAATACACTGCATGTGCCCCTGATGATTCTGTTATCTCTGAACTGAACGCCTATAAAGAACAAGTTGCTATTTATGAACAACGTGCTAAGTTTGAGTTAACTACCCGTGAGCAGGAAATGGATGACCAAATGCGTACAATTATTAGAAAAAGTAATTTTAGAGAAGAAGTGTTAAAACAAGAGTTAAACTCCTTACAATAAAAGATTTCTAAAACTGTTAAGCAAAAGCAAGAGCTTCAAGATAATGTTAAGGTGCTTAAACAAGAATTTAATGCTAAGGAATCAAAACTTTTGAATGACTTTTCTAATCTAAAAACTTTGAAAAACAAGCTTGAAAATAAGTTGTACGTACAAGGGAATACCATTCAGACTGCTCACATGATCACTAAGCATAGAGTCTTAAGCGATAAGCATAGTATTCCCCTTGTTGAGGAACCAAATCCTGAGGTTGGTAAAAAGGCTAGAGCTGCTCATAAGGTACTATATGATGGAAATGATATTCTTAAGCCTAGGCAAACACCATCATGTGTTGGAAGCACGGAAGAGGATAGAAAATTAGATGATGCCTCTAGGAAGAAAATGGTCAAGAAGCTTAACGATCCTGAGTGTAAAAAGAAAAACATAACGATCAAACCCCATGATTACACTAAAGAAAATTGGATCTCCCTGAACATGTTTAAGCCTCAAACTCAATTAACCCCAGAACAAATTTTTTGGAAGAAAGATATGGATAAGCAAAAAGCTAAAGAACTTGTTGAAACAAACACTCCCCTTAGGAAAATGCCTGCAGCTACTGTGTATCCTCCAAATACATCAATGCATTTAGTTCCTAGAACTATTTCCACTAATTGTAAGACCTTAATCAGCCTGTATGTTGTTTATCAACTATTTGTTGATTTTGAGAAGACATGTAAGAAGAGAATGACACCTACAGGGATAACTGAAGGGGAAAGGGGTTTTGAGCAAACTAAAGATAGTTATTTAACTGAGGTCATGCCATTCTTTAAACAATTAAAAGGTCAATTTGAGAGTCTTCAAAAAGGAATAAACTCAGATATTAAAGAAATGGAAAAGGAATTTGATGCAATGATAGTTGAGGTCAATGATTATGAACAGGAACTCAAATATAATGAAGTTGAAAGGAAGAACTTGCATATCTTAAATAAGAACTTGATTTCGAGTTGTGTTGCTCAAGATGTGTTTTATACTGTGACTAAGTATTGTATTATTGCATCTCAATTTCATGAATTATATGTTGCTTTGAAAGTTTCTCATGATCGTGTCATTGAGCTTGAAAACAAAAACTCATAACTAAATATCAACATCTCAAAGAAAATGTCAAAACCTCAAACATCAAGACATCATCAAATGTTCCAGAGTTTGGTACAGTTTTTAAAATAAACAAACATGACGAACAGATTCAAGCTCATTGTAACACGATCAGAAAGTTGAAAGCCCAAATTTCACAATTAAAGGGTGAAAAGAACAATGTAACTGGCTCCCAAATGCCTCCTCTTTTAGATTCTCAGTGTTCTCAAACTTTTCATCTTCAAAACTTGGTTAATGTATTACAAAAGGAAAATGAGAGTTTTCTAGAAGAAAATGAAAAAGTTAAACGACACTTTAAAGAGTTATATGATTCAATGAAAGTCACTCGTGACAAGAATAACGAAAAAATAACGTCTTTACAAAAGGAAATTGAGAATCTGAGGAGTCAGGAAAAAGGGAAAATTCCACTTGTTTTCAATGAGAATGTTGCATCAGAGTTATCTGCAGACTCTAAATATACTGTGACTATTAAATACATTCCTCCTCATCTTAGGAATAACGAACTTGTATTTCATAATTATCTTGCTCGCCTTAAGGATAGTCTTGAATGTCTCCGAGAGATTGTCGAAGTGGACTTCATAAATAAGACACTTGATAGTGAAATTAGGTTTGCTTGCATTCAAGCCAAACGATCTCAGGAGATGTTAGAATGTTTAATAGCAACATGTCCTAAATCCTTATGTGCGAAAGATAAAGCTGTGATGCCTTGTTCCATGCCTAGTGCTAAGTATACAAACAATTCTATGCCCAGCATTAAGAAAGTGAATTCTAATGTACCTTCAAGTAGTTCAGATCCATGCACTTCTAGTTCAGGAATGCAAAAGGTAGCCCAACCAACTAATGTTCCCATAATTCCCTCTACAGGAGTAATCAGTGATATTAAAGCAAGCGGGTCAAAGCCTCCAGGCAATACAAAGCAAGATAGGACCTCGCAAGCTAAGAATGTGCATTGGAAGAGAGTAGAAGACCACCCTAGGAACACTAAGTTTGAGTTGAATAAAATGAATCGTGTTGATTCTAGTATTAGCTATAAGCGTACTGTAATTAATTCGAATTCTGCTACTTTTGGCAAAACATGTAATGATGATTGCTTGGTTTCTATTACTAATCATGAATGTGGTGTGAATAATTTGATTAATGTTGTTAAATGCCCTGTTAAGATTGTTAATGCCAAAAAACATGTTAAGAAGGCTAGAAAGCAGTGGAGAAAGAAGGTTAGAAAACATTGGAAACCCACAGGAAGGAAATTTAGTAACATAGGTTATCAGTGGATACCTACTGGCCGCAAGTTTAATCTTAATGAGTTGTGCCCTAAATTTTCTAAGTCAATGCCCATTAGAAAATGGATGCCTACTGGTAGAACTATTCCTTTAAGAAGTGAACATACGTTGAATAGGTCAAATACGGACACTAGCACTGCATCTATCCCTGATGATTCCATTGTTTCCACTTCCGATGTGGGTGTTCCAATCACTGTTACTAACCAAATGGAACCCATTCTTGCATGGGGATCCCAATTATCCAGTTATCCATTCCTGTCTGTGTTCAACTGCATATCGTTCAAATCGTTCTGTGGTACATGGACTCAGGCTGTTCCAAACATATGACTGGAGATCGCTCGCGGCTCATGAACTTCGTGAGTAAATTCATCAGGACTGTTAGATTCGGGAACGACTATTTTGGAGCAATTATGGGTTATGGAGACTATGTTGTTGGCAATAGTGTAATCTCCAGGGTATATTATGTTGAAGGTCTTGGTCATAACTTGTTTTCTGTTGGTCAATTCTGTGATTCCGATCTAGAAGTGGCATTTAGAAAACATACTTGTTTCGTTAGAGAACTTGATGGTGTGGAACTGTTAAGAGGAACTCGTGGTTCAAATCTATACACCATCTCTATCGAAGACATGATGAAGTCTTCTCCAATCTGCTTGTTGTCAAAGGCTTCAAAAACAAAATCATGGTTATGGCATTGTCGTCTCAATCACTTGAACTTCGGATCCATTAATAATCTTTCCAGAAAGGATCTTGTAAGAGGCTTACCCAGATTAAAGTATGAAAACGATCATCTTTGTTCAGCATGCCAATTGGGAAAAAGC
The DNA here is from genome assembly GCA_019973895.1 of Chrysanthemum seticuspe. Lineage (NCBI taxonomy): Eukaryota > Viridiplantae > Streptophyta > Magnoliopsida > Asterales > Asteraceae > Chrysanthemum > Chrysanthemum seticuspe. The sequence goes on from BPTQ01000006.1 coordinate 310,185,157, forward strand.
AAGAAATATGCACACAAACCCAAACCCACAAACTCAGTAATGGAAGTTCTTCATACCCTTCATATGGATTTGTGCGGACCAATGAGAGTGCAAACGATAAACGGGAAGAAATATATTTTATTCGTTGTGGATGACTACTCTCGATTTACTTGGGTAAATTTTTTGAGGACAAAGGATGAAACTCCAGATGTCATCACCAAACTTATCAAGCAGCTTCAGGTTCGACTCAACAATAGTGTTAGAATTGTTCGAACAGAAAATGGCACAGAGTTTGTTAACAAAGACTTAAGTCAATTTTATGAAAGTGTTGGAATCAGTCATCAAAGAAGTGTTCCTGGAACTCCTCAACAGAACGGTGTAGTTGAAAGACGAAATCGAACTCTTGTGGAAGCCGCAAGAACAATGCTAATTTATTCAAAGGTTCCAATGTTTCTTTGGGCTGAAGCCATTGCCACTGCTTGCTACACCCAAAATCGTTCTCTTATACACATCTCTCACGAAAAAAACTCCATACGAACTTGTCCGTAAACGAAAACCTGATCTCTTCTACCTTCGTGCGTTCGGTGCTTTGTGCTATCCAACGAATGACGGTCAAGATTTAGGTAAATTAAGAGCTAAGGTGGACATTGGAGTTTTTGTAGGTTATGCATCAAACAAGAAGGGTTACCGAATCTACAACAAAAGAACTCGAGATATCATGGAAACTATTCATGTCACGTTCGATGAGCTGTCCGGGCAAATGGCTCCAGGACAATCAAGTTCTGGACCTGCATCACAACCTTCATTAAGTAGTCCTATTGGTTCATCTCTTGTACAAAATCTCTCACCAGAAACTCCTTATGTACCTCCTTCAGAAGATGATTTGAAGAAATTGTTTGATCCAATGTTTGATGAACACTATGAGCCAATTGCTAATGATCTGTCAATTCCATCAACAGAGGCTGCTCCTATCCCTGTCAATGAAGTTAACCCTTTAGTTTCTATGTCATTAAGTCAAGAAGCGCCTGCTGCTGATCACTCTGTCTCATCAACAAATCATCAATCATCGAGTGTACATCATGGAATTGTGTCTGGCACATATGATGGAGATAATCCCTTTGCTACTCCTGAAGATGCTCCCTTTGAGAACATATTTGCTCCTGAACCATCATCAGAACCATCTTCATCAGGAGAAAACGACTCTGCTACTTCAGTTCCTCAACAACAACCACATGAACACCTTAGAAAATGGACACATGATCATCCATTGGACAAAATCATTGGAAACCTTTCTCGTCCAGTATCCACTCGTAAACAACTTGCAACTGATGCCTTATGGTGCTTCTTTAATTCCGTACTATCTAAGGTCGAACCAAAAGACGTTAAAACTGCCATGAATGAAGACAGTTGGTTCAATGCCATGCAAGAAGAAATTCATGAGTTTGATCGACTAGATGTATGGGAATTAGTACCTGCTCCTGACTGTGCTATGATCATTGCTCTAAAGTGGATCTTCAAAGTAAAACTTGATGAGCATGGTGATGTGTTAAAGAACAAGGCTCGATTAGTTGCAAAAGGATATCGTCAAGAGGAGGGTATTGACTTTGAAGAATCATTTGCTCCAGTTGCATGTATCGAGGCAATCAGAATCTTCCTGGCTAATGCTGCAAGTAAAAACATGGTTGTCTATCAGATGGATGTAAAGACGGCTTTTCTTAATGGAGATCTTAAAGAAGTCGTATACGTCAGCCAACCGGAAGGTTTTGTGAATCCAGAGCATCCTACTCATGTCTATCGCTTGAAGAAGGCCCTTTACGGTTTGAAGCAAGCTCTAAGGGCATGATTTGACATTGTTCACCAGAAAGTCAGGCAAACATTTAATTCACGTTCAAATTTATGTTGATGATATAATTTTTGCCTCGACTGACCCCAATGAATGTGACCATTTTTCTAAGGAGATGGGCTCCAAATTTCAAATGTCAATGATGGGACAAATGTCATTTTTCTTGGGATTACAAATTTCACAAAGTCCCGGAGGCATTTTTATAAATCAATCTAAATATGCAAATGAAATTTTAAAGAAATTTGGATTTGATACTTGTGACACCGTTGACACTCCCATGGTAGAACGTACCAAACTGGATGAGGACCACTCAGGGATCATGGTAGATCAAACAAAATATCGTAGTATGATTGGATCCCTGATGTACCTTACTGCCAGCAGACCAGACATTCTGTTCGTTGTATGCATGTGTGCTAGACACCAGGCTAAGCCTACTAAGAAGCACCTTGAAGCGGTTAAACGGGTCTTTCGGTATCTCCAAGGAACCATCAATATAGGACTTTGGTATCCGAAGGACACCGGTATGTCACTAACAGCCTATGCAGATGCTGATCATGCAGGATGTCAAGATACACGTCGAAGTACGTCTGGAGGTGCTCAATTTTTGGGTGATAAGCTTGTGAGCTGGTCTTCTAAGAAACAAATGAGTACTTCTATATCCTCTACAGTGGCTGAATACATAGTCATGTCATCTTGTTATGCTCAAATCCTATGGATGAGATCCCAATTATTTGACTATGGCTTTGACTTCAACAAAATCCCTCTGTATTGTGATAACAAAAGTGCCATTGCTCTCTCTTGCAACAACGTACAACATTCAAGAGCAAAGCATATCGACATTCGACATCATTTCATCAGGGAGCAAGTGGAAAACGGTGTGGTGGAACTTTATTTTGTGAGGACTGAATACCAGCTAGCAGACATCTTCACCAAAGCTCTTCCTAGAGAACGTTTTGAGTTGATCCTTCCACGACTTGGTCTAAAGAGTCTACAACAGGAAACACTCAAACGTCTTCATGAGGAAGAAGAGGAGTAAAAGTTTTTCTTCATCCATCTCTTGTAAATATTTTTTCAAAAAAAAAAAAAAAAAAAAAAAGCAAAATACAAAATTTCAAAACCAACAAAAAGCAAATAGAAAAATATAAAACTTTCAAAAATCCATAAAAATTTGAAAAACTCGAAAATTTTCAAAAAATTATTGTCATTTTGTCATGCTTTTCTTGATTCGATGATATTTACGGTCTCTGTGCTGTCATTCAAAGAGTGACACGGGTCTTTAGATGTTGTTCAAATGTACACACACACAAAAAATGAGAGAAAGAAAACTAAGGCTTATAGTCATTTCAGTCTATAACCCGTTTTTAAAGAAAGAACCGAGAATTGCTCTATCTTATTTTTCATATCTCATGCTCTGATTCTAAAAGCAAATGTTTGCCACTAAAACGACAAATATTCCCTTCACAAGTATTTTTCCTTCTAAAAATTCTTCTGAAAAATATTTGTTATCTAATTGAAAACTAATAACAATAACTCGGTCTCAATTTGTGATAATCATCTGGACTTGACATTGGTCAAAATCTCTATCTCTCAATCAACAACTTCTGTCATTGATTGAGGGAGAGAATGATTTCATTTAAATTAAAATGTTATTTGCCATACAACTGGTTCAGACCAAGGTTTATGTCATGTTTTCAAAAGATACTCAAGCATGTATTTGGAGTTTAAAGTCTCAGCTTTGATCCTTATCGGTTAAATGTTTTCATAAGCAAATCACAATTATTCTCAAAAGCTTTCAAAATAAATTTAAATCTACAAGAGATCACAAATCTCAAATGATTTGAAAATTGTGATCGGGGGAGAATTTGTTATTTAAATTGGATTTAAACTGATAATTCGATAAATGGTTTTATGATGATTTACAGGCTTTCCTTCCCACATGTGCCAAACGATTTCAAATTTTGCATGCACATGTTGAGGGGGAGCATATATTTCAAACCAAAAAGGATTGAAACGTGATTGATTTGTTTCAATGTGCAGGTTTTCCCTAATATGTGCAAAACAGTTTCAAATTTCTATGCACATATTAAGGGGGATCAACTTTTTGAAAACCACATCCTTTCCAAAATTATCCTTAACAAAGTATGAAAAATACTAATTTTGATCAGGAAACTGATGTTGATATCTTTTAGAAAATGGGAATCAAAGAAGTGAATCCTTCCTCTTGCCTCCGTGTGCTAAAACGATTTCAAATACATGATGCACATGTTGAGGGGGAGCTCTTTTTCTAAAAATATCAAAAACAATTCAGGTACAAAATGCTTTGATAATATATCACAAGTATCTGGATTGATTTTCAAATGGTTTTCAATTGGTTCCAATGCCAGATGAACAATACCAAATAGACCGACCAAATTTATTTAACATATGGTGATATAAGGATGGTTAGGTTAGGTATTCGTTCCCACGATCCCGCCAGAGCCGGAGGGATCTACCCAGGGACAATCCACTAGATAGTGTAGAAGTCCTTAGGTATGATGAAAAAAGGAGAAAAGTGAGAAATGGGAATAGTGCGGACTGAGATAGAGCTAGTACTGGAATAAACCCAACAAGGTTCTAGTAATGAAGTCTCGGTAAGCACTGAAGGGGTTGAAGAATGAAAAAGAATTAAATGTGAAAAGGGTAAAAAGAAATAGCCCTCCAATAATTCAACCTTAGGGCAGAAACCGGGTTCAATTCATATGCTACTGGTGGTTACCAAGGTAACATCGGTATTGAAGACAAGACGTCATGGACCCAGTGACGCACTGCACTACAACTTCCCAAACCACTCAAGTTTCTCTTAACAGGACTTGTTTCATTCTCACGGGGAACCGACATTATCTATCAACTTTCTCTTAGAGATTGTTGATATTGAAGAAGGAGACCCTCTCCCTAGTCTCTGGCATAGGAACCAAATGTGCACAATTGAGTCTAGAGCCACGAGATCATCAAATAAATCTCTTTAGGACACTATCAATGAAGACTCTCTGTTTCACACAATGTGGAAAGAGAAATTATATTTTAAGAGTCCTACGCATTATCCTTGTGGTATTGCCAGAACATCTGAGTGATATGTAAACATATTCACAATGACGATGGAAAACCTTCTAGAGCCAACATCAAACAAGCTCTTGGTAGGTGGCATGTGAGATCTATCCAATAGATCAACCATGTGACAACTAAACAGAAACAATGGGGCGATTCAAAATTATGAATCAATCCTGGTTCAGGTTATGGATTGACGGATACCTTTGAAAAACCGGTCGTTGTGCTTAAAAAATTCTTTTCATTAGCACATCGACTGTGTATTAATAGTTCAAATATAAAAGGTGTTTATGATTGATAATTGATTTTTCTCAAAAACCCTCGTTGTATTGCAAAAACACTTTATTGAGCAGTACTCGATTGTTTTTCAAATCTCTTTTCATGAATCAGTGAATCTCAAATTCGCTGGTTCACTCACTCCGTGTTGTCTTCTTTGAGACATTCCGGTTTGAGAACAGCTTGAACAGCTGTGAAACCCTGTCAAGGAGATTCTTCGGAATTATACCTGGTCACAGGCAGTACTTGTTTTGATCAACGGGGAACCGTGGGCCGTGTACCTCAATTCAACGAAAGTGATCAAACACACTTTCGTGCGATTTATTGCTAACTGTTGTATGCAGGTACGCCCGACGTGTTCAGCTGATCAGAATGGATAGGTCATTCCATAGCCGCATGCTCACACAACACATTCATTTCTAAAGAAATCATGATAAGTGCATCAATGACTCTGATATTTTCACTCCATGCTTCTGCTACGCTGCTACAAATATCATGAATCAGCTAAAGCTTCCGCTACTCTGATGAAAAGATCTCATGATCCAGAATGTGAGCATGTCGGTCTAAATGTCACAACTTCACATAATGACAACACCACAATGGAAGAGTCAGAAATTTATGTTAACTGATGATCTCAATGCTGGCTCAAAACTCATTATCACGTGGATCAGTTAAAGACCTCCACTTGGTTTAACAAAATATGTAAAAATGAAGAATCAATGACTACGGGCTACTGAGCAAGGAACATTAACAAGAATCCAAGAACAATCTTAATGTAATATCTGTTTGTATTCAATGTATTTTGAGGTGACCTTCCTTAGGGGGAGATTGTTAGGATTTAGTAAATCCAGTTATTAAAGTGTCGGACACCTCAAGTATATGTAATCATTAGAAAGCTCGTAGTCGTAGTTATTTAATGTTAAGTAGTATTTAGTTATGTAACACCGTGGAGGACGGACGGATCTTTACCCACTGTATGCCTGAGCTACAGCCCGTAGGTGGCGTTTTTTGTAAGACTATAAATACCCTCTACCTCCCAAGGTAGAGGGTTGGAGCTCATAATAATACTTTCACTTTCTCTCACTAAGTTCCCAAATCTGTAACTCTTTCTCTCTCTAAAAACCTATAGTATACGCCTATATTGACCATGGTTTGATGTGTTTGTGAAATCCAATATGTTTCAACGCCTCAACATCAGCTAACCCTATTCCAGAAATTAGCCCCGCCTTCATTGAGGCAAACTTTGAAGCCTTAGATTCCTTACTGAGGGCTCATAAAAGGCAAGCTCGCAACACTGAAATGCGAAGAGAACTGGAATATTCCAGTGAGGAGTATGATGAGGAGATTGAGGTAGATGAAAGGCCTTGACCGGTTAACAAGGGGCGCTCAGCCCTACGAAATGGTTCTCCTTCCATAAGAAGGCCTAATAGAAGGACTGTGGGTTTTGAAGAAGGTCCCAGAGGAGATCCGGGAAGAAGGGAAAGAGTATAAGGTGAAAGGAGGAGCGAGAACTCCAACAGAGGAAGCAATCCAGTGGGGAACGGAGGGGTAAATCTACCCCATCTCCTAGCTGCTCACTTAGGAAGAGAAGGGATGAGGGCTCCGATACCTCCATCATATGTCTCAAGTATCGGAGGTCCTCCTCCGTATACAGGTATGAATCAGTTACCCCCTCCGGGAATGAACCCCTACCTACCTGCTCAAACCTATAACACCTACCCTTCGAATGGTTCTCTCCCCAATCAGAGTTGCCAGCAAATGCCCTATGGACACGTTCCTACACAGTCGATGGGTGTGAACCCTTCGTACCAACCTTCTATAGTTTACCCTGCCTACACACAACCATTTCCTAACCCATATAACCCTACACCTGTCTATCCACCTCCGTATAACCTTTACTATGCCGATGCCTCTGGAGCTTGCACACCTTTCGTGAAGTGGATGGAAGACTACCCTCTACCTGACGGTGTAAAGATGCCCACTCACATAGGCACCTACGATGGGAGAGGCGACCCTGATAACTTCCTACACTTATTCGAAGGCGCTATCAAGATGCAGAAGTGGGTCATGCCCGTAGCATGCCACATGTTTACATACACGCTCTGAGACTCCGCGAGAATATGGTGGAATGGACAGAAGTTGGGAAGCATTGTAAGTCTAGACGACCTTAAGGCTAAGTTTTGATCACACTTTAGCCAACAGAAGAAGTACACCAAGACCCATCTAGCCGTGCATACCATCAAAAAGAGACAAAAAAAGCACAAGGGCCTTCGTTACAAGGTATACCGATGAAACTTTGCAAATTCTGGGTTTGCATGAAGATCAGAGGATCTCTGGTTTTGTACATGGCCTTCGGACTTGAAGCTTGGTGGAATTTCTGTCCACCGATCTTCCCACCACTTACAAGGCTTTGATGGAGAAGACTTACACTTGGATTGAGTCTAAAGAAGTAGCAGCAAACGGAGCTCTGATAGAACAAAAAGAAGCCTCTGACAAATTCTCTAGAAGGTCCTCCTGGGAAGGATCCAAGAATAAGAAGAAGAACAGAGACCGCTTCACTCCGTACAACAAAGGCTCGAATCATGGACTTTTGGCGAACTTGGTCAAATCTCCCAGGGAGATTCTGGCTACCGAGAAAGCTGCAAAGTCCTTCGATCCACCACCTCGGATGTCAGTACGAAGCAAAGCCAGGGACATGTCGAAGTATTGCCATTTTCACGAAGACCATGGGCACGATACTAATAGCTGCAGAGAGCTAAAGAAGTAGATCGAAGAGGCAGTACGATCTAGACAATTAGCACACCTGGTTAAAGGCATCAAGAAGGGAAAAGACAAGTTCTCTGATACCCAACTGGGTGAATGGAAGGGGAACAAAAAGGAGGCTACCCGTGCAGAGGCTCCGATACTAATGGTGCACAGGCATGATCCAAACTTGAAACGGAAGGAATTAGATGGGGAAATGGGAAGCGTAGGAGAAATAACCTTCCCTTCCATCCTGGGGCAGACACCGTCGACTGACCCCGTGGTCATCAAGGTACGAGTCTCAAACAGGGAGGTAAATCGAGCGTATATGGATTGTGGAAGCTCCTGCGAGATCATTTATAAGCATTGTTTCCTAAAGCTCAAGTCATCCATACGCTCACGAGGGGTGGGCTCGAAAACACCTCTGGTAGGGTTCTCCGGCGAACACTCATGGCCCCTGGGAGAAGTACCGTTGGAAATCACCATAGGCGAAGGCCCCTTATCTCGCACGGAGACACTCACCTTCGTTATAGTCAGGTCAGATTCTCCTTATAATTTGTTGATAGGGAGAACAGCTTTGCAAAAGATGGGCATTGTTGTTTCCACCATACATGCTGCTATTAAGTTCCAAACTCCCTTCGGAGTAGGGACTGTTCATTCTAATTATGGGACGGATAAGGGTGCATATGGTGTTAAAAGGATCAAAGAAGAATCAGAGGAGCCTCCGATATCAATTCTAAGCTACACAGATGCAGAAGAGCGAGTTGTAGTTAACCCTAGCTACCCTGAACAAACGATGGTAATAAGAAAGCAACTCCCGGCGAATTTTAAGGCGAAGCTCACAGAACTGTTGTGGACTAACCTTGATATTTTCGCTTGGAAATATTTTGACATGACAGGGGTCCCAAGAACATTGCTGATAGATGGACAGTCCTTCGGAACGAAGCATAAACTCAATGAGTACAAACACATTGAGCCAATAAAGCAGAAAAGGGGGAGCCTAGCCCCCGAAAGAAACGCTACAGCCTGCAAAGAAGTTGATGAACTAACACAAGCAGGCATCCTAAGGGAAGTTAAATACCAAACCTGGGTGGCTAACCCAGTAATGGTTAAAAAGAGCGACGAAGGGTGGCGCATGTGCGTTGACTTCACTGACATCAACAAAGCATGCCCAAAGGATTACAACCCCCTACCAGAAATTGACTGGAAGGTAGAATCTTTGGCAGGCTTCCGGCTAAAATTCTTCCTAGATGCTTATAAAGGGTATCATCAGATCCTGATGGCAAAGGAGGACGAGGAAAAGACAGCCTTCTACACAAGAAAAGGTGTCTACTATTACAGAAATATGCCCTTCGGATTGAAGAACGCAGGGGCAACATACCAACGTCTCGTAGATAAAGCCTTCAACAAGCAGATAGGCAGAAATCTCGAAGCATACGTTGATGACATAGTTATCAAAAGCAAGACAGAGGAGGACCTACTCCTCGATGTGAGAGAAACCTTTGACCAGCTTCGGGCGATTAACATGAAGCTGAACCCTAAGAAATGCTCCTTCGGTGTCGAAGAAGGGCAGTTTCTAGGGCATTTGATTACTAAGCAGGGGATAAAGGCTAATCCCTCCAAGGTCAAGGCCATTACAGATATCCAAGCTCCTAAGTGTCTAAAAGACGTGCAGAGTTTGAATGGGAAGCTGGCTGATCTAAGTCAATTTTTGTCGAAGGGGGCTGACAGGTCCCTACCATTCTTCAAAACACTCAAAGGATGCGTTGATAAGAAGACTTTCCAGTGGAGTCAGGATGCAGAAGCTGCTTTTCAGAAGATGAAGGAGTTCATCGAAATCCTTCCAACACTTAGAGCCCCAATCAAAGGCGAGGTGTTGTTCATGTACTTAGCATCTTTAATGGAGAGTATTAGCGCAGTCCTTATGGCAGAACAAGACAAACGAAAGATCCCCATTTACTTTGTCAGCAGGGTCTTGTAGGGGGCGGAGATCAACTATCCAACATTAGAAAAGTTAATACTAGCTCTAATCTACGCAGCAAGGAGGCTTCGGCGATATTTCCAGGCCCATCCGATCACAGTCTTAACCGACAAGCCACTCAAACAGATCTTGTCGAAGCCTGAAAAGTCTGGAAGGGTGGCTAAATGGGCTATTGAACTTGGAGAGCATGAAATAGAGTTCAAGGGTTGAAACTCTATTAAAGGGAAAATTCTCGCAGACTTCTTGGCAGAGACGCCTTCCGAGCCAGATACAAAAAAGAATGACTGGAAACTTTATATAGACGGAGCATCTAGCTCCGATGGTTCTGGAGCAGGTCTAATGCTGGTCAGCCCAGACGGGAAGGAGCATACATATGCTCTTCATTTCGAGTTTGAAGCCACAAATAATGAAGCAGAATACGAAGCCCTATTAGCAGGCCTCCGATTAGCTAAAGATATGGAGGTCAAAGTACTTGTCGTTTTCGTAGATTCTCAATTAGTAGCTAACCAAGTGATAGGCTCTTATGAAGCAAGGCAGCCCGTCATCAAATAGTACTTGGAAAAAACAAAGGAGATACTAGAGAGCTTTGATTCTTACACCATTCAACATGTTCGTAGGAATCAGAACAAGAAGGCAGATGCACTGAGCAAATTAGCCTCTATGTCCTTCGCACATCTCACCAAAGAAGTACTTGTCGAAGTCCTACCTGAATGGTCCATCATTCGCAAGGAAGTTACGGACGTAGTTCATGAAGAAGGAGAGACATGGATGACTCCCATCAGGGAGTATTTGATAAGCGGTCTTCTCCCCGAAGACCCTAAACTAGCAAGGAAAATACGGATTAAGTCCCCACAGTATCGGCTAATGGGGGAAACCCTATATAGAAGGTCATTTCTATCACCTTGGCTAAGATGTGTGGGACCCAAACAGGCTATGAGCGTTATCGCTGAAGTCCACGAAGGATCCTGCGGCCTCCATGCAGGGCCCCGCTCAGTTGCCTCGAAGATAATGAAGTTGGGCTATTATTGGCCTTCGATGCACAGGGATGCGGCATAAATCATTCTCAAATGTGAAGCTTGTCAGATACACTCAAACGTTCCCAAGATGCCAAAGCAGGACATGACAAGCGTGACATCCGCATGGCCCTTCTCCCAATGGGGCATTGATATCGTAGGACCCATGAATGTGGCTCCTGGAGGAGTAAAATTCTTGCTGGTATCAATTGATTACTTTACTAAGTAGGTAGAGGCTAAACCCTTAGCGTCCGTCACGGGGAGACAGATCAAGAAGTTTGTGTGGGAGCACATTGTGTGCAGATTCGGAGTGCCCCACATCATCATATCAGACAATGGAAAGCAGTTTGCTGAAGGAGTCTTCTACGACTTCTGTCAAGGGCTCAACATAAAGCAGTCTTGGACATCCATCTACCATCCACAAGGTAACGGTATGGTGGAGGTTACAAATAGAGATATCGTAAAAGGGATCGAGAAAAGGCTGGGACGAACTCACCATGGATGGGTGGACGAACTCGCTCAAGTACTATGGGCTCATCGGACACACCCTAAATCAAGTAATGGTGAAACCCCCTTCAGCCTAACATACGAAACATAAGCGGTCATCCCTTCGGAACTAGGTGTACACACGGAACATGTGGCAACGTATAATGCCTCCCGAAATGATGAAAGGATTAGGGAGAACCTTGATCTACTAGAAGAAAGAAGTGAGATAGCCTCCATCCAAGAAGCTATACACAAGCATAAGATCGAAGGCTACTATAACAAAAGGGTCAGGCCTTCCACCTTCAAGCCTGGGGAATATGTGCTACGCCTCAACAGTGCAAGCAAAGCAGAATACCAGGGAAAGCTGGGACCAACTTGGGAAGGACCTTACATGATAGCTGAGGCCTATGGCAAAGGAGCCTGCAAATTGGCCACTCTTCTCGGAGAACCCATCGACAGGATATGGAATGGTACGAACCTTCGAAAGTTCTATGTTTAAGAAGTACTTTTACTTTTTCATTCTTGTAATTAGAAGCTTCTCAAGGGAAAGCAAACGTTATTGGTAGTTGTCTTAGTTTTCATTTCAAGAATGATGTAATCCTCTCTACCAATTCAATGATAAATAAGACATTTCCCACAAATCTCTTGCTTCGTTTCTTAAACATAAAGATTTGTTCAGCCAAGTCGTTTATGAGTTTCAATGTCAAATAAAAAGGCATATGGCGTAACGAACGCCTTATCACTAAAGCCTATCAAAACATTCACATTTACTCTCCTGGTAGTTTTTGGCACTTGTGAAAATATAAACAAAGCCATGCTACTTAAAGGATTAGGGATAGAGTGGGTCGCGACCCTCTGTCAATGATCAAATTTGGTCATTATATTATTGGTGTTGAAATTTACACACAATGAGGTTGTTTAACCTTAGGATGTAAAAGTTAAGCATCGGAAAAATGGCATAAGAAAGTTCACAAGACAAACACAAATAATAACCAAGTGTGTAGAGGTACTCCCCCACACTATACCATTAAAAAATAAGGGCTAGTGCCCTTGTACCTGCATTAGGAGCCTAAGCCCCAATTACATTGTCTTTGGCCTAAGGCCATACATCACAAATATTCAAATTGTTTAGAGAACGACTCAAGCATTGTCAAATAACATAAATTGTCTTAAAGGGTACATGTCACCCTTGAAACCAAATAACTGCCAACATGGCAGCCTTCACTCCTGCTTCTTGGGGGAGGGAGTTGGAGATGGTTGAACTGAGGTAGGCTTGGTAGATACTGTCTTCTTGGTAGGAGTCGTAGGCTTAAGCTTGCGGGGCTTCTTGCAGAGGAGGTCTTCTAGAGGTTCCATAGGATCTTTGGTGGCTTCAGCTAGGAAGTAGTACTCTGCGGTTGCAAACGCATTTCCTGCCTCATCGTATTCAGCTTTAGATGTGGGACGGTAGCATTCAATCTTGGAGAGGTCTATGAGCTTACCTATTTTGGCAGCCTCCTCCAAAGCCAAGCACCGTCCATGGAAAATAGCTGATTTGATGACCTTCCACATTTGCGCTCCCAACTCATCATTGTGGTAGAGTTCCATGGCTATATATGGCACCACCTTAGACACAACCTCCACGCGATCCTTTTGCAGCATCTTGTATCTCATCTGCAAGCCATCAATCTCCTCCCTTAGCTTCACTTCCACCTCTCCAAACCTAGATCTCTCACTCTCCAAACCTAGATCTCTCACTCTCCAAACCAGCACATTTCGCTTCAAGCATAGCATTTTAACCAATGAGAGTCACTACCCTACCCTCCTCTTCCTTGTTTTTGACAATTTAAGTTGTCAACTCTGCAACCTTTCGACGAAGGTCTTGAACGAGAGGATTCTTCTCAAGGTCCCTCCCAATCTCATCACACTTGGCCTCTAACTCTGCATACTCCTGATCCCTATGTTTCTCCCTTTCCAACATGACATCCATCTCCTGTCTTGTCTTGGTAACAGCCCTAAGCAACTCTCTAGTTCTGCCATTAAAATGATTGTCCAATACTGCCTGCCTCGCTACACCATTGTCATGCATATCGCAAACCTTTTCAATGGACATATTGTCCAGCAAACCTTTCCATTGAGGGGGGGTGACATGATCCATAATCTAGTGGCAAGCTAAAGCATTGGGAAGCTCTTTTGTTTCTAGAAGGCCTGCGACAAATACAATGTATAAGGACTGAGTTAATTATGACAATTATCACTTCACATGTTTTACAAGGAGAAACTGCTTACCATGCACCTCCACGGATTCATCTGGCAACTCAAAGGCAGACTTCACAATCTTCTTGCCTTCAGCACTCTTTTGCCTCACGGCCCTAGATCCGGAGGCGGGGAGGGGATTCCTCCTCTTGTTGGTTGACTTCACTGCCTTTCCAGTTGTTCCATTTCGGCTTTTCAACCTATCCGCTATCCCAGTGGAACCTGTAAGCTGGAAATCCTCCTCTGCAGGATTGTCCGAGTCTGCAACATTCTCAACAAGTTGAGAAGGACCCTCCAGCGCAAGTTGTGGGGGTGCTGATGCAATAGGCTCCAGCTTAGGAGTATCCACCTCATTGTTTTTGACAGATGTGGGAGAAGATCCAACACCGTAGGACTCTTCGGCCTTCTCAGCGGGCATGAAACTCAAGTCTTCATCAAGATCCTGGTACATAAAATTCATGAACGACATTTTTGCAATAAAGAAACAAGAAAAAATAAATATCAGTGCTACATTGGTCCTACTTAAATAGAAGTAGAAAAACATACTTTGTCCATGGTACATGATAACAGGCTTCTTGGGAGACCCCTCCCAGCTCTGGGCAATCCCAGCCATGAATAAGATTGGCTCGGGGAACACTTGCACATCAACAGGGTATCTAGCCAAAAGCTGATAGCATGGATCCCTTCACACCTCATATGGCAAGGGGTCATTGTATCGTTTTGCATCAAACATATACTCCTTACTCAACAACTTTGGATAGTTAGGTGGGATAAAAGTGTTTTGCATATAGAAAAAGCTGCCTTTCCAAGCTGTGATATTGGTGTACACCCTCCCAAACAGGTTTGGCACATCCCCTTTAGGCCTTTTAGCTAAGGTTAACCAGTTACCCCCAGGATACAAGTTCAAAAAACCCCTTAACACCTTTAGAGTTGGTTCATAGCCGTATGCTTTACATATTACTATGAATGTGGTCAGTTTGGCTAAACTAAATGGGTTGAACCTAGAAATATGAACCTTGTAATACTGCATAAACTCTAATATAAGTGGGTACAGTGGAATCCTAAGGTTGGAATGGCTAAACGCATGAGTGTATAGCCTTACAAAACCTTGAGGAGCATCAAAGATACCCTGATTAGACTTGGGTAACGTGATCTTATACTCCAGTGGGATTAGATAATCAGCTAGGTGATTGTGTAAATCTTGTGCAGTTAACGTACTTTTTTTCTGTTTAATGATAAACTTGGAATCCATACTGTTATGTTAAACTACAAGCGAGAAGGGACGTTTACCTTTTGGTTTTGGAGTTGTGGCAATCAAAGTTTACTGCGTGTAGAAAGAGACAGAGAGAGTAAAATGTGCTAGGGTTTCAACTACCCCACTTTAAATACTCTCTTTCACCTCTCTTAAACACCGCACACGTGTCCCAAAAAATTACTCTTATCCGAATTTAATACGTTTTTAAATTTCAAGTAAAAGTCTGTTGGTCTCCAGGTAAGGTGGGAATATGTGATTACTGTAGCGGGCAGCTTGGGTATTTAGTTGGCATTAAATGCGCTAGTTAGGTGCATATTTATCCCCTAACTGATAAGCTTAGCAGCAAGAGGGTATTTTTTCGAAGCATGAAGTCGAAAGCAATGCCTCTTCGCTCATATGCATCACTTTTGACTGGGGGGCTTGATGATGTACCCTCCGAACAGCTCGAAGGACACTCCTCCGAGACGTGTCAAAGCCCTTCTATTCGAAGGCCCAAGTTAGGTCTCCAGAATATTCATAGGCGTCAAACCATTCGTTATCACAAAGGTTACCTCAGGGGAATTCGCCATTCGAAGCCCTAAGCCCTTCGGGGTATGGTTGATGAAGGAGTAACGGATAGGAGAACCTCCTGACTTGGTTAAACCCACGATCTCCCTCTCTTTCCTGGCTTCCCCGCCAAGTTTGAGAACGTGGGTCACTAAGCCTTAGCGGTTACCCACAAACATGGGACCCCCCCATGATCTCCGACATTCATGTAGAAGTGCCCCTAACCCTATTTCTTCCACTATAAATAGGTTGGACGGGAAATGGATTATGGTATGCTCATTTCAAACTCATGTCTTTACTTACACACACTTATACAACCATAACTCATACTTACTCTCATGCCGGAGGTGGTTCGCAGGGTCCTACCCCTGCGTAATCACTTAACGTAGTATCTTTGTATTTCTTATTCTCAGGTGAAAGACAAGTCTTGGCTGGAACATACACCCCTCATACCTTTGATCATCATCGAAGCCTGATAGTGCAATCTATTGCGCAATCATAAACCATATCAGATTCCTCTATAAATGGTCTCCCAAGTATCACATCCCCTAAAAACCTATCAATGATGCCCTTAACATTTTCCAAGATCATAAAATCACACCTATATGTGAAGTTGCCTACGAAGACATGCAATCCTTTAACCCTCCCAACATAGTTACTCTCTTTCTTAGGGCGAAAGGGGTCCCTCATAGGTCCTAGCTTTTTGCTCATGATCCAATTGTAGTAGAGCCTAGACATTATATTCATGGGTGCCTTATAGTCAATGTAAGTGTGATCCCTATATAAGTATCCAATCACGCACGGTATCTTGATGTTTTTAGGGTTACCCCTTCTTATGCGAGGTTCGAAAGGTGGTCTCGGGAAGTTAACCACGTTATAGTGATAAGCGGCTTCCTTCCCTATAGGGTATGAATCTAAATACTCCCTAAGTTCCTCCTCCTACTTACTATCCTTCATAATTTCTAACACCTTATAATCTCCATCTTCTAAGTCATCATCCGAATCACTTAAGGTCGAATCTAGAGTGCTAGTAGATTCTTTAAGGGCTTCCTCAAGTGTATTTTCAATTATCCTATTCAGTTTCCTAAGCTCTCCAATTTCACTAACAATATGAGCTCGAAGTTGGTTGGCAAAGGCTGGATCAAGCGGTGGGTATTGGTTTGGTGGTAAAGTGTTGTTTGGTGGATTATCACCTTCTATAACGAAAAGTGATGGGGTTACTAACAAAGGTCACGAAGAAGGGGGATAGACTACGAGGAAGCTAAAAATTGAGAAAAAAGCTTACTTGATAGGAATCAAGCAAGGAAACCTAAACGAGGTGGACTCCTAACTAGCTATTCTATTCCCCAGCAGCGGAGTCAAAAACTTGATACGCTTACACAGCGCGTTCGGGGTCAAAGGAACTTCCTTTTCGTCGAGCAAGTTTTTCAACACCCTAGGCAGTGAACCTAATCGTTGTAGTGTAGTATTAGGGTAAGCCACGGGTATTGATATCGTTCTCTAGGGGAATAGGAATGCTAGTGAGAAGTTACTACGCTAAGGTTGGGGTTAAGGAAGATTATTTTTATCTTTTTATATTTTTTAGGAAATGGAAAGGTACGAATCTCGGGGTTTGGATTTGGGGGTTGGTATTTCTACCAATTATTCTACTTTCTAATTTTCTAATTAACTAAGCTAGGGGGTAGTATATGTCTATTGTTGTGTGCTCGTATGATAATTAAGAATGTATTTACTTAGGTTTTATTACTCCCTAGTTATCTCCTATTGATGGTTGAATTGTCACGTCCTTATTCTTAACGCGTTGTGTTTCTAAGGTCGTAGGGTATGCGTTTATCCCTAACTCTTTGAAGCTACCAAAGGTTAATGACTACAAAATCTCTAGGATTTATAAACTTAACACTAAGGTATTCTTTGGATGTTTAGCCTACAATAACTCTAGGTGATTATAACCTAAGGTTCAACAAAGATTAATCAAGCATTAATAGCACAACGAATGACCTATCGCAATACTAGGTCAATCACAATTAAGATAAGAGACAACCAATCAATATTCAATAACTAGGTTTCATATTACCTAAGCAAACACACAAATAAATTAGCCGAACATGGAGAACATGCAAGCATACACACAATCAATTGAAAACATAATTGAATTAATGAAGTAAAACACTTATCTTGATGTAAGATAGGGTATGGAACCCTAAATTACTGTACAAGACAGCCTTGGTTCGGTTTAGGTTTTTACTCCACAA
Source organism: Chrysanthemum seticuspe (assembly GCA_019973895.1). Classification (NCBI taxonomy): domain Eukaryota; kingdom Viridiplantae; phylum Streptophyta; class Magnoliopsida; order Asterales; family Asteraceae; genus Chrysanthemum; species Chrysanthemum seticuspe. Next base: position 310,202,849 of record BPTQ01000006.1, read on the forward strand.
AACTACACACTGAAAACTAAAAAATTCGGATTCTATATATAGCGTTACAAACTGGACGGCGTCACTCTTTAATTGTGACGTCGTTAGGTCGCTTTCATTAGGGTTTCGTCTTGGCCACGTTAGCATTGTGACGGCATCACCTTATGCCTGTGACGCCGTCGCCTTCAGTATCTGATGCCATCTGGATCAAATCTAGGTCGTTTGAGCTGCGAAGCCCTACTCTTTTAAAACCTGATGCCGTCACTTCTAAATAAGCAATTTGGCTACTGAGTCGTCACAAAACTTGTTTCGACAGCGTCACAATTAGAACCTGATGCCGTCCCCTTCAGTTCCAGCAGCCTGAGTGTCTCGATTCTTGACTTTGGCCATTTTCTTCGTATATTCGCGCCTTTTCGTCCGAATAAATGTCATTCCAGCAATTTGCCTTCAAGAGACCTAAAAAGTGAAAAGGAACGAAAGTAAGTAGTAACGGATACAAAAGTGATCAATTAAGGGCTTAAATGACCCCTCAAAAAGGTACCTTTTAAATCCTTATCACATTTTCAGCTAATAACTTGTATGGGACATTTTTAGCCTGATAGTTAAGGGTCTTTAGCTATAAAATGAACCTAGACTTAGTAGTCTATGGGTGACACAACCAAAAGTGTAAAATTTTACACCAAAGCTATTACCAACCCTTATTATTCATCCCAAAAGTCTTGTTACTGCTGTAAAACGTCCAGGAGGTTGGAGAGACGAATTCTCATCCATTGTTTGATCATTCGGAGTTGTACGGTTAGGCTAGACGATTGGAGGCGTGTGGTTGCTATATTCCATGATTTCTAATTCTTGTAATCCAAAAGCTTAGGTATTCTATGGAACTTGTTATGAATTTATATTCTCTTGAATTATTTGAATTACCTTATTACTACTTGTGTTTTGTTATGATTTTCATGAAGTAATTCTTGAATATACTTGTGTGTAAGGATGTAGGAAATCATACTAGTATTCTTATATGTGATGCATGTAAATGATCTTGTTTAAATGAGTTTGTTGGAAAACTACTAGTCTTGTTTGATTTGTCGGTAAAACATGTTTAAGAAAAAGGACCGAAAGGATTTCTCTTGTGTTTTATTCCAAAAAGTTAAGTGACAAACTAGTATAGGGATACGGTGAATGACACTCACCATGTTTACTTATTGAAACAAGACTAGAAACATTTTCATCACGAAAGGTCGAAAGATTCGTAGGAACAAGTTTAATAAGAACATTTTACAAACAAATGGTTTTCTAAAGATAAGGACCGAAAGGATTACCTAAATGTTATTGTTCTTAAAATGATTTTACAAAACATAAACCATGGGTTGGAAATCATTTGCTTATGATTTGTGCATCACATCAAGAGTTTACACCAAGCCTTCATGAATACTTTCTATGATTGCCTATAGACTTCACACAAGTATATGTTTCTTAATATTGATTTTCACTAAACCATAATTTTGAGGAAGCCTTGACAAGCTTTCTTGTTACTAATCTTTTAAAACAAATTAAAACGCAAATCTCTTGGGACGATCTCGACTTACCCATCTTTGCTATCGCGAACGAGTATACTTGCTCGTATGTGTTCATAGAAATTGCCGGATAATTCGTGTTTATAAATTTTTAAAACTTGCACACGGTGAGCACATCACCTGACATAAATCCCCTATCACAGATTTATTAACAATGTTTTCTAAGAACAATTTGTTTGAGCAATATGGAACAATAGTAAGAGCTGTCTTTTTCTTTGTTGCATCCACATCAGTAATAACTGTCCTAATTGACTTTGGTGACATTTCATTAACATCAAATGTTTTCTTACCATTTTCAACATAAACTTCTATCATCTTATGGTCATCAATAAGATCTTTCAATATTTCTAAATCTGCACTCTCACTTAAGCTATACAAACCATCATCTAAACTACTACCAGGCTTAACAAAGTAATAGTAATGTTTTAAACCAAGCTCGTAACCCAATTCATATATAAGAACATCCAACTCTTCAACTGACACACTATCAACATCAACCAAATCAACTAAATTTTCCATACCTCCAACCTATATTCTGTTAGGATTTAGAAAATCCATGTATAAGTGTTGGTCACCCCATCGACTGTTTAGCATATTACAGCTCGTAGACATAACGGTATATTAGTTAGATTACTATTAGTATAAGTAACACCGTGGAAGAAGGACGGGTCTTTACCCACTGTATGCCTGATCCACAGCCCGAAGGTGGGCATAGTCATTTGTATAAATAGCCCTCTCCCCACAAGGGAGAGGGTTGGATGTTCACTTGCTAATCTAACCTTTCATTTGGATTTTATCTCTCTAGAACATCTCACTTTCTCTCTCTAGACTCTAATTCATACGCCTCATATTATGCTTGATTATGTGTATGTGAAAACCAATATGTTACAAATGGTATCAAGAGCCATAGTTTGATCATTCATCTTTCATGTTCTTGATTGCTAGTGGTTTTCATAAGGTTTTTGGGTTTGAATGAGTTTAGAGTAGTTTGCATCATTTAGATCATTTCTTGTGTTAAAGTTTGAATTTTGATAATACTTTTGTGTTTAGAATCATTATAAATGTTTAGTTTTTGGTTTGTAAGGCTTGAATCATCGTGGTTAGGTTATTTTTGGATTGAAAAGTGGTGTTTTTGAAAGTTTCATGTATGCGATTTGTGTCTCGAATAGGATTTCTTCTATGCGATTTGTCCTGAAAACTATGCGATTTGTCTCTTTAATGAACGCTTTTTGAAGCGATTTGTCATATTTTGTATGCGATTTGTCATTTTTCGTGATGCGATTTGTCTTGTATGCGGTTTGTCTATTGAGACAAAACGACAAGAAAGGACAAAGTAGTGGAAGTAGTGGGTGTACTTGTATACTATGCGATTCGAAAACTTATGCGTTTTGTGTACTATGCGGTTTGACAGTTAAGCGTCTTGTCAAATTAAGCGAGTTGTCTATTAAGCGATTTGTCTCTTAAGCGATTTGACACTTAAGAGTTTTGACACTTAAGCGATTTGACACTTAAGCGATTTGAATTGGAAGCAATTTGTCTAAAGCGATTTGTCATCAGTGCGATTTATCTAAAGCGATTTGTTATAAGAGGATTGTTAGAAGCGGTTTGTGCTTAAGAGTGTGATATTTTTTTGAAACTTGAGACTTGACATCTGATATTAGCACAATGTCTTACACCACTGATCCTGTGATCTCAAATGTGCTCAAATTATATGATGTTGTGGTCAACAAAGATAGTATTGATTACTCTGAAAGATTAACCATGATTGATTCAGCCAATAATGATTCGAGACCTTCATGTGCTGAGTCCAGTAAGAAAGAATTGCACGTGCTCATGCTACAGAATGCCATGCAAAAGGAATGTTGCATTGTGCCCTATCAGCAACTTTACTCTCACCTCATGTTATTGCTACCCATAACAATGGAACGAACATGTAATGCTCTCTTCCGTCAGGACTTATCCACATTAACTGAAACATTGTTGTTAAACTTAGAGCAATTGGAGCTACAAATTGACAAATAAAAGATTTAAAAGGATAGTTCCAGTGCTGCACTTCAAGTAATCCACAAAAAATTTCAGTCATTCATCAATGGGGAATATTCATCATATTATGATCAACACATGACTGAAATGTCTTTCAAAAAACACACAGGAATGGAAATCAATGATTTTATTGAGGCACTTATTCATCTTATTGAAAATGTGAAGAAGTACATTGAGGATTCTACCCAGAACTGTGATAATGTGAATGAATGTGGGATGCAGTCAATAGAGATGTGTGATGAGTTGGGAAACTTATTAGTATAATCATCGGGTACTGCTGAAGTCAGAATGACAGACACAACAAAATTGGATGCAGCAAGATGTTCTGAAACTCTTGCCTCACAGAAGGAGGATGCTGAGTGCAGAATGGTGAATGAACAAGCATCGGGTGCAGAACCTTTGGTAACTATTATTAATGATCCATCTTTGATTAACTCTGTGCAAACTAATGAATTTACATAACAAAATGTTGATCAATGTTCTGTAACTGAGGCTGAGTCAATGATAAAACATATCATGACTAATAACATGGTTGATAAGAAAATTTATAACAAACTTTCAAACAAATACTCAATTCTTGAAAAACATTGCATTTCTATGGAAATTGCAATACAACGAAAAGATAAAAGTTTTCAAGCTACAAAACCATGCATAAATCCGGAATTCCCAGAATTTCGTGAATTTTTTGAAATCAACCAGTTAAAAACTTAGCTTCAAGACAAAGACTCAACCATATGTAATATGAATAAACACATCTCAGACTTGCATAAGGAAATAAATTTAGGTGTGAACAATCTTAATATAGAGGTTAGTGATACTATTAAAGCTAGAAATGATGAATTAGCACTATGTGTGGCCAAATTATTAAGGAAAAATGAGTCTCTGAGAAAGATTCACTTAGAACAATGTGTCACTGCTGAAGAAGATAAGACTAAGTCTTTAGATCAAACAAGCTCTTTGTTAGCAGACATTGAAGTCCTCAAAGCTCATCTTCAGGATAAGAGCTTCGCCATAGTTGCTTTAAAAAATGAGCTTAGAAAAACTATTGGGAATAGTGTGAACACTAAGTTTGCAAAACCATCAACCTTGGGGAAGCCAGTTTTACAAATCACTAAAGAACAGTATGTAGTTAGGCAGCCCAATGCATTTAAGTCAGAAAGAACTAAACCCTCAAAATTAAGGCTTGCCTTCCAAGTTGATGAAAACACAGTGTTGTCAAAACCAGTCACTTCACTAATTCATTCCGATAAAATGAAAGACAATGCTCAGACTAATGCTCAAATCTCTAAGATCAGGAATGTAAGAAGATCATCTAGAGCACTTAAGAAGTATCAAAAGGCTGACCACTCCTTTAAGAAACCAGTTAACAGCAAAATGTCTAAAATTAAGAATAGGGAAATGGTTACATCTTTTACTATGACTAAGGGATCTAACATTTCTAGCTCTTGTCTTAAGTGGATGCCTACTGATAGATTGTTTAAGAATGTTGAATCCAAATGGAATCACACTCCTAACTCCTGTCTTAAGTGGATGCCTGCTGGAAAAATCTTTAAGAATGTTGGATTTAAATGGATTCCCATCAGAACACTGGCCACTAATGACATTCCAAGGGATGATTGTAAAACATCCAAAGGACAGGATACTGCTACTACTAACCCATCTAAATGCTATTCTACATGTGCTATTAGTGCAGATATTCCTCAATCTTTTTCAGGTACAATGCTCAATTCAATCATGAACTGGTTTCCAACTGAATTGAAGTCTACTCATCTAGGAATTTCAGCTTGTCAGAATTGATTTGCAAGTACTATGACTCCTGATCACCTTTGCTCAGGACTCGTACCTCATCGGTTGACGGATAATCCAAAAACAAAATCCTCAAAATCCATGAAAATTTAAAAAATCAGAAAATTACAAAAATAGATTCAAAGACATGTCTTCTGGTATCGATAATATCTACAGTCCTAAAAACGTCATTCAATAATGACACGGGTCTTTAGATGAAGTTCGAACAGAAGTTCAACTGTTTTTTTTAAAACATGTCTATCTACAATAACATACCTATGAAGCTTTGGGTTCGTAAATGGGTTAAAATCAATCAATGATCACTCATTTATATTCGTGTCACTGATTGAGGGGAAAATTAATCACATACTGCCATTCCTATCTGTCAATTCGTCTCTGCATGATTGCATTATATGCATTGTCTGTATTGGCCGTGTATCTCTTGAATGCATTTATCATGTGTCATATGTCTTGTTTGGTTTTTTGTGTTCTCAGTACTGTTGATAGTCGTTTCATGTTACTTAGAGTGATTAAATCTGACAAATTATGTTCTGATATGTTTTATGTGGTATGCGGTTTGTCAAAGTTATGTTTAGCATGCCACTTGTCCAAATCATTAGGGTATGCGGTTTGTTTATTTCAAGCATAGCATGCGATTTGTCAAGTGCAGGGACTTAATGTGTCAATATTGATAACTAGTTCTTGGGTATAAATAATGTGATTTGTCTCACTTGGTCAAACCATCCAATTTCTAGTCAAACATTGCACTGTTTTTCTCTCTAAAACATTCTTCGAAGTGACTTGTCACTCTTGAGTTCACGTGGTAGTTTTATTGACCATGATTCTACATGTGTTTGTCAATTACCTAGTTTGAAACATCCATCTAACTATAATTCACCTGCAAATTCACTCTTTCATAATCCATTCGACTAATTCTACATTTAGGTTTTTTTTTCTCATTGCTTTGTCTATGATATAGGTATTAGATGGGAATATGTAGTGGGTTCAAGGTTATGAATTGGTGTTGTTAGTGTGTGATTATCTCCCCTTTAAGCTTGTGTGTCCCTTAGAGTGGATTTAGGTTAATTAGTGTGTAGTGCTTTGGTTGAGGTTAATGAGTTGCGTTAACGTTTAATCTGGGTGTTTGTGTCACATATAAGTGGAATCTTTATGCCTGATGAATGTATGGAGTATATGATGGTTGTTTATATTGATTCTCGTAATACATTCTTGTATGCTATTTGAGGGTTGTTGCTTGGATGCGATTTGTCTCTTAAGATTCTTGTATACGTTTTGTCTCGTATGTTCTTGAAAAGCGAGTTGTTGTTTTAAAATAATTTATGCGATTTGTCGTTTCAAATGCTTAAATCTTTTTGTCTGTTTATACTCCGTATGCGTTTTGTCATAAGTGACTTGATGAATGCGATTTGATACATGCGATTTTTCCCATGCGTTTTGACGTGTGCGGTTTGTTGAATGCATTTTGATATATGTGACTTGTGATATGACCTATGCGATTTGATTAATGCGGTTTGACCTATGCGACTTGATGTATGCGGCTTGTCACATGCGATTTGACCATAGCGTTTTAACCTATGCGTTTTGACAATATGCGATTTGTCCATAATGCGATTTGTCTTATGCAATATGCGATTTGTTTTGACAATATGCGATTTGTCTTATGCAACTTGTCTCTATGCAGTTTGATCATATGCGATTTGTCCATATAATGATTGTTTCTATGCTACTTGTCCTATATGTTGTTTAATTTGTATCCATCATTATACTTCCTTGGTCATTGTGTGTTGATCGTATACTTGCTATGTCTTTATGCATTTAACCATCATTCACTGTCAATTCTCTGTGATGTTAATGAGTGTGCAATACTTAATATGCCTCTGCCTCATTTATATCTTGTTCACTAATATGTGTATGCTTCGTCATAAGCTTAGATTACTAATTTAGTGTCTAAGATATGTTGTTGCAATAAGGTTGATCTGTTGACCTTGTCTAACATAACAAATTTCTGAATATTTTTGTTGTATATGTGCTCTACAGAAATACAATGGCAGGCACCACATCTTCTGAAAATCTTGCTACTGCAGCACCACCCACTGTATCTACTGATGAGGAAATTCTTCCGTATGAGAAATGGGTTGAAATAACTAAAAGCAATTGCTTTGTGGATGTAGATAGAAACCAACCTAATCCCATCTACAGAATAACAATTGATCTTCTGAAGAACACCAACTTCTTTGGTGCCTTAACTAAGCGGTGCACGATTCCTTCAATATACCTGCAACAATTTTGGAATATTGTATCATGGGACAAGATCACAGCTATCTACACTTGTAAACTTGAAGACAAGTGGTGTGACATTACCTCAGACACTCTCAGGGAGGCTCTCCAAATCACTCCAAGAGACCCTGCAAATCCATTCGTCACTCCACCTACAGCTGAAGAGCTAATGGACTTTGTTGAAGAATTGGGATATCCAGGGAAGATAAAAAAGGTCTCGGCGGTTATCAACAATGAAATGTATCAACCATGGAGAGCCATTGTCACCATTATCAACCTTTGTTTGACAGGTAAGACTTCAGGGTTCGAGAGAGTAAGGGCTCCAATTCTACAAATTCTGTGGGGGATAGTTAAAAGGGTAAACATTGACTTTACGGAACGCATTTGGGAAGAATTGTCCTTGGCTATGGACACCTTCATCACTGATAGACAAAATTTTCTGAATCAAGTCAAGGGAAAAAAACCAAAGACAAGATGGTGATTCCCAGCATAAGGTTCTCGAAGCTCATTGTCCAGCACTTGCAGCAGAAACATTAGTTTTCTCCAAGAAGTGAGTCAGCTCTACATGAAGCCGGTGATGAATTTGTTCTTGGTAACTTGAAATTTGTTGCCAAAGGATTGAACAAAGAGGTTTTTAGAATGCTAATCCCTGAAGCACTTCTCACAGAAAGAATTAAGAAACCCGACTACTTCAAGAAATATATGAAAAAGGCGTCAGGCACAATTGTTGAAGACACACCCAATCCAACTCCCTCACCACCCAAATCAACAAAGTCTATATCACGAACCAAATCATCCTCTAAGTCATCTTATGCTAGCCTCCCTAAAAAAAGGCAAGAAAGGTCAGAGTCTGTGATAACATCAAATAGTCCTGAATATTAAGTGTCAATTTCCCCCGATAATGCTCGTTATTTATATCATTTATATGGATTTACGCTTGTTTTCCATTGTTTTCCACTTTCAAGTAAATTACGAGCATTGGAGCTCAAGAGACGCGGAAATGGAAACATTACTAAAGATTTATCACAGTATGCCTATTTTGAAGAAGTTACAGCGTAACTCGCCTCTCACATTACGCTGTAACTATTGCGTGACCCAGAAGTCCAACTTATCAAGAGGTTATGGCGTAACTCTTCCCAAAGGTTACGACGTAACTTCATTAGGTCAAAAGAGGTTCCACGCCGCTGATACTTACGCCGTAACTACTGCATCACTTACGACGTAACCGGGTTTATTGAAGACTACGGCGTAACCACTTATAAGGTTACGGCGTAACCACTTATAAGGTTACGCCGTAACTAGCAGATCTAGTGCATTTACGAAGAAATAGAAGGTTACGGCGTAACTCCTCTATTGGTTACGCCGTAACCCAGACCTGGCCTATAAATACCCCACGAATTCCAGCATTTCTAATCATCCCATTCCACACACAACACTCTGAGAACGTGGGAAAAAGCTCAAGGCAGGTCTAGGGGAGCATACGGAGCTGTTTCCAAGGGAGAAGTCACACCATTACGATAAGCTTTAGCGTTTTATATTTCTTTTACTTTCAATTCATGTATTTCGTACCTTTGAATATTGAATTGATTTGCATGATTAATATGAGCGGCTAAGCACCCTTTGGTGCTAGCCTAGTTATGATTCCTTAATTGTTTTGTTTGCGTTTACCTTTACTTCCGTACAATTATTTCTAAGTGTATGCATGCATAGTTCTTTGGTAGTCACCCTTGGTTCGGTAGTTTTGAATGGCGATAGAGGCCAATTGCCTAGGAGATATGACCAACTGACCCTAGTGAGCGGACTGAGACGGGAAGGGTAAGATATGGCCAACTGACGACCCTTTCTACTTGTGCAATTTGACCAACTGATCACCTATCGTTTGGATGAACTTAAGAATTGGGGGGTGTAGTGTCTAAGTTCCTAACGGCCGGGCACTCACTATTTAGAATCTAGCATGTAGCGGTAGTTAATGACTCGGCTTAGGGGACCAGGAACAACAGGACTTATGACGGTGCACATGATTTCTCTTGTGGTAGCATCTTTGCTGATAGGTTAGGGCGAATTGACCAAATGATGTCCTCTCGAATTTGGCCCCACCTGAAGTAATTAGAAGTAGGTAGACGTAGACATAACTAGCTAGGAGGATTGACTAGGTTAGCACCACTATTCTACTATAGATTTCCCTTTACCATTTATTTGCTTTTATTTTATTCTGCATTAGTAGTTTAATTAATTAAATCCCTATCGAAACCATTATTATTCTGTGACAATTAGACTTAGTAATAATCCAACACACATAGCTTTTGGGACGACCTCGGCTTTACCATTTACTACACTACACACGACCGGGTACACTGCCCGTTAATGCATTAGGGTAGACCATAGGTATAGCGAGACACTATAAATATTAAGACCTGGTCAGTAAAACCTGCATCAAGTTTTTGGCGCCGTTGCCGGGGAGTTATATTAGGATTAATATTAAGTCTTTCATTTCATTTTTAAACTTTTCTCATGATCATTTTCAAGTTTTCAGGTACCATGGAAGTTGTTAACATCGATGACCTCACTCTTGAGGAATACTTGGCGTTGACTAGAGCAGATCAAGGGCCGGGTCTCATAAGACCGGCAATAGGAGCGGATGTTTGTTTCGAGATTAAAGACCAATTTATGAGGGAGCTTCGCGCTAACCCTTTTTCGGAAAACAGGAAAGAAGACGCATATGAGTACGTTGAAAATGTCCTATACATAGCTAGCCTTTTCAACATTCTGGGAGTGTCTCATGATGCTGTCATGCTTAGGGTATTCCCAATGACTCTTACTGGAGCAGCCAGAAGATGTATCGAAAGATTGCCCGCCAGGGCAGTTAATACTTGGGCGCTACTAAAGAAACACTTTATTCAAAGATATTGCCCGCCATCAAACATTTCTAATCAACTTTTGGAGATCCATAATTTCAAACAAGAAGACGATGAAACTCTGTATCAAGCTTGGACAGATACAACGATCTTCTTTATAAGTGTCCTACCAATGATCTAAATAACCAGCAGAAGGTCAATATTTTCTACAAAGGAATAAATGTAACTACAAGACAGATGCTGGACTATCAAGGACCTATCCCAAACATGACTCCTACTACTGCAATTGAAGCCATTCAAAAAATGGCAGACCACTCTCAAAAATGGCACGACGGTGGAAGCAAAAGAAACAAAGGTGGAAGTTTTGACGGAATTGCAGCAATAGCTAGTAAACTTGAAAATCTCGGTAGAGATATGCTGAAAATCAAAGAAACTGTTCATGCCATCCAAGTCGGCTACGAAAACTATGGTGGGGGACATTTGACTAAAAACTGTCCTAAAGTCGACAAGGAAGATACGATCGAGGAAGCTAAATATGGAGAGAATAGGCCTTTCTACGGGGATAATCGTAATGGGTTTCGTGGAGGACCCCCACCGTATTATGAGCATAATGAGAGAAGAGCTAACCTGGAAGGAATTATTAACAAGTACCTTATGGACACTACCAAAAGGCAAAAGGAGCAAGAAGAATGGCTTAAGAATTTCCAAGATAATACAAACAAAAGCCTCTCGTCCTATGAAATATCACTTAAGAACTTAGAAACTCTAATTGGAAAGCTTGGCGATGAGGTTCAAAGAAGGAACGAATAACAAAAGAGCAATTCCACTATATGTAAGGCTGTGTTCTCTGACTACAACGAGTGCTCTGATGAGTCGGATACTGATGGCAAAAGTGAGTTACGCCGTAATCACACTCCAGAATTATGGCGTAACCCATATTCAAGCAAAGACATGGGCGCCAAGGACAACAACCCTAAAAGAAGGAGTCATTGGTGTAAGAGTATTGCAATTGACGATGGAGAATGCTACAGCTTGTGGGCCTCATGTGATCCTCGGAAAACCTGCGATGGTGGTGTTGATAAAGAAAGGATAAAAGATGACAGATACAAATGGACTACACTAAACGATGAAGAAAGGTTAGCCAAGTTCTCAATTAACGAAGTGGAAGGGCCGCCCATTAAGCATTACTGCAAACCCTTACTCATCATGGAAAATGAGATTACTAACGCTTGGCCAACGTGCAATCCTTTTCGTGATTATTGCAACGGAGGAGGTAATGTGAAGAACGAAGTTTGGATATGCCCACACGAATCTAGGAGACACGACGTTGATTTTGGAAATCTATCATTTAGTGATTGGTATTTAATAAGGTTCGGGGACGCGATAATTAATTCAACTCTCTTCAGAAATCTGGATATTAAATATGAGAAACACATTCTTCGAGGAAAAACCATTAAGCCCCTCGATGATATTCCTTCTAAAGATGACGATGACAAAGGAGTTCAAAATCATTGGTGCGAACAAATTAAAACCAGTGACGGAGTAGTCTGGGCTTCCTGCAACCCTTTTGAGTATGAATGTGACGGAGGAAGCAGCATTGAGAGAGCTGGGGAAGACGAATTCCTTTGGACTTCAACTAACGATTCCGAAAGAATAGAACTACCTCGGCCAGATGATCTCGGATTCGATAAGTGGAACAAAATCAAATACGGAAAAATTGACGCGGTAACTAAAAAGAAAATCTGGAAAGGGTGTATGAGTAAAAATCAACCTAATAACGAAGCTCCTAATGAGAAACCAGAAGATGACACCAAAGGCTCATCCAAGGTAGAAAATGAAGAATGCAAACAAACACTCAACCAACTTGAAGATACCGATTCTGAAAATGACAATTTCGACTATCTCGAGTTACAAGGCGAAGACGGTTTCATTGACCCAGATGATGAAGTGCACGAGAAACGAAGATGCAAGCTTCTTGGCATCCCATTTAAGAGGCCACCTCCTATTATAGCCAAAAAATTTGAGTTTACACGATACCATCTGGGGCCTGAAGAAAATTTTTGCAAGATACAAAAAATTGAAACCAAAGAATATCTCCGCACTACCACAAATGTCGGATGGGTTAGGCGCAACTTAATGAAAGACGTGGATGAAGCCGGGGATTTCCAAAGACCCCCATAGGAGCCCCGCGGCTCTGAGTCTAACTTAAAGACTCATTAATAAAGAAAAGTGCTCTTTCGGGAGACAACCCAAAGTATCCCTCTCTTTTGTTTTTATTTCCTTTCTGTTGGGTTTTGTGTTTTCTAACCATTTTTGCAGGAGACGAGGAACTAATTGCTGCTGCAGTTGCTAATCTGAACAGACTTACGGCGTAACTCATCTTGCTGATTACGCCGTAACCAACATTTTAGCAGCAGAATTCTTGACGCATTACCAATTACGGCATAATACCATCTCAGTGGTTACGCCGTAACTACTCGCCTTACAGCTCATACCAGGTTTTGCCAGTTACGACGTTACTCCCTCATAGGAGTTATGACGTAACTCTCCTCTGCTTTAATTCTTTCATTTTAAAACACAGTAACCTTGTATTAGTTTTTAAATAAACTTTGTGGGTGTGTTCCCTGTAAACCCTCACGACACTTCACTCATCCACTTGGGACACCAAGTGGTTTAAAAGGCTTGTTGCATTCGCTAAATGCAACCGTGATTCCTACGAAAGTGAGTTAGGTTTGTTTTTCATTTTATTTTTTTTCTTTTTAGAATTATGCTTGTCGGTATTGTGATATCAGAGATTGAATTTTGTTCATGACGCTTAAACGAAGGCACGGTTCTTTCTCGTGGGCCTTCTACTTTTTGGAGCAAATTTCAGGGAAGTTCTCGCTCTAATTCTACCTTTCTCTTCACCTTTATTTTAATGCCTAGTACAAAAGGGACTTTGTACAATTCAAGTGGGGGGATGGGAGTAGAATTATCTCTTTAACTTTATTTCACCCTCATTTTTCTAGTTTATTTTGAAATTATGCCATTTTTAAAATTTTGACATGTTTTTCCGAACCTAACTAGATTAGACCTTAGCCGAGCACATACAACCCTTGACATTACATGGTGAGATTAGCCTTATCTGTTTCCAATATTTTACCCCAAATCCACCAAATTATGAGTGTGCCGGTAGCTTGTAAACTTTAGAACTTAGCCTTTGCATCATTTCGAGACCATAGACGAGGTATGTTGAGTTAGCTCGATGTATTTGGACTTTTCAGTTTTAGAAGGCAATATTATAGGATTATCACCCAAACAACCTACCATTGTGAGTCTATCGATTAGTCACCTCGACTTTTTGACCCCCATGTGAAACCCTTTTGTTGCACTCCCCTTTAGTGCAAGATACCCCTAGATACACCCTTCTGAGCCATTCCTTTCATATTGTCAACCTTATATATTGTTTTGTTACACCTATACACCTTAGCCTACCCTGTAGTCTTTATTTGTGATTGGGAAGTCATCATTCGCCTAAGTTCAAGGTTCGAGTGGAAAGGTTTGGAAATCACACTTTCATCAACGACATTTATGAAGATCATTGAAGACCCCCTGAATTCCCATTGTTCATCTCAAGTGTGGGGATATTATGTAATTATGTTATGTTGAAAAAAAATAAATGAATGATGATTCGAAAAAAAAATTGATTGAGTTATGATATTGTAAAGTGCGATGTTATAAGCACTATAGTATGAAGCTTTATTGATTAGTATCGAGGAGGCCACCTCGGTCACATTTGAAGATTGGAGTTGGTAGTTTTGCCAACAGAAGAAGAAAAGGTATTATGCCCATCACGACGTCCTCTAATGACGCATCTACCTTGCATTTCATGATCCGGTCTCTAGACTTCTAAGCTTGAACTTTGGTCGGACGGTAAGTGGTGATGACTTGGTAATAGATTTAGACTACCTGCTTGTTTTTCATTTTACACCAATTTATATCCCATGTCTTATCCTACCCTTTAGTCATGAAGCGTGTCTAGGTGATGCAGCGAGCAATCTTTGGTGTCTTGGCCATGGATTTGGTCATGTATCATTGATTTTGTCCACTTCGCCATGACATGTAAGTAATGATGAGTCACCCCTTAACCTTTGTCGTGTCTACCCATATTTCCTTCGAGAATTGTTTAGCCCTTAACTCTAGTGGTGGAGATTTGTGTAACCGCCAAGCTTATGATAGAATACATGCTATGACTGTGCGCTTGAGTGATAACCCCGAAATTGACACTTAGAATAGTTGAGAGATTTGAGTGTTTGTTCCCCTTTCGTGAGGTGTTGGACTTTGTTTTATTCTAGCATAAGGGATTTGTAAACTCATATTTTCCAGATTTTAGGAGATATCTTTTTAGGAATCTATATATTAAGGTCTACTTGAGGGCAAGTAGAATTCAAGTGGGGGGATATTTGATAACATCAAATAGTCCTGAATATTAAGTGTCAATTTCCCCCGATAATCCTCGTTATTTATATCATTTATATAGATTTACGCTTGTTTTCCATTGTTTTCCACTTTCAGGTAAATTACGAGCATTGGAGCTAAAGAGACGCGGAAATGGAAACATTACTAAAGATTTATGACAGTATGCCTATTTTGAAGAAGTTACGGCGTAACTCGCCTCTCATATTACGCCATAACTATTGCGTGACCCAGAAGTTCAACTTATCAAGAGGTTACGGCGTAACTCTTCCCAAAGGTTACGACGTAACTCCATTAGGTCAAAAGAGGTTCCACGCCGCTGATACTTACGTCGTAACTACTGCATCACTTATGACGTAACCGGGTTTATTGAACACTACGGCGTAACCACTTATAAGGTTACGCCATAACTAGCAGATCTAGTGCATTTACGAAGAAATAGAAGGTTACGGCGTAACTCCTCTATTGGTTACGCCGTAACCCAGACTTGGCCTATAAATACCCCACGAATTCTAGCATTTATAATCACCCCATTCCACACACAACACTCTGAGAACGTGGGAAAAAGCTCAAGGCAGGTCTAGGGGAGCATATGGAGCTGTTTCTAAGGGAGAAGTCACACCATTACGATAAGCTTTAGCGTTTTATATTTCTTTTACTTTCAATTCATGTATTTCGTACCTTTGAATATTGAATTGATTTGCATGATTAATATGAGCGGCTAAGCACCCTTTGGTGCTAGCCTAGTTATGATTCCTTAATTGTTTTGTTTGCGTTTACGTTTACTTCCGTATAATTATTTCTAAGTGTATGCATGCATAGTTCTTTGGTAGTCACCCTTGGTTCGGTAGTTTTGAATGGCGATAGAGGCCAATTGCCTAGGAGATATGACCAACTGACCCTAGGTGAGCGGACTGAGACGGGAAGGGTAAGATATGACCAACTGACGACCCTTTCTACTTGTGCGATTTGACCAACTGATCACCTATCGTTTGGATGAACTTAAGAAGTGGAGGGTGTAGTGTCTAAGTTCCTAACGGCCGGGCACTCACTATTTAGAATTTAGCATGTAGTGGTACTTAATGACTTGGCTTAGGGGACCAGGAACAATAGGACTTATGACGGTGCGCCTGATTTCTCTTGTGGTGGCATCTTTGCTGATAGGTTAGGGCGAATTGACCAAATGTTGTCCTCTCGAATTTGACCCCACCTGAAGTAATTGGAAGTAGGTAGACGTAGACATAACTAGCTAGGAGGATTGACTAGGTTAGCACCACTATTCCTCTATTGATTTCCCTTTACCATTTATTTGCTTTTATTTTATTCTGCATTAGTAGTTTAATTAATTAAATCCCTATCGAAACCATTATTATTCTGTGACAATTAGACTTAGTAATAATCCAACACACATAGCTCTAGGGACGACCTCGGCTTTACCATTTACTACACTATACACGACCGGGTACACTGCCCATTAGTGCATTAGGGTAGACCATAGGTATAGCGAGACACCATAAATATTAAGACCCGGTTAGTAAAACCTGCATCAGTCGGCTGATTCACCATCACAAAAGCAGAAAAAGAGAAGGAGTGACACAGGGAAGGGGAAAGGAAAAGGGTCTGAGGTACCCGAGAAAGTGATGACCTTGATTGATGAAGACGTTGCTACGCTCCAACAAGGGATTCAAGAGAGCCTGCAAAGTCTTGATGTGTCTCAGAGATAGCCATTGAAGGGGGTCATGATACAGGAACCAGAATCAGTACCACGTCAAACCACTCTCATTGCACAAGGTAAAGGAAAAGGGAAAGCTGGTGAAAAGGTGGAGCAAGCTGCTCAAATGTTGTTGACTATCTCCACTCCAACTCCAAAGACTACAACGAAATTTGAGCTCAAGAAAAGGAATGTTGAAGAGCAAATTGGAGCTGAGGGAGAAGAATCTTTTACGCAGGAGGACACTCTTGACTCCAGTGATTCTCAGTCAGAGAGTCACGAATCAGAGCCTCTGACTGAGATGTTGATAGAGACTACTACGGGAACTGTACCTATACTCGAACCAGAAATAGAACAAACTAATACTAATCAACAAGGCACAGAGTTAGGCGGGAATGAACTGTTGCATGAAACACACTCAAACCTTCAAGAAACACTTAAGCTAAGATCTGATGAACAAGTGCGTCTTGAAGAAGCAAACGTGTCAACGGGATCCCTATCGTCTCTAAAGAACCTTGATACGGAAATAACCTATGGAGACCAATTCTTCAAGGACAGACCCTCAAATGTTGAGTCGGACAAACAAAATGATGAAAAGGAAGAGGTTTAATCCATGTATTCAGTCACCATCCAGCAGGATACATCAACTGTTCCTCCTATGTCGGCGCCAATAGTCTCTACATCAACAACAGCTCCAGCAACCGCACTTCCACCACCTGTTCCATTTCTATCAACCGCACTTCCACCACCCGTGTCCTCTGATACAACAACAACCATCCCTCCACCAGTCGTCATAGTTAAAGACTCAGTCGCATCACCAACATCTACAACTCCCACCAAGACAACGGAGCAACTTCTTGATGAAGCACTAAAGCGAATCGAAGCTCTCGAGAAGCACCGCCTGCCCGAATCAGTCAATCACCTTGATCGTCGTCTATCCAAGTTGGAGAGGTTCAATTTCTATACCGAAGTAATCAGTGCCATTGAAGCTGAAGTTAAGGATGCAGTTGAATGGGCAATGAAAGCTCTACTTCATAAAAGATTCATGGATCTACCTACTTCAGATATGAGATCAGTCCTCTTTGACAGAATGTTTGAAACTAATGTGCATAAGGACGAAGTTTACATGAAGTTGTATGAAGCTCTCCAGATCTCTATCAATCATGATAATCATTTGTAGTTCTTGGAGGATATTCGTGTAAGGGAGGGAAAGAAGAAAAGGAGAGTGGTTATGCTTGAATCTATGACCGGAGTTCCTAAACCACCACCTCCTCCTCCTCTAACTGGTGGAGCTGGGTCGTCTGGGATAGGTGGATCATCTGGAACTGCTGAAACTCAAAGGGAAAATCCACTAACACCACCACCAAAACCTTCAAATCAATCTGGTTCATCTGCCGGTAAAGGGTCTTAGAAGACACCTGCAGCATGGACTACAATTGACTCCCGATTCACACCTACTTTCACCAAAATACCAGAAGAGTAGGCAATGAATGAAGAGTCCTATGATGTTCAAGATTCAGATTCAGAGGATGATGATGCCACTACTAAACACATTCCCAAGCCCTCAGATGATGAAGATTGGTGGAATGCATACATAGGAGGTAAACGCATTGATAAGGTTTTAAAAGGTACCTTTTTGAGGGGTCATTTAAGCCCTTATTCGATCACTTTTGTATCCGTTATTGCTTAATATCGTTCCTTTTCACTTTTTAGGTCTCTTGAAGGCAAAATGCTGGAATGATGCTTATTTGGACGAAAAGGCGCGAATATACGAAGAAAATGGCCAAAGTCAGAATCGAGACACTCAAAGCTGCTGAAACATAAGGCGACGGCGTCACTGCATATCTGCGACGCCGTCGGGAAGGAATTTTGCGACGGGTCAGAGGCGAAATTGCATGTTTTCAAGGGACGATGTCAGGTTCTAAAGGAGTAGGCCGTCGCTACTCAGACGGCCTAGATGCAACCAAGACGGCGTCAGAGCTGAAGGGGACGGCGTCACAGTCATAAGGTGACGCCGTCGAAAGGTTTACATGGCCAAGACGAAACCCTAATGACGGCGACACGACGGCGTCACGAAACATAAGGTGACGCCGTCGCAGATGTAATCTTATATATAGAATCCGAATTTTTCAGTTTTTGTGTGTAGTCTTTTGGAGTAAAAACCTAAAACCGAACCAAGGCTTTCTTGTGCAGTATTTTAGGGTTCTAAACCCTATTATACATCAAGATAAGTATTTAATTCATTAATTTAATTATGTCTTTGATTATTTGTGTGTATGCTTGCATGTTCTCCATGTCCGGCTAATTTATTTGTGTGTTTGCTTAAGGAATATGAAACTTAATTATTGAATATTGATTGGTTGATACTTATCTTAGTTGACTAATGATCTAGAGTGCGCTAGATTATTCGTTGTGTACTTAATGCTTGACTTTTCTTTGTGAACTTTAGAATATAATTATCTAGGTAATTGTAGGATAAAGTATTCAAGGACAACCGTAGAGTAGGCGTCTATAAATCACTAGAGGATTTGTAAACAAGACCCTTTGGTAATTTCAAAGAGTTAGGGAAACAAGCACGCCCTATAGCCTTAGAATCACAACGCAACTAGGAATAAGGACGTGACAAATCAACCATCAATAGGAGATAATTAAGGAGTAGTAAAACCTAAGTAAACACATCTTTAAACTATCATACGAGTACACATAAATTAGACATAGACTATCACAACCTTAGCTTAGATAATTAGATAATAGTAGAGTAATCGGTAGCAATACCAACCCCCCAAATCCAATACCCGAGATTCGTACCTTTTCATTTTCTAAAAAACATAAAAATATAAAAAAATAATCTTCCTCAACCTCAACCTTAGCGTAGTAACTTCTCACTAGCATTCCTATTCCCCTAGAGAACGATATCAATACCCGTGGCTTACCCTAATTACTACACTACAACGATTAGGTTCACTGCCTAGGGTGTTATAAAACTTGCTCGAAGAAAAGGAAGTTTCCTTGACCCCGAACGACGCGTGTAGCGTTATCACGCATCAAATCATCTAGGACTTCATTGTCTAAAGACATGACTCAAAGATGGTGGCCCGAAGAACAACCTGAATCTACTGAACCATCATGGGTCATTCCGAAGTCTGATATGACTGTCCTTGACAATAACTGGGCAACCATCATTGCAGCCAACCATTAAGACCCTTCAGAAGAATCACTTTTGCACATTACTGGTGACATGGGAAGCTTCATTAAATGGTATTGTGAAAAGCAGGGAATCTCATTAATCACTCCGAAGGATCTTGAAGGCCCGGCTTATGAAATTGTTAAAGTATTTCATTCTGATGACGCTCATCTGCAATTCCAAATGGAAGAATGTCACAAGTTGTTGACTGATCAAGTTGATGATAATATCAGTCGATTCAACGTCAACAACCCTCTTCCTCTTGGTGGTGAACCCGGACAGAAGACCATTCAATCAGAATTCTTCTTCAATAAAGATCCGGACTATCTACGGGCTAATATTCAAGGAAGAAGACCAGCCTTATCTATTTCTAAGATGAAGGCGGCAGCTTACTTAGATCCAGGTCCTGAGTAGATGGTACCCGACCAATTCTAGACAGACAAAGAATACGAGCATGATATTGCTGCTTCATACGGAATCTCTCATTGGTGGTTTAAAAAGAAGAAATTATACATTGAAAGACATGGTGCATAAAAGAAGCGCAGAGTTGTTCGATCCAAGCTGCGAATTCTAAGTGTGGTCAGCGTGGAGATCTTCCCAATTTATGGTTATGATTATCTAAAAACAATTGTCCTCAGAATAGCTGACTTGAAATCCCATGTAATTGAAGAAAATTATTTCAAGCTCTTGTTCCCAAGTGACTTTGAAGATCTGTACCTATTGAACCTTCAAGGCCGTCTTGACCATCTGCCCATTCGTGAAAAGAAGTCTCTCGCTGCTGAAGTCAATCTATGGATAAGGGGGTTAGTGATACCAGAAAGAGTGGGTGACTTTTAGCTGGGAATGGAAAGCTACCAGACTCAAGTCAATCTCACAAAACCTCAATGGGAAGCCACAGGGCATGAATTCAAACACGACTACTCAGTGATTGACACTCCAAGAGCAGTTGTCTTTACAGAAAAATATGGTTCAAGAATGCTACTGAGACTGTGTGAGCTTTACCAGTTCAGTGATGGTATGCTATAGGTGATTGAAGAAGAAAATTAGAGGGTCAAGGAGTTTAAGCTAGAGATGAGGCTGGGGAACAACACGAGGTTTTAGACGGAACAGGATGTGAAAAGGTGTGAAGATTTCATTGCTGCTATCGGACGAAGACTTAAGACAAGAAAGATATTCTGCAGCCTTGAAAGTTTTGTAGGAGGGAGAGTTCGTGAAGGACATTACAAGCTTCTACAGAGAACAGAATGATGATATCCTCTCATAGTAGCTATTTTGTTTAGCTCTTATGTATAATGTGGTAGTTGTACTATGAACAATAATAACTATAATGTATATAGTAGTGATAGGTTATGGCTTGTAGCTTCCCTCTCTTTCTTAAGAGGGAGCATTGTAGTGTTTCGTTTCAGATCAAATAAAACCGGACATATTTTTCTCCAACAAGTTTTTTTTACATATTTAAATCACTTGAGATCCAAAATCTCAAAGGATTTGAAATTTTTGATCGGGGGAGAAAATGTGATATAAATATGCAATCTGATAAAATGTGATCTTCAAGTCTCAATAAATTGGCATCTCTTCCCATATGTGCTAAACCTTTTCGTATATCGAAGCACATATTGAGGGGGAGCATTTCAAGAATTATTGAAAACTATCAAGGTACTAAAACAAAAAATTCTTTTCATAAAGTACCTTGATTGAAAGTTTAAACGGTTTCCTTGGCAACAATGATTGTGAAATTTGCTTCATATCCTCCTTGTAAGCTCTAAATTGTCTTAAAAAATCTTTCGATTATCGATGCACACATCAAGGGGGAGCAATCAAGTGAAAACCTCATCCTTTCCCAAATATTTCACTCAAAGTGTTTAAAATACTATTTGATCGGGGAAGTAATGATGATACTTTTAGAAAATGATTAAACAAATATTGGATTTGTTTCTCTTAATCTAAGATTTCAATGTCCTCTTGCCTCCATGTGCTAAAAAAATCTCAAATACTTGAAACACATGTTGAGGGGGAGCAATTCTAAAATATCAAAAACAATTAAAGGTACAAAATGCTTTGATATTATATCAAAATTACCTTGATTGATTTTCAAATGGTTTTCAATTGGTTTCGAGGCGGAATGAACAATATCAAAAGACTGGCCAATTTTACTTCATGCTTGGAGATATAAGGATGGTTAGGTTAGATATTCGTTCCCACGATCCCGCCAGAGCCGGAGGGATCTACCCAGGGACAATCCACTAGAAATTGTAGAAGTCCTTAGGTATGATGAAAAAAGGAGAAAAATGAGAATACAGGAAGAGTGCGGACTGAGACAGAGCTAGTACTGGAATAAACCCAACAAGGTTCTAGTTATGAAGTCTCGGTAAGCACTGAAGGGGTTAAAGAATGAAAAAGAATTAAATGTGAAAAGGGTGAAAAGAAATAGCCCTCCATTAATTCAACCTTAGGGCAGAAACGGGGTTCAAATCATATGCTACTGGTTGTCACCAAGGTAACACCGGTATTGAAGACAAGACGTCATCGACCCAGTGACGCACTGCACTAAAACTTCCCAAGCTACTCAAGTTCCTCTTAAAAGGACTTGTTTCATTCTCACGGGGAACCTACATAATCTATCGACTTTCTCTTAGAGATTGTTGATATTGAAGAAGGAGACCCTCTCCCTAGTCTCCGGCATAGGAAACCAAAGTGCACAATTGAGTCTAGAGCCAAGAGATCATCAATAAATCTCATTAGGACACACTATTCTTGAAGACTTGCTGTTTCACACAATGTGAAAAGTAAGAATATATTTTAAGAGTCCTACGCATTATCCTTGTGGTATTGCCAGAACATCCGAGTGATATGTAAAGTATTCACGATGAAGATGGAAATCCTTCTAGAGCCAACATCAAACAAGCTCTTGGTGGGTGACATGTGAGATCTTTTATAAGATCAAGCTTGGACAACTGGATAGAAACGATGAGGCGATTCAATCTTGAATCAATCTTGGTCCAAGAAATGGATTGATGGATACCTTTGAAAAACCGGTCGTCATGCTTAAAAATTCTTTTCCGTAGCACATCGACTGTGTATTATTGTTTCAAAATTAAAGGGTATTTATGATTGATTACTGATTTTCTATAAAACCTTCGTTGTATTGCAAAACACTTTCCATTAAGCAATACACGATTGTTTTCAAATCATTTTCATCAATAAGCGAAACTCAATTCGATGGTTCACTCACTCCGTGTTGTCTTCTTTAAGATGTTCCAGTTTGAGAATGGCTAGAGCAGCTGCGAAACCCTGTCAAGGAGATTCCTCGAAATTATACCTGATCACAAGCAGTACTTGTACTGATCAACGGGGAACCGTGGGCCGTGCACCTCCATTCAACGAAAATGATCAAAGACACTTTCGTGCGCTTTATTGCTAACTGTTGTCTGCAAGAATACCCGACGATTGTAGCTGATCAGAATTGAGGTGTCAATCCATAGCCGCATGCTCACACATCGCATTCACATTTAAAGAAATCATGATAAGTGCATATCTTCATCAACTGACTCTGATATTTTCAATCCATGCTTCTGCTACACCGCTGCAAATATCATGAATCAACAAAAGCTTCCGCAACTTTGATAAGAAGATATCATGATCCAAAATATGAGCATGTCGGTCCGAAAGTCACAACTTCACATGTTGCCAATTCTACATCGGATGATCTGGAGATTATGTGTTGCAGATGATCTCAATGAAAGCTCCTGATCACTTATCAAAGATTCACTTAAAGCCAAAGAATCACTACTACAATACAAAGCTAAAGCTTGAGAAGCTACAAAGTCTACGAGCTGGAGCATTAAAGATTATAGACTAAGTTCTAGGACTTTCAATGTAATTCTTGGGGTGACCTCCCTTAGGGGGAGATTGTTAGGATTTAGAAAATCGATGTATAAGTATCAGTCACCCCATCGACTATTTAGCATATTACAGCTCGTAGACATAACGGTATATTAGTTAGATTGCTATTAGTATAAGTAACACCGTGGAAGAAGGAGGGGTCTTTACCCACTGTATGCTTGATCCAAAGCCCGAAGGTGGGCGTAGTCATTTGTATAAATAGCCCTCTCCCCACAAGGGAGAGGGTTGGATGTTCACTTGCTAATCTAACCTTTCATTAGGATTTTATCTCTCTAGAACATCTCACTTTCTCTCTCTAGACTCTAATTCATACGCCCCATATTATGCTTGATTATGTGTATGTGAAAACCAATATGTTACATATTCTACCAGGCCAGTATTTAAAGAAACCATTGTAATGAACCCTCATGCTAAAAATATTAGATCTACCACCTGAAAATATGTCAATGTATGTTTAGGACATTCTCAAAAGTTAATTGCCAGAAAATAAATACCCCAATTAGAAATTCCAATGTTTATAATCAAAATAAAAACGATACCGTATTTTTTCTTAGCAGAGTCGTACAGGACGGTATCATCAACTGGATAACTTGTATGTCTTCTTACTTTTCATAAAGTAAAATCAATGTTTTGGTTTTTTTATTAATAAAAACGGGTTTTGTGACATGCAATTAGGGTTTGTGAATTTTGATAATTCTTGTAACGAAAGTTCTGGGACGAAAAATAATACAGTCTATGTGTTTATGGGGCGGGAAGAGGGTTAGATTACATGTTGTAATAATACAGACATTTTTAATCGAAATAAGGAAATAACATTTGTGCCCTTGGACTAAAGACAAAGCAAACGGCGACTGAGGTGGTTGACTAACGGAAAAGTGGTCAAAGGACCAGTTTAAACTATAAAACTTGGAAAAAAGACTCCCGAAGATGAAAATGCCAAGTTTTGGTTCAACGTGATGTTTCAGGACAAGATTAGGGACCAACAGTGTATTTTAGTCTATTTTTTAATATATATGTGCCTGAACATGCTTGATTTTACTAATTTGTTTGGGTGTTAGTTTTGATGAGAAGGGGGTGTTCTTTTTAAGTTTTAACAAATGCAAAAGGATATACAGGTGCAAACATCAGAATTTTGGAGCAAAAGCTGGTATATTTCTATTTATCAAAAGTGTGTGTTACAAGTTCTGTGTTCTACCTTTGGTTATATAGTAAATAACCGACATACAAAAAACAACCGACATACTAATTCTTACTTCTTAAGATACTACCAAAAATGACCAAAATTCTCTTATTACTAATATTACCAAACTGCCCTTAGGAGGTCAAAGTCAAACCAACTAACAATCTCCACCTTGACTTCAACTCCTAAGTAACACCATATCACCAATTATCGATATTGAGCAAATTCAAACAGTGACCAAACTTGCTCAAAGAAACTAATGGTTGTAATGGTAGCTTTCCAACTTACAACCGAATTTCCAATGGTGAAGCCATAACCTGTCAAGGATCTTCTAGCATCAAGATCCGTAACATAATCCAAATCTTAATGGCCGGCAACCAAATATTCACTTTCACCACCGTAAATAAGGCCAACATCAGAGGTCCTGAGTTAAACTCCTCCACCTACTTCAAATCAAATTCAAAGTTCCAAAAGGCTAGAGATGCTAGCCTAATTCAAATCAAACAATCGATTCTCAAAAGCAATCCGAAACCAAAATCGATCCAAAGAAAATGCCGATAACTTTAAAAAACGAAAAATCAAATGTTAGCCGACAAATTCAAAATGGCCAACCCAGCAAACAAATCGGCTCAAACGATCTTCACCAGTGACAATCAAATTCGGGCAATAAACTTCAAAAGCCCGACAAACGAAGATCCAAATTTCCAAACTGACAAATTCCAAACGATCGAACAAAAAATTCAAATGACATGATTATAACCAAGTCTTCAAACACCAAATCGATCTTCAAATTCAAATTCTAATGACCCACTTATATAATAAGGATTACGGTCAAAACATTCAAAGCACCTCACAATCTGAACCCGAGTCATCTTTAGCAACAACCGCTACCTGACCTTTTTTCTTAAGTTTAGGGCAATTGTGTTTCCAATGGCCTTCCTCTTTGCAATAATTACAAATATCTCGAGGATTGGGACCTCGAGAACTTGATGATGCTCCACCTTTATCTTTACCCTTTTCAAATCGATATTGACCCCTATCACGACTTGTGGTTGATAAGCTGACAGGTTGAGATTCCAAAGTTCCCAATGCTTGATGACGAAGCTCTCGGGAATGAAAACCGGATCGTACATCTTCTAATGTGATAGTGTCTTTACCAACAACGAAGGAGTTTACAAAGTTTTCAAACGAGGGAGGTAACGATACTAGGAGAATAAGAGCAGCATCTTCATCATCAATCTTGACTTCAATATTTTTCAAGTCCATCAAGATCAAGCTCAATGCATCAAGATGATCTTTTAATGATGAACCTTCTCTCATTCGAAGCGAAAACAAACGTTGCTTCAATAACAGCTTATTCGTCAACGACTTTGTCATATAAAGCTTTTCTAACTTCTTCCACACACCACTAGCCGTTTCTTCATCCGCAACCTCGCAAAGAACCTCATCCGATAAAGATAGCAAAATAGTGGAATGGGCCTTTTCATCCTGTGAGGCATATTTTACATTCGTCATATCAGCCGGTTTGTGACCGGCTAGAGGTGCCCAAATGCCTTGTTGTTTCAATAAGGCTCGAATTTTAATTCGCCACAAACTAAAGTTACTTTTGCCATTAAACTTCTCAATACTAACTAACGACGATGATATTTGAGAAGACATAATTTTATCCAAATGGGTTTTACTACTAAATAACAAAGAATTGCTCTATTAACTGCTATGAAACAAACCAAAGTATAAAACCCAACAAGCAGTCAATCCACAAAACCAAATTCTGATTATTCTAAATCCCAATCAACTAATCGATCCAAAAAAAATATAGATTATACAATCTCTTCACCAACTGATCGATTCAACACACAAGTTCTAACTATCCCTAATCTCAATCAACTAAAACCTTCAATCTATCAAACAAACAAAAGCAACGAATGAGAAAATCCCAACTCACAAACCTGATATCCAGCAAGATTGATTGACAGCAACCACCAAGCATAAAACAAAAAATCAGACCTGATGTTTCTTCATATTGAACGAATCAGCAACCACCAGGCAGAAACAAATCTAAATGATATCAAGATATTGAATCTTGAAATCAACCAAAAAAGCTTATGTTGATTACAAAACCCAAAACAGTTGCAGCTTGCTTCAATCGATCGAGTGGCTCTGATACCAATTAGTTAGGATCAGGTAGGGATAATCAGAGTCAAAAGAACAGTAGCATTAGCAGAAAACAAATGCAAAAGGATATACAGGTGCAAACATCAGAATTTTAGAGCAAAAGTTGGTATATTTCTATTTATCAAAAGTGTGTGTTACAAGTTCTGTGTTCTACCTTTGGTTATTTAGTAAATAACCGACATACAAAAAACAACCGACATACTAATTCTTACTTCTTAAGATACTACCAAAAATGACCAAAATGCCCTTACTACTAATATTACCAAACTACCCTTAGGAGGTCAAAGTCAAACCAACTAACAATAACAACAAACTAAACGGCACCTAATACCTTTGAAAAGTCTGTAACTCCTTTTATGAGCAAGAGGGTGGAAGCATTATTGGAGGTTTAACCCCGAAAGACTGTAATAGTATAATAACTTTACACTAATTATTTCATGATACTTTGTAAATTGATATAAAAGTTGATATTACTTTGGTTTGATTCTTCGCAATTCTTCTTTATTATAGTAATTTTCTACTATGTTGAGGTGGAGATTATATGCTTTTGCATATAATGATCAACTAGTTTTTTATTTGCGTATAAAATCACATTAGTCATATGTAATTCTATGCATTCAACAACAAAATGCTTGAATTAAACACATTAGCCAATTAAGCTTCTTTATACCTAGGTGTTACTATAATTTTGAATACATATATGTGTTGGACCTTAAACTATATATCAACCTTATCACAAACCCACTTAACAAACACAAGTATCACCACATGAAACCACGCTACGCGTAGAACACGTTCAACACAAACACAAACGTTAAGCTTAGAAGAAAGAAATAAAGATGAGAAAGATGGTGACTTAAGATGTAAACCGTGTATGTATGAAGAGAAAGATGAAAACAATATGTTGTATATTCCAAAGAAAACACACACACACACACATACACTCAAGCACACCCCTCAAATGAGACTTTGAGGGGTATTTATACTCTAAAACATAAACGCCCTAATGGGCTTTGGCTTGGGCCTCGTGGACTTGGATTAGATAACACATGAAGAAAGGCTAGCTTAACTTAACTTATAGCCAATTAGCTTAGCCCAATCCACGAGCCCGTTGACTATTCTAGCACGATATCTAACACACGTTACAAAGTTCCTAAACGTAAATGACCATCACTTTTAATAAAAACTATTAAGGCTAACAATCTCCCCCTAAGGGTTGGTCATTCAAAAGATGCTCCACTTGATTTGGTCTTTACTTTTCTCGAGCTTGAACTTTGTGCGTAGATATAGAATAGTCTTGATTCTTTGTTTCTTCATGCTTTGTGATCAGATAATGTGGTTGTCTGCCATTGTCAACTTCGATGGTTTGGTGTCTCCACGTCTTTCTCCACCATGCTCACACTTCTATTTGTCTTTTGGTTACCAATGATGTGGTTCTCGAGTCTTTACACTTTGTAGATTCTTTGACATTGATGAAGAATCATCTTTAACTTTAAGTAGCCTTTGATTTTGATGAGAACTTTCATGTGTTGTTGGTATGAGTATGTGGAGAGTCTGCACGATCAATCCGCTCCGGAGCTTCCATAAGAAGAAAACATAAAAACAGGTTAGTAATAAACGGATTCCGGGACTTACAAGTTTGAATTTCGAGGGTGTTAACAGCATAGTGCGAAAACACATCTCTAATTCTTACAAAGGCCGTTCCTGAACTGGAGTCCCACAAGTGAGATAACGCGATATACCAAAGTATATCTACAGTTCAGATGAGTCGCTGAGGTACACCGAAGCATCACCCCACGACTGTAGACCGTTTGAGACACACTAAGCATAATCCACGGGGAGTTACCGAAGTGACCTGCTGTCAGGGCTGCTTGATGTTGACCCTGGCAGGAGTTTCCATTCAATCACTGAAGATCACAGATGTGAAACTTCCCATAAATATTCTGGCAGATTGCTAAGACCTGCGTAGGACTCTAGAATATATCACTTGTGCTCTTATTGATGAACAACAAGCGATGTCATGTCAAGTGTTCCTATGAGATCTTTTGGTGAATCTCGTGGCTCTAGACTCAATTAGTGCATTTTGGTTTTCCTGAGCGGAGACTAGGGAGAGGGTCTCCTTCTTCAATACCAACGATCTCTAAGATAAAGTCGATAGATTATGTAGGGTTCCCAGTGAGAATGAAACAAATCCTTTTAAGAGGAATTGAGTGGCTAGGAGGTTTAGTGCAGGGCGTCACTGGGTCCATGACGTCTTGGTCTTCAATACAAGTGTCATCTAGTGACAACCAGTAGCAGATGAATTGAACCCGGTTTCTGCACTAAGGTTGAATATGGAGGGCTATTTCTTTTCACCCTCTTTCATTATATTTCTTTTTAATTCTTCAACCCCTTCTTTCTCCTTTCTCACATTACTCCTTTTTTCAATCGTACCTGAGGACTTCTAATACTAACTATTGGTAATGTCCTTGGGTAGATCCCTCCGGCTCTGGCGGATCATAGGACGAATTTCCTATCCTTAGTCACCTTATAACTCCATGACTGTCCTATTGTTGCCATAAAACCATTTTTCTTGACAAATCTCTCAGAGTGTTTATGATAGAAAACATGTTTGAAACACTCCGTGAGTTTTATATTTTCATAAATACTCCCCCTTCACATATGCTTATAAGTTTTGACAGAAATTTGCACATAGAAGGTAGAGTTCGCACTTTTTGAATTGATCGACTTTGAATGAACAAGACCGATTCGAGACACGTTTACATTACTAGAGAACTAGCTTGAAATTATTACCCGTCCTAGTCAAGTCCATAGAAAGTTTCTCGAGATGGTACATGATTCCTCGTCAATTCATTGGTTTCAACTGAGTCGAGCTCATTTAGAGATTCAAACAACGATCATTAAACATTTTGATCACATTTTAATCACGTCTCCTCCCCCTCAAAAATAGCATATTCGTGATATTTTTGATATCAACGGATTAAACAACATTTTAGAATCTTTTGGGGAGACAAACGGATTTGATTTAAGCATGAATTTGGAACATTTTTGTTTTACACTCCCCCTTTAATAAAGCATAGTCAATTAAAGGGTTTTAGAGGGAGTTATCTTGAGCACAAAATATTTTAAAAGATTTTGAAAATCTTTTTGCACAATCTTGAAAAAGTGCTCAAGATTATGCTGATTTCTCACCATTTTTAAATGTAGTGCAGTGAAGCGTACACTTGATTTTTTCTATAAAAGCACGAGTTTTGATTTGAAAAATAATCAAAAGTCATCATTTTGGTCCGGGTTTCGTACTGAAGTATACGAAAGCCATTTTTGAAGAAATTTTGAGAAACGACATGTTTTGGAAAACATATAAAAAAACTCTCGCTCAAGCATCTGTACATGCCCGTATCATTGTTGAATGACATTTCTAGAAATGTACAGAATATCGATTATACAAGAGACAAGTCGTGAGAAGAATATTTTTGGATTTTTGATTTTGTATTGTTTTTGTATTTTTGAAAGTTTTATATTTTTATATTTTGCTTTTGTTGGTTTTTCAAATTTTGTATTTTGTTTTTCAAAAATATTTACAACGAAGCTTTTTGGAAAATCATTTTCAAGAAGATTCGAGAAGACGTTCTAACTCCTCAGGGGTTAGGCTTCGCATTCCAATTCGTCGAACTAAATCGTCAAACCTTTCTTTTGGAAGGGCTTTAGTAAATATATCGGCGAGTTGGTAATCAGTCTTCACGAAAAATAATTCAACAGTACCTTCTTCCATATGTTCTTTTATGAAGTGATAGCGGACTCTGATATGCTTAGTCTTTGAGTGATGAACAGGATTGCATGATATGGCTATGGCACTTTTCGAGTCACAATACATAGGTATTTTATCGAAAGTAAAGCCATAATCTGTGAGTTGTGTTCTCATCCATAGAACTTGAGCACAACACGCAGATAGAGACACATACTCAGCTTCAGCGGTTGAAAGTGCAGTGCAATGTTGTTTCTTTGAAGACCAGTTGACTAACTTTTCACCCAAAAATTGTGCTCCTCCAGATGTACTTTTTGTTGTAACTTGATCACCTGCGTGGTCCGCATCTGAAAAGGCAATTAGATCAAATCCAGATTCCTTCGGATACCAAAGTCCCATGTGAATGGATGTCTTCAGGTACCGAAACATCCGTTTAACCTCTTTGAGGTGCATTTTGGTAGGCTTTGCCTGAAACCGTGCTAATAAGCAAACAGCAAAATGAATATCGGGTCGACTAGCAGTAAGATACATGAGAGAACCAATCATGCTCTGATATTTCTTCAGATCAATAGGTCTCCCAACCAAATCATCTCCAATTTTTGGTGAAGTTACCATTGGTGTTCCGACCGAATCACAATTATCCATACCATGATTTTTCAAAATCTCAGTTGTGTATTTAGCTTGATTTATAAAAATTCCACGAGGGGACTGATGTATTTGTAAACCAAGAAAGAATTTTAGTTCCCCCATCATGGACATTTCAAATTTGCTTTTCATGAGATTTTTAAAGTGTTTTGAAAGATTCAGATTAGTGGACCCAAAGATGATGTCGTCCACATAAATCTGAACAATCAAAATGTCATTTTTGCATTTTTGTGTAAACAAGGTAGGATCAAGTGTTCCTTTGGTGAAATTGTTTTGGATAAGGAAAGAGGACAGTTCGTCATACCACGCTCTCGGAGCTTGCTTTAAACCATAGATTTCCTTTTTGAGTTTGTAGACGTAGTCTGGATGTTCCATGTCTATGAAGCCTTCTGGCTGACTCATGTACACTTCTTCTTTCAGAGTTCCATTCAAGAACGCGGTCTTAATGTCCATCTGATAAACCGTGATATTTTTGTGAGCTGCATAGGCCAAGAATATCCGGACTGCTTCTAGTCTAGCTGCCGGCGCGAATGACTCTTCAAAGTCTATCCCTTCCTCTTGTCTGTATCCTTTGGCCACAAGACGAGCTTTGTTGCGAATTACAGTCATCTCTTCATCCCTTTTGTTCTTCCATAACCATTTGAGATCAATGACGCGAATGTCAATTGGTCTTGGAACCATTTCCCAAGAGTCATGAAGACGGTATTGGAGAAGTTCCTCCTGCATCGCTTCTATCCATGCGGGTTCTGCCATTGCCTCGCGAATGTTCTTTGGCTCTATATTGCTAATTGAGCAAAGGTAAATGCATAAGTCGCAATCGGTGGCAAGTTGGCGTCTCGTCTGAATTGGCCTTGAAGGTTCACCAATAACTTGTTCAATTAGGTGGTCTTTTGTCCACTTCAGAGTAGAAGGATACCGTTGGTTAAACGTATGCGAGTTAGATGGTTCTCGTAAGCTTGAAGATGATTCAGCTAATTCCGTAGCAAACGGGTTTTCAAATAAGTCTTCATCTAACGTTGCATCATTATGGTTTTGGTTTTGCTCATCAACTGCTGGTAGAACGGGTGCAAGAACTTGAGTAGATGTAGATGATTTTGATGGAGTTGGTGCATTGGTTTCGACCGTTGTAGATGCATCTTCTGTTGGTGGTGGAGGATGATTTTGAGCGGGTGCAGCGGAATGATGGTTTGATGCATTTGTCGAAGTTCCACCATAGTATTCATCGAACATTAACTCGAAGAAATTCTCCCATTCTTGTTCTTTAGGATTGTCAAACGAAGTTGATTGAGCTCTTTGAGGTATGAGTCCTGAACTGATGTGTCCAGAAGTCTTCGGGTTTGGTGCGGGTTCTAGAGCGAGTCTCTTAGAATCCATTTGTGAAATTTCCTCAAAGTTCACGTTCATCGTCTCCATGATCCTCCTAGTTCTTCTGTTATACACCCTGAATGCCCTCGAGTTATCTGAATATCCAATGAAGATTCCAATATCACCTTTAGTATTCAGTTTCCCTAGATCTTCTCTGTCGTTTGTCGGATAGCACAAAGCGCCAAACACGTGAAAGTAAGAGATATCAGGTTTTCTGTTGTTCACTATTTCATATGGGGTTTTATTGAATCTTGGATGGATTAGGGATCGGTTCTAAGTGAAACAAGCAGTGGCAACAACATCAGCCCATAGAAATAATGGTGCACTAGAATAAATTAGCATAGTGCGAGCAGCTTCCACAAGAGTACGATTTCTTCTTTCAACTACCCCATTCTGTTGTGGAGTTCTAACAACTGATGTTTGATGAGTTATTCCAACATCTTCAAAATAAGCTCTTAACTCCTGATTTGTGAATTCTGTGCTGTTGTCTGTTCTTACAACTCTTACAGGAGCTTGAAGAAGTACTTGAATACGTTTCAGGAAGGTGATGATGATGCCTGGTGCTTCGTCTTTTGATCTCAAAAACCTAACCCATGTATATCTTGAATAGTCATCAACGATAACAAGAATATACTTTTTCCCACATATGCTTTCAACTCTCATTGGGCCACATAAGTCCATGTGCAGCATATGCAACCTTGCTTCCAAACTAGGTACGGATTTGGGTTTATATGATGCTCTTTTGCTTTTTCCTTGTTCGCATGATGGACATAAGTGATCCTTGGTATATTTGAACTTTGGAAGTCCATTGACGATGTTGTTTTTGGCAAGTTTGTTGATGGTGTCAAAATTGAGATGGGATAACCGTCTGTGCCACAACCAGGACTTTGTTCCAGATGCTCGTGTCATAAGACATATTGGTGATGAAGAGGCCATTTGGTTAATGTCGATAGCATACAAGTTTGTATCACGATTCCCAGTTAAGAGATCAGTGCCATTCAAGTTTCTAACGAAGCAAGCAATTTTCCTAAAAGCAACCTCTAAATTTGCATCACAGAACTGCCCGACTGAAAACAAATTGTGACCCAACCCTTCGACATAGTAAACCCGAGTGATCAAATAATTTCCAAAAGGTAGATCTCCATAACCCATGATAGCTGCTACATGATCATTTCCGAAACGTACAGTTCCCATGAATTTCCAAACGAAATTGATCAGCAGCTTCAGATTCCCGGTCATGTGCTTGGAGCAACCCGAGTCGATGATCCAAAGACATATTTCGATAACCTGCCAATCACAGAAGAAGAAGATTTTGGAAACCGTTTTGATTTTGGTTCCTTTGGGTTAGAGGTAAAATGCTGATCACACTCATAGAAGTTGTCTATATGTAAGACAGGTGCATCACTCATTCTACCATTCTCGAGTGTGAAAGTTCTACCCGTTGGTTTCCAAATGTCATCCCTAAAGTAAACATTATGCTCCCTATCAGTAGTGTAAAGCCTAAGTCTCGCAACTAGTCTTCCTATTCGTTTAGCATAAGTTCTTTTGGGATCATTCTTCTTAACAGGCTTAACAATTTCATTCTTAGAAACACAATCATCATGAACATTAGTTAAAGATTTCTTGCAAGTTAAACAAAGAGATTCAACACATTCATTAAACTTAGCAGATTTCATAGGTTCATTACATTCAGATGAAATGTCTTTCTTATTACAAAGCGGTAAATTCCTAGGGTGTTCTTCTACTTTCTTCTCTTTATTCAAGCGACTACTCTTAGAGGCAAGCGAGACTCTATTGTTCCGTGTATTGCTCTTAGGCTTTAGTCTGCTGTGCCTAGAGGTGCTTCCTAGTCCTGTAGAAGGTAAGGCACACTCATTAGGATTCACATTGGTATCTAGAGAAGTGGTTTCAGCTTTCCTAGTCTCTTTGGAGTGCTTTTCTAAACTTATGTCATTTGTTCCATATGGTTTAGATGTGGAGGCAGACGCATTAGTGGTACTCATCTTAAAAAAGCCAGGAGCTAAAACTTTTGGTTTCTCGATAATCGCTTTTCCTTTATCAACATTTTGTTTAGGCAAGGCAGGTGGAGTGACTGGTTTTGATAAAACATTTTTCTCATTGACTTTTGGAGGAGGCATAGAAACAGACATTTTTGGTTTTAAAATTGGTTTGGGAACATTTGCTTTCTCCTCAGTCAATGGTTTTGAAATATTAGTATCCACTGCCTTTCCTTTTTGACATTCCAGCTGAGCCCTCTAAAGATCATTTTTTGCTTTCATGTCATTGTAGGCATGCTCATACGACAGTTTGTCATACTTGCATTCCTTAGTTTTTCGATCAAGCTGTTTAAAATATGAGACATTTTCTTTTTCAAGTTTCTCAAGTGCTTTTTCATATTTTGAAACAATTTTGGAGGTCTCAGACTGGAGTCTTTCATGATCTTCAACAGAATATGTTTGTAAAATAATGGACATAATATCAGTAGTCAGAACATCTTCGAAGAGAGAGTCATTTAAATTTTCCAAAACTTTGATGTGTTCGACACAGTCATTAGCTTGCTTTACTAGGGATTTATGGTCCTTGACAAAGTCAACTGTTTCCTTCAAAAACGCTTGTTCAAAATGAATTACCCTTGCACTGATGGCATTCAGCTGAGGGGCAATTTGAGTTTCAAAATACTTTTTATTTTCATTATCAAAACTATTAAACCAGATGTTTGTTGTAATATTGGTTTTAGTTTTAACAGTGTCTTGAAGATCTGCAATTCTAGTTTTCACATTTTCTAAAATACTTCTCGCATCACTTGTGTTAAAAGGATTGTTTGAAAACATTTGTTCAATGTTCGAAAGAGAATTTGAGACAACAACTGGTTTTGAAACAGATTTTGCAACAGGTGTTGACTCTTTGTTTGAAACACTTGTTGTGATGGAAAACTTTGACTTTTCTTTTTGATTAACAAAAGTAATTCTGTTAATTTTGTTCCATTTGTTATAATCAATTGGTTTGATTTCCGGATGTTTTTGTTTCATTTTTGATCTACTCTCCTCAGATAGTTCTAACGTTTCAAGAGAATCACGAACAATAATGGGTTCATGTAAAGCATTTCCATTATTTAGCACATTCTGAGATTTCTGAGCTTTCTTGAGGAACGAAGAATGGTCATTACCAAGTTCCATTCTATTATTAGTATGAAAACGTGGATTTACTTGATTAGAAAGCATCTTGATTGTTTGAGCAGAATGACCCATTTTAAGAAGCAAATTTTCCAAAGTTTGGATTTTTTCATTTTTATCAAGAATTTCATCAAGAAGAGAATCTTCTCGTTTTGAAAAATCAGTAATCAACTGCTTCTTCTCTTTTTCAAGATTAGAAAACATTTCTTTTTGTTTGGAAAGTTGGTTATTTAAATCAGAAATTTCCTTGTTTAAAGATTTAATTTTCAAGTTCAAATTCACATCAAGTGTGTTATACTTGATTTGCAAAAGTTGTTCTTTAGAAACCAAATTTCGATAACCAATTTCTAATTCTGATTCTTTGTTTTTCTGAAATTCAAAGGCTTTTGCGTTCTCCTTGTAACTCTCAAGCTCAGCGGTCAATTTAGCATTCGCGGCCTTAACTTCGCGATTGACCGTTCTAACTTTCTCAATTTCAATGCCACAGTTATTGATTAATGATTCAAAATAAGCACGTGTTTCCTCATCAGTCTCAGTATTTTGTGCCACACAGTCTCCACTAGGATCCACATCTGGAGTCTCAGAGTTAGTATTGCTACAACTCGGATTGTCTAGGTATGTATCATAAGTAGGTGCTGATGTCACAGAATGATGTTCGTCATGAGTAAACACATCAAATATGACATTGTTATAGCATGGATCAATGACTGGTACCTCAGATGCTGCATTAGCGTCATAGACAGGAGGTGCGTTAGAATCAGTGTCGTACTTAGTCTCCTGAAGATTTGCCATGAAGATGCAGTTTGCATTGAGTTCCTTGAGGTCTTCCAAATCATCCATAATAGCCATGAAGTCATGTTCCTCAGCACTCAATTGAAGTCCATATTGTTCCTTTTGTACCAACATGATATCTTTCTGAAGATACGCAAGATCTTTCTTTTTCGGCTTAGTAGGACAATTCCGTGCCATGTGACCCAATCCTTGACAGTTATAACACGTAACCTGATTACCCTGATTCACATTTCCATAATTCCCAACGACTGGAGCTGCAACATTCCCATTCTGATTACCCACTGCTCTATTCCCAACATTCTGACCCAACTGATTACCCTGATTCGGAACCGCCTGATTACCCATCTGAAATCCAGTAGCATATCCCTGTGGGTTCGCAATAACTCCAACCATTTGTCTTTGATTACCCATGTTCACACCCGGCTGTGCAATTTGCCTGTTGCGAGTGTTTGATGAAATCCTTTGGTTGTTGTTAGTAGGTGTGGAATAGCGACCTCTGAATGCTTTACCCAAGAATGCAAATGCTTGTGACAAAGCTTCTTCTGGTTCTATTTCACGATCAGTAATTCCTTGTTCCTGGTAATGTTGTTGTTCAGGTGGATATTTTTGTTGTTGAGGGATGTATTGCTGCAAGTTGTTGTTAGTGGAAGATGATGAAGCTTGTTGTTGTGTATTCACTGGAGTTTGAGTCTTTGCAATGAGTGCCAATGGATCATGATTCTTTGCTAATCTTTCTTGCCTGACTTCATTCACTTCATTTTGGTTTTGTTTCAGAAAATCGTTGAGTTGATCAAAGTTCACTTGATGTAAGTTTTTTGTTTGGTTGACAATAGTGACATATCGTCCCCATTCTTCTGGTAGATTGTTCAAGAACTTGATGTTGCTCACGATAGTTCTGGGTGTCAACTTGTTTCTGATCAGCTCATTTATTAAAGTGCAAAACCTTCCATAGTAGGATTCAATGGATTCTCCTTGAGTAGATGTAAACTTCTCCCAAGCAGTTAGCAGCTTGTTCTCCATATCTTGTTGACCAATTTCAGTTCCATGACAAAGCTGTCTAACACGTTCCCACATATCGAAAGAAGTTTCGCAACTGTCTACAACAGCAAAGATGTCTCTTGGTAAACCCAGTTGGACAATATGAATTGCCATGTCATCTGCTTCGACTTGTTTCTGATCCTCTTCAGAGTATTCCGATTCTTTTTGAAGACGAAAAAATGGTGGGACGGGAGGTGTTGCATCAGCATTTCCAGGGTCTTGGACTTGTCGAGGCATGAAGGGTCCATCCTGAATGGATTTGATCATAAATATTACATTGTCCATTGAAGATAACCACCTTTTTCCAACATAGGAGGACGGTTTTCGGCACCAGCTGCATGAATGTCTTGTTGAGTTGCCATTGATGAAGGTATGAAATGATAAAGTTGATGTAGGATCGATTCAACGATAAAGGAGTTGTGTTGGATGAAGATTAAGCTCGGTTGTTGTAGTGAAAATTTGGTCTAAAGACTTAAAAACCTCGATAACTTCTTTTCGGAGCGTTTTTAGGACTTGAAGGTTTACCCGAAAGAACTTTAGTTGATTTTGCAGTCTATTCTCCTCGTTCTTACGGTCGTTTTGATGGGTAGATCGCTGAAAACGGAGTTACGGTTCAAAAGTTATAGCCGTTTGAAGTTTTGCTCAAAATCTTACTAGTAAAATTGTTCTTAAGCGTAGAAATGAGTGCTTATGCGTAGGATTGCTTATGCGTAGGAGTCCTTATGCGTAAAGAGCTTAGGCGTAGGATTCTTATGCATAAACCTAAGGTTAAACGTAAGTCTTATGCGTAAACTTTAAGCGTAGAAGTAAAGTACCTTACGCGTAAGAGTTAACTTATGCGTAGAGTGCTTACTCGTAAGCTTTCTGCTTATGCGTAAGAGTTGGTTTAAAACCAAAAATCCTTTACACTGTCACAGCGTAAAAGATATCCGAAAGTCGAAGTATTCCACACACTTATCCAAGTGAGGGAAGCACTGAGTCACCGTTTTTGCACGAAGATTCTTCACCAAAAAGTTATGCGTAGAGAACTAGGGTTTTGACTTTCCTACGCGTAAAAATAAGGTTTTGACTTACGCGTAAGAAATTTCCAGTGATTCAAACGATTTCTGATGCACAAACAGCTTCCAAGACACGCAAATAACAAGAAAGTTTTGACCAAAAACACCCAAAACATCCAAGTTGGTGGAAGAAATAACCTAAATTGATTACCGCGAGTTGAAGCCGTCAACCCCAACGCTTGACACTGTCACCTTCAGTTTTATATATATATTCTTTGTAATTTTTCATAATTCGTGTGTATACTTTGGGAGATAAAACATCGTCGGATTTTATGATATTTCCATTTACTTTTTTCATTGTAACTCAAGTATAACATTAAGATAAGTTTATTTATTAACCATTCAATGATGTTTATCATTGTTTTGTTTGTATTGTGTCTTTACTTGTTCTTCGTATGCTATGTCGGGCTAGATTACTTAGTGTTTATTTAAGATTGCATGACACTTGATAGTGATTAAGTATAATTACCATTATCTTAATTGGTGTTTGTGATAATCTATTGTTGAAGAATTGATTAAATCTTTACAGGTGATAACGTGTGATAATTGTTCACTGTTATACTAAAAACCACATAAATCTTAGAATTTGCTTAGGTTATTAGCATTGTTAAGTCGTCTTGGATTCTTTGCTAGTTTATGTGCAACAATTGTGACTATAGAGCTGTGTTGGCTTGCGAGACGTCAATAGGTTGAATATATAATGCATAGAGATTGGTTATAGGACAAAGGCACTAGGCTAGTTACTATATGGTGTAGGAGCTAGACCAAGACACTACACTAATCTAGAAATATCTTCCATAACCCCTAGTTAAGGCATGACTAATTCAATAAATATAGATAGTTATTAATAAGGAGTAGTATACCCTAGATAAATACGCTTTTCTCATATATCGTTTACATACCAATTTATTTTTATTGCATTATATTTTGTTGTTTTTAGGTTAACATTACTTTAAAATCAAAACCTGGTAAATTACTTGCTTTTAATTAAGGGAAAAAAATCAAATAAAACATAAATAAATCTTCTTCGGCTTTTAATTAGATCATCACTTCTTATTTTACAAGCCTACCTCACTACCTCCTATATAATGATCAATCTCCCGAACATTCTTATACTTTGCTACAACAGTTAGGTGGCCTGGATGCTGTTAAAAAATTGCTTTGCATATCACGCATCAAGTTTTATAACGTTGTTGCCAGGGAATAATATAGGTTTCGTATTTTGTTTCGTGACCAAGCGATGAAACAAAAACAAAAATATCAGCCAAACCATTTAATTGCATAAATACGTAGTATCAATATTCAGCCGCAAACTTTGAAATATCAAGCAAACCATTTAATTTTACCCACGATCATTGTAAATCAATTATTGCTAGATATGTTCACCAATCATTTTAAGCAACGACAACAAAGGCTATAAGACCCAAGCGATTAAATCAAACCACCAATTATTTGATAGCAATAAACAATCGAGCAATCGTACTTCTCTTTATTTTTTATTTTCTTGACGTGCAATGCCATGTAGAAATCAGAAAGAATATTGAAAATTGTATTAATCAGATTGTTACAATACAAAAACATTAAATAGAAAAAACAAAAAACTTAACCCCTAAATGTTAAACGGGCCAAAACCAACTAACCAGACCTATAAGCCTTTATTATCTTACAAACCTAAATATACAATAAAATTTAAATGATTATCAAGAGTTTATACATTTTGTATTAACAAATTCTGTTAATAAAAAGCTATTTATACGTCAAATTATGACTTCTCTTACAAAATTTGAATTCATGTTACATGTACAAGTTTTCTTGTTACAAAATAGAGTAGCAAGGTGATATCTCATTTTGAGTTAATTAGAAGGGTATTCGCGCGTTACGGCGGCGGATACTCTGTAACTAAATTTTTTGATAAACAATATATTTCGATTACATAGCTTCGTGATAATGACTTTATGTAGACGTGTGTGCGGTTCGGTTTGAGTAAGTTTTTGGCTAAATCCAAAACCGAACTGAAATGCGATTTTGGTAGAAGCTGAGGTGTACAGGGTGGTGAGATGCGGATATGAAAGTGTGGTTTTTTTTAATGTTTTATGAGTGTTGTTTCATGTGTTGATTTATAAATGATGGTTAAAGACAATTAATTTTATAGATGTTACAAGTTTATAAATTTAAACAATTAATTTTTTAGGTGTTACTTTTATATGTATGTATGTAACAAGCTATTAAAATTTTCTTTTATGGTAACGTTTTTTATCTTAAAATTTTTAAAACTTCATTATTTAAAAAGTATCAAACTCTTTATATAGTAGTACTAGCTTAGAGACCCGTTGACACCGGGTTATTTTTTAAAGAAATAGATAAATGAGATGATAATAAAAGTAATAATGTAAATTTGTTAAATTTAAAATATGTGTGAGTCACAATCGATTTACAACCATCGCGTTGCCAATCTAAAATAGATTGACTCGAACATAAAATAATGTGTGATTTACATGATAGAACAAATGCACAAATGCATATTCAAAATGGAAACAATTTCCTTAAATGACTATAAATACAAAATAGTTGCATTTATTTATTGGGACTGATCGATCTTCACTTAGCAGCTTCTTTCTCCATCTTAATCTCGACAATCTGTTTTTTCATGCTTGAACCATCACTTTCATCCTCCACATCGGCTGAACGTTTAGAACTCTTTTGTTTATCAACTGGCGTAGTATTTTCGTCAGTTTGAGATTCAAGATCCTGGATATCAAAACATAATCTAAACATATTATGAGTTACTGAGTATTATAACATGAATTTCCCAAAAAACATGATGCACTTACCAACGGAGTTATTTGAGGTACTGCAGAAGTTGTCGCCTCGGGATCCTATTTAAAAGTAAGTGTTAAACACTGAACAACATGCTCAATAATAGAGTATGCATTATAGAAAAAATGTCGCAGAATCATTACCTTCACGGGAGTTGCAATGGCAACAACAGAGTTCAAAATCTTAGCATCGTCCGTCAGACGGAGCACAGTGAACACAGGCAACATCTTTTTGGCATTGACCTCATCGATGGACACCTTAAAAGCGTACTTCTTTCCAACCAAGTTGGTGATCTCTTTTGGGAAGTCTTGATCTTCAGCATTCTACATGTAACAAATAAGGTATTTACGGCGATAGTCATCTTGTATTAACCCAAAAAGTTGACAATTTAAAAATCTTTTGGGAAGTCTTGAAACGAAAATGGGAAAAAGGAGATAACTTACAGATTTAAAAAATAACAAAATCAAAATGGGCTGGCAAATCAACATCTCTGTCAATCGGTTTACAAAAATAGTTGACACCGAAACGTAAGGAGGAAGTGATTGTTTTGATTTTCATCATCAAATGATTTTTTTTTATGGAAACAAATTTGTGTATGATTTCTTACAATAAAAAACGTAGGGAGGAAGAATAAAACGCAAAATTTATGGAAGCGTGTAGAGGAAGATGTGTATCTGAGTTAATTGGTGGTGACAAATTTACAAAAATAATTGGTGTTTAATGGTTTCCAAAAATAAGATTGAACAATGATAACTGAAGATGCAGCGTGTAGAGGAAGGGTTCTACAAAATTGGTGTAGCAAAAGAGTTGTACTATGACTCTAAATATGGTATGACACGTATGAGTATTAAACGAATTTTTAATGCTTGGTGCTTAGAAGGGCTTGTACAAAAGCTTATTTTATTAGATAAATAAAAGTAGCTAAAAGACCCGTCAAATTCACGGGTATTTTAAAGAGATGGAACAAAAATATACAATGAGGTACGCATTACAAAAATAGACAATAGCCGAAACCGCAATGTTATTCGCAACTCTATATAGTAAGTTGGTACTCATTTCCATACGTTTTGCCTTAAGAAAGACAAATTACAGTGTGGTTTTTAAGGTCTAATTTAAACCATTAAATACAGTAGAGATGTGTATGCATTCTTTATAATACAGTAGAGATGGGAATATATTTGACACGAACCTGAAAAAGTCCAAGCACATTGAACTTTAGTGCATTCACGAACACGCGAAGATTGTACCTACAATTCTTGAAGATTTAGTTCTGCATGACTCGTACATGCCATGCCCGGTATATTTCAAAGGCCAACAACGATTCTGTACATAGAGCAGACGGTATAACTAACTGCAGAAATGCATGTTTGTTAATAAATATGATCATGTATATGATGTAAAATATCATATTAACACAACACACACAACACACGTACATCTTTTTTGACCATATGTGTGACTATGTACATGACGGCAGTAACTTAAATGATTTTAGTACATAAATTAGGAGCTAAAATCCGCAATAGTTTTAGCCCATCTCTCTAGGCTCTAACACCATTTAAGCCCAGCGTACCACATGCCATATGACACAGATAGAAAGTGAAACAAATTTGGGTACAAATTTCTAAAGCTCATGCATGCGTTTTAACGTATCATGGTATCTTAATGTTAATTTCACTATAATTATTAAAATAATTGTAACATCTACGTAAAGGCATACTTTATGAACTTATCTTATGAAGTCTTAACTGAATGAGGGGGGTTTTTTCATTCATCATGAACAACTAATCACAAGTAAATGGGCCAAAAGTCACCTTATCTAGGAAATCGTAAGCATCTAAAAATAAATTTTCT
The DNA here is from genome assembly GCA_019973895.1 of Chrysanthemum seticuspe. NCBI lineage: Eukaryota > Viridiplantae > Streptophyta > Magnoliopsida > Asterales > Asteraceae > Chrysanthemum > Chrysanthemum seticuspe. The sequence goes on from BPTQ01000006.1 coordinate 310,246,475, forward strand.
CACAAGAAGAGAGCCTATGGCTTCCGGCAAAAGCTGGTACTCTGGTGCAAGGGCTACAACAACGAACGTATCCGCTATGCTATTGTGGAATTGCTTCTTGAGGTAATATACATAATTATGAAAATACTTATATGAATCATCCTTAACTGATAACTATTCGTAAATTTATATTTTGTAAGTCATCAGATGAGGTTTTGGTTTTTCACCTTCATTCATGTCAGCTTGGAGCATTTTAGCCTTTTAGGTGCCACGTCTGAAATGACTTGCGTAGTACTTCATGTAATAGACCATTAACTCGAAACTGCACCTGCATTAATAAAGAAAAAAAAGTAGCATCAGTGAGCACGTACTCACACGGCCAAACTAACATATAAAAAATCAACAGCGAGTGGAAGCTTCTTAGGATTGTGAACGACTTTTGTTTCAAAACTTGAACAACAATTGGTAAAGCCTAATGGAAATTAAGTGCTACTTCTTCTTTTAATAACATTATATAACTTCACCAAAATCACTATCCCATCAGTGCTTATTAGGTAAAATCAAAAACATTCTTATTAAAGAGTTGGTCTTTGTGGCTCCATAATCAACTCTAACAACTAACAATTGCAATTGTTCATATATAAGAACATGCAAACTACTATAACGTCAACTGAAATTGTTTATAGAACATAACTATATAAAGAAAACAATCAAATTCAGAAATTTTTAAACATAAACAAAGGAGACCAGCTTAGCTTCATAGTGATTTCGTCAAACATTTTATATTGTGAAGTAATCATCTATCATTATAATAGCGTTTTTAAGCAGGTATGTATTCTTCTTTTTCTATTGTGGAATTGCTTCTTGAGGTAATATACATAATTATGAAAATACTTATATGAATCATCCTTAACTGATAACTATTCGTAAATTTATATTTTGCAAGTAATCAGATGAGGTTTTGGCTTTTCACCTTCATTCATGTCTTGGAGCATTTTAGCCTTTTAGGTGCCACGTCTGAAATGACTTGCTTGGTACTTCATGTAATAGACCATTAACTCGAAACTGCACCTGCATTAATAAAGAAAAAAAGTAGCATCAGTGAGCACGTACTCACACGGCCAAACTAACATATAAAAAATCAACAGCGAGTGGAAGCTTCTTAGGATTGTGAACGACTTTTGTTTCAAAACTTGAACAACAATTGGTAAAGCCTAATGTAAATTAAGTGCTACTTCTTCTTTTAATAACATTATATAACTTCACCAAAATCACTATCCCATCAGTGCTTATTAGGTAAAATCAAAAGCATTCTTATTAAAGATTTGGTCTTTGTGGCTCCCTTTTTAGCACTCAAACGCACTGATTTCAGCCCCCATTTCAACACTCAAACCCACCCATTTCAGCCCCTAAACACACCTATTTCAGCCCCATACCCCCAAACCCCCCCCCCCCCCCCCCCCCCCGTTTCAGCACCCTTTTTAGCCTCAAACGCACTGGTTTCAGCCCCTATTTCAACACTCAAACCCACCCATTTCAGCCCCCGATTTAGCCCCTAAACACACCTGTTTCAGCCCCATTTCAACAGTCAAAATGGTTTTTTAACGTGTGAATTAAACTAATACGCCTAAAAGATTGTTCAAAACATAGGTTTTATAGAATTTGAAAGGGATATTTGTTAGTACTTACCGACAACGTAACAACTATTTTAATTATGTGAATTCATTGTTTAAACAGACCTCAATGAAGCCATTTGCGCCTCCACTCCGGCTTTGGCAAATATAGCTCACTTTCTTGGTGTTAGGACCTTTAGAGCACCATGGTCAAATGAATGCAACACAAAAGCAATTCAACAGAAAATTACATATAGAGCAGTTTTATCAAACAAACATAAATATAATGTACAAAATAAAGTGTACATTCGGTAGCCTCTGTTGCAATCTTGAAACCCAAACCAATACTCTTTGTACACGCTACATTTTGACCCAAGTGGTTATTGTGTAATATAGATCAGGTGGAATAGAAGGCAATTAACATACAATATTTAAACTCATAAATCGGTAGATTGAATACATACATGCAATTGGAAATGGCAAGATCAAGAAGCTCCTCAATCTTTTTCAACATGTGATCAAGCTGAGAATAACACATTTCTCATCAAGTTAGCCACAATTCAATTCTTCATTATAATGTCAAAACATCATAATTATGTCAAAACATTGTAAGTCTTACCAAAGCTAATTCTCCATTGGGTAAAATATCTCTCAAAAAGCTCAGAAACATAAAAACTAATGGATCTATGGATAAAACATCTGTGTTAATCAAAACCATCATTAAGACTTGAGCAATAACTAATAATTTTATCCTTTACCCGTGAATTCCAGACATTGATTCCCATGTGGCTTTATCATATTGAGCATGTCGAAACCCTTTCTTTTCCTCTGAAGATCCTTAGAAGTAGCTTTCTCTGCATAATAAATTGAAACAAAATTTAAGTCACATTATTTTCTGAAAAATAAGAAACTTACAAATTGTATCGCAATTTTATGTACAGATCTATACCGAAAAAAGATAATCCCCATCCTTTTGGCGAACAACCAACTCATATGCAGCAAGCGCCTCCAACTCATATGCAGCAAATGCCTACAACCTACAGTATGCAATTGGCCTTAATAAGTGAAACAAACTGTGCTATAAAAATAAAACTAAAACCAATTTGTTCTCGAGCATAATTATTGCTCAAAATAGTACATTAGTTTCACAAACATACGTACCTAGTAGTGCAACTGGATATTTAAAGGGATAAATAGAGAAAAAGCAAACATGAGGCGGTGTCTTAGGATTGTGGGCTAATGGTTTTGAGTTGGTCCATCCAACGGCTACATCTCTTTTGCTGGATGAATAAAATCCGTTCCTTCATAGTCATCCAATGGAAGTATAAAATGTTGCTATAAAAATAAAATGAGATGTAATAACGATGGATAATAAATGAAGTTTGTTACTACCTTTCACAGACACTTCATCGAACACCTTGCACACAGTCTCCAAAATCGTACACATATGTGTTTACAATGCATGTATCTTAGACTCGATACACACAACAAAAGATACATATAGTACGAAATAAGTCTACGATTAGAAATCATATCCAAATATTTATAAAAAATAGGAAAATGACCTCGCTATTAAAGTGTATGATTAGGAAACTTACAACTATTCTGGCTACAAAACATATTTCCAAACTATTCATGAAGATTAAGGGTTAAAAAAACATGGTGTGTGGCTTGCATACTTTTGAGATCACATGAGATAATTAACCTACCTTGAACAGACGGCTGTAAATAGCCCGACTCCGTAACCTGGTGTGTCGTCTTCTTTCCCCTAAATTATGAAAGAAAAACAGATTAATATACTGAAAATATTGTGTATTCCTTCAACTACTAAAATTGTCCCAGCTTGTTGAATATGGTTCATAAAAATAGATTACCCCAGTTAAATTGAACATAATCATAGAATTTAAATCAAAACCATAAAAAAAAGTGAGTATATGCGAAAATTATGAATTATTTAATAATCAAGCATTCACTTTTCAATAGCAATTGTTGTATTATGTGATTCAAATCTTAACGATTAAACCATAAGATGAAAACTTACTCGGTGTAGACAGCAAAACATCAACCGCCATAGATCGACTTTGAAGGGATGTTGAAAATGTTGTTTTACGGATCAGTGGAATTATCAGATGATTTGAAATTGAAAATTGATTTGTTATGATTTTGAAACACTGTTTTGAATGATGTTTTGATAAGGAGCGTGTAGAGAGAGAGAGAGAGGTGTATACGTGTTACTAATTTTCTTAAACACGCTAAATACAAAATTATCAGTTTATTACCTTCACTTTAAAAACTCTTGCATAAAGTAATTGTACTTAGAAGCTAAATAAGGTAGGGCATTAAACCAATTTTTAATGCAGGGTGCTTAGTAGGCTTGTACAAAAGCTTATTTTATTATATATAATAGATAATAGATAGATGATTTAAAATAAGGAAAAGGTTGAATCACATTGATTAGCGCATCCACAATATTAGTTTCATAAAAACGTTTTAAATATTTTAAAAGTTTTAAGTTTTGTTCTAATCATAGTGATTTTATGTTTTATATTCACGTGGTTTAAATAGGTTCATATTCTTAAAAAGTTTTATAATTTAATGCATGTATTATAATGAATCATTGTATTAAGTTATAATAGCTTTATATATATTGTGAAAATAGGTTCTAACTCAAAAAGGTTTACAAAATGATGATTAAACACGCTAACAAATCAATATAAATATTAAGTTCCAATATTTTGGATGCTCTTAGTGACTGAAATATTTACGTACCAAGCAAAAATCCCACCATACAAAAATCGTAAACGCGTATCTCCTCTATATATATATATCCATTGATTAGCTTTTATCACATCATTCCTTCTATATTTCGTTGGAAATTAAAGCATCCACTATGATGAACCTATTAAAAGGTTTATAAGATTACTACTTTATGAAATGTCATTAATTTACAAACCTTTTTCATACTATAAACCTATTACCACTACTAGGCGAGTACCCGCGTCGAACGGCAACGGTTTTTAGTGGTAGACAATTAACGATATGTGATATTGTGGTAAGTGTTTCGTTTAACATTTAAAATAGAACGTGAATATATATAAATGTAATTGTAATAATAAAGTAATACTCATAACCAAAAGTTAATGATTTATATGATTGATAGCAATGTTTTTAAACTCGGGTTGACCCGGCCGGTTAAATCGGGAATTGGCTCAGACACCGGGCAGAATAAGTCCGGGTTTTTACTTGTTTGATAATCGGATTGAATCGCTGATTTTTTGTTGACCCGGCTTGATAAACCCGGCCTGGTCATAATTTTTTATTAAAAAAATTTAAAAATATGATTTTTTGATTTTTTATTAAAAATTTAACAATATGATATTTTCTTCCATTAACTTTTTTTAGTTTAATTAAAAAGTTGAAGCTGTTATGACTAACGTTTGTTAAAATTTTGTAAAATAGTAAATTATAGTTAAATATCTTAGAATCATCAATTAACATAGTTTTACTATATACCATTATAATTTAGAATCACTTGTTGAATTTTTTGCTATATTATTACAGATATAAGATTAAAAATCAAAACTTATCGGTATAGTCTTAATCTTTTTCATTGATTTATTCGAATGTATAAATAAATGCGGATAAATTATGGGATCATGTAATACTAATTATTAAATGGCATCTTCGAAAAGGCATTATACTTGTCAAAAAAGCATCTTCAATGTAGCAAACTAAAAAAAAAATACTCTTTTGAGACACTTTTGATTTTTTGTATGTAGTATGATCATTTTACCCTTTTAAATTACATAAATGGTCTCTGAAGGTTTGCGAAAATTGCATCCACAGTCCATAGGCTAAATTACATAAATAGTCCCTGTTGTTTGGAGAAAATTGTGTATACCATCCCTATTTTTTTCCTCGAATTTTTTTTCCAAATTTTTTTTCAAAATTATTTTTTTTTCAGAAAATTTTTTTCGACAATATTTTTTTTTTCAAATTTTAAGAAAATAAATTTTTTTCGAAAATAATATGTTTTTGAAAATAAAATTATTCTTCAAAATAAATCGAAAATAATTTTTTTTAGAAAATAATTTTTATTTCGAAAATAATCTCACTCATATAACCGTATGTATATGTGGATCGGATTTTTATGGTATTAGTGTGCACTTAGTATTATGATTCGTTTTCAACCATATGCACTTTGAGCACTTGTGTATAGATTATCTCTTATGTACACCTACAACAAGTGAAAATTAGCATTTAGAATAATACTAAATATTGGATTATGGATAAAATAAGTTACCAAAGATAATTTTTGAAGTTACCAAAAATAATTTTCCAGTTTTTCACATTTTTTACTTTTTCACTTTTTCACATTTTGATTTTTTGACCATTTTTCTATTTTATGTAGTTAAGATAGGTAAAACTTTTAATAGGTTTATAGTATTGTCAACTCACCACTAGGGCATTGGTCCAGTGGGTGGGGCTTTGGTCTTGAGTCAATAGACTCGGGTTCGAATCTCATCCCTGTCACTTTGCTCCCAGATAGGTACTCACCTCCGCAAAATTTTTGAGCTCACTGGAGAGACTTTGTGGATAAGAGCTCAAGAGTCCGAGAGTCTCGGCTCACTCCAGTTGGTGCCCAACTAGGCCAGGAGAGTTGCCCGGAGCTATTCCTTGTGGGGTGGACAATGGTTGGTGCCAAAAGGCACCCGGGGTTAGGGTGTTCCCGCCAATTTACACCTTTTTGTGGATAGTATTGTCACCTCATGCAATGCATTAAATTATAAACCTCTTTAAAATGCTGGACCTTTTCATGCCACCTAGAGTTGAAATGATTTCTCACTATGGTACACAAATTTTTAAACCTCTTCATAATTTCTTGGACCTATTCTTAAACCACCATAGTGGATGCTCTAAGTAAAATTTTCACTTTATTAATATAGAAAAGTGATTTGCATTCCTAATTGTTGAACTTAAGAGCATCCATAATAGGTCAAATGATTACGCCCACGTGGCTCGCATTAACCCCCGCGTTATTACACCGTGGTTTCAAGTTAAGGCATCGCATTGGGGTGCAAGTTGCCATGGCAACGCACGTTAAGGCCAAATTGAATAAAATATTTAAAAAAATAGTAATTACAAAACACCCCCCTTAACGGCTATCATCAAGTTTGAGTTCAAAAAAAAAAAAAAAACAAAAAAAACAAAAACCCTCTTGGTTAACGGCTAGTTTATAAAGAAAAAATATTAACAAAAACTAAATACACAAACGGCTAGTTTCAAAACTCATCTATAAATACCAACCTTTACATATTAGTTTAACACACTTTCCATACACTATTAATCAAAAAAATTACACAAACGCCTCTTATGGCTTGTCATCTCCCTCATTCCTTCGAAAAAATGCAAGCATATATATTCAAAAACAATGCGACCAAGAAGATGCGGCTCGACAAAAGGCTATTGTCGAAGATATCAAGTTGTTTGAACTCGCAAAGGCAAAGAAAGAACGTTCGCGACAACGGTATGCGAAATGCAAAGACATTTCGTCGGAAAGACAAGCTCTAATCGACCAATTGTTGAGCGATGAAGTTAGGAAAGACTATGACATTATTGACATGTTTTTTTTTTTTGGGGGGGGGGGTGTTTCACAGATACAAGCCATCATTAGCAACAAAATCCGTTGGAGCTATCAGAAACACCAAATTGTTAGTTCTGTATCACAACAAATAAATCAAGCCGATATGGGTGCATCAAGTTCATCTGTGGCACCTAGATTTGTTGAGCAACACCATTATCAACCTCAGCTGACTCAAATTGGGCTAGGTTATGCAGACGAGGCAGTTGATGAGCATGGCTTAACTGCAAGCCAGCGTTATGAAATTATGTGTGACGAAGAGGCATTATGAGATGTTGAAGCAGAACAAGCAAGGAAGCAACAAGAGGAGGATGAGAAAGCCAGAAAGGCAGCAGCTGAACGGTCGACGTTCATTGAGGAATTTCCTGAGTATAGGTCTCTTTCGTATGATTCTGAATGCGGGGAGTACTCAGATTAAGTTATGTTTACGTATTTCGTATCGTAGTGCATTTTAGTCCGTATATTTTTTCCCGTATCGTATCTGGTATTGTATTTTATGTAACGTTTACTGTATGTTTATGTAATGTTTTTTTGGTTATTAGTAAAGTCATATCTTGTTTGTTAAATAAATTATTAGTTCATGGGTTGAATTTGTAAATTTTGTTTTTAAAATAAAAGTGCGGCCCAAAATGTTGAGTTATGGTTAAGTTATAATAAGGGGTGTTTTTTTAGTTAAGGTTAAAATGTTAAAATTGATGTGTCGTTGACGTGGCGGTGAGTTATGAGTTAATATGATGGCATCATACCTAGTGCTCTAAAAAGCTTTTTGAATGAGTTTTTTTTTGCATTGTATTAAAATCTTTTTGAAAAGCTTTTTTAAAATAACTTGTGTAAACCTCAAGTATTTTCAAAAAGCTTTAGTAATTAAATGTGTTATGCATTAACTACAATCACATTAAAAGGGTCATGCTTTAAATGTATAAAGTCTTTTAAATATATGACGCATTGTAAATGTTCTAAAAACAAACCTACAAATGTGATTGGTGGAAGTTAAAAGATTGGTGTATATGATGAGAGAGAAATAAATGTATTTACATTTGTCAAATTGTGAATGGAGTAGGTATACTTATAAGTCTAGTTGGTAAGTCTATTTATCATTATGCATTAATATATTAACTACTAGCTAGTTGCTGGTACCTCCCCAACCACCTATTGCAATTTATTATCCAAGATAAATCTCAGCTACTCTTTTCGTACGAGAAACTGAGTGAGAATAATTACTAACTTATTTAATGTGTTTTGCTAAACACAATCCTATGGATTTTGTTTAAACATTCCAAATTTATAAAAATGACAATTAATAAACTCATATATTTCATAATTATGTACATTTAATCATTATAAAAGTGGTAAGTGATGTTAACTAAGTAATGTTTGTTGTTCATTAAATGTTAATTATATAATTATGGAATGCTTACACAAAACCTATAACGTTGTGTTTAGCAAAATCCTAATTTATTAGCTTCTTTCGAGGTTGTTATGTGCGGTAGCAGTTTTTAGTAGCCTAAATTGTCACTATTTTATGTATAAAGATTTAATTGTTTTTAGTTAAGTAGAGTTATAGTTAGACTTAAACTATGATTGTTTTTGTAAAGATATGAATTGCTATATTGAATTGCCCATAATCGGTTTACATAAGGAGTATATAATACATACTAAATGGGCCATAAACCCAAATACACACAATAGTAAATATGATCGGGCCTCATAATATATCCGCTAACAGCCCCCCGCAGTTTGAGCGGGAGAGGAACGAACACTCAAGCTGGAGCGAAACTCATCAAACAAAGCAGTAGGCAAGCCTTTGGTGAAAATATCCGCATACTGATATCGGGATGGAACATGAAGAACTCGCACATGACCAGTAGCCACCAGATCACGAACAAAGTGTATATCAATCTCTATATGTTTCGTGCGTTGATGCTGCACGGGATTAGAGGAGAGATAGACAGCACTTACATTATCACAATAAACAATCGTAGCAGTCGACAGCGGTGTATAAAGCTCACGTAATAAGTTGCGTAACCAGCAAGTCTCAGCAACAGCATTGGCAACACCCCTATACTCGGCTTCAGCACTGGATCGAGAAAGGGTAACCTGACGCTTAGAAGACCAAGATAGAAGATTGTTGCCAAGAAAAACACAATAACCCGAAGTAGACCGGCGTGTAGTCGGACAGCCAGCCCAATCTGCATCAGAGTAGGCAACCAATGATGATGTCAAGGATGAATAAAGCTGTAATCCATAGTCTAAAGTTCCCCGAACATAACGTAAGATCCGCTTAAGAGCAGAAAAGTGCGGCTCCCGAGGGTCATGCATAAAAAGACAAACCTGCTGAATGGCATAAGAAATATCCGGTCTAGTAAAAGTTAGATATTGGAGAGCACCTGCAAGACTACGATACAAAGTAGGGTCGGAAACAGGATCACCATCAGCTGCAAGTTTGGTGTCTGTTTCAACCGGAGTCCGAGAAGGGTTGCAGTTAAGCATATGAGCCCGCTCAAGAACTTCAGTAGCATACTTCGATTGGGAAAGAAACATCCCTGAAGTATTACGTGTCACAGAAATGCCCAAAAAATAATTAAGAGGGCCAAGATCCGTCATAGAAAACTCCGCATGTAGTGAAGCAATAACCTGCTGTAACAGTGTTGATGAAGATGCACTCAAAACGATATCATCAACATATAACAATAAATAAGCAGTATCCGATCCCTGTCGATAAATGAAAAGGGATGAGTCACATCGACTGTGGTGGAACCCAACACGAGTAGCATAAGTAGCAAACCTCTGAAACCAGGCCCTAGGAGCCTGTTTAAGCCCATATAAAGATCGCTGCAAAAGACAAACATGATCGGGATAACGAGGGTCCCGAAAGCCAGGAGGCTGATGCATATAAACAGTCTCGGATAAAAAACCATGCAAAAATGCATTCTTGACATCCAGCTGATGAATAGGCCAATGTCGAGAAAGAGCAAGACTCAGAACTGTACGTATAGTTACCGGTTTAACAACTGGGCTAAAAGTCTCATCCACATCAATACCTGTAAGTTGTGTACTGCCATTGGCCACAAGTCGAGCCTTGTAGCGACTAAGAGTACCATCTGCATTATGTTTGTGTCGAAAGAGCCACATGGAACGAACAATGTTCGCGTCTGATGGCCGAGGCACAAGAACCCAAGTATTATTTTTAATTAATGCATTATATTCATCTATCATAGCACTATGCCAATGTGGGTCGTGAAACGCATGGGTGTATGATTTAGGAAGTGGAGAGATGGTAGACACATGTAATGTAAAACGTTGGGTAGGACGGTTAGAACCAACACGAAAGCGAGTGACCATGGGATGAGTTGACACGGGATTGGGGTTTGGTTGTTGAGTCGGTGGAATAACACCAACAGGTTGAGAGGTGGTTGTGGTCGTAGTGGGCAAATGAGTTGGAGTAGTGTGCAGCGCAGGTGTAGTGATAGATTGGTGTTGGGCTTGCGCGTTGTTGGTGGACTGAGGCATGGAAGGTGAGCTGGGTGATTCAATTGGGCCTGAGTGTTGGGGGGTTTGGTTGTGTAAAGGCGTAGGGGTGGGTTGGGCAGTTGAGGGTAACGAGGGTGAGGGGGAAGGCTTAGTTAGTAAGTGTTGTTTAATTATGTTGGGTTATGTGTCAAGAAAGGTGTAAGAGGGCGAGGAGTTGGGTGTCATAGAGCCATAAGGAAATTGTGTTTCATCGAAGGTCACATGCCGGGAGATGATAATTTTGTTGGTGTTAAGGTCAAGGCATCTGTACCCGCGATGGTTTGTTGGGTAACCGAGAAAGATGGAGGGCGTGGCACGGGGTTCTAGTTTATTGTTGGCATCTAGGTGAGGGTAGCAAAGACATCCAAAGACACGAAGATCCGTATAGTTGGGCGTGGTCTTATAAAGGCGAGTGTGAGGGATTTCATTGTTTATGGCGGTGGAAGGTAAGATATTCAAAAGATAGGTCGCCATGTGTAGGGCTTCAACCCAAAAGGTGGGTGGTAGGTGTGCTTGGAATAAAAGGGTGCGGATAAGGTTGTTAATAGTACGGATCATGCGTTCAGACTTACCATTCTGTTGAGATGTCCGTGGACAAGAAAATCGAATGGTAATGCCATTGGAAGCAAACAATTGATGTAGGGCATTGTTGTCAAACTCACCTCCATGATCACATTGCAAAGATTTGATATCACACTTAAATTGGTTCTTAACAAAGGCACGAAAATGAATAAATTTAGACAACATATCAGACTTGTGACGTAACGGATACACCCATAAATAATGTGAAAAATGATCTAAAAACAAAACATAGTATTTAATGCCAGTAATACTCGAAAGTGGAGAAGTCCACAAATCGGAATGAACAATATCAAAGGGAGAGGTAACAATAGTTTCAGAAAGCGAAAAAGGAAGTCGCACATGTTTGCCAAGTTGACAAGCATGACATAACACGGTAGACTTAGTCTTATTACAAGAAATGAAATTACGAGAAACTAGAGCGCGTAACACGTCACTTCCTGGATGTCCAAGTCGTTGGTGCCACGTGTCCTGACTGGCAAGAAAAGCTTGTGGAGGAGTCGGGTTGGTGACATGATATAGGTCCCCGGTGCTATCACATCTGAGGAGGATTTGGCGGGTCAAGTAGTCCTTCACAGAAAAACCGAACTCATCAAACTCAATGGTACATTTATTATCACGTACAAACTGACGAACAGATATCAAATTTTTAACAATATTGGGGGTAATTAAGACATTATTTAAGTGAAGCGTTCGGTGAGGAGTGGTTAAAGTGCTATGGCCCGTGTTGGTGACGGGAATAGATTTCCCGTCACCAACAAAGACAGATGGATAAATGCAAGAATTAAAAACAGTACTAAGATTATGAGCAGATGAGTTAAGGTGAGAGGACGCACCAGTATCCATGTTCCAATTAGAAGTAGTCGGGTCTTGAAGTGTCATGGTGTTGAATGCTTGGGGAAGTAGCGTTTCTTGACCATGTGGAGTAACCGTAGAACCCGAACCATAGACAGCTTGTGCGAGAAGAGCCTGCTGTTGTGGAGACATTTGTTGCATAGGCGGATGTACACCTGAGACCCCAATGTTATGTGAAGTAGACTGTTGTGCACTAGACAGCCCAAAACCAGGCAGACTAGGCCTTGAGCCCAACAGCGATAAACCAACACGGGACTGGCCCAATGCACCTTGTAAACCAAATTGAGCAATAAGGTTTTGTTGGGCTTGAAGCAAAGACAAGAGCTGTTGGTGAGTATCCAACCCACGTGACTGACCAAAAGTTGTATTCCCATTAGTATTGCTTCTACTTTGACCATTAGAACCACGTGAAGAATTATTATTAGAAGTACCAGTGGAACGAGTGGAGTTATGAATAAACCTGCAAGTATCACCCCAACGACAATATCCTCTGTTGAAATTACGACATACTTCACGATTATTCCCAGTGGTTCGTGCGTCCCGTGAGTTACGAGAGTCTTGACCCCCAGAAGGATTATTCTCGGCGAGAAGGACTTGAGGTGCCGAGGAAGTTGTGTTTGTGGAAACGAGTTGTGGTCGAGAGTTGAGTCTCATCTCCTCGGTGGCTACCATGGACCGCATGGTGTCGAGATCAGGAAAAGGGTCCTTATGAGCAATAACGGTGGCAAGATTTGCAAACTTTTCACTTAGTCCGTTGATAGCATAGGTAACAATATCATCGTCTGTCATAGGTGAACCAAGATCATTCAATAAAGTAACAATAGATTTAATTTTTCGAAAATAAGCATCGACACTAAGATCACCCATTTGTATGACACGTAACTCACCTTTTAAAGCAATGGTACGCGTACGTTTTTTGTCTTGAAAAAGCTTTTCGACATGTTCCCAAGCGGCCTTCGCAGTAGGGGGATTGGCTTTGATCAGGCGTCCTTGAAGAGTGGGAGCAAGAGTTAAAAGGATCCATGATTTCACAATGGAATCGGCTGTGAGCCATTCTTCCGTGGGAGGATCAAATGTAGAGGTTGTAGCTTCACCTTCGATGTGCTTTAGGACACCGAAATTGTTGCAATGGATCTTGAAAAAATAGCACCAAGATGAGTAATTTAACTCATCAATGTCGAGTTTGACCGGAACGACGGAGTTGAGGTTGTTGACAGCATAAAGCTTTTCAACTAAAGTTAGGGCAGGTGGTGGTGGTGGTTGATTACCGTTTGTCATTATAACGGTGGGGAAAGTAGGGTTTTATGTTGTTAGGGTTTATAGGATCGGCACCTTACTGATACCATGTAAAGTGGTAAAGTGTTTTGTGTTTATTATTGATGTGGAAGCATACATATATAGTGAAACCCTATCAACTATTAGTTGGGCTTAACCCATACAAAACATACCGCTAACAGTTTTGTGTGCAAAGCAAGAAAATATGCTATGAAGTTCTAATTCCTCATCTCTATGAAATAGAGGTGAGTGAGGATGCTACGTTATTCATTGAATTTGGACAATGAAATTCAATGTTATAGTTAATTAGAGCTATAGTTGGACTATGGAATTCTAATTCCTCATCTCTACAAATAGAGGTGAGTGAGGATGCTACATTATTCATTGAATTTGTCTCGATTCAAAGCTTTATTAGTTTTTAATAAAGGGGGTTTGAGGGTATATATTGTGTGCATATTGTTTCTTTTTTTTGTCGATTATGTTGTGATACAGAGGTGTCAACTTCTCTTGTGAACTCTTTAATCAATTATGTGCTAAGCTTTCAGGTTTATAGGAGGTGTTTTCCAACAGTTGGTATCGGAGTCGTGTTTGAGAATAAGGAATCACATAATGAGTGGCAATCTGATAGTAATTTTAGGGGTCATTTGCTCTATTATTTAGTGCATTTTACGTTACTTTGTTTTTATTTTTGCTTAAAATCATTAATATTTTGTTTTTAGGTTAGGGTTAATAAATTTGTTGGAATTGAAAAAGTTTTGGGCTCATTTGAATGAAGTCTAGAAGAAAAAGATAAAAGTTCAAAATTGTGAACAACTTAGTTGACATCATCACAAAAACCACCAAGAAAGTGAATTTTTTGGATTATTTTCTTTTGTACACCCGAGCATTGCTACCAGACACCTTCACCTCCAACACTTGATGCCATCGAATCCAAGTTGGTGGAAGAAATAACCTAAATTGATTACCGCGAGCTGACGCCGTCAACCCCAACGCTTGACACTGTCACCTTTAGTTTTATATATATATTCTTTGTAATTTTTCATAATTCGTGTGTATACTTTGGGAGATAAAACATCGTCGGATTTTATGATATTTTCATTTACTTTTTTCATTGTAACTCAAGTATAACATTAAGATAAGTTTATTTATTAACCATTCAATGATGTTTATCATTGTTTTGTTTGTATTGTGTCTTTACTTGTTCTTCGTATGCTATGACGGGCTAGATTACTTAGTGTTTATTTAGGATTGCATGACACTTGATAGTTATTAAGTATAATTACCATTATCTTAATGTGTGCTTGTGATAATCTATTGATGAAGAATTGATTAAATCTTTAAAGGTGATAACGTGTGATAATTGTTCACTGTTATACTAAAAACCACATAAATCTTAGAATTTGCTTAGGATATTAGCATTGTTAAGTCGTCTTGGATTCTTTGCTAGTTTATGTGCAACAATTGTGACTATAGAGCTGTGTTGGCTTGCGAGACGTCAATAGGTTGAATATATAATGCATAGAGATTGGTTATAGGACAAAGGCACTAGGCTAGTTACTATATGGTGTAGGAGCTAGACCAAGACACTACACTAATCTAGAAATATCTTCCATAACCCCTAGTTAAGGCATGACTAATTCAATAAATATAGATAGTTATTAATAAGGAGTAGTATACCCTAGATAAATACGCTTTTCTCATATATCGTTTACATACCAATTTATTTTTATTGCATTATATTTTGTTGTTTTTAGGTTAACATTACTTTAAAATCAAAACCTGATAAATTACTTGCTTTTAATTAAGGAAAAAAATCAAATAAAACATAAATAAATCTTCTTCGGCTTTTAATTAGATCATTACTTCTTATTTTACAAGCCTACCTCACTACCTCCTATATAATGATCAATCTCCCGAACATTCTTGTACTTTGCTACAACAGTTAGGTGGCCTGGATGCTGTTAAAAAATTGCTTTGCATACCACGCATCAAGTTTTATAACGTTGTTGCCAGGGAATAATATAGGTTTCGTATCTTGTTTCGTTACCAAGCGATGAAACAAAAACAAAAATATCAACCAAACCATTTAATTGCATAAATACGTAGTATCAATATTCAGCCGCAAACTTTGAAATATCAAGCAAACCATTTAATTTTACCCACGATCATTGTAAATCAATTATTGCTAGATATGTTCACCAATCATTTTAAGCAACGACAACAAAGGCTATAAGACCCAAGCGATTAAATCAAACCATGAACTATAACATCCCAATAACATCAATAACACCAATAACATTTCATATTTTCAATTTCAACCCCTAAACTAAAAAAACACTTCATTTATTAAACTAAAACAAACATTTT
This sequence comes from Chrysanthemum seticuspe, assembly GCA_019973895.1. Taxonomy (NCBI): domain Eukaryota; kingdom Viridiplantae; phylum Streptophyta; class Magnoliopsida; order Asterales; family Asteraceae; genus Chrysanthemum; species Chrysanthemum seticuspe. The sequence goes on from BPTQ01000006.1 coordinate 310,262,294, forward strand.
ATTAAAACTAAAAACATATTACAATACGAGATTAAAAAAAAAATTACAACGAAATAACAAAACATACTGCAAATAAAACGTTACAACAAATTAAAGGAAATGACGAGAATACGATCTACTGACGAGGTTTCAAGTTATATTTTGCGATGATTCGATCTTTTTCATCATTGATCCACTGCACGACCATTGGATCTTGCCCCTCAGTAGGCGTCATCAAAAACTTTATCTCTTCCAACCTTGTTATTGTGAGATCTTTTTCCTGAGCGGCCCGATACGCCGCTTCGGAGACTTCTCGTTTCATACGAAACTCGTTTGCCATAGTTTCGGTGAAATAAGCTGACGAGCTCGTTCCTCCAGTGCTTGTTCCCCCAGTACTTGTTGTAGTCTCGGATCTTGCTTTCTTGGTAGCACGTTTCTTTCCTATGGGGCGAGGTTGTTCATCATGACCAAACAAATCCTCGTTTGTTTGGCTTGGGACTTCGCCGGTTAAATCAACCGGTTCCGGCGTGTTCCATTTCTTATAATGACGCAAAACCTCCCAAGCGTCTTCGAGACCAAAAGCTGATCCCTTGGTTTCCTCACGATACCATTGCTTTGCCCGTTGCATCACATCCAGCTCACTTTCCCCGCTTCGTTGATCCCGTTTCGCACGTTTGTAATGAGAGTTGAACTTTGTGCATATGCCGTTCAAAGTTTTCCACTTGCTTGACAGCATGTCCTTGTTGCGCCGTTGAAAGTTGTTTTTATTGAACTCATTTCTGACCCGATACCAAAACGTATCTCTGGGTTGGCACTTTCCAACTTTCGGATCCTCCGAAACAGCTATGTAACATGTTGCAAGTAATGCTTCCTCTCCTGGAGTCCAACGTGCGTTAACAACAACTTCCTCTTCATCAGAATCAACTGGTTCGGGCTCGGGGTCTTTGGATTTTTTTTTTATTTACGCTTAATACGACCTCTTCCTTTTTTTGGAGGAGACGTGGGTGTGTCAGCAACATCATGTGTTTCAGTTTGTGATTGTTGTGATTGTTGTGTGAATTGTACGTTTTGAAAGTTGGAGTTTAAGGAGTTTTGTTGGTTTTGTTGTTGCCAATACAGAAATGTTTGATGTTGTTGCCACATTTCTTGGCTCGAAGCGCCTAGTGGGTTGGGGTTTGAAGATGAACCCGCGTTCGGGTTAGATGATGAACCCGGGTTTGAGGGATTCCACCCACCAGCGAGAAGATTGTAGAAAGTATCATCGTTGCCTCCCGACATTGTTTTTTTGCAGTTAATTGAAGTTGAAAGATTGAGAGTATGGAGAAGATTTAGTAGTGGAAGTGTGAAAAGAAATGGTGTTTTAATTGGGAATTTATAGTGGTAAAAAAAGGTTTTTGATTTTTTTTTTTTTTTTTTTTTTTTTTTTTTTTTTTAAACTAGCCGTTTAGGGTAGTTTTTGAAAAAAAAAAATTGAAAAATAACGGCTAGTAGCCGTTGAGGGTACTAAAATGTAAATTTTTTTATTTTTTTCTTTTTTTTTCTTCTCTTCCCCTTAACACCCGTTGCCAAAGCAACGCCAGGCTCTTTTCCTCACGTTAACGCCGATGCTACAATGGGAGAAACGACCATAACGCCGTTATTACCACTTTAACGCCGTTATGGCGTTATCGTTGGTAGTGCTCTTAGGTGTAACTCACATAATTTTTATTGAGATATATTTAATAATAGCGGTAATTCCCAAAAGGGGACAAAAAGTTCTATAGAGGTCACTGTTGGGTACAAAACTAATCCCTCTTTCCAAATTGGTCATGTGCGAATGTGCGATTCCACTAAAATGTTGACACGTGTCCAGACAATAAGTATATTTTCAATCATTGGCAAGTACAATCACTATCAATGCCTTGTTTGACTTTTATATACAAATGTGCGAACGGTGAATGTGCGAATGTGCGATTTGAACATAACTTTATTGGGAAAGACCACTTGTAAGGAATAAAATCTTACTTTATGGTACAAAATCTTTATTAATTCTTTAAAATATTTATTTATATTATATAATAAAACACACATAACACGTTTTACAATTTGGTTAAAGTTATGAAAAAATACTTGAAATGGCTTGAATGAACACTCAAGGCTCGATACATGAACAGATTTGAAATACTTAAAGAAATCTGCCTGTAATTGTCATTATTGGAGCGATTTGGTGAAGTTCTACAAGATACATACGTTGTTTCGTTCCACACAAGTTTGGACAGGTTTATTTAACTCCTTAGGCCAATCATACTATTGCTACCATGTTTAATCTATGTTGAAATAAACATCTGTCTAGTTGGAGGTTCAGAACATGCAGGTCGACATAAATACACAAAGTTCGGCTGATGTTGATGGGAAGGGGTGTAACCGAGCTTGAGCTCGACAGTGCTCGAGCTTGGCTCGAAAATTATTGGGTAGGCTGAAGCTCGACAAGTTATAATCATCCAGGCTTGATCTCGGCTTGAGTAAGATTTAAATATGGCTCGAGTTCAGCTTGAAAAAAAAAATAAAAAAAAATAAAATAAATAAATAACGTGAAGAATACAAAACATTATAATATGTATATAATTCTTTCTAACTAAATAGTTATGATTAGACTAACAATATTAATATTAGCTCCTCAGTTATTTATGTATAAATGTTAGATATTTGTGAAAAAATGCTTGAAATGGCTTGAATGAACACTCAAGGCTCGATACATGAACATATTTGAAATACTTAAAAACACCTGCCTGTAATTGCCATTTCTGGAGCGATTTGGTGAAAAAAGATTTGAAGAATGCTTGAAATATTTATTTATATTATATAATAAATATTTTAAAGAATTAATAAAGATTTTGTACATAAAGTAAGATTTATTTCTTATAAGTGGTCTTTCCCAATAAAGTTATGTTAAAATCGCACATTCGCACATTCACTGTTAGCACATTTGTATATAAAAGTCAAACAAGGCATTGATAGTGATTGTACTTGCCAATGATTGAAAGTGTACTTATTGCCTGGACACGTGTCAACATTTTAGTGGAATCGCACATTCGCACAATCACACATGACCAATTTAGGAAAAGAGGTTAATTTTGTACCCAATAATGACCTCTATGGAACTTTTTGTCCCCTTTTGAGAGTTACCCTTTAATAATATTATGAGATATATTTTTTACATGTTACAGGTTTCAATGCTATATGGTGTTATCTTAACGCTAGATAAAAAAGTGTTCGCAATTCGTAAACACTAAAGTTAGTTAATGGCTTAATGCTTCGGTGTAGGGGTGAGCAAAACCGACCGAATCTTGAATCCCGTCCCGATCCCGAATCCCGAATCATGTTAGTCGGGCTTGTCGGGGTCGGGAGTCGGTTTGTGTTTTCCGGTTAGTCGGGTTTCGGGCTTGTCGGGATCGGGTCGGGACGGGCCGAAAATCAAAAAACAACAAACAAAACCGATCAAATCCTGAATCCCGTCCCGATCCCGAGTCCCGAATCATGTTAGTCGGGCTTGTCGGGGTCGGGAGTCGGTTTGTGTTTGCCGGCTTGTCGGGATTCGGGCTTGTCGGGAATCGGGTCGGGATCGGCCCGATGCTCAGCCCTACTTCGGTGTATTATAAAAGACATGTTATATAAACACAATTTTTTAGGGCATTGATACTCTCATTATAATATTTGATGTACACACCAGAATGTTACACTATTAATACATAGGTTATAACACGGTACGTGCATAATTATGATGTGTGCATCAAATATTGTAGTGTAAGTATTAAGCCCCAAATTTTTATCGCATATAATAAATTCCCGCCAAACTTAAACCCTAAACAGTGCTGATTTTTATGGTATATGACCACCGAACACCAAAGACCCATTTTTATGTTGATTTTCTTTCCGGGTCGTTCCTTTGTTTCCACGATGTCAGAATACTTAATGCGTGGATCATGATTCAACAAACTATTACTGTACTTTTACTAAATTTTATTTTTTTAACAACAAAATAAAAGGTCTAAAACAAAAAACACGAATATAATTAAGGATAATGATCCTCTCATGTTCATTATATTTTATTTTAATTCGAATGTACAATCACTTAAAACATAACATAACCTCTCATGTTCAAATAAACGTGAGAAGATTAAAGATCCTCTCATGTTCATTTGAACATGATAGGTACCATAAACATGTAGTGTAACCAGTTTACTTTACTTTTTTTTAGAAAATAAAGTTCTGTCGATTTCCTCACTTAGGTAGCTTCTTCTTATTTCTTTTGATTCGTTGGGTTACTTTTGGTGTACATAGTTTTATGCATGCATATTACTTTGTACATGGAAATATTAGTTATCAGTATGAAACTTGAAGTTGGATTTTTAATTTTTAAAGTTAAGATAATTCACACGCATAACCAAAATTTTTTTGGTTATTTAGATACCTGCCAAGCTAAATCAGTGGTTTTAAATAGTCAAACCAAATCGCCGGAAAAATTCGGTTGGACAATTATACCTTGGCCCTAATAGTGGTATAAGAAAGACACAACATTATATTTTTGGGGTTAATATATGATAATGTTATCGTATATTGCGTCTACCTGTTGGGCCAAAAGTTTGTCCAATTGTCACAGACAATATTTAAACAAAAATAGCCTAAGTTAAATCTACTTACCGATAATAATCAGTGAGTATTGTATAAAGCTCACTTAATAACTAGATGTGGTGTATGTGCAGAATATGGTGGTCGGTTGTGTTAGTGAAACATGATGGCGCACTACTACAAAAATGGACATAGAGGCCGGTTGAAAATGTTAATAAAGCCCGGTTTTGCATGAGGGCACAAAAGGGGAGGGACTCTATGAGGAATTGCCATAGAGCCCGGTTTTAAAAACGGGCTTTATGATGTGTAATAGAGCCCGGTTTGATAATTGAAAACCTTGCTCTATGTTATTAAAAAAAAAGGCTTTTTAATTAGCATAGAGCCCTGTTTTTAGCTTAGAAAACATGACTTTATGAACTTTTTTTTTTTTTTTTTTTTTTTTTATTTTTAAATACCAGTTATTTACACTAAATTTCCAGGAATAAAGCTGCAGCACAAGAAACAAAAAATTGTAACAAAACCATACAAAATTCAATGGATTGAAGATCCAATATCAGTTTACAATAGTTCAATATGGTCCTATGGACTACCAAACATGCTAAATACCAATAAATAAACATCACAACATTTTGACAATCAAATGTTTCATGTGCCTTAATTTTTTCTTTTGCACATCTTGCAGCCGCTTCCCTAGATTTAGCATGTCTTCTTTCATGAGTGGTAATGATTTGATTGGAGCAGTTGTAGATGATAAGCAAAAATAGTAAATATAGCATATGCTTCAATGTTATCATCAAACTTACTCTGGGAAGATGACACCATTCCATTTGCTAAACTTGATCTGGTAAAAAGAAATAATAAGTAATCAAGTCATTTACTCCTTCAAAAATATAACTTTCATGAAATGTAATTACCATAACCATCCTACAGTAATAGAAAAAAAAAAGTTTTCTATTTTATGTCAACGAGTTGAATGCTATTGATATCTTTCCGAGAGAAACAAAAAATTCAACATACCAAAACTATCGGACATTAAACAAGAAAGGATGACATACCGAACTCTGCTTCATATCTTTCCAAAAGAAGCTGTATATCAGAATCACAACTGGGACCTCAATCAGCTGCAAAACCAAATTTAAATTCAGTTGGAATAATGCCTTTTTTTTCTCAATAAATGGTTGGCATTTTGTTGCCAACCATCGAGTTTTACAAACTTTAATGATTAAGATACTGCCTAAACACTGTCTATATGAATACAAGTACCGATGACAGTGCTTGCAGGTTAATACAATTTGTTAAACCGCCAGCCACTTCATGTTCATAAAAATTAGTCGGCAATGGGTAAGCAAGTGCTTTCTTATTTGTGAATCTGAATATCCGATATCAATAACTTTTTTATTTGTTCCATGGCGATTAGGAAATGACATGGTGCATGAGGAAATGTCTTAAACCCTCTTAATATAGTCCTATTTAGTATGCCATATAAAACATAGCCTGTACGCAAGAAACATTATCACATTTTTCAAACATATAAGCACTAGTTACTTTAATGCTATTTACCTCTAACTGTGTTAGAATAAAGTCATATGAACACTTGATACAATCAGAAACTTACTTTGTTTGTGCAAATATACGATGCCAATCAGTCCAAGATGAACCATAAACGGAAGCTACACGGACAACCTGCATTAAAATATGGTACACCATAATCAACAGGAGACACACACTATAAAACTCAGATACCTTTTCAGCGGTAGTTTCAGCCTGCTTATGTGAACATGGTTAATGTGAGATTTATTATAAATCTAACCGGTCAAACTGTGAACATGTTTAACTGATTATGACCTCCTAAATTTCTGAAAAAGGATTGGATCTATAGTATAATAATAATGTTTTATTATACAGAACATATTGATCAACTATAAAACCAAAAAAGAAAATATGTTAACGCAACCCAACCCGATTTGACATCCTCTAGAAACTTTATCTGTTTTGATTTATTACCCAACCCACTGCCCCACCACCTATCTTTTCACCAGCAAGGTAAACTACCAGCAGAGCGAAAAGACAACTGAAGTCTTGCATCAATTTGCAAGTAAAAAATGATCTGATTGACCAAGAGTAAACCATTTGAAGTATGAACATCATATTATATATTATATACCATTAGAAGAGACCAATTAAGGGTTCTTAAAAAGTACCTGCATTTGGAAGAAAATATATTAGCTAGGAGAGCAAGTGCGTAAGCTTGAATAAAGGAACGACTGAAAGATTCTTAAGTATGAGAGTAAGCATAGGTTATGTTAACATCTGGTTAAAAATTTAGGCTTGCTGGAAGACCTTTTGACATTGCCTTTTAAGTTCTTGGTTCTATTTATGGCCTATGAGTTCCATAATTGAAATTAAAAGAAAAACAAGTACATACTCAGTTCCAACAGGTGCTCCTAAAGCAATAGCTACAAGTGCATTGACAATAGCCCCTGAAAATCAAAGTAAGCCAAGTGCCAATGTACATTAATAACAGATAATAATATTGCTGTAAAAGGAAGAAAAGACTATACATAGTTTTAGAAAAACTAATTTTTTTCTGCCTATATAGTCATAGTAGAAAGTTTTACATAATGACATCACCGAAGGAAGACACTTTCATGTGCCATTTGTATCTATCCTATTATCCAACATACAAGAGTTTCTCAAATCAATGCCATTTCTATTTATGTGCAACCACCAAAACAGCAAAAGATGTAAGAGTAAAGACTAACCAACTGGAAGCGCCAATAAGCCTCTAACTACAGCCTTCAAGTACTGCAATGTCACATTTAAGGAAAAAAGAAAACTTACTTAGTCGAATGCTATTGATATCTTTCCGTGAGAAACAAAAACTTCAACATACCAAAACTAACGGACATTAAACAAGAAAGATGACATACCGAACTCTGCTTCATATCTTTCCGAAAGAAGCTGTATATCAGAATCACAACTGGGGCCTCAATCAGCTGCAAAACCAAATTCAATTTCAGTTGTAATAATGCCTTTTTTTCTCAACAAATGGTAGTGGGTGTGCTAAGTACATTGTGAAGAACTATCTCCATCAGGAAGTCGGCCTTTTGAGATGCTCAAACTAGAAAAAGAAGTTGCTACATCAGCAGCAGGGCGAACCACGCTGCTCACAGGAGGAAGACCAGTACTTGGGGCTCTCCTGGCCAGTTGAGGCTCGGGTGTTCTACTTGCTGATGTAGATGGGCCAACAACCGGTGTAAAAGAACTAGAAAATATTGCTTTTTGGCTTGCGGGACGAGATATTCTATTGGATGACAAAGCACGTGGTTCAAGTCCTTCCTACACAAAACGAATCATAACAAAATTTAATAAACTAACCAATGCTACAAAAGGAAATACTTGTACTCATAAAGATTCATATTAATTTATTAACCTGAAGAATATCTGCAAAGCTTTTTCTTCTACCACCCATTGAAGGACTCGGCAAACCAATCGAACCATCACTTTTAGTTACCCATTCAGATTCCGTCCCCGTATGTATACCTAAGTCAGGCTGCATCGAGAACAACCAAACAATCATTAATGAAGACCACCCATTGGTTTGATTGTTTGGTCACTATAACTCATCTCAAGCTGCTTACCAGCAAAGATCAACCTTTGCTGATCTGGAGGTATCCTTTCCTTGTCCTGGATCTTGGCCTTGACATTATCGATGGTGTTTGAGCTCTCGACCTCGAGAGTGATGGTCTTACCAATGAGGGTCTTAACGAAGATTTGCATCTGTACAAGGAAGTTAAAACATAGTAAGAACCCAAGCAACAAATTGTACCACAGAAAAGCAATAACTAAATCGTACTGGATCAGCTAAGCAACATATTAGTTTTCACAATTTACTCTACTAGATATAAAGCTTGCAATCACTCATAGACTCAAATACCACGACTTACTCAAATCTACAAATAGTATCATATAGCAGATGGTGTCTAATATATCAACAAATATATCGAAAGCTCATAAACAATTTATAACAATGATACAACCTGATAAAAAACAAGCAACTCATCATCTAAGTACTGCCAGCTTTAGTGTCATAAGACTTATCTCATATTTGCAACCGATATAAACCGCTCAACTATGTTATTTCAAAGTCCATTGCAAATTAGGGAATCAATGACAAATCAATATCTAGTTAAGCACCGTTTTCCATTAACCATACACTTATAACTACACACATCTTATTAGGCATTATTATGACCTTAAATTCGCCCTCCTATAACTACACAAACACAATTACACATCTTATTAGGCTTTAACAAATTCTATATATTATGCAGTACTTGAACCTAATCAACTCCATCTTAAAACTAAAGTTTTAGTTTGAACTATTACCACTACCATTAATGAAGACCCTCAATCAGCTGCAAAACCAAACAATTCAAACTAAAACTTTAACAAATATTTATTCAAAATGATTAAAATGACAGAATATATACTTGATTTTTGAAGATTGAGCGACAAGCAATTACTGAGATGAGTTTAATTCCGTTTGAATGAACCATTTGTGGTTATTCTAGCCTTAATTTTCTGACAAATTAGGTTTGATTTTGAAATTATTAGGCATGTTTAGAGGATTTGAAGAAAGGGTTTGGAGTTGTGAAAGTGGAGAGGGGGAAAATATTTTAGGGTTTTGTGAAGGTATGAAAATTGGGAAGGGAGATAACCCGCCCAAAAGTTTTTAGGCTGGAAGGGAAAAACAATACCCACTTTATAAAAATATACCCCACTAAATACCCCACATACACTCACAAACCAAATAAATAATTATTAAACTCTAACATTTGCGTGAAAAACAATAAGGTGAGTAACTCACCTTTCGTTCTCTTGAATTGTGAGCCTCACAGGTGAGTTTATACCCACTGCACAAGAGTCACTCCATTCACCTTGCATTCACCTTGCATTCACCACCCCCTTGCCGCCCAGTCTTAGTAATTAACTCTATATATAATGGAAGGGGGTGTACCGCACTCACGATTTGTATATTCTTTTTTCTGCTTTATGTGGGCTACTTCACCGTTAGCCCATTTTCGCACCCTGCCCTGGCCCAGATTCATTGTTTCCATGCGTGTCGGTAATCTTCTCAAACAAACAAATACTAAAAAACCATTTTCCGGGTTCCCAAGCAGATAAACAAATAGTTTTTTCACCGCCTCTCTCTCTCTCTGTCTCTTCATTCTTATCGGAATCTTCATCCATCAACTCATGACCCAAATCCACTAATTTGTTGATCAATACTCAAAGGAAGGATTGAAGAAGACAAGTATAAATTACACAGTCGATGTAATTTTCTATGGAAAAGTTGATTCTGTAAGGTTATGAACCCTAATTAAATCTTTCAATTTGATTATGAGTTGTATTAATTTTGGTTGTATTTCAATTTGCTCACATATTTTCAAATTCTAGCTTATCCTTGCAACCAATTCCTTTGCCTAGACCCACAAACAACTGACTAAAATCATGAAACTGTGTCTACAAGATTCAAAGTCATATGTATGTATATATATATATATATATATATATATATATATATATATATATATATATATATATATATATATATATATATATATATATATATATATATATACTACTTATAACGCATGCATATCCCCAACCAAAATCCAATCCTACCAACTTTAAGATTCAGCCACACCAACCAAACTCCAAGCCTAAATTTACACACACCAAACCAACATACAATCCTAAAAAATTACCAAACCAACCATCCTCCAATCCTAACAAACCAATACCTCACAAAAACCCATCCTCCACTCATATTTACTTCCTTTTTATTAAAAAAAAACACACACTCTCATCTCCACAAAAAAAAAACAAACACACACACAAACAAACACTCTCATCCTAATCAAACACTCTCACAATCACATTCATTTTATAAAAAACTCTCCACACCAAACCCTACACCACCAGCCGCCATCCTACACCACCCGCTGCCTACTGCCGCCGCCACCCTACTGCCGCCACCAACGACGCCGGCCACCACAGCAACAACCAACGACGCCCGTTATTTTGGTATGTTTTTTTAATAAAGATTATTTATTTTTCTTATATATAAATTTTTTTATATAGACCCGTATTTTATTTTCATTCTTCTCGTTTTTTTTTGTTTTTTTTTCTTAAGATCCGCAACTTTTAAAATTTTTTTAGTTGATATAATGTTTTTTTATAGATCTATTGATTTTTTTTGTAGATCTACTTTTGTTTTTAAGTTACGTATTTTTTTTATAGAGCTCCTTTTTTTATAAAGAATTAAAGATCTATAACTTTTTTTAGTTTAGTTTAAAAAAATCCGTTTTTTTAAATTCCGTAACTTTTTTATTTTTTTTAGTAGATCTAATTTTTTTTGTAGATATAATTTTGTGTTTAAATTCCGTATTTTTTTTAAAGAGCACTTTTTTTAATAAAGATATGTAATTTTTGTTAATTTATTTTTTAAAAATTCCTTTTTTTTTAAGATCCGCAATTTTTTCTAACATTTTTTAGTAGATCTAATTTTCTTTTTGTAGATCTAATTTTGTGTTTAAGTTCCGTATTTTTTTAAAGAGCACCTTTTTTTTAATAAAGATCTGTAATTTTTTTATTTTATTTTTTAAAAAATCCGTTTTTTTAAAATCCGCATTTTTTATACATTTCTTTAGTAGATATTATGTTATTTTGTTTTTAAGATCCGTATTTTTTTACTAAGATCCGTATTTATTTTTTATTTTTTTTGAAGATACTTAAGTTTTTGTTTTTTTTATTTATTTAAAGATCCGAAAACGTTTTTGTAGATCTATTTTTTTTTAAATCCGTAATTTTTTTAATTACTCTTTTATTAAAGATTCGTAAGTTTTTAATTTTTTTTTGAAGATACGATTTTTTTTTTGTAGATCTAATGTTTATTTAAATGTCCGTATTTTTTTTTGACAAATCTATTTTTTGAAAGTTTTTTTAGATATATTTTTATTTGTAAAAATCCGTAATTTTTATTTAAATATCCGTAATTTTATTTAAATATCCGTAATAAAATACGTATTTTTTAAGTTTTTTTTCTTTCTAAACATCTGTATTTTTTTAAATTTTTTATAAAGATCCATAAGTTTTTTATTCTATAGATCCGATTTATTTTTGTAGATCTAATGATTTTAAGTTTGTATATCTAACATTTTTTATATATTTTTTGCAGCCGCCACTCTTGCCGGACAAGTCTCCGGAACAGTAGCCGGATTTATATTTTTTGCCGGAAATAGTATGCTTTATTTTTTAATTTGTTGTTGATATTTAGTTTTAAATTCTTTTTTTGAAAAAGTTGGAAATTTTTTAATAGTTTGAAAAAGTAGTCAAAAGTTATCAAAAGTAGTCAAAATTTGTCAAAAGTTGCGAAAAGTAGTCAAATTTGATAAAGTTGAAAAAGTTGAAATTTTTTTAGTTTTTTAATATTTTGAAAAAGATGAAAAAAAATAGAAAAGTTATAAATTCGTTTTTTTAATTAAATTTAAACTTTCATTATTTTTTTTGAAATTTGAAATGTTTCTAAAATTTTGAATATTGACTTTAATTTTTTTTTAATTTGAAGTAATTGAATAAAAAATATTTTTTTTGAGGTATTTACTTTGATTTTTTATAAAGTTGATTTGGTAGATTCGTTATTAATTTTATAGTGTAAATATTGATATGAAGTTTATGACGTAAATGTTGTCATAAAGTATAGAGTGTAAATTTTGTTACAAGTTTATAGTGTAAACTTTGTTATAAAGTTTATGATGTAAATATGTTTGTAAAATTTATTATGTAAATTTTGTTATAATGTTTATGGTGTAAAATTTTGTTACAAGCTTTTAATGTAAACTTAGTTATAAAGTTTATTATGTAAATTTGTTATAATGTTTATTGTGTAAATTTGTTATAAAGTTTATTGTATGAATTTTGTTATATACTTTATTGCGTAAATTTGTTATAAAGTTTATTGTATAAATGTGGATATAAAATAGTTGAAACGAGTGTTGGAAAACCCGCGCGATGCAGCGGGATTGCTTAAAGGACTTACTTTGCAACGACATTTAAACCTCAGGGGTTGTTTTTGCCAAGTTGCGAAAGATTATTAATGTTAAAGGACTTACTTTGCAACGACACTTGAACCTCATGGGCTATTCTCGCCAAGTCGGCAAAGATTGCAATTAATGCAAATGTTTTGCAACACAAAGGCTCCTGCCTTTTAGTATATATGTTAATTCAAATTTTTTGAAAGTTTAAACTTAGAACTTTGATGTATTTTGAAATTTTTAGAAACTTGAAATATTTTGAAATTGTATGAAATTTGAAATAATTTGAAATTTTAAAAGTTTGAAATATTTCAAATCTTTTTGAAATTTGAAATATTTTGAAAATTTTAATTAGTGAAATTCAAGATTTTTAAAAATTCGTTTTTTAAATAAAATTTTAAACTTTGATTTTTTTTTTTGAAATTTGAAATTTTTTAAAATTTTGAATTATTCACTTTGATTATTTTTAGTAGCAACCCAAAACAATCAAAGACAAATCAAGCAAATCCGTACCAAACGCGTAACAATAGCAGCTTATAAGCACTCCGAAAACTCTTCTTGGACTGGTTGGTGTCGACAGAAAATGGAGATGAAATGGAGAATATTTTTCTTGTGAATTTTGATGGAGAATTGTGGGGAACAACTAAAAGTGGGGAATAACTTTATAGAAAGAAAAAGAGTGACAATAATGGCCGAATATTAGGACCTAACTCCACAATTCTTCCCAAGTTGGTTGAACGTATCCTCCAAAATATATGTGTACAATAAAATAAATAATTTCGGTGCTATTATTTAAGAAACGTGATACTCTTATCATTTATAAAGATGTTTACATAATTGTAGCAACATATAAAATTGGCTCTAGCTATTGTATAAATGGATCATGTGATGATTATTATTTATTTGTGTATATGTTAAGTTTTGGTGTTACATAAATTAGCTTGGTTTAAATGGAACATAACACTGTAGGAGTTTAGGGAAAATAATGTGTATCGATTTATATGCCTAGAGTTCAAATTAAAACAGTCTCATAATTATATAAACTTATGTTACATAAAGTATTAACTAAGTGATCACATAACATAATGTCTAAATTATTTAATAATGCCCATAGTACTTACGTAAAATTTCAAATTATATAGGAATTTTGGAAAACGGTTTTTAAGGAATTACAGTTATACAAAACACTTACCACAATATCGTATATCGTTAATCGTCGCCACCACTATAGCTTCAGAAAAACACAATAATCGAATGCCAATTTAGTCAACAAAAACAATAATAATAAATAAATAAGTAGATAAATAAATAAAAGTACCATAAACCACAACAATCTATAAAAAAAATTACATGTTGAATAAGATGTTTGCCGGTAAATAATCGTCGCCACCCCTATACCTTCATAAAAACACAATAATCTATTGTCGTTGTTGTGCAATCATGCCTTTATAAAAAGTGCTCTTCGAAAAGGATTCCCGAGCGATACATATACAATTTTTTGAAAAAAAAAATATTCACCGCAGGAATTTTGTCGAAAACTAAACACCGCTGCCGCTAGGCGCGGGTACTCTGCTAGATACCACTGCCGCAAGACATGGCTACTCTGCTTAATACCGTTGCCGCTACGCGCGGACACTCGGCTAGAAACCGCTGCCGCTAGAAACCGATGCCGCTAGGCACGGGTACTCGCCTAGTATATATATATATATATATATATATATATATATATATATATATATATATATATATATATATATATATATATATATATACTAGTGTCAAAACCCGTCCGATGGACGGGTATGACTTGTGGTTTTTATTTTTATTATTTAGTGTATCAAATATATACTAAAAAGTAATTAAAAGTTAAATGAAAGGGTTAAGATTTATAATTGATGTTACCATAATCCATTAAACGACTAAAAGCAGGTAAACCCTAAGTACTCTGATTTGTGGTTTTTATTTTTAGGATTTAGTAGAATAAATATATAGTTAAAAGTTATTAAATTAAAGGGTTAAGAAGTATAATTGTCCTGCAGAAGACGTTGTTTCGATTAAGCATTGGAGTGTATATTAATGATGCTCGCCTTACGTTGGATTTCATTGAATATCAGTGATAGGAAGTGAACATTTGGCTCATGGACTTTACCAATGAACATAGAAGACCAACACTCAGGAGTCCTCGCAGAAGACATGGTTTCGATTAAGCATTGGAGTATACATTAATGATGTACGCCTTACATTCGATTTCATTGAACATCAACAATAGGTAGTGAACATTTGGCTGGAACATCTCAACCTGCAAATTTGCCTCGCATGACAAGATACACCTATTAGAAATCAAGAAAAAAAGTATGAGATTGTATAGTGTCATAAAAAATGCATAAAATAAGATCTATTATATTTTTAAATATAAGAGCATTAGTATCATATTTGCATCACCGCAACTGCAATCTCTTTTCTTGTCTCATGACTATACGAATTACAAAAGAGATTAAGTATTTAATGTAAACCTTAATAATGTGGAAGTTAAGGAATTTGTTATTAACAAATAGGGATGAAAAGAGACTTATGTTTGATTATGTATGCCCTCATAAGTGTCTTCATGAGCTGCACAAACAATAAAGGAAACTCATAATAACATACAATAAGGTGGCCTAATAACACGTCTAAAACCCATATCTAACGAAAACTAAATAACATTCACAGCTAAAACAAATTAAATAACCATTCACAGTGAACTGTCTATTTATATATATATTGAAGCTAATAACTTATGAGAATCCCATTGTCAAAAAAGTGTACAAACGATCAGTTTATAAAGGTTGAATTAATAAGGAATTATAGTAATTATCTTGCATCCAAGTGAGCCTAATGTGCATGTACAAAAACCACATCTTTATTCGATAATAAATAGCTTAAATGATTAAAAATGTATATACCAGAGCACAAAGCAACATTCAAAGCTGAAACTTTTCTCCATCATAATAATATTCACCTTTGAATCACACACTTTTGATTTCTCATCAAGTAGACTCTTTGTACACATAACCCACTCATATAAGCAACAAATTAAGAGTCATCCCATTTAAAAAATGACATGATCCAACACAGACATAATCAAGTTTTTTGTCTTGCATAATTACCTTCTAGCACCAAAACCATAACTGTAGATGTATGCATCACAATATTTTTCTTTTCATATGATCTTACACCTGTAAATTAAAAAACATATTCATATAATATCAATCATTCAAAAAAAGTAATAGACTTATGAATATCATTGGCATATTTTTCTATAGCAAAAGAAGGGTGATAAATAATTGTAGGTATATTTTATAGTTTTGCATAATAGTTTTTATGTTTTTCTTATGGACATATATAACTATATAAGTGTTAATTTTGTTCCAATATTTAGTGCATTTTTTACAAACAATAGATATGTGAAATGCATTTTGTAAATATTTAGAGTCTTTGCAATATCTATAGGTGTAATATAATAAGTTAACGAAAAATAATATATAAACATGCCAAATTTTTATTGAATGTAAAAAAAAAAAAAAAAAAAACAAATACCGAATATGAGAGGAAAAAGTTTCAAAGTGGTATGTAAGAAAAAAGTATCAAAGCTAGGCGTGCAAGCCTTATGAATATCGTTGAAATAAATAAGTTAACTAAAAATAAGATATAAAGGTACAAATTTTTATGTTGAATGCATTAAGAATGAAAATAAATAAACGTTAAAATTGATAGAACAATAAAAATATACAAAGTTCTTTGTAACAACTTAGGATATGATTTTTACACAATTCAAATATACACGAACATGTTCCTAATACAAACCTTGCTTACAGTTAACAATTTATTCCTCTAATCGCAAGACTTCTTCTTCAAGAACAACTACTTTGTGACGAAAGAGAGTACTTACGCGAAATCAATATGTGGATAGTAAATTTTGGTCGCCAAGCAAATGGATGGATAGGAAAAGAGGTGATCATCTAGAAGCCCAACCATTACATTACACACAATGCCCGCGTAAAGGCATGCGTATTCACCAATAATTAAAAAAAAAAATCCCAATAAATGGGATTGAGCTCACTAAATAGTTTTTGCGTATTCACCAAATCAAGAACAATTTTCTCATGAAATGGGTAGCCTTTGAATATTATAAAGCGCTTGACATTTTTCTCAGGTAATTAACCACTGTCGTAGTAGATATATTTTTGCCCCGTTGCCCAAACACCATTTACGCCACATCTAAAATTAACTAAGATGGGCGATGAGTTAGGTATCAATTTGAATATAATAGCATAAGTACCTTCTACAAACAGCCATGTGAAGCCGCAACTTGTTTATCTACAACCATGTCAAGTTTTTTTTGGGATTATAAAGTTGATAATTGTTCATATCTTGAGGGTGTGTATTGTTGATTCGGATGGAATAGCAAATTAGATCATGTTAATAGAGTATGGATCTAGTGAGAAGAACTATTGAAATGTGAAGAGTGAGAAAAAATTGTAGCCACATATTTTAAATAAGAAAAGAAAATAATAGGGAGATGCATATATTTTTGTGAATGCATCCAACATTTGTGGTTGTGGTTTCTTCTCATTCTTCTCATCTTATTTATATTTCTCATTTGATCCTTACTTATGTTAATAAAGGGAAAATGATATTATTGACTAATAATGTGGTGTTACAAGAGTAATAAATAATATATGGTAATATCATAAGTAAAGTAACCATAGACTTTGCGAATATTTTTCTTACTCAAATAGCAAAGATAACATAGCGATTATTCAAAGGTCAACCTCCTCTTGAAAAAATAATTGTGCTATTGGTGTCATATTTATCAATGAAAAAAATCATATCTCACACAATATTTTTTACACTAATAGTTTATAAATTGGATAAAAAAATATTGCCTCAATAACCTCAATACCTTAACAGCATACACCCATTATAATGTTGCATCTAAACAACGAAATAACTCTAATTGCGTTTCCAGCATAAATTTGGATATCATGTGCATTGGGGTATGTTCTACCAACATATCCTAAATAAATTCCTATAACAAAACTAATTATAATTTTACAGCTAATACGTTCCTAATAATCACCATTAATCTCATACCACAATATACTATTTACTTGTACCTACTCACTCATACCCTTTATCAAAGATTAACACTTTCTTACAACTCTAAAGAGAGTACTAATTCCAATTCTAGCATAACTGATTACCCGTTAAATGCAAAAACTTAGTCTAAGTAAATGCTCCTAATTAAAAAAAAACTTCAGATAGTTATTGTTCAAGCACAATAGAAGTATGGTGGAGTTGATGACCCGAACCTTTTGGCTTGAATCCACCAGAACCGCAAGTAATCATTTACATGTACGCCATAATTTTTGATGTTTCAATTTCATATCAAGCTGAGCAAAACTATCTACATGTTGTTGGTTCTCAACATCAGGACTTCTTTATACATAGTACATATATGTAACTCGGGAATACTATGAAGCATATTAGGGCCTGTTGTTAATAGACTAAAGTCTTGGGTCACCTGACACCAAAGGTACAACCCAATCAATTGCTTTACAAAAATGGGTCTACGTAAAATATAGTTGGTTACTGAATAACTCTGTTGACTTGAATAAACCACCAAGATAAATATAAGGACCAGACCATACCAAGTTCAATGAGACAAATTAGACTCTAAGTTCATCCAGTTACATCTTCCTTCATGTTTCCACTATTTTCACTTTTTGGGATCAAAAGGCTGGATAAAGTATTTCACTTTTTAACACAGTGTAAGTCTATTTATACAAAAAGTGTCGGTTCCCTTTTCCAAAATAATTCTAAATCTTAAACCACTAATGCCAACAATTCAATAAACTATCAAATCTTCTCACAAACTAATATCCAATTCTGCAAAAAGCAAAACTATGAGTCCTGTATCATATGATATGTACTTAACTAATATACAACTTCAAGTTCAATTCTATAGGCAATTAACATCGACGGGATACCCCAAATCTAAATATTCAAAACAGCTATAGACATTCAAGAAAATATTCAACTAAAAAAATGCAAAATTGGTCTTAAACCAAATTTTACACATTGAATCATTGTTGAAAGAAGACTACTTTCTTGTAATCAAATTTGATACATCAACTATACATCAAAAACTAAAAAATCAATGATAAGAATTATGAAGTGTTTCAGGTCAAGAGGATCCAACGAATACCTAATTTAACCTGATTAATTTGACCTGATGCCCAACCTGACCGACCCACACAATTTACCACATCTATGAATAGAGTATAAACGTGAAACTGAAAAAAACATCTTTTTAGGGCTCACTTGGCTACATCTAACACGCATTACTGTTTCAAAACCTTGTGGTCTTGTGACATTCCATTGCAGATCATTATAAAGTTTTGCAGGATCCGAAAGTGTAGAGAAACGGTGATAATAATAAACCTGAAAATAGAAGGGAATGTTATTAAAAGTGTTCCTTAAGAACGGCAAGAAATGCAATCTAACCTGTTTAGCAAAATAATGTCTGAGAAAGCAAAGTAAAAAAGTAAGATTGCAATGACTACCTATCCTCTAGTAGTTCGAGGGATAACAGAGATTGATGCAATGTGAACATAACTTTGGGTTGTGATGAATACGTTAAAAGAAACTTATAAAATATTCAAGATCATATAAACAATTTGGTAAGATAAAAGCACAATGGTTAAATCTCATCAAAGAGGTATCAAAAGATTAAGGCTCACATGGTACTCTGCAAATTCAATAACCAATGTCTTCATAGTCTTGTCTACTGGTTGAAGCTATTTATGAGGTTCCTGTAGTTTAAAAAAAATAATAAAAAAAACACAACTTCAGATTAACTTTTGTTTTCATCAACGTTACTACGCCAAACATGTTAATGCACTTTGGTGAGGCCATTATACATACTACGTAGATCCCATTTATAAGATCTTAGCACCACACATATATGATTCTAATATTAAAAATATTTAGAAGGAAACGGGTCAAAAAGGTCAACATTAGCCTAAAAAAAATTTGAATGCGTAAAACTGTAAAAGACCTACTAAATCATTACTGGAAACATTACATTATTATTGAAATAAGATAATTTTGTAATCGCGTTTGACCCACTAACAATATATATGTAGACTTAAAGTATAGAACAAAAATGTTTTGGTTCAGCTGACCCCAACCATTTTAGCTTGTTTGTTTAACCAGGACATTAGTTGATAGTACCTTTTCTCCTGCAGAGAAATTAGCTCTTCTTTCAGCCTCTCTAGCAGAAAGAGCCGAAATACCAACATAAGGCAAGATCGAAGCATAATAAAATGGGGTCAAATTTTTTTGAAACGACTACTGTGCTTCTACCTCAAACCTCTTAATAATAAAACATGTTAAGAATATAAATAAGCTTGCCTGATTGAAATACCAAAATTTTGCCTCCGATACTCTTCATTGCCAGAAAAGCAGTTTGACAAAGATGAAGCAAGTCACAGACTGCTAAACTGGTACTAAGTGGGTGTTTGGATGTGCGCTTTGAAAGTGATTATCTGATAAAAAAATATCAGAATAAAAAACAGGCGTTAGCTTGTTTAAAATTGGGACATGTCTATGTGTGAGTGTTCGGTGAATTTTGGTCGTTCAAGAAATTATTAAACGGGGTGACCAAAAAAAGATAATCTGAGAAGAAACAGAAAATAGAGACGTCTTGTGAAATAATGCTTATATTACCATTAACAAATCACAATGGCTTACTTGAAGATTTAGACCAACTCCAAGGTGTAATCATCTTTGTCGTTCATCAAATGCTTATAGGCTTGAGAGTTGTACATTCTTGAAGCTTCGTTGGGCTTTCCTTTATAGTGTTTCAACTAAAAATCGGATAACAATTCAAAACTGAACCTGTGACCAATTAATAAAGCCAATATTAAATAAAAAGGCAAATGCACCGGTGACCATTAAAACTGAATTGTCAAATGAGCTTGTTCTTTATAAATGGAAACATTATATAAAATTAAGTATATAAAGTACTATATACAGGAGTCAAAATGCGAATATGCACAATGGTGTTAATATGTTTTCTTCAAATGTTACTTTTAAAGTTATCTTATGCGTGGCGCATTAGTGATATCAAAAAAGCCCAGTTGACTCATTCTTACCAAAGAATATTTTCTTAACATCGTAATCAGTCCAAGGCACAATCAACATCTCTAGTTGGTTCTATAATGGAGATACTGTTCACTTCCTCTACATCCAAAAATTTACGATTAAACTTCAGCTTAAAAATGAGCTACATCATTTAGATTTAAATGAACATGAAACATGGTAAAGAAGTATAAAAACCTATTTGATTAAATAAAAAAAAAAAAAAAAAAAAAAAAAAAAAAAAAAAACTGTGGAAGCAATCTTTGGGTAGACATGTAAGGAAAGAGTGCATGTTCTAATGACGACACCTATTACATGATCATTTAATCAGCAATCTGAATACTGGGAAGCAATTGGTGGACTATTATTAAATAATGCATGTATGAATAAAAATTATGATACCTTATATCCTTGAAGGTCTAATTTCTTCTTGCATAGTTTCAAAAAAAACCCTCTTATCTTGTTTGCCAGAATGCGTTTCACTTAAGTGTCATCGTATAAGACTACCCTCTTGTGTTGTTTGCCACATCATTAAGTGTAGAAAATAAACAATTTGCTCCAATGCAACCATACACGTTAGCACAAATAAACTATTAGCATGTTGGTTCATAGTTACCAATTCATTGCTAAACTTATGTGTAGAACTACATGTTCGATTTACAGGAAAACACAAATGTAAGAGATTATGTTAATACTTTTGGTGGATTTTGACCATTCAGGGATATGAAAGTGGAAGATTTATCACAGCGGTTCCATTCTCAACCGTAGGCCCTCGAGTAATTGAGTTTCTTTTCTAGCTCAGTTCCAAATCCAAGACCAACAAAGTAACATATTTTAGAGTAGGCTTCTTGGATTCCGACTTAAATCGGTTATCCGCATAAGTTCCAAGTAGTATACCTAGCTCACCATACAGCACAACAATCAAACTCTGTAGTGTTACAAATATGATGATATTATTTTGATGATAATTTTCATTAAAAGAGTGGAATAGGAAGCTTTATGCATTAGAAATACATCTAGGAATTTTGTGATTGGTTAACCGATTTCAACCCATTTGACCCGTTTTTCCTTTTGAGCTAAGTTCATGATTATGTATGTTTGATCGATCAAAGATAATTCGTAAGTCCTAACCGGAATCAAAACATCTATAAAGACATGGGTAAGAACTGCCCTTATTTTCAAGAGCATAAAAGTTCAATGGGACCTGATGAATAATCCTCTCACAATAACATATGTATGCACTGACATGGGCAGAAGAGTATAATTACCAGTTGATATTGCTGATGCAGGTCAGGCCTTCTGGAGAAGTAAGAATGATGGCCACACTGCTTATCGGATAAGCTTTTGCTGCTGAGGCAACAGAATCACTAAGACTTCGATATGCTAGAGTAGATGGACCAGTAGTGTACTTTCCAAGCCCAAATAAGCTGACCAATTTGGGTCTAGGACCTGAAAGCCTAAGAAAAGTTGACTGCCCAGATGTTTCGGTGAAATCTTCCTCGATGGATACTTGGAACAATAAAACACCATGTTGAGAATTCAACTTTTTCAAGATGGTATTTTGGAATTTTGATGACCCATCTTTTGTCATATCTTTCTCGGTCACACCAACTGCAAGCATGTCTCCTTTCCAATCTACCAAATCGATCTCTTTGGCAGAAAAGTTTAACTTTCATATTTTAAACAAAATTGCATTAGGTTAGTTTTTACTTATTGTAATAAGAGATCAATGTTAATATTTCGATAACGGGGGTCTTGCAAAACATGTGTTATCATAGACATTAGTTTAGTTGACAAACAGGACCAAAAACCGATGGTGGAAGATCCACATTCTCCGTATGAAATACATCTTCATCAGGTATTAGTTATGACCAATCTGTCATAAAAATTGAAACAATATTTTTCGCGGAACCTCTTAAGGGTGTGCTTGGAAGTGACACAAACAGATTATTATTTTCTGATCTAATAACGGTTAAAACAATAAAATGGCATTCAAGCTACAAAAAAAAAATTCTTGAAAGACGTACACTACCTGTCCCTGTGTTGCTGCACGAAATTACTTGTATAGGGCTAATAGTATGAAAAAAGAGAAACGTCAAACAGTCATAAACTGAAACACCGATTTGGGTATGACGAACCTTATCAATGTTGGGATGGTAGATTTTTTGTAAGAAACCGAACCTGTAAAGCCAAAGCTAGACGATCAGAAACAAATACAGGCAACATGCAAAACATCAGCATAAAAAAAAAAATAAATAAAAAAAAAGGCCACCACATGTATTACTGGCTTGTAATGAAGACACCAGCAGATTTAATGCACTTATTTACATGTATTCAAGAGATGATCACAAAAGAGTGAGACTTTAGGTGGTAAAGGTGCCATGCTTGCATGAACTTTTTAGCTCTTTCACCAGAAGGAAACTTTGAAGTTTAACTATGGTTGGTATTTGCTTATGAGGCATCCAAAAAGCAACAAAAACTTATGGTTTTTCAGTGCTTATGTAATACTTAACAGCTTGGATAACTATGAGTAATCAATTCCCTTTAATTTAAAACATAAGTTAATCTTTCAAGTAATATGGTCCAACAAAAAGACTCCCACTATATGAGATTTAACTTTTAACTTTTAATTACTTCCTGTGATTTTTTTTTTTCTTTTTCTAGTTTAACCTTGTAAAATTTGCTAACTTGTGATCTTGTCTTTTTCATTCTTGACACAATCAAAGGTGGCATCAGTTTCCTTTTGGCCAGCCTCCTTGGCTTCTTCGATAAGAAGCCCTAAACCTTTGGATACAATATTTTGCAGTAGTAAAGTGTCACATATCAGCAGCCAAAATGGCATCAGAAAAAGCTAGTGTCTGATCTGTAATGACAGGATCTATATGAAAGAATAAAAAAGAAAAAGGCAAGGAAGACGATTATAGCAACATAACCTTGAAGAACATTATTGAAGCAAGGCATCGAAACTTACTATTAGTTTGCAGTAGGTATGTCCTTGTCGCCCATAAAACTAAAAAATAGGTTAAAAAAACCTGTTAAACTCAAAAGTCTATAAAAGAAATTAGGGATTAGTATGTTTAGGAATAAAAATATATAAGGTATAATTGTCTTGTTAGGTAATATATATCTACTTTTTTTATAAATTCTTATCTTCAAAATATATATTCCAAAAATGCAAACTGCAGAATTTTTTAGCATGTCCTTATTTTTATTAATTTGCAACATATAAATCAAAAAACAATTTAGTCTAGTGGTAAGTTGTTTAGATAACTTATGAATGACCCAAGTTCAAATCCAATATATGTCTTCTTTTTAATTAAACAAAATTAAAATTTAAAATCCACAAATAAAAATACAAACCGAATTTTAAATTAAAAAAATTAAAATTGAACATAATTATTAAAAAAAAATGCCACATAAATATAATGATGACATGGAAACATAATTAAAATTTAAAATCCACAAATAAAAATACAAACCGAATTTTAAATTAAAAAAATTAAAATTGAACATAATTATTAAAAATAAATGCCACATAAATATAATGATGACATGGAAATATGACTTGGCATTATGGGATGCCAAGTGGCATTTTATGTGGCATGCCTCCTCTTATATATATAAATATATATATATATATATATATATATATATATATATATATATATATATATATATATATATATAGGTTTGGGTTATTATGAAAAATTTCTTAGAATGAAAAGAATGAGAAGGCATGTGGAGGTGACATGTGTCACCTTTGCCACATCATCATGCCACATCACCATACCCCACCCCCACCCACCCAACCCCCCCCCCCCCAAAAAAAATTTTTTGCATCACAAATCATAATTTTAGTGCATTAAGGTTATAAATTACTGCATCACAATTATAAAGTTACTGCATCACAATTATAAAGTTACTGCATCACAATCATGATTTTAGTGCATTAATGTTATAACATTGATTTTAGTGCATCATAGTTGATGCACTTAACTATTAACTATGATGCAGTAACTTATAATAAAGATGCACCAAGACTTATTAGTGCATTAAGGTTATAAGTTACTGCGTCACAATTATGATTTTAGTGCATTAAGGTTATAACTTACTGCATTACAGTTATAAAGTTACTGCATCACAATCATGATTTTAGTGCATTTAAGGTTATAACCTTGATTTTAGTGCATCATAGTTGATGCACTGAACTATTAACTATGATGCAGTAACTTACCAATGGAGCATTAGTCCAATGGTTGGAGCACTTGTGCTTGAGTCAATTGACCCAAGATCAAGTCCCATCCTTGGCATTTGTTTCATATAGGTACCTACCTCCGCAAAACCTGTGGACACACTGGAGAGACTTTGTGGAATAAGAGCTTAGGGGTCCGAGTCTTGGCTCGTGCTCACTCCAGTTGGTGCCCCACTAGGCCAGGAGAGTTGCCGGAGCTATTCCTTGTGGGGTGGACAATGGTTGGTGCCAAAAGGCACCCGGGGTCAAGGTGTTCCCGCCAATCTACACCTTTTGTGGAATGATGCAGTAACTTATAATAAAGATGCACCAAAACTTATTAGTGCATTAAGGTTATAAGTTACTGCATCACGGTTATAAATTTACTGCATCATAATTATGATTTTAGTGCATTAAAGTTATAAATTACTGCATCACAATTATGATTGTGATGCAGTATTTTTATAACTGTGATGCAGTAATAAATTTTGGCGGGAATTTTTTTGGCGGGAAAAAAAATTTTTTTTTTGCCCAAAAAAAAATTTTTTTTTTGGCGGGAAAAAAAAATTTTTTGCGCGGGGGGGGGGGGGGGGGGGGGGCGGGGGGGGGGTGGGGTGGGGGTGACACATGGCATGGTGATGTGGCAAAGGTGACACATGTCACCTCCACATGCCTTCTCATTCTTTTCATTATAAGAAACTTTTCATTTTAACCCTACCCTATATATATATATATATATATATATATATATATAAATTTTTTTTTTTTTTTAAAGATTGTTCTATTTTTGGTTGCCTTTGTTTGAAAAGTTTCAGTTTTGGAATTTGGTTTTAGGAGTGGCTACAATTGGGTCAACTAACTTCTGCTGAGGGATGCGGCGGGGGTTTATGTTGATCGTCTGCCTGTATATGTAGCTGAAGTAGAGTTGGCCTCAGTCAGAGTTGGTAATGGTTTGCGGCCAGGCTAAAGGGGTAATTATATGTTCTAGAAAGCGTTTTCGTGGTTGATAGCTTATTCATTCTTCTCAAAATTTTACATTTTTTTTGTAGTTTCGTATAGGTGTGCACTCCAAATGTGGCTCAAATGGTTGAAGGTCTAAAAAATTGTGCCCTTTGGATCATGTGCAAAGAAGAAGAGGCCCCTGAACCAATGGTAACCATTACTAAGAATGAGTTTTTGTATTTTTTTCAACAAGCTCATAAGCACACCAAATAAGTTAACACAAACACCCCACCGACGGTGCTTATGTATAAGAATTTGTTTCAGCCCAAAATGGGTGGATACGCATAAGCTTTTTTTCTTCGTATGGATTTCAGAATACGCAATATGCTGAAAAAAGTAGTCAACCCCAAACATCGTCTTAGAATCACTTTTAGAAGTTACAGTTTCATAATTAGAACGTTTTTGAAATTAAAGAGTTTCGCCCTCCATCAAGGTAATATGCATTTATTTTAAGCTTTTTTATGGGATGCTTGCGGCTTATTCCAAACAACGGTTTTAAAAGGGGTGAATGGCCCATTTTAAGGGTCTCTGGATTTGTTTAAAAGTAAACCACCAACTACTAAGGGTAGTCATGTATCTTAAGAAACAGGGAAAATAAAGAGTATGGACTTACATGGAAAGAATATAAGTCGATGTCATACACGTTTCGGGTGTGCTAATTACTCTAAACTTAACAGATACTAAAGTACTTAAATGTATTCACTTATTGATACCCATTGCATGATCGTGCAGCTTATAAATGAAACGGTGCGTTTGGCTAACATAGTTCCAGGTGTGTTCAGAAAAGTACTCAAAGATATCAAGATCAAAGGTAGACATGCATTTCTACTACAGCTTTATTAATATGCTAATAATTATAGGTGGCAATTTTAACTTATGAATGGGTCTACTGGGTAACTGCGATATGTTTTATCTCCAAAAAGGAAACGGGTCGAAAGTCGTGGTTTCAATCCATAAAACCTACTATAAGTATTTTAACAAAATTTATACTATTTTTGAACTAAATAAATTTTGTAATCTTTTTATACTATAATAAAATTCAAAGTTGTGGCTAGAAAGTGTTTTGGGTGAAACCGATCAGTAAAAGTTTGTTTCTTTTTACCCAACCCGTGAAAGTATCCTGTTTCCACCCAAATTTGTTTCCCACCCTGCATGACCCGCCCATTTTCCCCATTAAATTCATATGATAAACTTTGTGTATGTTTTATCCCTCCACGTTCGCAGTGCGCATCAGGTGGGACTCCTTTCTTAGACAATAATAAGAAGTCAATAATAAGACTTCAGTAGAGCCACATCATATTGTATAGGAAATTACATTAATACTGGTGGTTGGCACCTCATTCAGGTAAATTTAACTTTGTGTTTTACCTGAAATTTCTTTAATATGTGAGTTTCCAATGTTTAAAAAATTCCATCTAAAAGGGAAATTTACATTAATTCAAATTTTTGGTCAATATTCTGTTAAATTGCTGATTGAATGCCAGTTCAGCATGACCCGTGACGAGTGCCAACCAGGTTTATACAGCTCATGGTAATATGCAATTCAATTTGCAGCCATATAGGTTTATTAAGGTTCGGTTACTGTAGGTCAATTTCCATTCATACACAACTGCTAAGAACCTGAACTATTCACATTTTTTAAGGTACCTGTAACTGCTGAAAGCATGAAATGTTTACATGGATAAAACAAAGTTAAAAAGGGATAGTAGATGTTAGGGTATTTGTTAAACCCATTACAGATTGTCGTTTTCGATAAAAAAAAAAAATATTACCTTCTATTCAAAATATTTTCCTTTAAAAAGGATATAAAGCAATTGTATCGTAGCAAAGTACATTAAAAGGTAGACAAGTATCTACCTTTTCAGGGGACAAATTTCTCAATATAGTCGCACATGTATATAACCAAACTACGGTTAACGAGGTGACCT
Source organism: Chrysanthemum seticuspe (assembly GCA_019973895.1). NCBI lineage: Eukaryota > Viridiplantae > Streptophyta > Magnoliopsida > Asterales > Asteraceae > Chrysanthemum > Chrysanthemum seticuspe. The sequence continues at coordinate 310,290,325 of BPTQ01000006.1, forward strand.
GAAGCGCGTATTACATTCATACTAAGATTGTGAATTGCAGAACAAAAAAAAAGATGTAGCAGACAAAAGGGTCACCGATACTAGCAACTGCATTCCTGGGTGTACAGAGCAACAGCCAATAGAGTTGCGGGCACGACAGTCACAAGGTAAGACCTTTCAGATATTTGGGTTTAACCCCAAACGTTGCGAAATATTAGTATGAGTAGTATGAGGCTTGAACGACCGTGTTGCTTCCTTTGTTTATCGTTTGCATTCTAACCGCAGATACAAACTCTAGAACTTCTATTCACATGGGCTGCAACAACACCCTAAGGCAGCACAGTTTGCATTTAGGTATGACACTTTCGGCATTGGCTGTTTTTTTACAGTTTTAGTGCACCCGCCAGCGTCAGGACATGTTGAATGCAACTCGCGGATTACAAGCTACTGTCCAGTATGGATATGCTCCTGGCAAAAGGAGGTTTAACAGAATTTTCTGCGGGTATGTTCGAATACCAATGCACATGCATTCTAGAACTTTTGTCCGACGTCAGTTCACATGTTATTAATCATTATGTGTTCCAATCATTGTAGCCACGAATGCTCCAGGATGCCAGTCTTCACCGACGAGTGACATGCCACTATCCATACCATCAACAAGATGTCGACGGTAATCACACGCCTTCTTCTCTTTCTGATTTCAGTATAGGGACTTTATGCTTACTGAACTAACTTGATGGTACTTGGGATCGGGAAGACGCAGCAAATCATTGCTTCCTTTTTAATCTCTACGACTTTATATCTTTTTGTTTTTCACCTCTTTTTGACACACCGCTTGAAAAAATTTGTGTACAAAAAGTTATAGACAGATCATAAAGTTGAGATGTAGTTGTTTGTGACCATATAGTAGCCCACTTTTTTGTATTGAGTAGCCAAGGTCGGATAAAAAGGTATGTGATCTACCCATTTTTGTTGGTAGTAGTATTTTGTTGTAACTGATAATAGTATACATTATTTGATTTTTGTTTATGATCTGATTAATGGGGTGTTTGGATGAGTTTACTTTACCAGCTTACAAACTGATTTGTCTTTGGGAAAGCTTATGACCTTTTTTTTTGGTTCATGAACTTATTAGGCTGAGCTCTTGAACCTGAATAAATACATAGGCTAAATTTGATAAGCTTTTTCGTAACGGAACATGTTAGCTTTTACAAATTCGAATAAAAGAGTAAGCGGATAAATTGACCTTATTCAAGCATCCGTAATTCAAACACCCCTTTTGACCCACTACCCAACCTGCACATCTGAGTTACAGAATCTTTGAATCAGACGAAATGAGGCAGTTTGTAAAGTTCCGCCTTTTATTTCGTCAATCATTATTTTTGGATAAGGGCCTGTGCTTTTTATTGTTTGGGAGTCTTTCTTTAACTTTATCATGGACTTACTAGCTTAATTGATATCTGATTATATTTATATGGCTCGCCTTATTTTCAAAGAAATAGCCAGCATGGGTGGCAGATGGCGGCACTTTATGACTCGATACATGTACCATTTTAAATTAGCTTTAGGACACCATTTTGTTTGCTGGTGTTTGCAGCTGCAGGTATGTCAGCTGCGCTATGCAGCTGTAATTCACCCGACCACATGCGTAATTATGCCATTGCCTTATTATCTGAGTTTTTCATTAGCTATATACAGTTGTAAATATGTTTACACCATTAATTTTTTCTGTACTAGAGATCCAGATGGTTCCAAATCAGAGAGCGATAATACCAGTCATTGTTTTTCGCTCTGTGGGCCTTTGTCTGTACCAAGGAACTCGCTTGCTACCAACAATGACGTAGGCGACTCAGAATCTTCATAGAAAAACAATCACCAACATATAGGTAAATTTGCGTTATTAGTTTATCTATTGATTTATTTGTTTTCGTAACGGTAATCTGGAAGAACATGCTATGTACTAATCGATATCTTAAGCCTGCTTTGTTAGTCATTTAATACAACATGCTCGCCATTTTGTTTTACTATGCAATTTGTTGTATTACGTGGTAGAACAGATAGCAAGTACCACATATGTCATCTAACACAACATACTTATTATTAGGAAACCTTTGTTGCTCATTCAGATAACATGTTGCTTCTTAGGCGTAAAGTACGGAATAAAAGGTTGCGTCGGACAAGGAACTAGCAAAAAAGCTGTTGCTCTCGCGCAAAAAGAAGGGAGAAACTACCTATGTCAAATTGATATATAGTTTGTCATCATGTCTTCTGCTAACAATATCAGTGACTTAGTTTAAAAAATGTGACACATACATGTAGTGCTAACTGATATGGACATTCATTAACTCCTTTGTTTTTTATTATTTAAAATCTCTTAATATTTTTTTAGTTACTCTTTTTTACAATGACTTATTGCAGATACGAATACAAAACTAAAAAACGGCTTCACTTTCCATACATATTGAGCTCAAACATGGATATATTATGATCTTTGTTTGTTATTAGAATGACTTTGTACAGCTAAAGCGCTTGATACGAAACAAGATAAATTTTTTGGACGGCCTTTGCACAGTTGCTGCAATAAAATCTGTCATTTGTACATATTTTTTATTCATATTATCTTCAAATCACAAACTATATATATCACATTTGATGGCGCTATATTTAATTAAAAAAATATAAAAACCAACTGACAAGCCAAATTAGAATTTCGATATAAAACCGCCCCTTCCTTGTTTCAATTGATAAGGCCCGGTTTTGTAAAAGAAAATGGGGCTCTAATGGCTTCTTAGATAAACCCCGGTTTTATAAAATATAGCAGGGCTCTTTAAGAGGAATAGAGCCCGGTTTTGAGTAAAAAAACATGGCTTTAAAGTTTTTTAACATAGAGCCCGGTTTTGTAAAAGAAAACATGGCTCTATACATTTTTTTACAATGCGAAATTTCTTTAGAACCCGTTCTTTATTAAAACTGGGCTCTTTTAATGGGGCTCTATGTCCATTTTTGTAGTAGTGGCGGGTATTGCAATTTTGGTAGGATGTGTTGTTGAGTGGATGAGGTGCTTAATTATGTATAACAAGTAATTTGAACCCGCCGCGATGCGGCGGGGGTGTTTTCATACATTATTTTGTGAACTAATGCCCTACCTCATACGACTGTAGATAGAAAATTATACAAAACAATGGTTAAATATTCAACAACCCATCTGAAATTGCTGGTACAAAGCCTAGACTTGCTTGAGTTCTGTTTGACTACAATCTTTAACGATCGCTAATCATAACTTTTTTATCCCAATGTCAAACATTAACAATATATATTGATTTAAGTAAAGCAAAGAAAAGCGCACATGTTCGGACTCCTCTTTCTCTTCAACTTGCTCTTCCTTATTTGACTCGGCTGCTATGTTGCTCTGTAGGTGTAGCACCACCACCAGCCGAAGCAACAACTGCAACACCACCGCTGCCAAAATTGCATTCATGTTTTCATCAGCATTAGCTCCAACTGCACATAAAATAAACCCGATACAAATGCCAACCAATTCATCACACTCAAGTGTTATTATTCTAACCATGATCGCCATTTATTTGACTACAATCGGCAAGTGTATATCAGCAACCTATTATCATAATCACCAAATAAGACTAAACCAAGCAACAAATATTTGTCAACAGTTGAGATTTTTTTTTTTTTTTTTTCCTTTTTTTTGATTGTTTGTTAATGAGATTATAAGCTCATTTTTATTGCCGACGATGCTGGTAATGAACACATTTAAGTTATATCAAATAAGATAAAAAAATACAATAGATGGTTGGAAACTGTACTTACCACAACAAAATCACTTTCAAACTACGACTGCTTTCCCATTCGATCTAGGTGCAAGTTAAAGATACATATAAGCAAATGGCATCAACGTTGAACATCACATGAACAACTCACCAACTTTAGTTTGTTTCTTTCTCACTTGTCCTCCCGGTTGACGCTCAAGATATGTCTGCATTTTTGTCAATCTTGGTATCTGGTATCCCATACGCGCTAATGCAACCTGAAAAGAAATACGGTCACTTCATGATAAACTTCAATTAAAACAATACTTGAACCTAAAGTAAATAGTTAAAGGTAGCAACTTTGATCCATTTTACTTAGAATTCTACCAGCATGAAATATCTAGAGAAGTTGCAGTCTTTTATATAAAAGCTAAAAAGAGTATCAATTTAGAGCCAAATTATTAAATCCCAATTCATTTTTAATGATCAATGACGGTTATCAAAACTAAATAAGAAACTGGCTCATTTACCTTGCATTCTGTAAATAGCTATTTTCGACAAAAAGCTTCATCACAGACATCTGCACCGGGAATTAAAATGCAATTTTCAACAAAAAATCACGACTTTCATCTAATGAAAATCAAAAAGTAACTAAATTACAATTTCATATCCAATAACCAAAGTTGGAGTAATCCAACATGGATCGAGCTACTGGAAGTTGCTTCCACATCATACCATTCCACCTCAAAGTTTGTCACAACATTTACGCCTTTGCATTGGATTGGTCCCACACACAACAAATAAAACAATAACACACCAAGCATCCTACAATAATCAGTTATATATTAAAAATAAAGCGTTTAATTAAGTTACCACTTTTAACCGATTGAAGGTGTCCAACCTGAAGGCGAACTGGAAGATATGCATATGCTCGTATGAGGGGTTGAATGCCCTATCCCGAACATCATCTGCAGCCAGAAAACACGTAAGCAACGACACACGTGACCCATTTACACATCGTATACATCCACACATGAAAGCATCAGAATGTCATTTTAATTAATGAATGACCTGAAAAAAAATGTTTTCATCAAGGGGGAAAGATAGGTACCGTGCATTCTCTTGACAAATAGGTGAAACTCTCCTAAGTTTTGTTCTTCAAGGAGAGCTTGATTGAGCCTAAGGTAGGTAAAAGCAAATAAATGTCTACCATATGGATCGTTTCTTGGCTTAGCATGTTCCAATATCTTGTTGTATCCTTGTCTGTCATAGCAACGAAGAGCATTTTCACTTGCAACCTGTGTATCAGCATCCCATGCACCATTCAATACGAAAAATGGAAAATTGGTGTTAGCGACACAAAAAGGAACCCCCAAATTTAGATCAATTCAAATTAAAATTGCTACATTTGACTCAAAATACGGTTAAAAAGATGTTTGACCATTGGTCAATTAAGAAAATATTTGTCAACCTAAAGATATACAACTGATGCTATGTAATAATAATGGATAGGTACCTAACTGAATTCTAAGGGCCAAAAACAATGATATTACAATTAAAGTATGCAAAGATGGATTGACACAAACTATAGAACCGAGGAGTAGGTGGCCAGTAAATTGGTGATATTTGATCCCAAAGAACTCTTTAACTCATGACTTCAAACATTTATTCATAGTAAACTTATATCAATTGGAAACAGAAAACACATAATCAAATCAATTTGCAAACATAAAAAAATACATTCGGTCGATGCCAACTCGTTGTCTACTTTCGATTGAAACTAACAAAAAAAAACCTTTAAAGTCCTTATCTTTCCTGTTACAAAGATCATAACACAATAGCGACATATTATTGAAACCCTTGCAAAAAAAATCTATTATAAAAAACAAAAGCTAAAATCCAAAAAAAAATAAATTAGACACAAACTTAGGGTTATTGTTTGAGACTTAAAGATTAATTTTAATGATCGAAAGTGGCGGTGGAGAAGAAACGGACCTTTAACCTCATTAACATGTTCCCAAAACAAAAACTAAGTTTCATTAGTTTACCTCATCTGAAACAATTTCCAAAACGGTCTCAAACAATAACCCAGAAACGACTCCAACAACATCCGGCGAAATCGGCACAAATCTACAGCTTTTATTCTTAGTTTGTCTGGGAGTCGGTTGTGGCGGTGGAGAAGAAACGATGCGTTATTATCCGTGTAGAGAAAGTCGGTTTATACCTCGATGTATATAATATCACTTTGGGTCAAACTCATAACTGAAAGTGGGTTTATAATCGGGCTTACATTATATGAATATTTTAAGCGAAAGGTTAAAATAATATAGTTTGATAGTGGCTTGTGCTATAATATATATATATATATATATAATGAGGATATGAGTTTGTGAATGTTTTTTTATGTGTTTGTTAATATATGTGTGCCTGAACATTTGTGGTTTTACTAATTTGTTTGGGTGTTAGTTTTGATGAGACGTGGTGAAGGGTTTATGAGGGAGAAGGGGGTGTTCGTTTTTAAGTTTTAACAAATTGACATGGCCTAATAAGATAACCTTGATCAAGAAAAAAAAAGTAAAATAAACTAATAATTGGTAACTTACTGAGCCAGTATAATAGTACACGAAATAAACAAATATTGAAAAGATATTCACTGAATAATCGAATATTCGGATTTGAACAATAGTACATATAACTATAAAATGTGGCAAGTAAGATATATTTATAAAACAATTAGCCTTATAAAAATATAATATTTAAATTTTCAAAATGATGAGGGATCTAGTTATAAGATTTAACATTATGAAAAACCAATCAACGTGTTAATGACCATAAAATATTACTAAAATAAGTGTTGGAATCAACCTTAGGTTTGTAATGGATTATTAGAATTTGGGGAAAACATGATATAAAAATGTTGAGTAGAGATGGAGCAAAAATTCGAGATGGATTAGCGAATCAAGATGATAAAGGCATGGAGCAGCAAATGGAATGGAAATGTGGGAGCTTGTGTAGAGCACATTGTTTATTTTTTTTCTTTTATCTGGCCTTTCAGAAATAAAGAGAGGTATTCCAACCTCTAACTGAAAAGGAGTTTACTTAGGGGCTGTTTACTTAGAGCACCCTGTTTATTTTTTTTCTTTTATCCGTGGTTTTAGAGTCTCCCACCAACCGTTGTGTGAAATTTGTGAACTGTAATTCAAGTTTGATGATCCATGAGAGTGTAAGTTGAAGGATTCCTATGATATGGGTCTTTGTGGAATTTGGGTGCTCATTCATGACATATTATACGTGGATTCTTCATGGAAGTTAAGGTGGACCGCCATAGTGATTTAGAAGGCTCAAGTGCTCTTCTTGAGTAGTATTGTAATGTTTTATTTACTTTTGTCATTGTTGGTAGGTTCATTTTTTGTATGTTATAGGAATGATGTGTCATTCTTATATTAGAGTCTGTAAGTGTCATAAGGGACTGAGGTGAGGGATATCACCCTCACCCAATGTACCTCAACGTTTTTTGGAGTAATGAATTTTACCGGAGTGAATTAACCCTTTTACCCAAAAAAATACTAGAACAATACAGTGCAAATATTAGACATTTACTAGAACAATAGAGTGCAAAGTAAATTCATAAAAATAAATTCATAAATTCATATACGTTAAATTCATATACGTTAAATTCATATACGTTAATAATTAGACATCATTGCCTTCTGAATGAAAAGGCTGCCTATCATGCTATGGCCCATCCAGTGCAAATATTTGTCGCTCAGTGCCGGTACAAATTTTACCAAACATAACTTGCTCTGGCCGATTCATTAATTCATGCTTAATCATCCCAATAAGTGCATATCAAACACCCCCTCCGACTTTTAAGCCTCTTAACTCTGAATGAAAACAAACCACCTAAACTGCCAAAAAATCTAACCAAATCAAATATAAGAGGTTGTTCAGACTTTTTTTAGAAAAAACAAACACAACCGTACATTAACTTGTACAAGATTGAGCGTAAAGTAAGTCTGTTAGATCCTAAATAACCAAAGAAACGCTCTTTTGATAAAGGAACCGAATAACATTTCTAGTAAACTAATTCGATCCACCCATCATATATATTCTACGTATTGTGTGTGTGGTATAGATGTAATTGAATTCAAGTATGCCTCTTAAACATTTTTTATACGAAAATGACTGAGATGTCTAAAAGTATGACCAAAAATTGCCTAATCAATGTGGCAATGATTTATTGGTTTGTGACTTATAATGAAAAAACAAAAAATTCTTTAACATTCTGAGTTTGTGACTTATTGTTTATTATTTTATATCTATTTTGTGACAGGTTTTTTTAATATGCTAAGTTCCTGGACCTTGTTTCTAAAACAGCCCAAACTACATTAAAATTGAGGCCCTATTCAATAGATCACTCTTACATGTGCTTGTACAAGATTGAGCATAACATAAGTCTTCTAATTCCTATCCAAGGAAAGGTTCTTGTCAGAATGGAACAGGATAACATATCTAATGAAATAGATTATAATGATATAAAATATATTATGTTTCATTCAAGCTTGATTATTAGTTATCTTGTTATGATTGTTACAGTTCTTTATGATTTTCTCCCCGGACTATGTTAGCTGTTTTTGTAGCCGCATCTTGCGCCAAGTCCTTTGCACTTTTGGTAGCTTCGCTTGTTGCATCCAATGCCATGTGTCCCATTTTCTTACCTGAATCTTCAGCCTGCTTTAAAATCGTGTAATGAAACACTCAGCTAATTGCTCCCAAAATCGGACACTAGATATGAACCAAGAGAGCTTTAGGATATGTATATACAGCTAGTACACGAATGTATATGATACCTTATTTGTGTTACCTTGATCGTGACCGTGTACACCCATGGTGTTGATGGGCTGACTTTGTACCGCTTCTCCCGTCAACTACCACATAAGAAAGAGTAAGCCATAAGTGTCGAGGCAAACTTGGCTCCTTTATAGGTAAACAAGTCTGCATGGATTGTACTTTGTCACTAACGAGTGGTCGTAAGTCATTCAAATTCTAATAATTAGGGACAACTCATTTTAATCCTTAAATTTTGAAACTAAATTGGCATTTTCAAAAATAGTTTTGTGTCCTCTCAGTTATTTATGAAATTTGATATAAGACAGGAACAATGCGCATATCACAAGATTTCTTTCATAAAGGGATAATATATAAGGCGACGATGTAACTACATAACCTTTCTCATTAGGATCACACTATTACAAATACTATATGAGGCTAGCGAAATATATATCCAGTTTCGTTAATATGAAATCCGGCAAGAAAAACAAGTTAAATGAGGAAATAAAGATGACTTATTAGATAGTTAATAGAATCTTGAATGATTATATCCCTAGAGCAAAAGAAACAAGTGGCATGTTTTTCAGATATTGGATATTCAAATATGGCTACCTGAGCTTGAGGTTGTTCAGTGATGGTTTGACCATCGGTGTTTAATTGAGTGTCTCGGCCAAGCTGGATGCCAGCCATTCTCTCGTTTTATCGCTATTGTAATGATATTATCAAGTTGTATAATATTGATATAGATATCAAGATGAAAGCACAATGAAGTGATCAGCAACAAATGGACAATATTATTGATGGGTGCATTCCTAAATAACAGGATCATGGATTGATGGTTTTAGACATGGTCAACATGTAGTGCTAAACATGGAAATAGTTGTTTTGGCCACGAATAATTATAATTAAAGACTAAAAATTCATCGATTTTTCTACTAAGCCTTGATGATTAGTAACGCATGCGTACATGGGTTTTGTGTTGGGAAAAGTAACATCGAATTCAAGCAAAACCGCAACTAAAATATGTAAGACCTTAAAAATGAAACACGAATTTAACATCTGAAACTCCAATAGGATAAACGAGCAAGGAAAGAAACGTGTGACTATATAGAAAATTATGAATTACAAAAGGCTTTTGCTGAGTTGAAGGTCAAGGAGCTCAAGAATAGAAGACTAGCTAAGTTCTCGATGTTTGGGTTTCTTTGTTCAAGCCATTGTAACCGCAATGGGACCATTGGGCACTTGGTTGACCACCTTGCTGATCCTGTTACCAACAACGCCTAGTCCCACACCACAAACTTTGTCCCCGGAAAGTAATTGTAACGAAGTTTGCTGTAAAACGATACGTGAATTAATGTATTGATACTTTTAGGCATTTGGTGTATTTTGTCAATATTTGGTCGCTTAAAATGATTTTATCACGGTGAAACAGCATTGCTCAGTATTTCTTAGCAAGACGGTGAGATTGAGTGGTTCCCAATCAAAGAACCAGGAGTAAATAGTAGTAGCCAGATTTAGACCATTTATGTAACTTAGTTTGATTATCATCAAATGGACAAATTTACAATCCGGTAAAACGAGACAGATAAAATTGGTGGAACCCCAGCTCAAAACTATTAGATTTAATAGACACAGTTTTACTTATAATCAACTTTCTTATTCTCTGCAAAAAGTATCAAATTCATCACTAGTGCATTCGCTTATATTGTATGGCCTCAATCACTTGATCTTCTTTATAGGATCAAGTTCAACCCGCGCTTTCTAAACTTTGAAAACATAAAAGTTCTTCTTGATTGGGTACACCCAACATCTCCTAGAAAGTAAAAAATACTTGGTTCTCATAGAGAGTGAGGAGACGACACATCTGAGTGAACTAATTCTGGGACAAAGACACTGAATTTGATGTCTTGAATTTTTCGTGACGTTTCTTGCTGATAACACAATGCTAAAAAAAAGAAAAAAAAAAAAACGTGGGGCTAGAAATTAGCTTTATTTGTACATGAATCTTCATTCCTTATTCAGAAATATGTCTGTCATGTTACTACAACTTTATGGTGCTTTGATTATATAAGGCATATATGCTTCTGCCTCCCCCATTATCTCACCTTCAATTGGTATAAGTTCACACATACCTTTTCTCTTTCATAAGTAGAAGCGCATCTTTTACGATTTTCATGATCTTTTTTGTACTTCCACCTTAAAACGAACATCATCTAATTGTCCAACAGACAATAAATTGTTTTTCAAGCCCTTCGCGCGTCGCACATCTCAGATAAGTTTCTAACGACCTTTTCTCCTTTCATAAGTACAAGTGCACATTTTACGATTTTCATGATCTTGTTTAATTTGTAGTTCCACCTTACAACCAAGGTAACCAGTTTTCCAAGAGATAATAAATTCGTTTTTAATTCCTCCATGTGTCGCAAACCTCGGATAGTACGAATTGTACCTTCATGCATCTCCACCTTGATCAATCTTAATGATACCTAATTCATGATCATTGCAATCGAATACATATTCACCTCCGGAGATTGGTTTATACTAATAGTATCATTCTCCTCTAGTAGCCATATGAAAAGTAGCTTAGGTATCAAATAACCATATAAATACAAATCTTTTTCTCCTTACATTTGCAATTATTGCTTCACAATATAGAATGATCTTCATCATTACTAGTGAAATTCCCTCGAGGATTTTAGTTATTGGAACTTCAAAAATCCTTCTTCAAGTGACCTTCTTGGCCACAGTTGTAGCATTTGTATATCTTTTTTCTTCGACTCGTTAGACCACGTTTCGTTTACCTCCCTCTCGTTACCACGAAATCCAACACATGTCTTGAACCGGTTTGTTTTGACCTCCTTGTTGTTGTACCTATTTTCTTCTTCTAGAACATCGGCTACAACATCATCGAAGATTGGATCACCATAAGGACATTATTGGTTAAGTTGATAATGACGTAGTCATATGAGTCATGTAAACTTTGAAGTATTATTTTAGCATGTTCTTGTGGCTGAGAATATTGAGTGTTCAAACTATTAAAGTGTTCTCTCAATGAAGTTTATCATGTCATGCGGACTGTATAAACTTTACTCTTAAGAAAAATGTGTTCTTGTTATAGAGCGATCTTGCCTCATACAATCGTGCAAGATGATCTCTGATGTGTTCTAAAATCTTTAAATTTATAAGATTAGAATTACAAGTGTGAACAACTAAAATACACGGGGAAGTATAGCATATTGAGTGTAATATAGCCAAGATAAGTGCAAGTTGTCCCAAGGGATTTTGTGAGTTAAAATTCAAAAGGTAAGTTTTATAAAAGTAGGTAATTCGATTGTCACTTATCAAAAAACCGAAGTTTGCTTTAACAAGGTTTTATTCCAAAAACTCCCATTGATTTAAATTTATTCCAAACCGCAATAGGTCAAATCACAATGGGAAAAAGACAAACCGCAATAGGCCAAAAATGTCGCTTTCTCTGACTTTTGTCCTTTTTCCCTTTTTAGCTACAAACCAAACCGCAACCCTGTATCTTATCAAAACGCAACAAATAACAACCTAATCAACCTCAACTGGCAACCAAGAACACCTTAACGAGGCTAAAATCGCAACGACGAACAAACTTCAAAAAACACACGAATAAGTCTAAAACTTCAACTATACTTGTGAAATACACCAACTAATCACTAAAGAAAACTCATACATCATTCCTAAACATGAAAGTACAAGCATATAACGAATCTAACTATAAAACAAACTCAAACTAAGGTGTCTTCATCAAGAATGAGTCGAACCCAACTAAAACCACAAAACCAATCTAAAAATCCGAGCACCCACAAACTAAATGATCAAACTATGGCTCTTGATATCAATTATAGGATACTAACTAACATACACACATGAATGGTCTTGTGATTTAGCCGTTTGTAGAGAGAGAAAGAAGAGAGTGGGAGACTTCTAGTGAGAGAAAATGAAATAGATTAGCTTGAAAGCAAATGAAGTTCCAACCCTCTCCCTTGGTGGGAAGAGGGTATTTATAGTCATACATAAACGCCCCTATGGGCTGTAGAGCGGGCTGACAGTGGGTAAAGACCCTACCCGACTCCACTGTAATACGTAAACTAAAATGTTTTCTAATAAGACTACGACCTAGATAGATCTAGATGATACTCGGGGTGACCGAATCTTTAATATGGATTTTCGTAATCCTAACACTTTTCGTCATACATCTTGACAAGCATTTCTATTCCCCTAGAGAACGATCAACCCCTGGGCTTACCCATACTACACTACAACGATTAGGTACACTGCCTAGTGGGTTATAAAGCTTGCTCTTGAAAAAGGAAGTCTTTCGACCCCAAACCACGCATTAGAGATCATCACATTTCTGTCCAATATGCATGATGAGACCCTCATTTATAGTCCACTCTTGCACAAAAAGGAATTTGAAGTAATGGTTAAGCTCATTAGAACCACAGACCTCTTTTAGTTTCTCAATATTTGGTTTTCCATTCATTCTTCTTAGATGTACGCTAGGTGCTTATAATAAATGATGAATAAAAAATGATACACAAGATACATTGTTATATCGCCACAAAAAAAAAAAAAAAATTAAATAAAATAAAGGAATAATAGCAACTACCAAGTTAAGTTATAACTATATTCCTTTATAATTGAAATAAAAGAAATAAAGCAACATTTAAAAAACCAAATTTGCTTACACCCTTCATTATTAATAGCCAGTCACTTTACTGTTTGATAGATTGACACTAGTTACCACTTCATTGGCTTCTTCTAATTATGCAGTCACAAATAAAGCAGTTACATACACAATTTTCAAAAAATAATTGTTGTCGGTTTCTGTTGAATGATAGAAGCAAACTTAGGTATTTATAATTACTTTCGCTATGCCTAATTAGCATTTTATTAGTGACTAATGCGATTATCTTTTTCACTTATGTAGTAGCAACCGAAGGTTCATCAACAGAGAAAATGGAAACCAGAGCTACTCAAAAGAAGAAGAAGCAAAACTAAATCTAAAGTTGACATCAAAACCCTTTCGTATCTAACAGCCGAAGTCAACTACCTTTTGTTAACAACTACATCCAATGTAAATAGTTAAACGGTTTATTGTCGTTCTTAAACAACAATATGTTTGCAAAATATTTGTGTTACAGGTGCACAAATATGTGTCAAAACATAGATCTATGCCAGCTATGGTCATGTATTAGCTTCCGTATCACTAAAATAGCTGCCTACAGGTTGCCAAACTGCATTTCTATAAAATATTTATGCCACACCTGCACAAATACCTTATGCATGCAAAGAACTATTATGTTGTTCCAAGCTAAAATATTAATAGAATGCCATCTAATGCCATTTTCTCAAAACGAATGTCCACATACCTAGTTCGCCAAACAATCCGCAGACTGATCTTGAAACAAACATGTGTCAAGTGGTGATAACTTAGTTTTGTATTGACTAAAAAACACAGATTCAGATACTTTTGTACCTAAATGACCCGCCGTGAAGCGCGGGTTTACCCCCTCGTTATTTAGAAATTTAAACTAAAATATACTCACTTGTTCTAATACCATTCAAGATCTATATTGGCATCCTCAGAGGTGGGCCTACACTTTATGTAGGTGGTACCCGAGAACCACCTTAGAAACCAAGATTATTTGGAGATTATACATCAAGATTTTGGGACCTACCTTAGAAAAAGCTTAGGAACCACCTTGAGATGATATTGAACTACAAAGAGAAGAAAATGAGTGATGTATTTACTGTAAAAAAGAAATGCAACAAGAAAGATAAGAAAAGATGCAAGAAGAAGATGAAAAAACAAGAGAATGAGAAAGTGATACGAAGGAGATGAAAGAATAAGGAAGGAGAATATTTCTTGAAGGATGTGAAAAACTTTACAGGCTTTTAAAGTTTCTCTTTCTTTTCTACGGTATAATAGTACTAAAATCTCACCAATGAAGCATTAGTCCAATGGTTGGAGCATTTGTGCTTGAGTCAATTGACCCGGATTCAAGTCTCATCCTTGACATTTGCTTCATATAGGTACCCACCTCCGTAAAACCTTTTGGCACACTCGAGAGACTTTGTGGAATAAGAGCTCAGGGGTCCGAGTTTTGGCTCGTGCTCAGTCCAGTTGGTGCCCCACTAGGCCAGGAGATTTTCCGAAACTATTCCTTGTAGGGTGGATAATGGCTGGTGCCAAAAAGCAACCGGAGTCTGAGTGTTCTCGCCAATCTACACCTTTATCGTCGATTTTAGTTTTTAGAACAGGTGATTGTACATATGTACACACAACTAGTATCTATATTATAATCGTACACATAAACTGTAATTGATTTCACGATTTATTAAAATGATGCATTTGTATTTTAGCCGAACCAAATATGACCCGACCGGACCCAAATCAGCCAGTTGACCCGCAAATATTGACACTTCGTTTAGTAAGGAAACCATCTTTGTTTTACTCCTGGGTTCGCCACTCGTTTCAACTATATTTATTGTGTGTGGTAATACATTCCATATTTGTAGTCTCACATGGTATTACGGTTCACGTGGTTATTTGAAATTACTGTATGTATCGTGCGATATTTTTCTAGATTTTGTTTCCTCTCCGTCCATGTAACCAAATGTGATAAGATGTTTCATTTTCCTATGATGATTCAATGCATGCATCAAATACTTTTTCTCCAAATTTGGTTTCCTCTCCGTCCATCATACTGCATATAACCAAATGTGATGCGACGTGTCAATTCATTTTCGTATGATGATTCAATGCATGCATCAAATATTTGTGTGCATATATAATCACCAAGAATTAACTACACGAGAAGAAGGTTGTTGAAAGTTGAAACGAGTGTAGCGTTGTTTAGTATCAGTCTTATTCCTTTTATAGCAAGATCAATGCTCTTTGATCTTATCAGGTTAGGCAATCAATTGACATTTATTTTGTTTCTTTGGCACACTTGCGTAAAGGAGGTACTAGCTAGGTATGTCCCGACAAACGTTTGATAATCATCTAACTTCAAAGGAAAATCTCAATCTCAACATCATTTTTTAAAACAATATTGTGGTGGACCGTGCCAAGTTGCTATGGCAAGCATTCTCGATCTATTCTCTGATGTTATTATATGAAAAACATTTTGGTTTTTTTAGTAATTTATAAATGAGGTAGCTTTTGCATCAAAACATTCTAAAAACACCTCATTTACAGTTATGTAAAGCTTTGATCCTATAATTGGGTTTCGAGTAGTCATAGAAACACTTTCTTAGAACTAGATATGGGCTTGTTTGATAGCCTCTTAATTGGTCATTAAGAGTCATATGTTGAATCGGTAAGAGGTGATGAGTGTTTGTTAAATTTTTGCATGCCTCTGTATCATTCTATTTACCTTTTAATAGAGCAGCATCCAATGCATACAAATTCATTCAGTAGCAATATGTTGTGCGCTCCTCTTGCACATCTTTTTATATTTTAACTATTATTTTAATATATCAATTAATAAAGGGTCACGTGATATTAAGTAAAACTTCATACATCTATCATTTATATTGATATGTATACATTTTTTTCCGTCCATTCTTTTATTCCCTTTATTTGAAGACATATTGATATTTAAAATACTTGAAATTCACAAGAATAAACATGTTGCGTAATAGTTTAATTTAACAAACATAAATTTATATTAAAAATAACTAATAACAGAAAAAATGATATTGTACGAAAGGTTAATATGGTAATTTAAATAGGCGAGTTACTAGCTCAGAAAATTTGTCAAACGTCATATTTTCATTCTGAACCAACTTCATTCAGAGTTACTAAATGATTCAGCGTTTCGAATCATTCAGTGCTAAATCATTATTTTTTATCAAACAAAATCAGAAGTGATTTTGCTTCTGATTTTGTGACCCATGTAATGCTTTATTTTATTAATGTAACTTCTAGTTCCTAGTACCTTGCTACTTGCTAGGATTCTTTTTAATGCATATATATTCCCATAACGTAAAGTTAATAGTTTTCTTGCTCTAAAACACTACTACAAGAAAACCCTCTTTACTGACTAGGTTTAGGGACATCCTAAATATAGCCACTAATAACATAACTTTGTGACCCAAAATTAAGTTGTCACTGATCAAGTTTTGGTCATTGCTCAACATTTGTGATGGTAATTAAATAGTGGTCATTAACTAGTCACTAATTTGAAGGATAAGATACCAAATAGTGGTCATTAACTAGTCACTAATTAAAATAAAAAAAAAACTAGTCACTAATTGGAAAACTAGAGACATATAATAATCATCACCAAGTAGTGTGAATAAAGAAAAGTAAAGCGAGTGTGAAAGAGATAAAATACCAAAAATATGAGGATTAGAGACCAAGAATGACAGTGGTCACCAAATTGCACAAGAACACGGGTAATTAAGTATGAATGTTAGAGGTCAAATAAATGTTGTCACTCGGATAAAAAGAAACTAGCTTCGAATCGTAGTTAATATTTTAACTTTGACACATTTTCTTTCACAAACTTTTACATATTTCGCATTTTGACTTTAATCACCGGCGTTCAAATAGAAAGCCACAAAATTATACGGGTGGGGTTATTATGAAAAGTTTATTATAATGAAAAAAATTAGAAGGCATGTGAAGAAAACATGTGTCACCTTTGCCACATCACCATGCCACGTCATGTGACATGTGTCACCCCCACCCCACACCAACACCTCCCCCCTCGCATTTTTTTTTCTCGCAAAAAAAATTTTTCCTGCCAAAATTTATTACTGCATAACAATTATAAAGTTACTGCATCACAATCATAATTGTGATGCAGTAACTTATAATCTTAATGCACTAAAATTATGATTGTGATTCAGTAACTTTATAACCGTGATGCAATAACTTATAACCTTAATGCACAAATAAGTTTTGGTGCATCTTTATTATAAGTTACTGTATCATAGTTAATAGTTAAATGCATCAAATATGATGCATGATGCACACTACAAAACATCAGGCTTTATAAGACGTCGAGTAGTGTCCTATCAGTTTACTTTATAGGACCTTTAGCATAATAGGACTAATGATATAAGTGTTACATATACACTAGTACAAAAACGGGATTTGGTCACGCATGGTCGAAATGGAACAGCCACACATACGCATATTTGTGTGGCTGAAGGTACGAAAATTGACAACATGTACTAATTAGTCACACATGAAAATTTTAATTGTGTGACCATTAGAACTGTATCGCC
The DNA here is from genome assembly GCA_019973895.1 of Chrysanthemum seticuspe. Lineage (NCBI taxonomy): Eukaryota > Viridiplantae > Streptophyta > Magnoliopsida > Asterales > Asteraceae > Chrysanthemum > Chrysanthemum seticuspe. The sequence goes on from BPTQ01000006.1 coordinate 310,308,171, forward strand.
ACACAATTGAACGTTGTGTGGCTAAAGGTATCTGGTGATTTTGTTTCAGATCATTTAGCCACATATGAATTTGGAACGCGTGACAAATACAAGTAACCTTGATGCGTTAGTCACATGAAGTAATTTTTTGTGTGTCTAAATCATAGAGTCAAGTTTTGTCACGCATTATTTAAGGGTGACTGATATGTTTTGCCAACTCTTTAGCCACATCTGAAATTGGAACAAGTGACAAATGAAAAGTAAGGTTGAAGCATTAGTCACGATATACATATAAACAGTGACAAATATATGTCACACACTTGAACACTGTGACCAAAAGCCATATATGGTCACACTAAATGTTTTGTCACACATTCGTTAAGTGTAG